>CM059191.1:59546918-59653389 GCA_030323885.1 Branchipolynoe longqiensis | reverse complement strand
TATATGTATATGGGTCATTCTCTGAAACTGGGCACAGTGTGGGGCACCCACTTCAAATGGTTATTATAAAACTAATTTGTGTCAAATATCATTGGTTTCATTTTAAATCACATCTATATACATATTAGAAATAACAAAGATAATATACAATTTAAATTGTTTTTGATTGTGTGGTTTATTGAGTGAAAATTGCTGTCAGGACTAAAAGTTGGGGGCCTCAATTTGTGACATGGCTTGCACCAAAACATTGATTTTGTCATAAACACTTAATGAATTAATTAAAAATTTAGAAGTTGCCAAAAATAAATCTCTAATAAGACATATTTTATTGTGTTAAACTTTTTTAACTGACCAAAATGTGTAACTTGATATTTTAGACAATTTGTGAATTTATCAGCATCGTAACGCTTTGTTTCCGGAACTACATATCTTGCATCATCCTCATAAACAAAGGCTCTGACCACGTGTAGGGGACTATTTTTAGCCTGTGGGCTGCTCGTGTGTACTGCGTGCATCTGAGCAGATTAGCGAAAACTAAAACCAACATTCTTTGCAAAGTTATTGGACTTTAACTGTTTGTTATGAGTATGGTTTCCAAATTCAAGTGTTACGATGTATTTATTAAAATGCATGTCTGCTTCTAATGTAACCAATATAATGAACTATTTTGTGTGTAGTCATATATGTGAGTCGGCGGAAGAACATGTATACACGTGTTGCTCTTGTCAGTGCTTTCACTCGTGTAGAAGACCAGTATTTTGAAACCGTTTCCACCAACAAATCTCCGTTACGCAAGTGATCTTGAAGTGAATCAAAACATCCTGACTGCACTTGAAGGTAAGATATTGTTATATATTAATGTTATTAAGCAGATGTTTAAAGTATGTGGCTGTTTTTTATGTGTTTTCCGTAGGGTTTCTCGTTCACATTCTGTTTTAGAGTGCAGTCGGCGTCTAGTACGTGTAGTTTGGGTGTTTGATCATTGTAAAACGTGCACAAATTTACGATGGTGATGTGATTTTGATGAAGCAGTTTAAATGTGATAAAATCATTGAAATTATAACTTACCTTCATATATTTTTAGTTATTGACTTTTACATGCATGCATTGAATGTGGCTATAGAACTTATTATGTAGGCTGAGTGTTTGATCATTGCATCATCACCCAGAAATAAAATTAAACCTTTTGTTCTGTTTATGTATTTTCTGTCAATAAATATGTACACATATATATGCATATATACACATATATATGCGTATATATACGCATATATAAATATATACACATATATATGCATATATACATATATGCGCATATATATGTGCATGTATGTGTATATATGTGTATATATGCACATATATACACATACATACATGTAGGTATGTATATACACACATATATACACATATATATGTGTATATATGTGTATATATGGACATCTATATGTGCATATATATATACATATATGTATGGATATACTGGTACTGGTAGTACCCCTATCCTCAAACTTAAAAACAAGGTTTGGCAACAGTCATGGCTCAATGACCATGACCCACATCCCCACTAAGTTGTTCAGTTAGTCAGTTTACAGATGCATCCCCACCCTAGCTTCTTTGTGTTGGTGTAACCCTGCCAGCCATATAGACTTGGGGCCATATGCATGGAGCAGTGTTAGCGGCGTGTGGTGTTATCGCTCTAACACAGGGTAGCTAACACCGGTTATCGGCGGTGTCGTTCTCGTATGCATGGACGCCTAAACGGTGAGTGTTAGCTAAATGTGAATGTATTTATAGATTTGGGAAATCCCTCTGCGTTTGTAGCCATATATTAGGCTCAAATCTATTGAATGCGATCATATTTAACAGAATTACATATGCAATAAGTGAAATTTTATCAATTTAACCCTAAAGTCGAAGCGTTATTAAGGCTCCCGCCGCATTGGCGGCGATATTAATAGTTATATTTTCGAATCGACGAGCGTAAAGTAAACAAATCGCTAATACATTGCCGCCAATGCGTAGTTGCCATGAGTGCACACTGTCACAAGTCGGGTCCCGTCCTGATATTACATTAGATGTTGCTAGGATGTAAAACAACACCAAACAAACAGACGAATGAGAGCTGAAAAGCAACATTCATACACCAGCCTTTGTTCATCTCGGACAGCATAAATCTGCAGATGTGATAGCTGAAGTTAAGGCTGCATAGTCCGATGGTTTTGAAAGTAATTATCTATCTTATCTTAATTTGAAGTAACTTTGATTTTAAAATGGCTAACTTAGAAGATATTTGAAGTGTAAACATGCACAATTAATGTTGACATGCTTGTCGAAACTCATAGTATTTAGCAGTAACAGGTTCTATTAAATTGATTTAATATTTAGTATTCAGATTAAAATTAAGATTAAGATTGATTTATGTCCACATGATCATTGTACATATCACTGCAGAGACAACCGGTTAATAAGTGAACCAGTATCTATAAGTTGGATATGCAGAATTCAATTTAGATAAGTGTTTTTAGTTTAACAAATTTCATGTTGTCATCAGTCAATGCAGTTTTAAATCAATATAATAATCCTTCTTTGTGGGATAGTTGGATATTAAGGATCAAATCTAGGCAAGTGCTTTGGTTTGGAAAATGTGCTTCTATTGGGCTATGCGGCTTCAAGTCACCGTGCCATTTAACAGGCATTTACACTGATATGAACAGAACAATTTGCTTGTTGACGGAAAAGTTAAAGCTGCATAGTCCGATGAAAGGATCACATTTTAGAAACTAGAACACTTATCTAGATGTGGTTCTACATATCTAACTTAGGTACTGGTGTAGTTATTATACAATTATTGTTACTTAGAAGGGAACACTAAATCAACTTAATACTATATAATAGAACCTGTTATTGTTAATACCAAAGCCTTACGCATCAGAATTTTGATCTGCATACGAAAATTAATTTTGCGCGTTTGCACTTCAATATCTCTAATGTTAGCAATTAAAACAATCGGTATAATATATTTAGCGATGAAAAAGACAGAAACTCAAAACCATTGGACCATGCAACTTTAATAACTCTTCGGTGGCAGGTAATCAATCAATCAATGGGTGCTGTCTTCTCGAAGAAGGTTGGCTGCAATGGACCTCCATCTCTTCCTGTCATTTGTTCCTCTCACGCATTCCGCAAAGCTCATTGCTGTCCACTCAGTGATGTTGTCCATCCATGTTGTTCTCCTTCTCCCTCTTGGTCTTTTCCCTTCTATTCTTCCCTTTTCAGTATTCTTCTCTGTGATTCCTGGTGTCGTATCATGTGGCCAAAGTATTTAATTTTTCTGTTTTTGATCGTTTGTATTATCTGTCTCTTTATTTTCATTCTTGTTAGGACCCCCACGTTGCTTATCATTGCTGTCCATGGAATTTTTAACATTCTTCTGTATTGCCACATTTCAAATGCCTCGAGCTTTGTTGTTATTGCTTTCTTCAAAGTCCATGTCTCGCAGCAATATAAAAGTGTAGACCACACATAGCATTTTAGCAGTCGCAGTCTTGTTTTTGTATTTATGTCTCTAGATGTTAGTACTTTCTGCATCTTGAGAAATGTTGTTTTGGAAATGTTTATTCTCCGTTTAATCTCAGGTAATACAATACAATAAAAAACCATTATGATACCCATAGCATATCCCTCTCCGGGGTAACAGAGTGATGGCGTGTCATGGTAATAGGAAATCACATAGCCGATAAGATGGCTTCATTACATGAGCTCTGCAATAATAACATTGGACATTCATCACCTAAAATACGTGGAGTGGCATGGTCTGTCATGGAAGCCAACCCAATTTACATACGCACTAAGCCACCAGGAGTTCCATATTCTAGTGATGTGTTACATGTTATAAGCCCTTAAACCACGAGAAGTTCTGTATTCTAGTGATATATGAAGAGTTCAGGCGCAAAACCATGTAAACGCCAATCCAAAAATGGAGATAAACATTGGAATCAAACCATCAAAATCTTTCTCTTTTTATATTCTTTTTCTTTTGTTCATTGCTCCATAACCATGTGATCATATTAGAAGTGTAATTAGTGAGAATTAAGATTGTTTTCAGGTGAAAATCTCTTATTTAAACTACATTTTTGCATTGGCACTCTCGTGGTTTTGCGCCTGAACTCTTCATATCTCCTGTTATAAACCCACTAAGCCACCAGGAGTTCCATATTCTAGTGATGGATTACATGTTATAAGCCCATTAATCCACTAGGAGTTCCTTATTCCTGTGATATATCCCATGTTATAGACCCACTAAGCCACTAGCAGTTCCTTATTCTAGTGATAAATCCCATGTTATAAACCAAGTAAGACACCAGGTGACATATCCCATGTAATAGACCAACTAAGCGACTGGGAGTTCCCTATTCTGGAGATATATTCCATGTTCTAAAGCAACTAGTTCTTTATTCTAGTATTACATCACCATAAATCTACTAAGCCACTAGGAGTTCCTTATTATGATGATATATTCTATGTTTTAAACCCACTAAGCGACTGGGAGTTCCTTATTATGGTGATATATTCTATGTTTTTAACCCACTAAGGCACTAGGAGTTCCTTATTATTGAGATATATTCTATGTTTTAAACCCATTAAGCCACTTGGAGTTCCTTATTATGGTGATATATTCCATGTTATAAACCCATTAAGCCACCTGGAGTTCCTTACTATGGTGATATATTCTATGTTTTTAACCTACTAATTCACTTGGAGTTCCTTATTCTAGTGATAAATCCCATGTTATAAACCCACTAAGCCAATATGAGTTCCTTATTATGGTGATATATTCCATGATATAAACCGACTAAGCCACTTGGAGTTCCTTATTCTAGTGATAAATCCCATGTTATAAACCCAGTAAGCCAATATGAGTTCCTTATTATGGTGATATAGTCCATGTTATAAACCCACTAAGAAACTAGGAGTTCCTTATTATGGTGATATATTCGATGTTATAAACCCACTAAGAGTCTAGGAGTTCCTTATTATGGTGATATATTCCATGTTATGAACCCACTAAGACACTAGGAGTTCCTTATTATGGTGATATATTCCACGTTATAAACCCACTAAGACACTAGGAGTTCCTTATTATGGTGATATATTCCATGTTATGAACCCACTAAGACACTTGGAGTTCCTTATTATGGTGATATATTCCATGTTATAAACCCACTAAGACACTAGGAGTTCCTTATTACGGTGATATATTCCATGTTATAAACCCACTAAGACACTAGGAGTTCCTTATTACGGTGATATATTCCATGTTATAAACCCACTAAGACACTAGGAGTTTCTTATTATGGTGATATATTCCATGTTATAAACCCACTAAGACACTAGGAGTTCCTTATTATGGTGATATATTCCATGTTATAAACCCACTAAGACACTAGGAGTTCCTTACTATGGTGTTATATTCCATGTTATAAACCCACTCAGACACTAGGAGTTCCTTATTATGGTGATATATTCCATGTTATAAACCCACTAAGACACTAGGAGTTCCTTATTATGGTGATATATTCCATGTTATAAACCCACTAAGACACTAGGAGTTCCTTATTATTGTGTTATATTCCATGTTATAAACCCATTAAGCCATTTGGAGTTCCTTACTATGGTGATATAGTCCATGTTACAAACCCACTCAGACACTAGGAGTTCCTTACTATGGTGATATATTCTATGTTTTAAACCTACTAAGCCACATGAAGTTCCTTATTATGGTGATATATTCCATGATATAAACCCATTAAGCCACTTGGAGTTCCTTATTCTGGTGATATATTCCATGTTATAAACCCACTAAGACACTAGGAGTTCCTTATTCTGGTGATATATTCCATGTTATAAACCCATTAAGCCACTTGGAGTTCCTTATTATCGTGATATAGTCCGTGTTATAAACCCACTAAGACACTAGGAGCTCCTTATTATGGTAATATATTCCATGTTATAAACCCCCTAGTAGGTTTGCCCACTAAGTCTTCAAGCTCAATTGTGTATGACTGGTGGTGCATGTGACTGTGAGCCACGTGCACCGTCAGCCACAGACAATGTATTTTGCAAGAGTAAATTCCAATATTTGGGGTGGGTGTCGGGTGAGTATCTGGTGGGTGTTGGGTGGGGGCGATGGGTGCAGACGACGGTTTGGAGGTTTGAAACGTACACGCATGCGTAGACCAATTAGGGAGAGTTCCATTTCGTTGAAGGTTCAGAATCAACAGAGTGAAATGGTTGCTGTACATGTTGTATATATTCATCAAATATCTCCAAAGTTAGTAATTTATTATTGAACTATGCAACTTTAATCATTCTCCCATCACACATTGAAACCGGATGTTGCCTCAGATAATAGGAATCAGCAGCATCCTAGCACACCATTAAAGTTGCATAGTCCGATGGTTTTGAGTTTCTGTAATTTCTTTTAGATGCATATATTAACAGGATTGTTATAATCTAGCTTTCATTAGTTAGTAAATTTTATTTTAAATGGCTAAGTTTTGATATATTTGAAGTTTCTTTGTTTGTTGGTTGTTGTTTTACATCCTAGCAACATCTAAGATCATATCAGGACGGGTACCGACTTGTGACCGTGCACACTCATGGTGGCTTTATAGTGCTACCCCACTGGGATACCAGGCCATCAGCACCATGACCTGATATCCCACTCAGTCACATTATCCTGACACTGAGACAACCAGTCCTTCCCCTAACCTAATAATGCCGAGCGCCTGGCTAGGAAGTGACATGTATAGATTTTTTAAGTCATTGGTTTGACTCGACCAGGGCTTGAATCCACGAACCCATGGGTTCGGATCCCCAATCTCCCAAAACAGGAGACGGACGCTCAACTCATTTGGCCACCCCATCTGGGCAATATTTGAAGTAGAAACATGTCAAATTAGTTTTGGCAAGCACGCCAAAACTCTGACACCATAGGCTTCATTCAGTAGTAACACATTGTATTACATTTCCTTATATTCCCTTCTAGTTTGCAAGAAATGCTTACTAAGGGTATCAGTATCTAAGCTAGATATGTAGAATCATTACTAGATGATTGTTTTGGTTTTGAAGATTTGATGCTTCATCAGAATATGCAGCATTTTTTTTGGTCCATTAGTTGTTTAAGCAGGGGAAATTTCAATCGTTGATGATTGGTCTTCCTCATTCCACTGCTCCTTGCCCTATCCTAATAATGCCGAGCGCCTGGCTAGGAAGCGACAAGTATCAATTTTTAAGTCATTGGTTTGACTCGACCAGGGTTAGAACCCACGACCCCATGATCTACCCAACACGGGAGGCGAATGCTCTAACTCATTCGGCCATCCCGTCTAGCTTTAATTTTTGTTTGTTTTTGTTTTACGTCCTATCAATAGCTAAGGTAATATCAGGACGGGTAGTGACTTGTGACAGTGCGCACTCATTGTGACCTTATGGTGCTGCCCCACTGGGAGACCAGACCACCAGCATCATGACCTGATATCCCACTCAGTCACATTATCCTGACACTGAACCAACCAGTCCTTGCCCTATCCTATTAATGATGAGCGCCAGGCTAGGAAGTGACAAGTATACATTTTTATGTCATTGGTTTTACCCGACCAGGGTTTGAACCCACAAACTCATGGCTTCAGATCTCCCGATCTCCCAAAACAAGAGACGGACGCTCTACTCATTCGGCCATCCCATCTGGTTGCAGCATTAAGTATACTATTACTACCACATCATTCATTGCAGCATAGAATGTGTATATGTGTGTACCAGCAGAACGCCCACTTAACCTACTAGCTCAGTTACTACACCATAAACTGATTATAATCTGATCATCTGCTGCCTGAGTGTACGTGGGGGACAATTGTAGCACTTACCCTAATTGTAACCTCCCCTCCCCCGGTCCCATCCTCAAATCCCACATGCATGCATCGGAGTCTTGTGAGGTATTTCTGATATATGTATAGTGCCCATGGCTTGCAAACAAGTATATATATATATATATGTATATATATATTTATATTCGGTTTATTCGGTATATATTCGAATATATATGTTTAATATAAGTATTATAATTTATATGTATATAAAAAGTAAGTATGCCACCCACCCTTCTTCCCAGATGGGATGGCCAAATGAATTGAGTTGCCGCCGCTGTACATATATATATATTAAAGTTGCATGGTCCGATGGCACTTGAATTTTTGTCTTATTTTTGAGATAAATATATCAAATTGATCGTTACAAGCTACTAATCATTAGTCCGGAGTGATTTTGATTAAAGATGATTAGTTTTGAAGTAATATGAGCTGAAAGAACCAAAAATAATTTCGACAAGCTTGTCAAAAGTCCTGTGGCTATGACCCAGATGGTCGTCTCGCGGTGACCACGTGATGTGAGATGACCTGGAACCTTACAGGGCTGTAGGTAGGTATTTCTGTTTGGGTTGGTAACATTCTGGGACTGGATTAGTGCCATAGGCCCATATGGCACTAGGGTTTTTAACTAAATATAATGTGTGTCTGTTGTCTGCTTGTGTCTGTCTATGTATGTCTGTATGTATCTGTGTGTGTGTATTTCTGTGTTTCTCTGTATGTGTGGGTATGTATGTATGTGTGTGTATGTATGTGTGTGTGTCTGCCTCTATCTGTGTGCGTCTGTCTATGTGTCTCTGTCTGTGTGTCTCTCTCTGCAAAGTCAGGTCGGGTGTATGTGTGTCTGTGTATGTCAGGTGTGTGCATGTCTGTGTGTTTCTGTGTCTGTGTGTGCTGTCTATGCATGTATGTCTGTGTGTGTCTATCTATGTGTGTGTGTATATGTATGTGTGGTAATGTATGTGTGTATGTGCGTCTGTGTGTATATCTGTGGGTATGTATGTGTGTGGCTGCCTCTGTGTGTGTGTCTCTCTCTCTGCAAAGTCAGGGCAGGTGTATGTGTGTCTGTGTATGTATGGGTGTGTATGGGTGTGTATGTCTGTATGTGTGTGTGTCTGTGTGTATGTATGTGTGCGCGTGTATGTGTGTGTCTGCCTCTGTCTGTGTGCGGCTGTCTATGTGTCTGTGTGTGTGTGTCTATCTCTGCAAAGTCATGTCGGGTGTATGTGTCTCTGTGTATGTCAGGTGTGTGCGTGTTTGTGTGTCTGTGTGTGCTGTCTATGCATGTCTGTCTGTGTCTATCTGTGTGTCTGTCTGTGTGTATATATATATGGGTGGTAATGTGTGTATGCATGTGTGTATGTTAGTGTGTGTCTGTATGTATATGTATGTGTGTCTGTCTGTGTGTATGTCTGGGGGTGTCTGTGTGTGTGTGTGTGTGGCTGGCTCTCTCTCTGCAAAGTCAGGTTGGGTGTATGTGTGTCTGTGTATGTCGGGTGTGTGCATGTGTGTGTCTTTCTGTGTATGTGTGTGCTCTCTGTGCATGTCTGTCTGTGTGTGCCTATCTATGGGTGTCTGTCTGTGTGTGTATGTCTGTGTGTATGTCTGACTCTGTGTCTCTGTAAAGTCAGGTCAGGAAACACACAGACATATACACACACATCCACCTCATATCCCCTTCCCCTCTATGAACCTGCACAGCAGGCCTACTTGGTTGGGGGGGCTAATGGGGTCATGAGATTGGCCTAATTGGTTAATGGCCTTCCTGCATAATGGGTGTTTCAAACTGAGTGTTCAAAGGGGTGAGGTTATAAACTCACTGGTTCTTCTGTATATACTGTCCCAAATCATTAGCTAATACACCAGTATCTAAGTTGGATATATAGCATCAAATGTAAGTAGTTGTTTTAATTTTGACAAAATTATATTTCATCGGACCATGCAACTTTAATAAACAGATGTGCACGACTCCATACTGTGGCTCACCTGGTAAGTAATGTTGCATTATCTGGTACATCCACAACTTTTGCATTGTCTGGTACTGCCACAACTGTTCCATTGCCTGTTGTGGATATATATGTGTCATTGCGCGCTGTAGGTAGGCTCCCTACTCGGGTAACAGGGTACAGGAGGAGGAGTGCAGTCACCATCGGGTATAACAGCGCCAGCTGCCGCCACCGTCCCGCCGTCGTCCGGCCGGTCCCCGCCCGGCACGCCGCCGGCTTCGCCCGGCGAGGAGGGCGGTCGGCACCCGGTACGACGGGCGCTGTCCGCGACACTGGGCCCGGCTGGGGCGCTGTGCCGCCCGACGCACTCAGGCACCCACAGCCGCACCGCCTCACTCCGACAGTCTCCCACATCCTGCCTGGAAGCAGTCAGCTGTCAGTAGTCAGCAGGTGTCAGTAGTTAGCAGCTGTCAGAAGTCAGCTTTCAGAAGCCAGTAGTGTGATGGCAGTTGCCAACAGGCAGCTCTCAACAATCAGCTGTCAGTTGTCAGCAGGTAGATACAAGCAATCCACAGCCAGGTGTCATTCGTCAGATGCTGCCAGTAGTCAGCCGCTGTCAGTAGTCAGCAGCTGTCAGTAGTCCGTAGCTGTCAGCAGTCAGCTTTCAGAAGGAAGTAGTGTGATGGCAGTTGCCAACAGGCAGCTGTCAGTTGCCAGCAGGTAAATACAAGTAGTTCGCAGCCAGCTGTCAGTAGTCAGCAGCTGTCAGTAATCAGATTTCAGAAGGAAGTAGTCGGATGGCAGTTTTCAACATGCAGCTGTCAGCAACCAGCTGTCAGCAGGCAGATGTTAGTAGTCAGCTGTCAGCAGTCAGCTGTCAGCAATCAATTGCCATCTTCCAGAAAACAGTAGTCAGATGTCAGCAGTAAACATCCAGCTGTCAGTTATCAGCAGGCAGCAGCAGAATGTCAGCAGTCAGTGATCAGGTGTCAGCTGTCAGCTATCAGGTGTCGGCTGTCAGTTGTGGCCACTAAGCAGGCAACTGTCACTAATCAACAGTAATCAGCCAGCCTGAAACTGTCAGCTGTCAACTATCATTTGTCAGCAGTAAGTATACAGTTAGTTGTCCGCAAGCAGAAACCATCAGGCAACAACTGTCAACAAGACAATTCTGATCAGTTAAAACCCTTACAACCACAAATTATTTATGCTGCCAGCCACACGGAATTGAAATTCAGCCCAGAACTGGGTCCAGTGCGCGCAGTTAATTAGCTCTGTAGACAAAACACTGATTGGAGGGTCGTTCACATTGTCACAATCCGTTGTTCAGCAGCGCCTCTGCGGCTGGGTGTTACTCTCAGCATTGGTGCGTGTAGACCTAAGGGTAGCGCGTCGTGTGGGAGAGGTACAGCGCTGCCCAGTAGAGCTGACTGGACTGGCACAGACAGACACACAGACAGACACACACGCACTACCAGGTTGAGCCATGATCCAGAAGCTGCAGGGCAATGGACGCGCCGTCACATGACATCACAGGAGTTAGGTTGGAACGTGGCTGTTTGTGTAATCCAAGCTCTCCACCAGGGGTTGCGTGTGTGTGGCATGCTAGAAAATACATAACAACTCCGTGGTGCAACTGAACGACTGTGGCTGAGAGTAGAGTGAGACGGACTCTGTCCACGGCAGGACGCGGCGTGTGGAGCCCAAGAGCTGGGGATGGAGAGGCCGGGGCCGGAGACCGGGGTCCCCGGCGGTGGTTAGTGGGTGGGTGAGGGGGTGGGGCCTATGGGGATTAATGGGGCGGCGTTAAGCAGAACCGAATAGACCTATTTCATGTGACGTCAGCATGGGTATCTAGGTCAGTGCCCGCCCTTTTGGCTGCAGGACGACACACTGTCACACTGCAAACTCAATGGCTATGAGCAATCTTCATAGGGAAAAGGTGAAATATCTCTAAAACCAGACCACTTAGAAAAAAACTGCTTGGAAGACATATAGAAAACATATTCAACAAATAGATTATATTAAATTTATACGGTTAGAGTTCTGTATTTCTATTAATTTGGAATATAATTGACGTTTTGCACTGCCCGTACCGGCAAACTCAATGCATTGTCAATGGCCGTGAGCAATCTTGAATTATATTCATACAGAAAAAGTGAAATATCTCTAAAACCACACCACCTCGAGACAAACCGCTTGGTACACATCTAGAAAACATATTCAACGAATAGATTATAATAAATTTATACGGTTAGGGTTCTGCATTTCTATTAATTTTGAATAAAATAAACGTTTAGCACTGCACGTACCAGCAAACTCAATGACAGTGTGCCTTCGTTCTGTAGCCAAGCTGCACGCACATACACAATGTTAGTAAACATTGAAATAGGTCTATAGACTACATCATCATTCCATCTGCGCGGTGCATTGTGGGATGCATGGACGAAAAACAAACCTGCGAGAAGCACATGGCACATGCTAATACACTGGGTCCAGCTATGAAATGTGCTAGTTTCAGCTCATCTCAGCTCTTGTTTGAAATATAGAATACCAACTTTTAAAAGATATATAATAAAGTAAGATATTACTCTTTTATCCAGCATTGCATTTACATCAATAAAATCAGCACATCTTATGCCATGTGCATTTAGATTTAAACAAATCTGGTCACTCAGACTAGTGTTAGAGCCATGGCCAGAGTCAGTTTTACTTATTTTATTTATGTATTTATTTATATCCTATGGTTAAGGACATATGTAGAACTAGAAAATGAGTAGGGTTAATCAGATATCGGTTATATATTTCTTTGAAACAAGTTTTTGTTGACACATTTGACATTTTAATATTTAGAACAAGAATTACTTATCTCTAGTCAATCACTCAATGTTGATGTAAACATTAGCCTGTAAACATTAGCCTGTAAAGTGACTGAAATTGTATTTTACTTAGCTCAAAATGCTTAATAATTGGAGAGTTGTGTCTTAAACTTATTCATTATATTATTATATTGCATCCATCCATCCATGTTTGTGCCAAATTGTTATGTATTTTTATTAATTTTGAATAAAATCAAAGTTTTGCTCTATGCGTATCGTCAAACTCAATGGCCGTACGCCTTTGCTTTGCTGCCAGCGCCGTTTTCAGCACATGCGCAGTCGGAATGGTGATCTCGTCTATTGATTCCGTAAATCTCAGCGGGTGACTATCACCAGCACACAGGCAAGCCCTCCGGGAGTGTGTGTGTGGTTGTGTGTGTGTGTGTGGGGGGGGGGGGGTATTAGTGAGTGGTGGTCGTCGGGGGAGGAGGGCAGGGTTGGGGTTCGAGTGGGGATGTGTAGTAGTACTAGTACAAAGATGGTGCAGCGGTCAGATCGTACGGGCGTGACGTGTCACGGCTGGATGACCGCCGTCACGGCATTCCGCAGCGTGGGGCTGTAAGTGTGGGCGCCGGTCAACCGCAGCAGCCATCGGTACTGCCTCACTCAACAACCAGTGGTCCACAACTGGTTCATCAAAGGCAGGCTGTGGTATGTGCTGTGCTGTCTGTGGGAAATTGCATATAAAAGACCCCTTGCTACTTATCGGAAAGAGTAGCCTACGTGGTGTGGTGGCAGCAGGTTTCCTTCAAAGAAATATGTCAGAATGACCATGTTTGATGTCCAATAGCCGATGATAAAAATCAATGCGCTCTAGAGGTGTCGTTGAATAAAACAAACTTTGCTTTTTGCCTCACTCAACTCATGCAGGGCGCCACCCGTGCCCCGGCCCAGGCATCCTTAGGCATGATGCCCGGCCTGGATCGAACCCAGACGGCAGCCAGCAAGCAGTCACCTGACAGGACAGCCCGGCTGATCAGCAGCCGGCGGGTCTAAAACGGCTGAGGTCTGCTTGGTGTGCACTGCATCTGTCAGGCGTTGTTGGACGTTATAGTTATATGGTAGTGGTAGTGACCAGGCGCAGCTGGTATCATGCGGTCATGAGCTGCTCACAGGTGGCAGTGCAGTGGAGAATGAAGGAACTAACCTAGTCCTATGGTAGTAATAGCTTAGTGACATTAGGGTATAGAGTAAGTAAGGGAGAGAACTGCTAGGGGGTAGTGTCCTTGTTTATATTCCCATAATAGATTATAGAGCACATATATATATATATATATATATATATATTCAGCGGCTCGCCGCTGGAATTTAAATGCGCAACATGGAGGGCAGCGCACCGGGCAACAGGCCGGGCTTGTCCACCTGTCATCCTGATACGGCGGGGGGAGGCGACGACCCCGGAGGTCGGCCAGGGCGGCGCGGGGGCGCTCCACGGCATCAAAGCGCGACTGCGCGCTAATGACCGTGATGCCCATTAAGATAGGCGTGGGGAGGCCTCTACCACGCCCCGTCTGCGCCGCCCAGCTGCTGCCACTCTGCAGCCCGCGCGCACCCGATTCAGACGCTTTGAGCTGCTCAGCCTTAGTGCTGCGACAGCCTCTCCGCCCCTCCTCCACCACTGCACGCATCCATCATGGCGGAGGACGGAGCTGACCTCTCCCTCCCACCCTTAATGAGGAAAAGAGGGGGGGACGCTGGGCGCGCAGGGGGAGGGCGCGCCGCCCACCAGACAGCAGGCCGGCGTGCCACCCTTCCCCCTGCAGGTACTGGGTTTGATACCCAACCCTTAACTTTACCTTTATTAACTTTAATTATATTATTAGCTCTTATATATTGTTACATTGCATTGCATATTTCTCACGCCCATTGGGGCCGCGCGCGCGCCTGCTGCTCAGGTGATCACACTCATGTGCTTGTCTGTTCTTTCACCTGTATAGTTGGACTTTAATAAAAAGTCCTTTTTACTCCACCCGTGTGTTGGCGTTCATTTAAATATAGTTTAATGGTGGCCAGGGCCAACCGACTTATCATCAATCAGCTAACCTACAGCTATTCATCTAGATTCAGCAGAACTGAAACTACCAGCCTGTCGGGCACAGTTGGTTGATTGATTGATTGTCGGAGTTTTACATCCTCGCAACATCTAAGGTCATATCAGGATGGGTACCAACTTGTGACAGTGCACACTCATGGTGACTTTATAGTGCTGCCCCACTGGGAAATCAGGCTGCCAGTATCATGACCCAATATTCCACTCAATCACATTATCCTGACACTCAGCTAACCAATCATTGCCCTGTCTTATTAAAGCCAAGCACCTCGCTAGGAAGAGACAAGTATCAATTTTATAAGTCATTGGCTTAACTTGACCGGGAACCGAATGCTCGATCTCCCGCACGCGAGGCCCGGGTTCTACCGATTCGGCCACCACGCCCGGTGGCACAGTCGGTGATGGTCGGCCACGATTTTTTTTAGTTACCAGCTATCATCAGGCTTAGTGCTGACCAGAGACGGGGCTTGTGAGATGTGAGTGGTGTGTGTGGGGTTTGTGGGGATTGTGGGATGTGTGGAGTTTGTGGGGTTTGTGGGGCGTGGGGAAGGGCAGTGTGAATGGGAGGGCTCCTCCCACACCATCATCTCCAGAGTATAAAGCCACAACACGACACCAGGCCGGCTCAGCGCTGCGACTATTGATCGGGCAGTGATTATCACACGGTGCAAAGCCTCACATGCTATAATGTGTGATATATAGCAGCACGTGCCTGTGTGCGTAGTGTCCCGTGGTATATACTGTCTAATATATAACAGTACTACAGTATTCCTGTGTGCGTCGTCTCCCGTGCTATGCTGTTATATATATATATATATATATATATATATATATATATATATACATATAACAGTCTTACAGCAGAGCCATGTGGAGTCTCCTGTGTTATAATGTGTGATTTATATCATCACTATGACATGCCCTTGTGTTTAGTCTCCAGTGTAATTATAATATATAACGGTACTACAACATGGCTTTGTGAGTAGTATCCTATGCTTTTCTGTATGATATATAATATCATTATGACATGCCCTTGTGCGTAGTCTCCGACGCCAATAATTATATTATGCCTGTGTGCAGTTTCCCATGCTTTACTGTATGATATATAACACTAGACTGCCATGTTCTTATAGGTAGTCTCTGGCGCAATAATTATAATATGCATACAATATGCCTCTGTGTGTAGTCTCCTATGCTTTATCGTCTGATATATGACGATAGAGTGGCATGTCCTTGTGTGTAGTCTTCGGCACAATACTTACAGTATGCGTGTGTGTGTAGTCTCCCATGCTTTACGATATGATATATAATGATAGAGTGACATGCTCGTGTGCATAGTCTCCAGCCCAATAATTACAGTATGCTTGTGTGTAGTCCCCATGCTTTACCATATGATATATAATAATAGCATGACTTGCTCTTGTGCATAGTCTCACACAGAGCAATAACATAACAGCATCCAGCCATGCCTGTGTGCATAGTCTCCTCCAGTCGTCGCCTTCTATGCTGATGTATGTACATGGGGACACTTTTCATCACACGGCTCCTGTTCCTATTCTCCTCTAGGTGCACCCTGTGTGTGTGCTCCTCCAGTAAGTGCCCTCATGTGTGTGTGTTCACCCGTAGGTGTACTGCTTCCGGTTTGAGTCTGCACGGTGCACTCCGAAACCACAATGCAGTGGATGGGTGTTGGTCGTGCGTATACTTCCAGGTCCAACGCACACAAGGTGCCCGGTGTGGTAGTGCAGAAAGAGAAATACAGATGGCGCTAGTGGTAGTATTCACGTGGGCGAAAGCCGGCGCATCGGAACACATTAAGTTGACGTGGGTAGAACGCAGTTATTTATACTCACATACCAAATTATGTACCCTATATATATATATATATATATATATATATATATAACTAGACATGGTGTTGCTAGGACATAAAACAGCAACCAACAACAACAACCCCCTACTGCCCCACCCTACTACATACTTCCCACCACTACTGCACACTGTCCCACCCTACTGCATTCTTCCCCACCTCACTGCATATAGCCCCACCCTATTGCATACTGCCCCACCCTACTGTACAGCACCCCATCCTACTGCATTCTGCCCCACACTACTGCATACTGCCCACCTTACTGCATACTGCCCCACCCTACTGCACACTGCCTCACTCTACTACAAATGAAAATGAATATGCAGCAATTATACAACAACATTTTTGAGTAGTGTTTTGAACTTAAAGGTAGTGTTTTGAACTTAAGGATGGTGTTTTCAGTATGACCACAGTAGTGTTTTGAACCTGCCTTCAACTAGGTTGAAAACGCTACCGTAGTGTTTTGAACCTAGGTTGAAAACACTACCGTAGTGTTTTTGTGGGGTCGTGTTTTGAACTTACTACACCGGGTTCACTTCCCACACCGACACTCCAGTCAGGCGCTGCTACCACAGAGCAGCATGCCTCCTCTTGTTCCGTATCACTGTGAAGTACACCCTGGAGTGTTTGGGGTCGGTGATACGCAAGTTACGCAGCCTGCTCGCTTTATTACATGCTCCTGTGTCTAGACTCAAAATCATACCGCGATTGTGCCTCGTGTGTGGCAGGGATTTACACTGATATGAGCAGAACAATTTGCTTGTTGAAGGGAAAGTTAAAGCTGCATAGTCCGCTGAAAGGATCACATTTTAGAAACCAAAACACTTATCTAGATGTGGTTCTACATATCTAACTTAGGTACTAGTGTAGGTATTATACAATTCTTGATACTTAGAAGGGAATATTATGGAATAGCTTGCCAGAAGATGTAACAAAAACAGCATCTATTGAACTTTTTTTATCTGTCTTCCCAGACCCAACAGTTACTGTTTTGGGTAGCTTTTCGGATACATGAAATTTCTCTGTTATTCGGCTTTTGTAAAATCACGCTGTAATTATGTTATATATATATATTTTTTTTTTGGTGGTGTTCTCTGTGGCAGAGTGCTTAGAGTGTCTGACTTTTTTCTAGGTTGGACTCCTAATCTGAGGGTCGGTGGTTCGATTCCCCGTGCCCCCATCTCTGCCAATTTGGATTTCCACCGCTGTGTATAACTTACAGCGACATCAAAGGCCAGTTGCTCTCATACCATGTCTATGTGGTGTGGAAGGTTAAAAATCCCTTGGGTTGGTAAAAGTGTAGGCTCGGGCTTTCTATCGACAAACTGTCTAATGGTGAAAACACGCCTATTCAGGCTTATCCATGATAGGCAGTATACATCTTCAACAACATATTATGCTTTTATTTATGGCACTTCCTCCTCCTCTTCTCTTCCTTTTCTCCTCCTCCTTCTTCTCCTTTCTCCCCCTTATCTTCCTCCTTCTCCTTCTTCTCCTCGTTCTCGCTCTCCTCTTTCGCCTTCTCCTCCTCCCCTTTCGCATCCTCCTTTTCCTCTTTCCCCCCCTTCTCCCTTTCCTTCTCCCCTCCCCTACCCCATCCTCAGCCTACTATTTCCCTCCTCTTACTCATCCTGCATCGCCCCCCCCCCCTCTTCTCCCTGGGGTCCCTGTGCTGGGTTAATAGCCTCCATGGTGAGGGGCATCCCGCTGGTTACAGGCGGGGCAGGAGCGGAGCAGGGGGAATTGAAGGGGCAGGGCAGGGGCGGGGCTGGGGCGGGTGGAGTTCCGCCCTCATACTCATAGCCCACCCTCACTATTTAGTATGTGGGATGTTGCTGAACGCCCGACACTCACCCTCAGCTGATTAAATGTAGACAGGGTCATTCATAGTATACCTATTATATAGCTTTGACCCTGGACGGCTCTACAGGCATTATAAATTAGTGAAAAAAAATAACACTACATCCATATATATCTGGTGTTATATCATGGACACGGTTCTGGGGAATAGCGGTGCTGATTTAATAGATAGCTTAGCTGGAGTACACAGCATTTGCTTGTGGTCAATTTTCATTATATATCTGGTGTTATATCATGGACACGGTTCTGGGGAATAGCGGTGCTGATTTAATAGATAGCTTAGCTGGAGTACACATCATTTGCTTGTGGTCAATTTACATTATATATCTGGTGTTATATCACGTGCACGGTTCTGGGGAATAGAAGTGCCTTTTTGTTATTGTTTATTTACCCGGAGGAGTACTCTGTTCGAGGAAGGTGCTTCTAGAATTTGACACAATAATGGTATAGATATATATATTTTACCTCGGTATACCGCCTCTGGCTAGCCGCAGGCTAGGGAGAAGGAAGCACATCCGGGTCCAGCAATTAGCATAAGTGACTCACAACGGGAGGACGTTTGTGAGTTGCTCCAACAGGATTTATCTACTAAGACTACTTATTCACAAAGTAAGTAATGGAAACTTAGGTTAAATTGTTTATGATGCATTATAGCATCACATTATGAAAGTTCAGAACTTTCTCAGGTCCCTTTTGGACTTTGTACGTGTTTTTTACTTGAGGATAGAACACTGGGTGCCGCTGGCATGAACGAAACCAATAGTCCTTTGTTCTATCGAAACCTGTTTTTGAGACAGGGAGAAATGGTAACCCGAGTTGCTCATTTCCTAAGAAAATTCTCCCGGATCCTAATAGAGGATGTTGTTGGGGATGCTTCTGGGTGTTTTTTATAGACACCCCAGACCGGTTTTAAGGCGAACCTCCGAGTTTCGTAATATTTTCTCCAACTTGCTGGCGTCGTAGCCGCGGGTGGGAGAAGTGTACGGAACAGAGAGAGTGGGCGATCTAAGGATCGATTCCCCCCGTTTGGTTGGTTTCGTTACCATGCACCTACGGCAAACTTTAGCTTCACGCCTGTACTGAAACGTTGTAATACACGTAACTCTGTACCTATTACCTCAACCCAGTTTACTGGTTACACATTGTGTAGTTGAGATGATTCCGGTTTAAGTAACACTTTTGTCGTTACAGAAACCGATGGCCACTCGGCGGAATAAGCCGCCCGCGGCAGCCATGGGCATTGCCCCTCCGGATTACGATTCATCACCAGCGGCTACGGCTCCGCCGTCCCCACAGCCCGGGGCCCAGACGTCCGACCGGGACAGTGACCAGCCACCTCAACCCAAAGATTGGGAGGCAAAGATGGCAACAATGATGGAGGAAAAGATGCGCCAATTCCAGGCTCTTTCCTTTGCGGGCCCTTCCCAAATCCCTGATGAGGATTGGGAAGACTTTTCCGACGACGAGGAAGACACGATTTCGGCCTCTGAGGTTACGAAACCGAAAGCGCGCGGCAAGAAACGCCGCACAGTAAGCAGTTCGGGTGATGAGTTCACCAAGGAGGCTAACGCTAAACGATCTAAGAAATCGAAGAAAAAGAAAAAGAAAGACTCGTCCTCGGACTCCTCATCCACAGAGTCAGATTCCGATACGGAACGCGCTGGGGTTTACGCCAAAATAGGCGCTAAGGTCGGTAAGAAAATTGTAAAAAAGAAGGCAAAGAAGGTTCGTACTACAACCATGATGAGGAAAACGGTAAATGGCCACCTTACCACCTTCAAACCAGCTGAGGTCATTAACAAATTGACCGAACAGATGTCCGGCATCAAAGGTATTCCCGCTACGGTCTGTAAGGAGATGGATGCTGGCATCCATCTGTCAGACGAGCGTCGCCGCTATGAAACTGCCCTATGTTTAATCCATAAGGCAGTTTTGGGGTCCTTGACTTCCATTAAGTATTATTAAAGGCATTAAAATTCCTTTCACAGAATTACCTGTCCAGAAAAGAGCACCTTTTCCATATAAATTCAATTCGCAAGAAAGATTTAAACTAAATGAACAGGTGATGCTTTTTGAAGCCAAAGGCATCATCAAAAGCGTAAAACATACTAAAGGTGAATTCATTTCAAATATTTTCTCCACTCCTAAACCCGATCGGACCATAAGAATGATCTTAGATTTAACTAAATTAAATGAAATCATTGAATACCAACATTTCAAAATGTTTTCCTTAGAAACAGCTCGCGATTTGATTACCCCAGAGTGTTGGCTAGCGAGTGTAGATTTAAGAGATGCGTACTATACCGTACCTATTCAGGAGGTAGATCACAAATATTTAAGATTTGTCTGGAATGGGCAGCTTTTTGAATTTACCTGCCTACCAAATGGTTTGGCGTGTGCACCACACCTTTTTACTAAGTTGTTGAAACCAGTTTTTTCAAACATGGCAAAACTTGGTCATTGTATGTTTCCATACATTGATGATTCTTTCATTATGGGACAATCTTTCACACAATGCGAGCTCGCCGTTCAAGATTTATGTCAACTTTTCTAAAACTTGGGGTTTCTTCATACATGATAAGAAATCCGTTTTTTCTCCTACTAAGGAGCTTAAGTGTCTAGGTTTCATTTTAAACACGACGGCTATGACCGTTTCACTTACACAACAAAAGAAAGATAAGTTTCGGGACACAGCGATACAGCTGTTAGACACTTCTAGACCAAAGATAAGAGAGGTCGCAGTGTTAATCGGTATAATGATTTCGTACAGCCCTGCTATTTTATATGGGGGCGCACACGTTAAGTCCCTGGAAATTGATAAAAATCTATCTTTGGCCCGAGCAAAGGGTAATTTTGAAAAGAAAATGTTTATCTCTGAGAACGGACTAGCCGACATTTCTTGGTGGCTAAGTCACTTTGATAACTCTCCCAATCCCATTAGAATGGGTGAACCCAATACTACAGTTACAAATGACGCGTCACTGCAAGGTTGGGGGGCACATCGCAATGATGTAGCAACGGGAGGAAGATGGCTAGAATCGGAAATTTCCGATCATATTAATGTTTTAGAATTAAGAGCCATTTACTTAGGTTTAACAAGCCTTGTTAAAGTACCGAAAAATAATGTACGTATCCTTACGGATAACACCACAGCGATGGCTTATGTCAGAAATATGGGAGGTACAAAATCAATACAGTGTAACGAAATGGCACTACTCATTTGGAATTGGGCTCAAAGGTTTGAGGTTTGGTTAACAATAACACACATACCCGGTACGCAGAATACTCTTGCAGACAAGATGAGTCGCCATTTCCATGACTACTTAGAGTGGTCACTAAACCGATCAATTTTCAAAGAGATCTGTAACACATGGGGCTTGCCGGATATAGATTTATTTGCTTCACGTAATAACTTTAAACTGGACAAATATGTTTCGTGGCACCCCGAACCAAATGCATGGCACATAGATGCCTTCTCGCTAAATTGGCAAAATCATTTCTTTTACATTTTCCCCCCTTTTACCATTATTAGCAAAGTCGCCAGAAAGATACAAATGGACAAAACACACGCCATCCTCATCGTCCCCGAATGGGACACTCAACCGTGGCTAGCGAGATTAGTCGCGACGGCCAAAAGCAGCCTACGCTTCCCAAGATACCGAGGAAACCTGAAACATCAGGGACCATTAGCGCGCCACGGAAACGTGTCGACGACTCCTTTGGTAGCATTCCTTTTTTAAATAAGTACTTGGAACAATTCGGCTTGGACAAGATTACACAACAACGGTTGGTATCTCACGCATGGAGGAAGGGAACGGTGAAAATGTATACAACCTATTTAAAGAAATGGGGTATATATTGCTTACTTAAGAAAGTTAAGCCAATGAACCCGACAATATCCCAGGTAGGACGATTCCTACGTTTCTTAGAAGACGAAGGTTTAGGATATGGCGCTATCAATGCAGCCAGATGTGCGCTGTCAATAATCCTACCTAGGATTAATGGACAAATAATGGGTAAACACCATGTTATTTGCTGGATCGTATGATCAATTTATCAGAGGAACCCTCCCAAACCCAAATATAATAGGTTTTGGGATGTATCTCTTGTGTTTAAACTCTTCAAAGAATGGCCAGAGAATAAGTTCCTGGACGTTAAACTATTAGGGTTCAAAGTAGCATTGCTTCTTCTGCTGGTTACAGGACACAGGGGCCAAACTATAGTCGCCCTGTCGCTCAATGATCTTGAAATCGATAACAAGGAAGCAACGTTTGATTTAACAACTTTGTTGAAATCAAATCGTTTAGGTGATCCCCTGTCGACAATCAGTGTCACTAGTTTCACAGAGGATCAAAAATTATGTGTAGTCTCCGCAATACGGACATATATATCCAAGGCAAGAACAATAAGAAACTCAAGGCAGCTTTTGGTGAGCTTTATTAAGCCACACAAGGGTATTTCGAGGGACACCCTCGCCAGATGGACCATGACTGTGTTGAAACTATCAGGAGTCAACACAAACAGATATACATCACACTCTACACGTGGTGCGATGGTCTCTAAGGCCAGATTACTAGGCATCTCCGTGAAACGGATCCTGGCTCACGCAGGATGGAAAACCGCTAGATCGTTTGCAAAACATTATCACAAGCGACTAGAGAAGCCTCAACCTATAGCGCAGAGGCTACTCACCAACTAAAAGAGAAAGGTGAGACAAAGTCAACTTTTCGCTTTATTGTCATACCAATTGTACACCACATACATGAATAACACTTAATAATAGAATAATAATAACAAACAGGAATATCAGGATAAAAATGATATTACGTAAAGGTCTCCCTAGCCTGTGGCTAGCCAGAGGCGGTATACCGAGGTAAAATAGATTAGTTAGACGAATCTTACTTGGGTATAGATGATGGATAACTATTGTTTTACCGAGGTAGGAGCCTCGGATAGACGTGGGCGAGGGCCCACCCACCACGCCCTTCCATGTCTATTCAATCACTTGTACCAAGATTAGGTCAGATGACCATAGTTTTTGTTTATTAGAATCATTTTTATCCTGAATTAGTAGGTAAAGATTGCTGGAGTCGGATGTGCTTCCTTCTCCCTCGCCCACGTCTATCCGAGGCTCCTACCTCGGTAAAACAATAGTTATCCATCATCTATACCCAGGTAAGATTTGTCTAACTAATCTATATATATATATATATATCTATATATATATATGTGCATTATGGTAAAGAGGCAATACAGTATTCTAATCATATTTATATATAACAAAGAAAAAGCAAACGCTGAAGCTTAGAACCATCGGTCGCTGCTCTGGACGCACTGCTCGAATGTGTAAGAACACTGGCTTCCCGTGCGGAAGATCGGGGGTTCGAATCCTAGCCGAGCCAAACCAATGATTTACACTAATAATTCTTATCACTACCTAACCTCGGCATTATTCGGATAGGACGAGGGCTGGTTAGCACAGTGTCAGGATAATGTGACTGAGTTGGATATCGAGTCATGGTGCTGACGCCCTTGTTTCCCAGTGGGGCAGCACTATGAAGTCGCCATGAGTGCACACTGTAACAACTCGGTGCCTGTCCTGATATAACCTCAGATGTTACTAGAATATAAATCCGCCCAAGAAACAAACAGAAGTCGCGATGAGTGTGCACTGCCACACGTCGGTGCCTGAACTGGTATGACCGTTGATGTTGCTAGGACGTAAAACCCCAACAAACACAACAAGCCTTTGGCTCGGGTGATTGACGAGTCCAGTAGTCCTTGCTGTCGCCCCTGGTGGGAGACACTGGCAACTCACATCCTTTGTTTGCAGCAAAACAGCCGTGGTATTCTCATGTCCACATGCCCACCGGAAACATCACAATAATTCATCGCAGAACTGTTTTATGTGTGGGCGCGATATATAGGAGTGAGGGAAACATATGCACAGAGTTGCCCTGACCTCAACAAATGAAATGCCACATACACCGATAGGCGTGGGTCGGTTGATTGCACGGGGAAGTATCTTGTTTGTTGTTGTTTTACATCCTAGCAACATCGAAGGTCATATCAGGACGGTACCGACTTGTCACAGTGCACACTCATGGTGACTTTATAGTGCTGCCCCACTGGGAAACCAGGCCGGCAGCACCATGACCTGATATCCCAACCAGTCACACTATCCTGACCCTGAGCCAACCAGTCCTTGCCCCATCCTAATAATGCCAAGCGCCAGGCTAGTAAGCGACAAGTATCAATTGTATATATATGTCATTGGTTTGACTCGAAATGAGGTGTTGTTTGTCATTGTCATGTGGAGGTGGCAGGTGGTGTTGCTTGTCAATGTCATGTGAGGGTGGAAGGTGGGGTTCCTTGGCATTATCATGTGGGAGTGGCAGGCGGTGTGGGTGTCACTTGTCGTTCCACGCCGAATCACATGCAATTCGATTAAATTGCGACCAGTAGTTAGAACACTCACCCCAGACTTACATGTAAGGGTAATCGCTACTCCCGTCCTTATATGTCCTTAGATGTCACACATACAACTCTATGCAAAACAAAAAGCAAAGAAAAAAGTGGAAAAAAGCAGACCCATCAGAGTTTTTCGCGATGTGTCTGTCAATGTATGATGTAGCTCTTCCCTCTCTTGTGCGCATGTTACACAAGTGCACAAGTTACTGACACATCACCGACCAGGTACTCTTCGGGGACTTTATGCTGCAACGGTGTTTCTGTTGATGACTGGAACCCAGCCAGATACCTATATTTAACAAAGTCTTTCAACCAATAGGGCTGCACCTACTGTGTATCAATATGAAACTAGACTTAGCGGCATAGCGACTGAGTCTAGCTTGATATCAGTCTTTGATAGGTGAATCCTGTAACACCTATCACGTTTTGATATCAAACTAGGCTCAACTGCATCGTGGACGAGTCTAGCTTGATATCAGTCTTTGATAGGTGAATCCTGTAACAGCTATCACGTTTTGATATCAAACTAGGATCAACTGCATCACGGACGACTCTAGCTTGATACGAGTCTTTGATAGGTGAATCCTGTAACACCTATCACGTTTTGATATCAAACTAGGATCAACTGCATCATGGATGAGTCTAGCTTGATATCAATCTTTGATAGGTGAATCCTGTAACAGATATCACGTTTTGATATCAAACTATCCTCAACTGCATCGCGGCCGAGTCTAGCTTCATATTAGTCTTTGATAGGTGAATCCTGTAACAGCTATCACATTTGGATACCAAACTAGGCTCAACTGCATCGCGGCCGAGTCTAGCTTGATATCACTCTTTGATAGATGAATCCTGTAACACCTATCACGTTTTGATATCAAACTAGGCTCAACTGCATCGTGGCTGAGTGTAGCTTGATATCAATCTTTGACAGGTGAATCGTGCACCACCTACCGCGTTTTCATATCAAACTAGGCTTAGCTGCATAGCGGCTGAGCCTAGCTTTATTCGATAGGTGAATCCTGTAACATCAATCACGTTTTGATATCAAACTAGGCTCAACTGAGTAGTGGCTGAGTGTAGTTTCATATCAAAATCCAATAGGTGCATCCTGCAACCGCAATGATTGAAAAACCTGATGGTTATTTAGTGCACCATTGTGGTATTAGTTTATTTGTTATTAGAAATGTGACATTTGGGGTGCTTTCCTTTAAATTGATTGAATAACTTGAAATTAACGGGGAATATAGGTCTTCTTCATTTCTAAACTAAAGTGACACACCGAAGCCACATAGTTATGAAATCGATCTTAATAAATAAAAAAAGTACACCCATCAAATGGTTATCCCAGACCAGTGGCGCCGCCACCGGTTCCAGCCGTCCCTAACGGACAAGCTCTCACTGTTTCAGCTCATTCGCCCCAGATAATGAGAAATTGGATATATACATATATTTATGTGTTTATTTATTTATATAAGTAGGGCGTTCTCTCACATGACAGTCCTTACGTATGTAATATGTAAACTGTCGTGGCTATGTAAATGTTGACTGTTAATATGATAGTTCCACAGCCCGTTCTCCGCATGTATGGCCTCCGTCTGGCGGTTGCCAGTTACATGTGTTAGCGCCCCCTTGCGGATTTGTTTGTAAATTTGCTCAAGTAGACACATGTGTAAGTGGATATGATTGTACTCTTTTTTTCATTCACCAAGTGCGGACAGGGCAAGGAGAGAGGAGCCGAAAGAAAATGGCGCCAAATGAGAGCGCGACTGTCTAAGGTATCGATTCCAAATTTCCTATTTGGGTACCCCAGTGATAAAAAATCATGTACTTTCCAAATAAATGTTGTACTTTCCAAAGTTTGTATTATTACTCCCTACAATACATTTTCCAGGGAAGTGTAATTGGCCAATTTCAGAGAATTTCTTTTGGCGGACAACATTTTAATTTCGCGTATTGGTGTAATCCGGCTTAAAACTGTACAAAATATGCAAAATAAAAACTCTATGGGATAGGAAGATCTGCCGGATCAGCAACCACAAAGATTAGTGGGTTGTTGGAGTTTTACGTCCTGGCAACATCTAAGGTCATATCCATGGTGACTTTATAGTGCTGCCACCCTGGAAAATCAGGCCACTGGCACCATGATCCTATATCCCACTCAGTTACATTACCCTGACACTGAGCTAACCAGTCCTTTTCTATCATATTAATGCCGAGTGCCAGGCTAGGAAGTGACAAGTAGCAATTTTATAAGTCATTGTGTAAAATATTCCGACTTTTTAGGTCTGGTTCATAAATAAATAATAGCTTAAATAAATTCTAAAATATCTCCTTTTCATATGTGAAGAATTAAGAAAACTGTTTTAATCATATTTAAATCATCCAGTTATTTCTATAAAGTCATTATAATAATATTCCAATTATATAAGTACCACTATAAAACCTCTTTAATAATACCTAAATCATTCTATCATGTTGCTAAATACATGTGCATAATATTCAAACCAAGTTGTGAAACCATGGTAGATTATGTATATTAAGTGAAGTGATAATTAATATCAGATTGTTCTAAGGTTCTACTCCCAGCAACTGTGTACCTGTATTTTGAATGTGTTTCATCTGAATAAAAGAGCTGGGCAGGGGGTGTGGCAGGCACTTGCTATCCGGACCGCACTTCGTCCACACCTCTCTCTATCACCTCTCTGCCGGCCCGGCTCCTCCTTGATATGTCTAAAAAGAGTTCCAGGAGGGGGAGCCCGCCAGCATTTTCACTTTCTGCTCTTACTCTGTCCGTGTCTATGGCTCGCTGGATGGTCACCATAGGGCAAATAGACACGGTCCTTTGACTCAACTTTCCTCATTTCTCTTTCCTAGATTCTGCCCATTTTGATTTCTCCCAGGCACACTTCTTCCCCTGACCAGGGTTGTTGTGTTCTTGGGTGGGGGGCCCTTCACCTATTACGATTTCTCTGTCTGGTTCTTGTTGCTGGAACGACCGCTGCTCCCACCTTTGCCCGCCTTCCTCAAATCCCTGCTGCTGACCGGATTCAAGTGCTATACTACACTACACACACCTACAGCTCAACTACACACCGGAACGATTGATTTGCTACCGCCCCGGCGCCCCGCCATCACTACGTCGTGAGAGATGTCCCCAGCTTTCACAACACTCCCTCTACAAAGACAAGTCTTCAACCACAGATTGGGCCAATTTATTGGAGCCTCTCTACCAATGTTGCAGTTCTGCAACCGGTAACCGTCGTAAGGTTACAAACACCCCAATTGATTGATTGATGTGTGGCAGGCAGATGACCTGGAGACAGCATAGCAGGAGGAGCCAGCCACCCCTCCCTACTAGACTTTACCACACTTAATTTCTGTTGGGTTGATATTTCTTGTTGATATTTCTTGGAACAGATATAGTAAGCAGATATAGTAAGCAGATATAGTAAGCAGATACAGTAAGCGGATCATCGCTTGAGTAATATCATACATTAGTGCTTTCCGGCCTCCATACACAGAAGTTAGAGTTCTATTTCCTATAAAGATTCTAGCATGTAAAATACCGCTAGTTAACAATTGGTTTGACTCGACCGGGAACCGAACTCCTGATACCCCGCAGAAGTCCTGCATTCTACCACAGCGCCCAGTTGCAAATGCAAAGAAGGTGGTGTCCCTAATCCCCTGAATGCTGTTTCTTGAGCCCGCTCTCTATCTCTTTCATGAGGCGGAGGCAGACTTCGTCCCCGTATCGAGGCCCGACCACCATCACTCCGATCGGCATTCCCTTCATCTGGAGCATCGCCTGCAACAAAGATGGCGCGAAGGCGACATTATTACTATTAAAGTTTCATAATCCATTGTATTGGTTTTAGAAGAAAATGTTTTTGAGTTAAAATTGCAACACCTAATGGTGTTTGAGTTTCTGCCTAATGTATTTTAGATAAATATATTAGGTTGATCGTTATAAGAGTCTTTACTTTAGTTTGACGTAACTTTTATTTTAAGGCAATTAACTTCGGAGATATTTGAAATGAAAATAAACCAAAAATCTATTTAGGCAAATTCGATTAATTACCCATAATAAATACATGAACAAAGAGATTTATATACATAGGCCTAAATAAATAATAACGACAGAATCCTACCCATAATAAATGCATGAACAAAGAGAGAGAGGGAGAGATATATAGGTCTAAGTCAATAAATACAAACCACAGAACCCTACCGATAACCCAGCTACTAGAACTATCGGCTATGTTTACTACTTTCTTGTGCCAACCTGCCAGTGCGCATGTGCGGGAGGTCTATGATGTAAACATAGACACTCAACATGTCTGTATAGTATGTTCTTATCATCCACAAAGTGGCAAACTAAACTGCCCATGTACCTTCTAGCATAGCGACACTCTCTTAATGAGTGACAGTAATACGACCTATAGCAATAAAACAACAACAAACAAAACAAACAAACACCTATAGCAATAGGTTCATCTAATGCTGACACACTCACACTCAACGTGTGCATAAGTCTAGGGACCAGACACGATGATCGAATGAGCTGAGCGTCCATCTCCCGTTTTGGTAAATTATGGGATAAAAATGTATACTTGTCACTTCCTAGCCATGCGTTCGGCCTTATTAGGATAGGGCGATGACTGGCGGCTCAGTGTCAGGATAATGTGACTGAGTGGGATATCAGATCATGGTGCTGGTGGCCTGGTCTTCCAGTGGGGCAGCACTATAAAGTCGCCATGAGTATGTACTGTCACAAGTCGGTACCCGTCCTGATACGATCTTAGATGTTGCCAGGACGTAAAACTCCAACCATCACCTAATGCTGAAACCCTCACCAGCTCACATTCAACATGTGCATAAGGCTAGCTCACCAACCTGATAACCCTCCATAGCGATATGGCCAAAAGCAACTAGATACAGTTTAGTATTAACATAGTACTGACCTATTTACTAAACTACCGTTGTAATATGACATATACCTCGCTTAATAATAATTGTTCAGTTGTCTGTCTATATACCTTATTATGTGTAAAAATAATACATTTAAATATTCATCGTCAGAAGAGAATTGCATTAGCACTGCCATAAGCTTATTCGGAGAAGTAAATATTTACCAAAAGATACTTTTTGGGGGGTTAATTCTATAGCCAAACATGTCCTGTAAGCACAAGAAAAAGAGCACAACTATATTACATTGACGATTAATTCAGTTTTGTTTATCACTCCAACTTCCAGATTGACAGTCACAGCAGCCGCCCAACAGCAACCACCCCCCAATGTCGGAGTGTATGTCTACCCTAATCAGTTTTTTGTTTAAAAAAATGTAATGTTGTCAGCCCGCCATGTGAGGAATGGTAGTGTGCCGACAGCCGACAGGGGGCGTCGTTGGGGGGGGGGGGGGGGGGGGGGGCCGCGGGTGTTTTTAGACACACCAGGTCCATGAGCAGATGTGAGTAGCTCAGCAGGACTACTACAGACTCAGTCATAAGTAGGTCAACTATAGAAGCATCCAGTCGACGAGAGAGACACAGAGAGGGAGGAAGAAGAGGGGGAGGGACACAGGGGCAATGAGAGAGGGGGAGGGAAGGGGAGAGGGAGAGAGGAGGATACAAGCAGTGAGAGAGATAGGAGGCGAAGGAGGACAGGCTAAAAGATAGAGACAGAGGGAGTGAGAGAGATGGGGCAGGAGAGAGGTGGAAGGAGAGAGGGAAAGATAAGGACAGGGACAGTGAGAGAGATGGGAGTCGAGAGAGGACAGGAGAGGGGAAGATAGAGAGAGATGCAGTAGGAGAGAGGGTAGAGAGGAAGAGAGGGAGAAAGAGAGGGACATTGCAGGGAGACAGGGCGAAGGAATCAAAGAGTGAGCGAGACAGAAGCAGTGAGAGAGAGGGAGAAGAGAGGAGAAAAGGAGAGACAGAGATAGAGGCAATGGTAGTGAGAGAGGGAGAAATGAGAGAGGGAGAAAGACAGGGGCATTGCATTGAGACAGGGCGAAGGAATGAAAGAGTGAGCGAGCCAGAGACACAGAGAGAGAGGGGGAGAAGAGGGGAGGAGAAAAGGAGAGACATAGATAAGGACAATGGTAGTGAGAGAGGGAGAAATGAGAGAGTGGGAGAGATAATGCGAGAGTCGGGGAAGGAAGAATAGAAGGATAAATGACAGACAGAGAGGGGCTGTGGGAGGGAAGAAAAGATGGAGAGGGAGACAGATATAGAGAGATGAATGCGAGAGTGGAAGAGAACATGAGAGAGAGGGAGGTGGGAAGGAAGGAGAGAGGAATATATGGAGATCGCCAGAATGGTGCAAAACCAACGAAAAAGTCCTGGAAGACATCATATGTGCGAAATTCACTCAAAATGAGAAATTAAAGAAAAAATTAATCAATGCTCCAGGCAATGCATTCAGCGAGTGCACAAAGTGCCCATACTGGGGCTCAGGTAGGTTCCTGGACAGTGCCAGTGAAGGGGAAACAGTCAAACAGGGATACAAGAATAGAATGGGAGAAATCCTACAAAAAGTCAAGGTAAGCCTCACAAATGCTAAAGAATAGAAACCAAAATTAATAAGCAAAATAAAGTAAATATAAAATAGACACAGTAAACCCAAGCAAGCAAAACAGCAAAATAACTTATTAATTATGTATGAAACTATATATAACAAAACAGGGCATATGTACTGTATGCACCAGCCCATATGCCCATAAAACAATCTAAACAAAGTTAAAAACTCGCGAAATCTAACAAACGCCGAACCTAAAGGTAAAGAAAGATGGTAGATGAAATTGAATGCAGGCTGGGAAGGGGCACGCACTTTGCCCACCTAAACTGCCAGAGTGCATCCAATAAAATAGACACAATAAAAATGCACCTAAAAAATGAAAATCTTGATGTTTTAACACTGTCAGAAACATGGTTCACTGAGAGACATCAAGACAACACCCTCAACATATAAGGATATAGGCTTGTACGTAATGACAGACAGCAAATTAACATAGCAAACCTAACAAAAAAAGGTGGAGGGGTTGCAATCTACTGCAAAACCTAAAAAAATCTAGACACTGAGGCCCTAAAAATAGCAAACAACTCAAATGAACACCTGGAGCTACTATGGTGCCTAATAAAAAATGAGAAGCAGGCTAACATAGCCATAGCAAGCCTCTACAGACCACCATCCGGGGATATTGAAACATTCCTTCAAACTCTAGAGAAAAGTATAAATACAGTGAGAAAACTAACAAATGCAGAAATCTTTGTGCTAGGGGACCTCAACATAAACTACAGTAGCAACGACAAAAATAAACTAATGCTACAAACCACTATCAAAATCCTAGGGCTACAACAACTTATTACAGACAGCACAAGACTAGGAAACAATAGCTCAACAATTGACCTAATACTAACCAACTCAAACCATGCCACAAAATGGGGCACTAGAAGCTGGGGTATAAGTGACCATGAGCTAATATATGTAACGAGGAAAAAACTCAAAAGCACAAGCCAATATATATATAAGATGGGCAGATCCCTAAAAAACTACTCAAAAGAAACACTACAAAACCACCTATATGAAAATATAGACCTCACAACAGAGAGAGATGACCCTGATATCTACTGGAATAACATTGTCACAGAAATAAAACAATCATTAGATGAGATGTGTCCCATAAAGAAACTAAAAATACAGAGAAACCAAGACCCGTGGGTAGACAGGGAACTGTTAACGCATATTGCAACAAAACGAAGGCTAGGTGACAAAGTGAAACGTACTAAAGACCCAGAGGATAAAAGGGCCTATAATACTACCAGAAACAACTCCCTCAAAGCAGTAAGGGCAGCAAAAAAGAAATATATAATAAAACAAGACAAGGACTGGGGAAGAAACGCAAATAAGTTCTGGAAAAATGTAAGCTTACTATTCCCCAAAAATAAGATAGAAGAACGGATAAGCTTCCAGGATAAGGATCGAAATACGCACACAGATAGTGATGCAGCAAACAAACTAAATACACACTTTGCCACAGTAGGACAAAGGTTATCAAAGAAATTCACAAGAATCTGGGAAAACAAGTCAGAAAATATCCAGGATGAAATCCCCACCTGCAAAACTGACCTAAAAGAACTAACACAGCTAATAAATGACATAGATGAAAACAAACCAAGTGGAATAGATGAAATCCCCACAAAAATACTAAAAGAGGCACTCCAAGCCATCCCAGATACCATGGTCGACCTGTTCAACATATCATTTGAGCAGGGACACTTCATCACAGCATGGAAGATGGCAACCATCACCCCCATATACAAAAGTGATGACAAACAAAACATGGGGAACTACAGACCAATATCAATCTTGCAAATACCAGGCAAGCTAATTGAACAAATATTCCACAGGCACATAAATGCGCACCTGGAAAAAAACAATATACTAAACAAGAGGCAAGGAGGTTTCAGAAAACTCCACTCCACATCAAAAACAATAGCAAACCTAACAAGTGATGTGCTGGCATCATTGAACCAAAAGAAATTAGTTGGAGCAGCCTTCATCGACTTCAGCAAAGCCTTTGACACTGTAGACCACAGCATATTAATAAGAAAATTAAACAACATGGGCATTAATTCCAAATCAATAAACTGGATAAAATGCTACCTAAACAACAGGCAGCAAAAAACTAAAGTAAATGGTACACTCTCAGACCAACAAACTATCACCTGTGGTGTACCCCAAGGATATAGTCCTGGGACCACTACTATTTATACTATACATAAATGACCTAGAAAAATGGCTGGAGACAGAATGTCTCCAGCTATATGCGGATGACACTGTCGTATATGCAGAAGGAAGCACAGTAGAGGAGGTAGCAACCAAACTGAACAACCTCCTGCTGAAGCTGGACAGCTGGTGTGAATCCAATAAAATAACAATCAATGCAAATAAATCTAAATCAGTACTCTTCTCACATACAGCAATCACAGGAAGAAACCTACAATGCACACTAGGAAACCAAACACTGGAAAGTGTAAATCACTACAAATACCTAGGCCTAGAACTGGATAGCCAGCTAAACTACAATCTGTGTTTAACAAAAATCATACAAAAAGTAAATCACAAACTATGGCTATTTGCTAAACTAAGAAACTATATGACACAAAATATGTCAATAAAAATCTTCAAAGGCATGGTACTCCCCTACTTTGACTATGGGGATGTAATCTACATGGTGCTAAAAAAGAGCTACTAAAAAAATTGCAGATACTACAAAATAGGGCCTTGAAAATATGCCTGAAAGTAGACAAACTACACCCCACTTATGACCTACACAAAAGAACTAAAGTAAAACTACTAGAAAACAGAAGGATAATCCACCTAAAAACGTTAGCATATGGATATAGCCAAGACATTAAGCATCTAACCCAACCACTAAGGGACACCAGAGCAAGCAAGGCACCACTACTAAGACAGACCAGAAGCCAGATCAAAGCCCATGAAAGGAGCACACTGGAAATGGCCGTCAAGGCATGGAATGCGCAAACGGTGAAAGAAAGACAAATCCCTGACCTAAAAACGTACAAAGAATATCTGTGCAAAATAAAAACTGGAAACCCCAACTGAATTGCACCACAAGGGGGCAGGTGATATGTCACGGCCCACCAACTGGACAGCCCAGGGCGGGATAACCGGAAATATAAAAGCCAGATAACATATCCAACAACAATATAAATCAAATCAATTTCAAACAAACATAACTCAACCACCTATTACGTACAAGCCTATGGACATGTAAATAAAATAGGCTAGTATAGAATTAAGTAGGAAAAAGCGGAAAACTCTTCCCAAGAAAACCCCAAAACACTAACATAGAACCTTAAGAAAACAACTAACATAGTAATAAGAATAGAACAAAAATACAATGCCAGAAGGGCCAAAAAAACATAACATAGACTACTAAACGTACCAACAGACTATCTATCTGCTTATGAAATGCAGACAATCAAATAACTTATCAGCAGCTACTGTTTGGTAAGACAACACCAACACTACAGCTGGCCAGCATTGAAAACAAGCCTGGGTACCCAGGCTTACATGCTATGGACAGAATAAATACAGCCTCAATAAAAAAAAATTATAAAAATTTTTTTTTAAAAGGAAGAGAGAAAAACAGAGTCGTAGAGGAGAGAAGGAGCAAGGGAGAGAGAGCTATCGTGTGGCTTGTGTCATCGTGTCAGTATGTTTACTACAAACCTAGACAAAACGCTAAGAACAGATTGCAAGATATTTAAAGGGACCAGATATAGGTCGCTGGCGACGGGAACCATACTCCGACAAATGCTCTCCAAGCACAACCTTGTTTGGTTTTTATGTTTAAAGAACCAAATATGTGTGGGGAGAGTAGGGGACCCACTTCACCACCAGAAGTGGGTCAGTTCTGAGGCTGGGACTAGCTGGCAGCTGTTGTTTTAAAAATGGCTGGGTGAGTGGAGATAAGGGAGAGTAAAGCTGGGGTATTTTCAATCTTCTTTAGAGTAGTTCAATCAGGAAATATATTTGTGTAATGTAAAATATATGTTAGTACAATTACATTGCATAATTCAATGAGAAGCAGATATAGATGAAAAATGTTTTTTTGTTGATGAATGTAAAAAAGGTTCTGCTGTGTATGGGGTTTTGAACCCACACCACCAAACAACTTCAGATTACAAGTTCAACACTCTAACTACTAGGCCACAGAGACCACACATAATTAGTAGTCTCACTTCAGGCTATTTGTGTATAGGACGTCACATATACAAGGTAGGTAGGTAGGTAGGTAGGTAGGATGGTAGGTAGGTAGGTACCTACCTACCTACCGTACGTACGTACGTACGTACGTATGTTGTATGTATGTATAGATTAGTTAGACGAATCTTACCTGGGTATAGATGATGGATAACTATTGTTTTACCGAGGTAGGAGCCTCGGTTAGACGTGGGCGAGGGAGAAGGAAGCACATCCGGGTCCAGCAATCTTTACCTACTAATTCAGGATAAAAAAGATTCTTAAAAACAAACCTAAGGTCATCTGACCCAATCCTAGTATGAGTGATTGAATAGACGTGGCAGGGCGTGGTGGGTGGGCCCTCGCCCACGTCTAACCGAGGCTCCTACCTCGGTAAAACAATAGTTATCCATCATCTATACCCAGGTAAGATTCGTTTAACTAATCTATTTTACCTCGGTATGCCGCCTCTGGCTAGCCGTAGGCTAGGGAGACCTTTACGTAATAGCATTTTTATCCTGATATTCCTGTTTGTTATTATTATGTTGTGATCAAGTCTTATTTATGTAAATGGAAAAACGATTTGTATGACCAATAAGGAGAAAAAAGTTTTGGTTTTTCTTACCTCTTTCTTTTTAGTTGGCGAGTAGCCTCTGTGCTATCGGCTGAGGCTTCTCTAGTCGCTTGTGATAATGTCTAGCAAACGATCTAGCGGTCTTCCATCCGGCGTGAGCTAGGATCCGTTTAACGGAGATGCCTAGTAATCTTGCCTTGGAAACCATTGCACCCCGTGTAGAGTGCGATGAATATCTGTCTGTATTGACTCCAGAGAGTTTTAACACATTCATGGTCCATCTGGCGAGGGTATCCCTGGAAATGGCCTTGTGTGGCTTAATAAAGCTCACCAAAAGTTGTCTTGAGTTTCTTATTAACCTTGTCTTGGATATATAATTCCGTATCGCGGAGACTACACATAATTTACGATCCTGTGTGAAACTCGTGATACCGATTGTGGAAAGGGGGTCACCTAAACGATTTGATTTTAATAAAGTCGTTAAATCAAATGTTGCTTCCTTGTTATCAATTTCCAGACCATTGAGTGACAGGGCGACTATAGTTTGGCCCCTGTGTCCTGTGACGAGGAGAAGCAACACTGCTACTTTGAAAACTAATAGCTTAACGTCCAGAAATTTATTTTCTGGCCATTTCTTGAAGAGGTTGAACACAAGAGAAACATCCCAAAACCTATTATATTTGGGTTTAGGTGGATTCCTCTGATAAATTGATCGTACGATCCAACAAATAACAGGGTGTTTACCCATTGTTTGTCCATTAACCCGAGGTAGGATTATTGACAGAGCACATCTGGCAGCATTGATCGCGCCATATCCTAGACCTTCGTCCTCTAAGAAACGTAGGAAGCGTCCTACCTGGGATACTGTGGGATTCATTGGCTTCACCTTCTTAAGCAAGCAATAAATACCCCATTTCTTTAAATAGGTAGTAAACATTTTAACCGTTCCTTTCCTCCATGCATCATCAACCAAACGCTGTTGTGTAATTTTGTCCAAACCGAATTGTTCCAAGTACTTATTTAGAAAAGGAATGCCACCAACGGAGTTGTCGACACGTTTCCGTGGCGTTCTAGTGGTCCCTGATGCTTCAGGTTTCCTCGGAATCTTGGGAAGCGTAGGCTGCTTGTGGCTGTGGCTAGTAATCTCGGTAGCCACGGTTGAGTGTGCCATTCGGGGACGATGAGGATGGCGTGTGTTCCCTCCATTTGTATCTTTCTGGCGACTTTGCTAATGACAGTAAAGGGGGGGAAAATGTAAAAGAAATGATGTTGCCACTTTAGTGAGAAAGCATCGATGTGCCAAGCATTTGGTTCGGGGTGCCACGAAACATATTTCTCGAGTTTAAAGTTATTACGCGAAGCAAATAAATCGATATGAGGCGAGCCCCAAGTGTGACAGATGTGTTTGAATATGGATGGATTTAGTGACCACTCTAAGTGATCATGGAAACTGGCGACTCATTCTGTCAGCAAGACAATTCTGCGTGCCTGGAATGTGTGTCACAGTTAACCAAACGTCAAAGGTTTGAGCCCAGTTCCAAATGAGTAGTGCGATTTCATTACACTTGATTGATTTTGTACCTCCCATATTCCTGACATAAGCCATTGCTGTGGTGTTATCCGTGAGGATACGTACATTATTTTTGGGGACTTTAACAAGGCTGGTTAAACCTAAGTAAATGGCCCTTAATTCTAAAACGTTAATATGATCGGGTAGTTCCGATTCTAGCCATCTGCCGCCCATTGCTACATCATTTCGATGTGCCCCCCACCCTTGGAGAGAAGCGTCCGTGGTAACAGTAGTATCGGGCTCCCCCATTCTAATGGGGTTGGGAGATTGATCAAAGTGCTTTAGCCACCAATGAATGTCGGCAAGGCCGTTTGCAGAAATAAACATGGTCTTTTCAAAGTTTCCCTTTGCTCGGGCCAGAGCTAGATTCTTATCAATTTCAAGTGATTTAATGTGTGCCGCACCGTATAGAATAGCCGGGCTATATGAAACCATTATACCGATAAGGACTGCGACCTGTCTAATCTTTGGCCTAGAAATGTCTAACAGCTGAATCGCTGTGTGGTAAAGCTTATCTTTCTTTTGGCGTGTAAGCGAAACGGTCATAGCCGTGGTGTTTAAAATGAAACCTAGACACTTAAGCTCCTTTGTAGGAGAAAAGACGGATTTCTTGTCATGTATGAAGAAACCTAAATTTGCAAAAATTTTACACAAATCGTGAACGGCGAGATCACATTGTGTGAAAGATTGGCCCATAATGAAAGAATCATCAATGTATGGAAACATACAATGACCCAGTTTTGCCATGTGTGAAAAAATTGGTTTCAACAGCTTAGTAAAAAGGCGTGGTGCACAGGCCAAACCATTTGGTAGGCAGGTAAATTCAAAAAGCTGGCCATTCCAGAGGAACCTTAAAAACTTTCGATCTAAGTGGTGAATAGGAACCGTATAGTACGCATCTCTCAAATCCACACTCGCTAGCCAACAATCTGGGGTAATTAAATCACGAGCTGTTTCTAAGGAAAACATTTTGAAATGTTTGTATTCAATGATTTCATTTAATTGGGTTAAATCTAAAATCAATCGAATGGTGCCATCTGGGTTAGGAGTGGAGAAGATATTTGAAATAAATTCACCTTCAGTATGTTCAACTCTGTTGACAATGCCTTTAGCTTCAAAAAGTAAAACTTGTTGATCGAGCTGAAACTTTTCTAGCGAATTAAATTGATAAGGAAATGGAGCTCTTTTCTGGACAGGCAATTGTGTGAAAGGAATGTGAATGCCTTTAACAATACTAATAACCTCTGGGTTAGTGGTTAACTGTTGCCATTGATGTAAATAATTAACAATATTGCCTGCTTGAGAAAAGCTTACTTCAGTTTGTGTTTCCTCCGTGACCATTTCAGGGTCAGGAGGTTGGAAAGTTTGTGTGGCGTTCTCTACTTGTTCCCTGGTTTGGGGAACTTAGCTTTCTTTTTGACAATTTTCTTGCCTACTTTAGCCCCTATTTTGGCGTAAACGCCTGCGCGTTCCGTATCAGAATCAGACTCCGTGGAAGAAGAGTCGTCTGACGAGTCCGAGGACGAGTCTTTCTTTTTCTTTTTCTTTTTCTTGGACTTTTTGGAGCGCTTAGTGTTAGCCTTCTTGGTGAACTCGTCTCCCGAGCTGCTAACCGGGCGACGTTTCTTGCCGCGCGCTTTTGGTTTCGGAACCTCAGGTGCCGAAACCGTGTCTTCCTCGTCTTCCGAGAAGTCTTCCCAATCCTCATCAGGGATTTGGGAAGGGTCTACAAAGGTATGAGCCTGGAATTGGCGCATTTTCTCCTCCACCATAGCCGCCATCTTAGCCTCCCAACCTACAGGTTGAGGGGGCTGATCACTGTCCTGATCAGAGGCATGTGGCCCGGGCTGTGGGAACGGCGGAGCCGTAGCCGGTGGTGACGAATCGTAATCCGTAGGAGGGACGCCGACCGCTGCAGCGGGCGTCTTATTCCGGCGAGTGGCCATCGGTTCCTGTAACGAAATAAAGCGTTACTAAACCGGAATCATCTCAACTACACAAGTGTAAGCCAGTAAACTGGGTTGAGGAACAAGGTACAGAGAACGTGTATTCCAACATGTCAGTACAGGCGTGAAGCTAAATTTTGCCGTAGGTGTGTGGTAACGAAACCAACCAAACGGGGGGTATCGATCGTGAGATTGCCCACTCTCTCTGTTCCGTACACTTCTCCCACCCGTGGCTACAGCGCCAACAAGTTGGAGAAAATATTACGAAACTCGGAGGTTCGCCTTAAACCGGTCTGGGGTGTTTATAAAAAACACCCAGAAGCATCCCCAACATCATCCTCTATTAGGATCCGGGAGACTTTTCTTAGGAAATGAGCAACTCGGGTTGCCATTTCTCCCTGTCTGAAAAACAGGTGTCGATAGAACTGCAGTATCGGTTTCGTTAGTGCCAGCGGCACCCAAAGTTATATCCGTAAGTTAAAAAACACGTACAAAGTCCAAATTGGACGTGAGAAAGTTCTGAACTTTCATACGGTGATGCTATAAAGCATCATAAACAAAGTAGGCTAATAAAAGGTACTTACTTTTGAACAAAAGCAGTAGTAGTAGATAAATCCTGTTGGAGCAACTCACAAAACGTCCTCCCGTTGTGAGTTACTTATGCTAATTGCTGGACCCGGATGTGCTTCCTTCTCCCTAGCCTACGGCTAGCCAGAGGCGGCATACCGAGGTAAAATGTATGTATGTATGTATGTATGTATGTATGTATGTTTTGTTGTTTGTTGTTTTACATCCTAGCAACATCTAAGGTCATATCAGGACGGGTACCGACTTGTGACAGTGCGCACGCATGGCAATGCTATAGTGCTGCCCCACTGGAATACCAGGCCGCCAGTACCATGACCTGATATCCCACTCAGTCACATTATCATGACACTGAGCCAACCAGTCCTTGTCCTATCCTAATAATGCTGAGCGCCAGACTAGGAAGCAATAGGTATCAATTTTAAAGTCATTGGTTTGACTCGACCAGGATTCGAGTTAGAGCGTCCGTCTCCCGTGTTGGTAGATCGTGGGGTCGTGAGTTTGAATCCTGGTTGAGTCAAACCAATGACTTTAAAATTGATACTTGTTGTTTCCTAGTCTGGCGCTTGGCATTATTAGGATAGGACAAGGACTGGTTGGCTCAGTGTCAGGATAATGTGACTCAGTGGGATATCAGGTCATGGTGCTGGTGGCCTGGTATTCCAGTGGGGCAGCACTATAAAGTTGCCATGAGTGCGCACTGTCACAAGTCCTGATATGACCTTAGATGGTGCTAGCACGTAAAACAACAACAAACAAACATGGGTCAGTGCTAGGGCCGCTGCTCTTTATAATCTACATAAACGATCTTGAAAAATGGTTGCAAACCGAATGCCTCTAACTATATGCAGATGACACAGTCATATATGCAAACGGCACCACAGAAGAGGAGGTAATAACTAAACTAAACAAGCTCCTACTAAAACTGGATGAGTGGTGTGAGTCCAACAAAATAACCATCAACACAAGCAAGTCAAAAACAGTTCTCTTCTCGCATAAACAAATGCCAGAAAGAAAACTACACTGTAAGCTAGGAAGCCAAACACTAGAAAATGTAGACCATTACAAATACCTAGGCCTTGAGTTGGACAGCCAACTAAACTACAACCTATGTATAAACAAAATTGTCCAAAAGGTAAACCACAAACTGTGGCTATTTGCAAAGCTAAGAGACTACATGACACAAGAAATGTCAATAAAAATCTTCAAGGGCATGGTGCTACCCTATTTTGACTATGGAGATGTAAACTACATGGGTGCAAAGAAAGAACTTCTAAAAAAACTGCAAACACTACAGAACAGAGCCCTGAAAATCTGCCTCAGAGTAGACAAGCTGCACCCCACCTATGACATACACAAAAGAACCAAAGTAAAATTGCTAGAAAATAGGAGAATAATTCATCTGAAAACATTAGCATACAGCTATAGTCAAGACAATAAACTCCTAACAAAACCACAAAGGGCAACTAGAGCAAATAATGTGCCACTACTAAAGCAGACCAGAAGCCAAATAAAAGCTCACGAGAGAAGCACGCCGGAAATGGCTGCCAAGGTGTGGAATGCCCAAACAGTAAAGGAACGACAAATTCCTTACCTAAAAACATACAAAAAATATCTGTGCAAAATAAGGATAGGAACCAACAACTAAGCTGCACTGCAAAGGGGCAGGTGATATGTCACGGCCCACCAGCGAGACGCCCAATGGGAGGAGGTACCCATGCCAAAAGCAGCCAGATAGCACACCACACAACTACGTACAAGCCTATATGTAAATAGGAGTAGGCTAGTCTAGTAATAAGAGTAGAAAAAATAAAGCACATATATGCCAAGAAAATCCAAAAGAATTAACATAAGCCGTGTTTACACGGGCGAGTTAAAATGGCTCATATAATGCGACTTGCCTAGTTCACTTTACATTCGCCGTGTAAACGCGCCGCTGAGGCAGATTAGGGCTGATTCGCCTCATATAGTTCACTTCAAATAAACCACGTCGCGAGGTAATCTAGATGAAGCGAACCAGATTAACTCGGCCCATAATGCCTGTGTAAACGGTAGCGGTTTAGATACGGCGGATTAAGGACGTCACAGTCGAGACCCGAGTTTGTTGACTTTCCGGTAAATTTGGTCTATGAAACCGCTAGCTGTGCACAGATATTTTTTTCATGATTTATTTTAAGGTTTTCACTGCCCAGCAGAAGTTTTGACTGTTCCAAACCAATACGATTCAGTACATACATATCTAGGTCAAACCCACACTCTCTCATGGCGACATCGACTAACCGAAACTGGCGCTGGTTAGTCTGGACTTGCTCTTGCGCAGATATCGATTTCCGCCTTAAACCGCTCCGTGTGTAAACGCGCCACTACTTCGCTTCATATAAATCGCTTTGTCTAATTCGCTTTACAATTGCCCGTGTAAACACGGCTATAGACTACTAACCAGACCAACCAACTATCTATCTGCTACTGAAATACAGGCAATCAAATCCCTTATCAGCAGCTACTGTGTGATAAGATAACACCAATACTACAGCTGGCCAGCATTGAAAACAAGCCTAAATACCCAGGCTTATATGCTATGGACAGTATAAATACAGCCTCAATAAAAAATATAAAAAACAAACAAACACACACACACACACACGTTTTATATGTGACTTCCTATACACAAATAGCCTGAACTGAGAGTACTAATCATGAGTGCTCTCTGTGGCCTAGTGGTTAGAGTGTTGGACTTGTAATCTGGAGTTGTTTGGTGGTGTGGGTTCAAACCCCATACACTCCAGAGCCTTTTTTATATTCAACAACAAAAAAATGCTTTTCATTTATATCTGTTTCTCATTGAATTATGCAATGTAATTGTACTAACATATATTTTACATTACGCAAATATATTTCCTCATTGCACTACTCTAAAGAAGATTGAAAATACCTCAGTATTACCCTCCCTTCTCTGCGCTCAACCAGCCAATGGCACAACAATCTAGGTCACTCTCCTGTACACCACCAAGTGGAAAAGTTCAGTACTAAGCATGCACCACCCCTGTGGCACACATCTGAACTATTCTGAGTTTGTTTGTTTTCCCGACGAGGAATAGATAGTCTCTTTAAGGCATCTGAGTAAAACATTGGTGGTGTAATATTTAGTAAGTGATATTTCGGGAATTCTGGGCTAGTATGAACGTATGTGTTGTGTGTGTGTGGGGGGGGGGGGGGGTGCTATTATGTCCCCACGTGATTTGTGTGGAATGCTGCTAGATTCTGAGGAACTACATGTGGGATGTGAATGTGTATGGTCATATGGAGTCTGCATATTTGCCCGGAGTGGTGTTTGTGTGTACATACAGAAGGGGCAGGGAAGGAAACAGGCAGGGCAGTGAGACAAGGGAGCGAAGGAAGGAGTGAGCGAGAGATAGACAGTGAAAGAGAGGGAGAGGAGGGGATGACAAAAGGAGAGACAACATGCATGGTGAGTGGTCCATGATTTAAACAGAATCGTAAAGCTATTACTATTAGGGGTCTAAGGATTGTCGTGCTATATTATGAAATATAGCTCGGCGTGTCTTTATCAATATATAATTAACAAAATTGGCTAATTAAATATAACAAAACTAATTGCAAATATTAATGCTAAAATTGAATATAGAGTTTGTCTGACGATCAGAATGAGGCCAGGAGGCGATGATAAGCATAATTGATCAATATCCGAATTAAATGTTACTTAAGTATTTGCTTTGAATATTTTGAGTTTAGAAAGCAGTAACGTTGCTATAGGATACAAAGGGATCTGCTGCATCACATGCTTAGATACTGAGTATTCATAAATAGAAATTACTTGCCGCTACCAAGTTGTAAATATGTCGCTCTATGGTATTATTCTAGAGAGCATTGGAATGGTTCATGTCAACGCAACAAACAACATACATTACACAGCAACACACAGCATACATGACACACAAACACACAACATGCATGACATACCAACACACAGCATACATGACCAGCAACACACAGCATACATGACACAGCATACATGACGCAGCAACACATACATGGCCTGCAACACACAGCATAATGACACAACACACATCGTACATGACACAGCAACATAGCAACACACATCATACATGAAACAGCAACACACATCATACATGACATGCAAATGCACAGCATACATGACACTGCAACAGACAGCATACATGACCAGCAACACACAGCATACATGACACTGCAACACACAACATACATGACACACAAATGCACAGCATGCATGACATACCAACATACAGCATACATGACCTAAACAGGCTTCCACAATAGATCGTTTCCACCACCAACCCGCCCTCTGGTGGCAGTGAAAAAACTGTTGGCATGAGTTATAGATCACTGCGCAGCACGCTCTGTGGATATGGTCTTAATCTTATAGGAGATTTACACCACTAACCTGCCCCTAATGGCAGTGTTACAAACTAATGCTGGTGGGTAAAGGCTCTGTCACACCTCGCCGAATTGGGGAAACAGAAAGAAACTGAACAAAATCCGTTGATATCTGGCAAAGTCCAGTTTGTGTCTGTTGCATATCCGTTGATATCTGTTGATATCCATTGATATCCGGCCCGATCCGCTACAAGTCTTGAGCATGCACAAAACTTTTAATGGATTGCGCTGAACTGACGTATGTGGTTATTATCCATAACTGCCCGTTACCCATCTGTTCCTGTCCGTTTGCATCCGTTCCCATCCGTTACCATCCATTCCTGTCCGTTACATATCCATTACATGTCCGTTGCCGTTTGTTCTAGTTATTTTTGTATACTGAATTGTCCGTTGATTGTTAGATACGTTATCAACCGTTACCATCTGTTACCATCTGTTAACCGTCCGTTACTGTCTGTTACGTGTCCTTTATCGTCCGTTACAGAATCACACTGGACTAGAATATTTTTGTCCGGCTCTATCCGTTTCGTCAATCCGGCGAGGTGTGACAGGGGCTTAAGGGTTCACTATGTGCATTCTCCGTACCAAGTGATAGTGTAGATAGATGTTTGTTTGTTGTTTTACGTCCTAGTAACATCTAAGGTCATATCAGGATGGGTACAGACTTGTGACAGTGCGCACTCATGGCGACTTTATAGTGCTGCCCCACTGGGATACCAGGCTGCCAGCAGCATGACCTGATATCCCACCTAGTCCCATTATCCTGACACTGAGCCAACCAGTCCTTGCCCTATCCTAATAATGCCGAGCGCCTGGCTAGGAAGCAACAAGTATCAATTCTTAAGTCATTGGTTTGACTCGACCAGGGTTCGAACCCACGATCCCATGGCCTACCAACACGGGAGACTGACGCTCTACCTCATTCGGCCATCCCGTCTGTAGTTTAGATAGATAGTGACAGTGTAAATCGGTAGTGTGAGTGTACCTAGGTAGTGACAGTGTAGCTAGGTAGTGACATTGTACCGAGATAGTGACAGTGTAGTTAGATAGTGACAGTGTAGATAGGTAGAGACAGTGTAGCTAAGTAGTGACAGTGTAGATAGAGAGTGACAGTGTAGCTAGGTAGTGACAGTGTACCTAGGTAGTGACAGTGTAGCTAGGTAGTGAGAGTGTAGATAGATAGTGACAGTGTAGCTAGGTAGTGGCAGAGTAGATAAATAGTGACAGTGTATCTAGGTAGTGACAGTGTAGATAAATAGTGACAGTGTAGCTAGGTAGTGACAATGTAGATAGGTAGTGACAGTGTAGATAGATAGTGACAGTGTAGCTAGGTAGTAACAGTATAGATAGGTAGTAACAGTGTAGTAGGTAGTGACAGTGTAGATAGATAGTGACAGTGTAGCTAGGTAGTGACAGTGTAGATAGGTAGTGACAGTGTAGATAGGTAGTGACAGTGTAGATAGATAGTGACAAAAGGATCAGCAGACAATAACTAGGAATACTCTATTAAATCTACATTATTATTCCGAGTATTATAACAGCTACCACTCCCTCCTCTCTTCTTCTAATAAAAGGGCTGTCACACTACGAAGTACAGCGTCAGCACATGCTGAACGTTCGAAAATTTGCCAGGGCTTCGGCAGTCGTCAAACTTTTCAGCGGCAGGGAATAAAAATGGACGTACACACAACATACACACAACATACACACAACATACGTAACGTATACAGAACGTATCTGTGACCTATTGCTATCATATGAGAGCTTTCATGTGCCTCGCAAAATGTTCGCAAAATGCTCGCATATGCTCACGGTACACTGACCAATGTTAAGTACGTTACTCCATCGATAGAAGTATGACAGATACGCTAAGTACGCTGGAGATATGGCAGGCATATGTTTGAAGTACATTAGGAGTATGTTATGCATCCGTTGGCAGTACGTGGACTGGACGCGGACTGCATGTTCCCAACAGGCTGAACGTACGACTAACGTGCAGCAACGTATTCCAAGTATCCCTAACATACTCCCAACATACGCTGACATATCCCGAATGTACAGGCAGCATATGTTCAACATACAAGGCACACGTCGACACACGTTGGAAATTTTGAGCATGCACAACAAATTTTCGGAGCCTCGATGCATGGCAACGCATAACGACGTACCCAGAACATACTCGACGTACGCCCAACATATACATACCGTATGACGATGTACGTCGACGTGTTGGTCGAAAATCACATACGTCGGCATACACTAAGGCTATATGTTGTAGGGTGACAGCCCCTTAACATCTGGGCGCCCATCCCACCTTGCCCACTCTTGACCTTTCCATGACCCCCCATTCCGCACTCACACCCTACCCAACAACAGCTTACTCATACCTAACGACCACCTATCCAAGACCCTGCTAGTCACATTGTTTCCATAGCAATTTACAAACCACATCGCCTTTGATTCTTTCCTGTATTTTATTTACATTGTTTGTTGAACACTGGTGTCACATCTATACATTTTAGAATACAGAAGACAATTGCGCAAATAACATGGGTGTATATATATATATATATATATATATATATATATATATATATATATACATATATATATAGATTAGTTAGACGAATCTTACCTTGGTATAGATGATGGATAACTGTTGTTTTCCCGAGGTATAAGCCTCGGCTAGACGTGGGTGAGGGAGAGGTAAGCACATCCGGGTACAGCAATCTTTACCTACTAATTCAGGATAAAATGATCTCTAAATTCTAAATACTAATGTTTCCTTGGTACAAGCAAGGGACTAGACGTGGCAGGGTGTGGAGGGTGGGCCCTCACCCACGTCTAGCCGAGGCTTATACCTCGGTAAAACAACAGTTATCCATCATCTATACCAAGGTAAGATTCGTCTAACTAATCTATTTTACCTCGGTATATAGCCTCAGGCTAGCCGCAGGCTAGGGAGACTTTACGTAATATCATTTTATCCTGATATTTCATTTTATTTGTTTATGTTTTGTGGTATGGAACTTTCTCACCTATGTATTTTTGTCTTTGAGCAATCGCTGTGCGATTCCGCTTGACTTTTCTAGTCGTTTGTTGTAATGTTTTGCAAACGATCTAGTGGTCTTCCAGCCTGCATGTGCTAGGATTCGTTTTACGTAAATCCCTAGCAATCACGCTTTCGAGACCATGGCACCTCTCGTTGAATGGGACGCATATCGTTCCGTATTGATTCCTGCCTTGTGTAGTTTTAGTAAGCTACACTAACAGTTGTCTTGAATAGATATATACCCTTATGGCAGACACCCGACAAAGTTGTTGGTCATGCAGGAACTATTTAAACGCACTGTGGATAATTGTTCCCCTGTGCGGTTTGATTTTAAAAATCTGTTTTATCAATCAAACATTGCTTTCTTGCGATCTATTCTTAAATCATTCAGGGACAATGCTATCAAAATTGACCCATGTGTCCAGTAACTAACAGTATAATACTGCTAGTTTAAAACTAGCTGTTTTATCTAAAAGACTATTACCAGATCATTTCTTAAATAATCCGAATATCATTAACACAACCCAAAACCTATTAAATTTTCTTTGGTTTTGGGGAATTCATTTTGTAAACTGATTTCACAGCCAGTGAATAAGTTGGTGCCTACCAACTATCTGTCCATCTCCTCACGGACGTATCACCGAAAACCACATCTTGCAGCGTTAATCGGTTCCAACCTAAAGCTTTATCAAGCATCCTTAGAAAATCTAACAAGATGTGCCATTGTAGGCCTCATAAGTTTTTCTTTCATAAGTAAACCATGGTAACCCCAGTTTTTCAAATAATTTGAATATAACTGAACTGTTCCTTTACTCCAGGCATGCAAAGTTAATCTCAGCTGAGTAACTTTATGTAAATAAAACTGTCATAAACACGTGTTCCGAAAGGGAATGTCAGAAGGGGTGTTGTGAACACCTCTCCACGAAACATCAATGCTTAAACAAATTTTCCCCCTTCGTGTAGGAAAAATATATACAGTTTGTGTCTCCTAAGGCTAAAACTTCCAAGCATGGCTGTGTGTCACAACCGGGGACTATCAAAGCCCTCCTTGCTACTGTGCCAATTTAGGCTGTATGCTATAAATTGTCTTTTCCTCAAATTAAAGAGAAAAAATCAGCTTTCCAAAAGGTAGGCTCTGGATGCCCTAAGACCAATTCTATAATATGTTATTATTTCGGGATGCCAACAAATTTGTATGTGGCTTTCCCAATTCCAAATTAACTTTGTTCTTTAATTATAGCCATTGCTGTAGTACTATCTGTCAACACTCTGACATAGCATCTGTGAATGCAGACTAAACCACATAACCCTAAATACACTATTCTCAAGTCTAGACCATTAATATGATCTAAACTTCTTTATGAAGGCCTCGGCCTTCACAAACCCTTTAGTCCTATCTTATGCTAAATTCTTAAATATTTCCAGCAAATTTAGTTTTGTAAATGTTGTAAATTAATCATTTACTTTAACTGTGCATCCAGACCAATTAATCATCAATAAACGGGAAACGAAAATGTCCTTCCCGCTCTATGAGCGAACACATTGTGTGTTCGGAGCTTAGTAAAAAATCATGAATTACAAGCTACACCAGTTGGTAAACATGTAAATTCATATAGTTGTTCATTCCAAACAAACTGCCTGTGAGCAGCTGAACTGTGACTGGGCCATAATAAATGACTCATCTATGTAAGGAAACATCACATTTATTTTTACTTTTGGAAAAACCTGTTTCCGTGGCCATGTGAGTTTGCTGTGCAACCTCTACTTGTTCCCTTTTGAGACTTTGCTGAGAGCATTTGCTCCAGCTTTCTGAGCCGCTTCTCTATCTCTGGATAGCCAGCATCTGGCCTGCTTTCCTCCCGTAAACTCAAGTGTGCCAGGGAGGCTTAAGCCATCACCTCTGGTGATGAGTAGTTATCATCATAAATGGGATCTTCGGGCTTACTGCCCGTCGTACCCAACAAACCCTATATTCAAAGATCTGCAACGATCAATGAAAATTAGAGTTTTCAACCAACTGTTTGTTTGTTGTTGTTTTTCGTCTTGGAAAAAACCTATAATCATATCCAGACGGGTACCGTTTATAACAGTATATACCCATGGCTAATAAATGCCAAAGGATCTCTCAGTTCCGTGCCGATCAATGAAGATCAGAGTGTTCAACCAACTGTTTGTTTGTTGGTGGTTTTGGTCCTGGAAGAATGTATAAACATATCCAGACAGGTACCGTTTGTAACAGAACATACTCATGGCTAATAAAAGCCAAAGTACCTCGCGGGTCCGAAAACCTGTAATCATCAACTGAAAGTTTGAGTGTACCCAAAAAATGGGATGTGGCTTCAGCCACCATCGCTCTCCGTTTCTAACGGGGTACCAAGCGTGATGGGGTTATAACCGTAATCGCTCTCCGCTCGGTCACGGGCGGGTTACTGTAATGAGGCTTCAGCCTATCTCTCTGTTTGGTTTGGCCTGGGCGGTATCCCGGGCGAGTTTTTGTGATGAGGCTTCAGCCAACATCACTCTCAATTTTGCCACTAGCTTTAAAAGTAATACGGCCCCAGCAATCACCGCTCGCCGTTAGGCAAAGGCGGCTTAACGTGATGTGGCCTCTGGCAACCTCGCTCTCCGTTCGGTCACGGGCGGCAATACTGGTGTCGGAGAACGTATTCACCCCATTCCCAAAACAGGCGTGTAGCCGAATGTAAAATCATAGGCTAACGGTATGGAAGCCAAACCCAAAACGATGTGTAGAGACCAGTATTTATATGAAGTAACCGAGGACAAAATTATATACCTGATGTGGCATTAGCCAACCTCGGTCTCCGCTCGCATACGTGCGGGTTAAACGTAATGTGGCTTTAAACCACCACGCTCTCCATTTGCCAACGAGCATCACAACGTAATGTGGCTACACCCAACATGTCGCTACGCTCGGCAACGGGCGGCTTAACGGTATGTGGCTTCAGCCATCACCGCCCTTCATTCGCGAATGGGTGCAAAATATAATGTGGCTTCAGCCAGCATCCCTCTCCGTGTAGTAACAGTCTACAGCCAACATCGCCCTTTGTGGTTACATTTGCCTAAACTGGATGTGGCTTTAGCCAACCTCACTCTCCGTTGTCGAATGGGTGGCCTAAACGGGATGTGGCATGAGCCAACATGTCTCTCCGTTTTAATGGGATACCACATAACATAGTTTTTAACCATCGGCTCTATCTGCTTGGTGACAGGCGGGCTACCGCGATGAGGCTTCAGCCAACATCGCGCACTTCAATGGCTTTCCCGTCCCGACGCAACCAAACCTAATGGTCGGTCTCCGCTTCTGGGTCGGAAGGGATTATGGCCTCAGGCTGAGGCGATGGCAAAGCTGTCACGCCTGAAAGGAGTGACAGTCCTCCTCCGGGTGATCCGCAGCAGCTGACACAGCAGGCAGGACCTTTTTTCCCACTTCGTGGCCATCGGTAGTCTGTAACGACAGTGTTACTATAAACCGGTATCAACTCAACGTGAACACAAATTGTGACGCCAGATGGAACCTGGGTTGAGGATGTATTTGGTACTGAGTAACGTATTTACACCGTTCTCAGTACAGGCGTGGTAAGCTAAGTTTATGCCGTAGGTGTCTGGTAGTGAAACCAACCATACGGGGGGTCGGCCTTGGGACCGCCCACTCTCTCTGTTCTGTACACTTCTCCCTCCTGCGGCTTCTGCACCAGCAAGTTGGAGAAAATGCTACAAAACTCGGAGGTACGCCTAAAAAATGTGGTGTGGGGAGTCTATAAAAGAAACCCAGGATAATCCCCAACGTGACTCTTTATGAGAGTCCGAGAGAAAATCCACTGGAGATGCGGTTTCACCCTGCAGCTTTCGCTTTCATCTCTACCTGCATTCCACGGGTGCAACAACCAATCAGTATCGGTTTTGTTTTGTATACCAAGGCTCTTTGACCGGTCACCATCATTTTATCCATCTGTAAACATACCTATCTCAGACAGACTTACGAAGTTCTAAACTTCCAAAAAGATGCCATAATGCATAACAAACTATCTTCATACAGATTGTATTAATACTTACAGTGATGTCAACTGTCAGTGTTCCTCCTGAGTAACTTAATAAACTTTTCAATTTTTCGTTTCCTCCAGTGTTCTTGGGTTTAACAGAAATATAAATATAAATAAATAATATAATATCGTAAGTAGCGAACTCCGGGTCGGTAAGGCACCCAGAAACATTCAGTGTTGCAGAAGTGCAGCCATCAGTGCATCAATGCGGCTGAAAACTCCCCAAAACAACACGGGCCATGTCGACTCGAAAAACGTACCGGAATTCGGAACGGTTAAACGCTAATAATTGCGAAAATACAGTCGCCACCTATCTAAAAATCACACAAAGGACGTTATTGTCCTTAATAAAGAAGCGTGTGGAACGGTTAAACTCTAATTTAAGTCGTTCCTTACCGAAGGACGAATAAACTATAAGAAGTAATCGAGCGATAATGGGGGTTTTAAGCGAACGAAACGAAACCAACGAAAACGGCGACTCGAAAGCTAGCAAACCGGTCTTCGGAACGGTTAAATGCTAATAATTCCGTAAATACAGTCGCCACCTAGCTAAAACTCACACAAAGGACAGTAATGTCCTTAATAAAGAAACGTGTGGAAAATAATCCGCAAATTCCAGTTATTTGTGGAGAAATTTGTAGATAAATCCCGCTGAAGAACTCGCGTACATCCACTGCATGCGAGTTTCTTATGCTAATTGCTGTACCCAGATGTGCTTACCTCTCCCTAGCCTGCGGCTAGCCTGAGGCTATATACCGAGGTAAAATATATATATATATACATCAATGGTCAGAACACAAGTGCATTGATACTAAAGACAAGTTTTTCCAATCATCTAATCTATCTGCTTTGAAAACTAGATGTATGCATTGGTTTCCTAGTAGTAGTAGAAGCTGTGATATGTGATTAATGTCCTATATATATACAATGCTATATATCCCATGCTATATCGAGCTATGTGCCCCTGTTGCACAATGTCAATACAGGTGAGAAGTTGGCCGGCCTCACAACCTTTGCACCTGTTTGCCATAAATAAGAGTTTGTTGTTTGTTTGAGTGTTGTTGTTTTACGTCTTAGCAACATCTATGGTCATATCAGTACGGGATAAATAAGAGAGATATCCTCTCACTATTTGTCCAGATCCCATCGACTTTGAGGCAAAATATTAATGGTTTATTGCTGATGCTGAGCAGGCGTAGCTAGCATATGGTACATGTACCTGCTTCTGAATGTAAGGTCGTGAGTTCGATCCTCGGCCAAGTCAAACCTCAGATATTTCTTTTTAACTAACATTTGTTATTACTTTGCTTGGAACACAATATTAGTAAGACTGAACCATGACTGGATGACACTGTACCAGTATAATGCGACTGAGTAGGATATTGGAACACGGTGCCCGGGGCATGGTATCTCAGTGAGGCAACATCATCCAGCCACCACTGTTAATACTCGGGACCCGTTCCGATTGCATGCTTGTTTGGTTTGTATGTCCTAAGGTCCTAGATCCTAAGATTACATACAGATATGTACTTACATGTGACAGTGCGCTCTCATGTCGAAGTTTCCGATCGGGAGACCATTCACCTGCTACATTACCCAATATCCCACTTAGTACTACTATCCTAATACTGAGTCAGCCAGTCCTTACCCTATCCTAGTGTGGATAGGTAGTGACAGTGTATGTAGGAAGAAACAGTGCAGATAGGTTTGATTGATTGATTGTTAGTTGCTTTACGCTGTGTGGGCAGCATAGGCAATATTTTTTTTTTTTTTGTTCAAGTGTTTTTATTCCTCTGAATAACATGTTGTCAGTGCTAATGCACTGGTCTTCCAGCCCTAATCACAATTGCCTCTACACAGTAAACAAATCTACAACAATATACAAATAGACAATTACAGGAAAATAAGCAAAACATCGTTACATGAATGATAGTTAAAGAACAAGATAAGAAAAATAGAAACACATGCGGGGAGGTAACTAAGTTAGACTAGTATGGTAGGCGTTAGTAGGGGGTGGGGCACAGCTGGTTATCTTTCTAGTAGTAACATACTCTTTGAAAGGGTGATGGGGGATGTAGGGTGGGCCTTTGTGATTGAACTTACGTTCATGGTAATCTCAGGTGGGGCCTATTGAGTTAGTAAGTACGTTAATATTGATTAATCATGTACCTCAGTAGGATCCAACTACAATCATTTCCAGGCTCATTCCATTGAAGATGGGTTTTTGGTCTAGTTGGCCGCTACTGGTTGGGTTTACAGTGTTTGTTTGGGGGTGGGGGAGCGGGGGGACAGGGAAAGGAACGGCAACACCGACCCAGTGTATCATTGATCTGCTTTGGCCTAGGCTGGTTGATTTAAATGTGCATGGAGGTTTATCTTGAAAGTTTTGTAACAATCACTGTTCCTGACACGTGCTGGTAGTTGGTTCCAGAGTGCTCCCCCCAGAACAACCGGTGACTTTTTCATTTTACTAGTTTTAACATGTGGCACTTTCAGGAGGGTGGCTTGTGCTGCACGGGTAGATAGGTAGTTTCACGGGTAGATAGGTAGTAACAGTGTAGATAGGTAATGACAGTGTACATAGGAAGAAACAGGGTAGAAAGGTAGTGACAGTGTACATAGGTAGTGGTAGTGGTAGTGGCTGAAAGTGTCAAGAGGAGGAGTGAAGAATTGTGACACACCTTTTTAGCCATGACGTACAGGGGAGTGTCATTCGGGTAATCCCTGAGGTCAACGATGTCCTGTGACGTCACCTTGGTGAAGGGCACAATGCCGCCCGGCATGTTCAGGGCATTGTACGTCCACGAATATGCCCCAGACGCTGAAAATATTGGTGGATGGCGCATTAATAACAGTAATAACTAATACTTATTTGGCAGGCTATGCATGCACTTGCATCAGGATGTCTACAACACTTTATGAGGAAGTCACTGGTCCAAGTACTTGAAGATTTATACTGCCTATCATGGATAAGTCTGAATAGACTTGTTTTCACCATTATACAGTTTGTCGATAGAAAGCCCAAGCCTACACTTTTACCGACCCAATGGATTTTTAACCTGCTACACCACAAAGACATGGTATGAGAGCAACCGGCCTTTGATGACGCTGTAAGTTATACACAGCGGTAGAAATCCAAATTGGCAGAGGTGGGGGGAGGGCACAGGGAATTGAACACGAACCTTCAGATTAGGTGTCCGACACAGAGAATACTATTACTGATGAGTACTGCTCAATACTACTTAACTATCTCACTAGATGATACTTGATAACAGTAAGTAAAGTAGAAATGGGAGCAGCGTGATATACTATCACCATTTAATTGAATATGTGCTTATTATTATTTTGTAATTATCATTTGTACTTTTTTAGTAAGGAATAACTTTGTAAAAGTTGTTAGTGAATATATATATATTAATATATAGATAAGCTTGTTAAACAGCCGGTTGCATAATTTTAAATACGTAGCCTATACATGAATACTTGTCATAAATTAGCTCTATTAGTTGCACTGAAATTAACATGTGAGCATAACTACCAAATTTATTCTCTTCAATTTTACAACTGCCTAAAGGAGGTTTCGTGATGTTCTCCTCGAGGATTGCATGAGAGTGTTCTATGTTAGAGAAAAGATTCACCCCGTACTTATAGTAGAGGGGTGAATGACAACGCATTCTTAATACGGGCGAAAGTAGCTTTCGTATGGAACAGGAAGTAGAAGCCCTGGCTCCAGTATTAAATGGCTACTTCTATCGGCACTGAGTTGGTGAATTGAGCGAGAATGCAAAAAGACAAGATGGTGGCGATAAAACGCCGTCGATTTCACTTTTAAAGTGCGCTAAAGTATACGTTTGGTTATATTTTTCAAATCAGAAGTAGTGGGGAAATATGAAGATATATGTGAAGAATATATGTTGCTTCTTAAATTAGGAAATTATCAGCTTAATTCATTTCGCCAGCATGTCGAAATTCTTCGCCAGCTTTTATACAAGCTCGTTTTTCACCCGGGGTGATCTTTTATCTAAAAAAAACTTAATCTTCATCTTAGTTCTATGTCACAACAAATATAACACATTCATAGATACAATTGTGCATATATTATAGCATCTGTTTAGCTGGGGGAACAGCCAGCACACACCAAGTGGTGGGTTTGATCATTTTGATTACACAGTTCAGGCTGAGTGAGCCGTCTTGGTATTATAGGGTCTTTGTATAAACATAGACACTAATAAAGTCTGTACTAGACTACTAAATGAGTGAAACGTACAATCCTCCAAGCATTGTTTATCCCATCATTGTATATGTTGCTGGTAACATATGTAATTATTACAGAAACGGCACCCAATCGGCCTGCCATAATTGACTGTTACCTTTGCATTATGTCACCCTGACTACGAGTTGATCATATGGAACAAACAACCCTGTAACTGTCACTTGATCGAGATCAACAGGAGAGAGAAGATCCATTTGCTTATCCTGCTTATACTACTACCACTGAGTAAGCTTCACGTGTCCAATATGCCACCCAGAAAGGGAAGATTCTCCAAGGAAATGCTACGTACCGCAGAATCGACACCATTTGTAATCTCTGAACTGGACAAGACAGAGGCGAGTACATCTTCCCATCGACACTCAGGGATCTCGACGGAGCCTTCCGGTGGAGCTGAGCTATGTGGTAGCGACCTGGTTCGACTAATTGAGACCAGTAATGCTTCTCTACTGGCGAAGTTGGCCACTGTGGAACGTACATTGGCCGAACTACAACCTGGCGCGCGTCGAGACGGGTCTCAAGCAGCTTCTCCGACAGATGAACGGATGCATGGAGGACGAGGACGGGATGCCATTCGTCACAAGAAGCGCCATGCACCAGTGGCGCCATCTTCCAATTCGTCGCCGTCGCCGAGTGACCAGGAGGACGGTACGGCCAGTGACCAGGAGTCGACAACGTCACGACGCCATTGCAGCAAGCGTCGTAGTCGAAAGCGTCGACACTCATCGACAGACTCTTCAAGCTGTTCGTCACGGGAGGATTTGTTACAGGATCTATTGCATTCAGTGCATAGCAAGAAGCGGGCATCAAAACGGGGTAAGCAGAAATTACTGACCCATAAATTTGTGGTCAGAGAGGGCAAGAAAAATAGAGTAAAACAGGGGGATGCCAAATGGCATGAGTACTTATTAGCTTTATTTCGCATGACCCAGTCTGCTACCACGCTATCGTCGTGGACCGAACCAATAATGAGACACGTCCAAGATATATTAGAGATGGCAGAGAGTTGGGAGTGGTCGACGTGCTTAGGTTTTTCTGAGAAAGTTTTCCAAATGGTTGATGATAAGCGGTTGAAATCGGGCTGGGATGACTACCCAGCTATTAAGGATGTGCAGAGAGATTTGTTTGGGACCGGGGTAAGGGTGAAGGTGGTTGCTAAGGCTCCAGGAGGGTCGGGTCGACAGAATAGAGATGCATATGATCGATTAAGTGATGGCCCTATTTGCACCATATGGAATACTGATAAAGATTGTGGGTTCTCTGAGTCGAACGGTTCGCCTCCTCGGCGTTATTGCCACATATGTGGTTGGTGTGCATTTAAACGGGGGTACAAGCTCAATCATCGGGAACTGGACTGTCGGTTTAAGTCTCGTTCTACGACGCTTAAACCAACAGTAGGGTAAAAGAATACTAACACGGGTTTTTAGGTACGGGATCTAATGTGTCGTGGCTGCCTATAAGTCCCCAGCCGAAGGGAGGCCTGTGTAGTAATCTGCCTCTCCGAGTGTTATTAATTCGTGAAACTGAACCTGTTGTTAGTAATGTGTACCGTGTGAGTTCCGTGCCAGGGGTTGTGTCCAGTCCGTCAATTGTAGCGTCGAAGACGCGACCGTCTGATACGTTGCTACGCCCTAAGATGTTGAACGTTGATGCTGCTCCTTATGTTGATAATGCCTCCGGCTCTGCCAGCTCGGGGAGCCGTGGGCCTCACTCCCCACATATGCCGTTCACTGTCTCAATTGATACAGGTACTGCCTTGCCTACCGTACGGTTAGTGCAAACTGGTACCCCCTTGTTTAATACTGATACAGCATGGTTAGGCATGCCGTTGTTGCCCGACACCACTGTGTCCCATGCTCTGACGCCCCCATTACCTAATGTTGTAGTTGTAGTTGATACTGTTGATCGTGTTGAACCTGTTATCCCTTACTTGCGTCGCCCGCTCGGTCGATGTATTACTATGGGTGCCCTACCCATCTCTTCACCACTGGTTCCCTCTGGCGCTCCAATAGCTTTCCTGGGTTCACAATCTCTGAGCTATCGTCATGTCAGACCCCCGGTCGATCGCTTGGTCGAGGTTCCAGCTCTTCTGACGGTCCGCCGTCCTAGTGTACACCCAGACTACACTAATCTTGATGGCCTCAGGGTCGATACTGTACTGTCTCCTGGTCACGCTACTGACTCTCCGGCCGGATCGGTCGTCTCTTCGTCTCCATTGCTTCCTAGGGTGTTGATGAATGATCCGGCTTTGCAGCCTTCGCGTTGTAGGCTTGAGCGGCCCCCGAGTGATCTCTCAGCCCAGGAGCATGGGTCCTTTTCTAAAATGTCAGCCCCGTTTTCGGGTCTTTCCCCTAGCAATTTGGTGCCACCAGGCACCCGTGCACCTGACAATTATGCTCCACCATGTCCCCCTATTATGTCACTGACCGCTGAAAATGACGCCGCCGCCGCCGAGCACGCTCACAATGAGGTCTTTTGCCCGTTGGGGCCGTTGAAGTTTAAACCGTTGTTGTTGCCTTTTTGGCCTACTGTTAACCCTGTTGTAACCTCTAGTTATTTTGATATTTATACCGCTGTTAGACGCACTGGCCTGCCCAACTATTTGGCGGCTAGGGTACCAGTCCCCTCAGGCCTGCACATCCCGGCCTGGAGGATTCTGCTGGAGGGGTACCATGATGAGTTGTTAGTTGATTATTTAGAATTTGGGTGGCCTAGTGACTACACTTCAAATAGGATCCCAACTCCTACGTTTGTAAATCATAAAGAACTTCCTGAATATAGCGTGTGGGTTAAACAGTATGTGTCAAAAGAGCTTGCCTGCAATGCACAACTCGGTCCATTCGTTTGCCATCCTTTTACTCCTTGGGCTCAGGTCAGCCCCATTATGACTAGAGCAAAAAAGAATACACTTGAGCGGCGGATCATCGTCGACCTCAGCTACCCCAAAGGGCGTAGTGTAAATTCTGGGATTAGTAAGGGTTTCTTTCAAGGTGCTAAGTATTCTTTTAACTTGCCCAACATTATGGACGTAGCTGTAGAGGTCACCCGACTGGGTCGTGGATGCTATATCTGGTCCATTGATCTAGCAAGGGCTTATCGACAGCTTCGAACGTGTCCGCTCAGCGTCCCCCTGTTTGGCATTTTCTTTGATTCCCAGTTATATTTTGATATCGCCCTCCCGTTTGGGTGCCGTACATCGAGCCTGGCTTGCGCCAGGACCACGCAAGCGGTCTCCTTCTTGATGAATCAAGAAGGCTTCTTTACATTATGCAATCTAGACGACTTCGTGGGAGTGGCTAGAGACATTGAGGAAGCTAGTAAAGGTTATCGCCGGATTGTAGCCCTGCTAGCACAGCTAGGTCTGCAGTTATTGCTACACAAATGTACACCCCCTACTACGGATATTATCTGGTTAGGTTATCGTGTTAATACTACGTTGATGGAGTTGTCCATCCCCAGAGAACAGCTGTTAGACATCATCTCTGAATGCTATGTTTGGAGAGTCGGTGCTTCAGTTACAAGGAAGAATGTACAACAATTAGTTGGCAGACTCCAATGTATAGCTAGGTGTATAACCCCGGCTAGACGCTTTATGAACAGGGTGCTGGACTTTTTAAGGGGAACGCCCTTTGTTGGTCGTACCACGGTGTCGATCGAATTAGTACGGGATGTCCGCTGGTTCATCCGCTATGCGGAAACAACCAACGGCTTGATTTTGTTAAGACCTTTTCCAAAAGACCACTGGGTGATCGAATGTGACTCATCTTTGCTTGGGGGCGGGGCCTTTTCAGTCACAGATCTTTTCTCCGAACGTTATACTGCAGAATTATTATCCCTTGGTTACCATATCTCCCATCTTGAGGCCCTTAATTTAATTGTTGCGCTATGCGAACTAACCCCAATACACCCCGAACAGTTCTTAATAATTATTAACACTGACAATGAAACCTCACAGCAGGTCCTCTCCGCTGGGAAGGGCAGGGACCCGTTTCTGTGTGCATATGCGCGTGAGTTGTGGAGATTTGCCGCTCTCAATAGTTGCGAAATTAGGGTAACACATAAACCCGGTAAATCTTTGGTGTTAGCTGATGCCCTTAGTCGAAGCTACTTCGATAAGGCTGCGTATGCCAGGTCGAAAAAATTATGCTTCGAACTGGGTTTGTCGCGGATCCGTGTTAACCATGATATTTCTGTCTTTGATAAAGAACTTTGATGCCTCCATAACACTATCCCTTCACGTTCAGTATGTCTCACTGTAGTCTTTCTTTTATTTGCCCTCAACTACAGCTCGACATACTGACCTGCACCACACTGTCCAAATGCTTTTCAGGCACGGGTTATCGGAAGGTACATGGCGCAACAAATATACTCAGTTTGATAAATTTTGTGAGTTCTGTAAAAACATTAAGGTTAATAAGAAATCTCCAAAACAATATGATCTGATGTTGTATCTCGCTCACTTAGCAAGTAGCCTTAGGTCACCAAGTGCGGTGAACAATTACTTCAGTGGCGCAAAAACATATATTATGATGATGGGGGGACGAACTAAGGAATTTGACTCATACTGTGTTGGGCTAGTAAAGAAAGGGGTGTTAAATGTAAAAAATGTTGCTGTATCAAGAGTGTTTCCATTAAAAGTCAAGCATGTTATGCAGATGTTCAGATATTTTAAAAACCTAGGGCCACATGGCCGAGTGTTAAATGTGGCATTGATAATTGGATATTTCACATTACTAAGGCAATCTAATTTATTTTTCTCGGAGTCCCCCTGTGATCCGGGGCACTATCTGACAGGTGCAGACATACGTATCCACAAGCGGTCGCTCAAGGTGCGCGTCCGGTCCACCAAGACGACACGCCAGAAAAGCCAAACCTACTACGTACGGCTGCCAGAAATCCCTAGCTCCATCTGCTGCCCCGTGCGTCTCTGGAGGCAATACAAGGCCGTAACTCCCATCTCCAAGTCCGGTCCAGCCCTGCTGCTGTGCTCTGGGGAGCCCTTGACAGCTCGCCTATTCCTGCTCGCCCTCAGGTTGGCAGGTGATAAGTGTGGGCTTCAAGGTAAGAAGATTACGGCCCACAGTCTCAGACGGGGGGCACCTAGAGAGTGTGCGGAAGCTGGAGTCCCGTTGGAACAGGTCCAAGAGCTTGGCAAGTGGCGGTCGTCCTGCATTTTTAATTATGTGGATAAACGTAGCTTCAAAGCAGGTTCCTCAGCACTCGCTTCACTTTTTGGCTGAGTGCTGAGGCCCCTATTAACACTGCTGTTGTGAACTCGACCAGTACTATTGAGTGATCGGTATTTATTAATAATTAATGTCCGTATAGATTATGCATATTTGTTAATTCATGTGTCGTTAGTATGTTAATGATCAATTCTGGGATGTAAAAATTTTATTCATAATAATAATAAAATGTTATTGGCCCACAAACTGAGGTCGCCGTGTTCTGTTACTTAATTGTATATGTTGCTGGTAACATATGTAATTATTACAGAAACGGCACCCAATCGGCCTGCCATAATTGACTGTTACCTTTGCATTATGTCACCCTGACTACGAGTTGATCATATGGAACAAACAACCCTGTAACTGTCACTTGATCGAGATCAACAGGAGAGAGAAGATCCATTTGCTTACCATCCCTCCCTCCCTGCTGAGTGTTGAGGCCCCTATTAACACTGCTGTTGTGAACTCGACCAGTACTATTGAGTGATCGGTATTTATTAATAATTAATGTCCGTATAGATTATGCATATTTGTTAATTCATGTGTCGTTAGTATGTTAATGATCAATTCTGGGATGTAAAAATTTTATTCATAATAATAATAAAATTTTATTGGCCCACAAACTGAGGTCGCCGTGTTCTGTTACTTAATTACTAACAACCTACTTACTCAAACTACTTCATGTAGTCAAAAAATACACCTGAGGTATTAACCTTTTAAGCATAACCCTATAAGCTAACCACACTCTATCTAACAGAATAAACAAACCATTCTACTAAAGGCCCTGTCACACTACGACGTAACGACGTCAACGTAGGGAGAACGTGAAGAACGTTGAACTTCTCAGCGTAGTATGCAAATTTGGGCAGAAGTTGAACGTGGATGCAGCGTAGTGGACGAGAGCGTAACGTTGGTAAGGCGTAGTGATACCGTCAATCCCCGAGAGAGGACAACGTCACTACGTTCACGGAACGTTATGAACGTTTTTCCATCGCCAGAAGAACGTTACATGACGTTAGCTGTGTCGTGAGACGTTGAACGTACGTTGAATGCACGTTCTCCTGACGTTCTCCTGACGTTCTCCTGACGTTCCCATTAAGCCTCGTAGGCTTTTGCACTTGGTTTAATGTGGGTCAACGTAGTGGAACGTAGTGAGGAACGTTTGCCTAACGTCCGTTTAACGTCATTGACGTTCGCTGAACGTGAACAGAACGTACGGCGAACGTAAACCCTTACGTTCGAGCTACGTCGAAACTTTTGAACATGTCCAAAACCTCGATCTAACTCGACGTAACACGACGTAATGTGACGTAGATCGACGTCAGTCTAACGTCATTATGACGTCATCATGACGTAATCCAACGTACATCAACGTAATGACGAAATATCACCACGTTAGGCTCACGTTCGCTCATTACGTTGTAGTGTGACAGGGGTATAACACTCACTCCATCTCAAAATGTTAACTCCAACATGATAGTTTTGCAATTCACAACATAGTAGGCATACAAACCTAGGTAAACTATGCACCTAACCACTCCGTAATGTAAAGGTCTAATCAATACACATGTATGTATCAAGTGTGTAGGAATACAACATATAACTGCTATTTTTGTATGTGAATTGTCAAACTATACCATATGTAAGTCTTTAAATGTTTGATATTGTTATTTCAGCTGATTTGGGCTAGCTGCATATATTGTAAATAACTGTATTGTCACATGGCTGGAAGACCAGTGCCACGGCGCTGACAAAAGACTTTATTCAATGAATAAACTATATTTACCACACAAAAAAAATAATAATAATTATGAAAGAAGCCCAAAGGTCTCTGATTATGCAAACTTAAGCTCACCCATTAGGAGCTCTGAGTTGCCTAGTGGTGGGGCGGGCATGGCGAAGGGTGGGCAGACGACGGCATCCAGCCCAGCAGTCATCCATTCGGCCTTGACCTCTACAGTGTAGTCCTGGTAGGGAAAGGTGAACGCCGTGTCAAATAATGATATTGCACAATCACATTAATGCTTTCACCTGGGAGGTTGGTCAAACAAACGAATGAAAAGACTCCAAAAATCGAAATATGTAAAGCTATGGAATAATTAGTGTAAGCTGGTCCAGATGGGGTGGCCAAACGTTCCATTTTTGGTAGGTCATGATGGGTTCAAACCCTGGTCGAGTTAAATCAATGACTTAAAAAGTGATACTTGTCGCTACCTAGCCTAGCTTTGGCCATTACTAGGATAGGGCAAGGAGCAGTGGAATGAAGAAGACCAATTGTTCATGACTGAAAATTCCCCCGTTTTTTTAGGTTCGATTAGTTGTTTAAGCGGGGGAAATTTCAGTCATAGACGACTGGTCTTCCTCATTTCACTGCTGGTCGATGGAAAGCCCGAGCCTACACTTTTACCGACTCAAGGGATTTTTAACCTCCCACACCACATAGACATGGTATGAGAGCAACCAGCCTTTGATGACGCTGTAAGTTATACACAGCGGTGGAAATCCAAATTGGTAGAGCTGGGGGGCACGGGGAATTGAACCGCCGACCCTCAGATTAGGAGTCTGACCTAGAAAAAAAGTCAGACACTCTAACCACTCCGCCACTAAAATTAATCAACTTAATCAACTAATGAACAACAAATTATGTCATGTGCTGGCATGAATATTTAAACAGGCAGAAAGGGAGACAGGGCTGTGTAGCTGCTCAATGCTTTCAAGGCATTGCGAATAAATAAATCAAACATATAGATTCTGAACCATAACCCAGCTACAACTAGCGATTTATGATAATCACAATACACTTATTATACAGAGAACACATACAGGAAATAAATCTAAATACTGTTAAATGAACATGCTAGTGAATTTCAAATAAGGTGTTTTTACACTTATGTAGCTGTTTTGAGTAGTTCCATTTTAGGAACACACCTGTCTATGTGGCTCACTGCCTGAGAGCTCAGTGCAGACTACTACACTGGTTACTTCTTAAATTCCCATCCGGATATTACCCTAGATGTTGCTAAGACGAAAAACAACAATAAACAAAGCGAGCAAGCAAGCAAGCAAGCTTCTGCCAACTAGGCAATGTGCTGGTGCTGGAAACCTATAATGTAAACAACAACCCTCAACATGTCTAAATGGAAGGATAGCAGTGGGATGGGGCATCTAGCATGGTCCCCCGCCACGAACAAGCAGTCCTAATGGTGCTGTCACATTACGACACTTCTCGCCAACGGGCATTGACATATGTGATTTTTTGGCGGAACGTCGGGATACGTCAGGAAGCGTTATGTGCGCGTTAGGCATGGGTTAGGCGCGCGTTGGTAATCATTGATGGACGGCGGGGTATCAGCGAAGTTTTGTGCTTGCACAAAACTTTCAACGTGCGACAACGCGCGAGTGCTAACATTATGGCGACATTAGGGGCGCCTTGAGATGCGTTAAACGCGCTGGAATACTGTTATGCGAATGCTAGGCATACGCCGCGCGCGTGAGGATCGTTCCCACACGTTGCGCCAAACTGTTGCTTTGTTGTTTTACGTCCTAGGAACATCTAAGGTCATATCAGGACAGCGCGCCAAACTTTTTTGTTTTTTTTCTCACAATGTCAGCCGCACGCTACCAATATGTTGCGTTGACGCCAAAAAGTTTGACGTGTCTCAACGATTAAAAGTGATTTTGCACGTTGGCGGCGCGCTGGGGAGAAGCATCGTAATGTGACTGGCCCATTACGCTTGGCCTAAAGGCTTATGTCATTGGGTCCAGTGCAGGTGTTCCTTCGCGCGTGTGCTACTCTGTGATGGAGCAGTCAAGGCGTTAACCCCATAGGCCTGATTTACGGTTATATTGTGCAATAACTATGCACCGGCATCTGACTTTGAGAGTTTTAGTTGAATTATATATATTTAGGGAATGTAAATATCAATCCAAAAATACATGCCAGTTTTGGTATGTCATAGGCTTAATAAATTGATGGCCTCTGGGTTTAACGCCTTGACGATGAGCCACCGCAGAGTAGCGCACACAGCATGGAGGAACAACTACACTGGTCCCTGCCTGCAGATCTTCCATGTATGTAGACTTGTGCCAACCCTAAAGACTGATTGTTCGTGGCACGGTGGGGGGGGGGGGGGGGGGGGGGCAAGCTATGGGACATCATCCTAAATTTCCGGGTATGTAAACACGCAGGTTCCAGAAGGATCAGCAGAATACTCGCCTCGCTGGATGGGACTCCCATGATTCTAAAGCTAACCAGTGGAAACTAACATGCATCTTAAAGAACACTTCCGGTAAGGAGGTGAATTGTGAATGGGAGTCACTCATCCGGTGGTAAGTAGGTAGGTAAGTAGATAGATAGGTACGGGGTGAAAGTTAGTTTTATTTAACGACGCCTCTAGAGCACATTGATTTTTATCATATTCTATTGATAGCATATGATATCAGCATATGATATCAGCAGAATGACCATATGTCAAACATATGGTCATTCTGACATATTTCTTTGGAGGAAACCCGCTGCCACCACATAGGCTACTCTTTCCGATAAGCAGCAAGGGGTCTTTTATATGCACTTTCCCACAGACAGGACAGCACATACCACAGCCTTTGATGAACCAGTTGTGGACCTACTGGCTGGAATGGAAAATAGCCCAAAATGGATCCACTGAGCAGGATCGATCCGGATGACCCACACCCTCACAGGTGGACACTCTACCGCCTGAGCTACGTCGTGCTCCCCGTAGATAGGTAAAAGTCACAAAACCCATCAAGTAGATGAGTGCCATGTGTATCTTGCATAAATTTATTTTAATCACAATACTAATGTTTGAAATGCAGAATGTAATATTTACCCGCAACTGTGAGACCACATGTAGGTATGACGCCAAGTTCCTGAAAGTAAAATTCCATAGTTTATAACTGCTCTGCTGATCAGTGAAGGGTGTGAATCAGTGGCAAGGTTTTGTTATGGGTTTTCTTTTGGTTTTCTTGGCCCTGCGCCAACAATTTTACACTGCAAACAACATGCATGGCCTCTTTACTCAAGTAAAACAAGAAAACATTTGAGCCTTTTTGAGGGCAGCTGGTTTGTACCACCTCATATAGGGTTTTAAACAAATTTCATCAGTGAATAATACTATCATTTAGAATTGTATTTACCTTGACCAGAAACTGTATGATTGTGAGTTTACAAATTTCATGAGTGTCCATTGACACAAAATTGATTGGATGCTTTTACATGTAAAAGCGATGGTTTGAACAAAAACAAACATTTCTCACCGTGAATATGGCTTAGGCTTCCGACACGGCGTAAAGCAACCACCAATCAATCAATCAATTTTGTTTTCTTTAGAATTAATGCATATTTCGTATTTCATCTATTTCAAGCCATTTGACCACGTTTGACCTGTGTAATTCACCTATATTGTCACTTCATTTCACAATGTAGTCTTAACATGAATATTCGCTATATCTTAACATATTCATTTTCTAGAAGATAATATTAACTGTACCTCATTAATCCGGCAACCTTGGAACCTGGCTATTGCCGAATTACAGAAAATGCCGGACTATAAAAACATTAATTCTTCCAAGCAAGGTATTTATTGTTTCATGTAATATAAAACCCAAAATACAAAATAAAAGATGTAGTTATGTGCCAGACTCTGGGAGTTGTCGAAGTATGAACTGCTGGATTAAAGAGACACAACCTGTAATTAGTGTTACATGGGTCTATGTATACAAGTTCTATGTGCAGGTGTACATTTCATGAAAGCTGCCTGCAAAAGTGTTGGAAGTGCTGCTGGCTTTTGCAAGTTACCAGCGGCACTCTCTCGGGGAGCAAATAGAGGTTTCACACCGACAAGAACATGTCAAGACAGGCGCAAAACTATTTGTCCCTGCAGTGGCTGGTCGGGAGATGTTGGGAGTTCCATACATCAACCACCCTTAATGCTGCCACAGTGACATGGTTTTCTGTTTAGGGTTTGCTCCCTAAGCCTTTGGTTCTGTCAAGAACCTGTACCACAAGGCAGTGGTTTACAACTCTTCAAGGCAGGGGCGTCAAACTCCATGAGGTATCCCTGCAAACTAATTATATCAGGCATCTTCCCTTTGTGGGACAGATTGTGGTTAACTCTGCATAATCAGATAAAAGCATCAAATCTTCAAATGCAATCTCCGACGAAAGCATCAAAATGTGGTCACTCTTTGCTGACTCATGACTTTTTACTCCAGGGAGAATCACGTGCATTGGCTATCAGTGCATGCTAACACTCAGCCACACTCTGTAAGCATGTGTAGAGTTCATGGCCTGACACTAATGATATTTGTGACACCTCTTTACGAACATAAAGCGCAGACTAATTTGACAGTTATTAAGAACAACTGGGCTGTATTTCCTGTTGTAATCTTAGCTGTGTTTTGAGAGTTAGATTTTGCTTTCATTTGACATAAATCTAATGATTTCAAAATTGCATGAAAGATCATTTTTGGCTGTCATTTGACATCGATCTGACCATTTCGTAATTTTGTGTCATTTTTCAATGTAGGCCAGAATAGATACCGTTAGGTTTTCACCATAAATACAGCCCTTGCTGCTGACAACCCCTACTAGAACCCTGTTGTTAAGAAATAGCAACAGGTGGCAGCACGCTAGCAGGAACAGTCCCTAGCGTGGACTGTTCCATCCATAGCTAGTTACCACCCTCCGAGTGAGGTTACATGCTACCCGGCTGGGCAGGGATAGGTCACTTCCACTCTGATCGTGGTGGAATAAACCAGGGAACAGCCTGGCGTTTGAAACAATCACAGCGCTACTCATTATGCCTCAAGCGGAGTAGGACATTGTCTATCACAGCCGTCTATCAGATGCTTGGACACACATACATATGAGCACATGTATTGTCTTCGTACTTACAGGTCTCCTTCTACTAGTTCAATCTGATCAGCCATTCCAGGCACCTGTAGACAGGAGAAAAGGTTACAGTTAGGTCAGAACCTCAGTGCTTGGTAATATAATGACACATGTCAAATGGTTGAAAGGAACATATTCACAATTATCATGTTCGGATATGAATATTAATTTTTAAATTATGGAAATATGAAATAAAGATGTTTTTTTGTTTGTTTGTTGTTTTACGTCCTAGCAACATCTAAGGTCATATCAGGACGGGTACCGACTTGTGAGAGTGAGCACTCTTGGTGACTTTATAGTGCTGCCTCACTGGGAGACCAGGCCGCCAGCACAATGACCTGATATCACACTCAGTCACATTATCCTGACACTGAGCCAATCAGTCTTTCCCCTATCATAATAATGCCAAGCACCAGGCTAGGAAGCGACAAGTATCAATTATCAAGTCATTGGTTTGTCTCGACCAGGGTTCGAACCCACGATCCCATGGCCTACTAACACAGGAGATAGATGATGTTATCTAGAAAAATGTCGAGAAATATATGGCGACACTATGTAGTGATGTAATGATGGGTGAGACCTTGTGAACGAATAGCTTGGGGAGTTTTGCCAAAGAAAAGCTTTTGTTTTCAGACCTGAAGATATAGCCGTCATGAAGTAATTAAATGCACTTACGTATAATATATATATACGCACACAGGATGGGTTCAAAAACCATGCAGCGCATAGCTTATATGGAATCGAGGTCACAAAACCAGTGTCATGGAGTGATGAAAATGGGAAATATTGCACCTCGAGCAGGATTCAAGCACACGCTTCTTGCCATTCCTGGGCTAGCATGCTAACCATTACACTACCTAGTCACCCTGATGTAATCCCCCTATCCACACCTACCTTCCCATATGGCTCCTTGCCTGATAGGTCAGTGCACACTACTACACTTGCATCTCACACGTGACATGTTGATGAGAGGTAAAACCCCAATAAACCGGAAGTACACATTACTTAAACTTACCAGGGGCCGAATGAGGGCGGCGACAATCCTTCTGAGCCAAAGCAGCCTCGGTTTGGGTCTGATGAGTGGATGAATGATAGGGTGAACCACGTCGTATTTTCTGTAAGGCACAGTAAATGCCAAAGGCATTGATCAAACTCTGTTCAAGTTGCAAATTCCGAGGGTTTTGGGTTTTCTGCGATATTTGTTCAGCAAATGATTTTAGGTTACTGATGAAAATAGTCCTTAGAATTTTCTATTTTAACCCTTTGGGGGCTTGGGAGGGACCGCATGCACCCAAAAGTTCCACACGCTTAAGGCTCTAGTTGAATTGCTTTTCTAGATAGGCTTTCCTGATAATTTGTAGATCATATCCGAAATACAGTGTCTGATTGCAGGTGCATTCAGGCACATCCAGACTGTAAGCGTGTGGAACCTTCACGTGCACAGGGGCGCTCCTGGCCCCAAAGGGTTTAAGTAGTTAGCTTTGGCTAGATCTGAATTGCTATAGCAAATCAATGCTGAAGAGCGTAGCGCTAAAGCCCCAGTCACAGCTACCCGGATCAGGGGCCGGATGAGCCCCGGACCGTGATCCGCCAGGGTCCGTGGCAATCCGGCATGATCTGTGGCTCATCTGTGGTTGGTCCTTGGTGATCCTTGGTGATCCGTGGCTGGTCCGGCCTCGTCCGGGGTCAGCCCCGGATGTTTTGAAATGTTTAAAACATTCGGGGCGGTCCGGGGCATTTTGCAATCCGGGCTCGATCCGGGATTGGTCCGGATAGTCCGTGGGTGCTCCGGGGATAGTCCGTGTACCGTCCGGGGCCACGGTGCCCGGACTAGCCCCAACATAGCCATGGACAACTCCCGGACTGCCCGGATAAGACCCGGACAAGCCGGATGAGCACGGATCGCCACGGATAGCCCGGTTTACCACGGATCAATCCAGGATGAGCCCCGTTTTTGTATATATATATATAGCAGGAGCAAGTCCACTTCAGATCGGCTCAGTCCGGGGCGATCCGCCCTCTGGTCTGGGGGCTAGTCTAGGGCTCATCCAGGTAGGTGTGACCGCGAGACCGAAAACGACCAAAAATAGCAATTTTATCCGGGGCTGTCCAGGACAGTCCGGGTGACTGGTCCGTGGTGGTCCGGCTAAAAATCCGGGGCTCGTCCGGGTAGGTGTGACTGGGGCTTAAGCAGGGTATACCTGTATTTGTAAATTGATGCTTTCATCTGATTGTGCAGTTTTAAATAATCGTCAGTATCTTAAATTACCTAACGTTTATCATTCAAATTCGGTTTTGTCGTTATTCAACTTCCTAATTGACCTCTGTACGTTGGGTGGTTTTATTTTCTTTGTTGCACTCTCACTCTCCTCCTGGGGCCAAATGCATGAGGGCGGGTTAGCGGTCATAACCCGAGCGTAGTCGAGAATTCCCTGGTTAGAGGGCAAAAGTGGCAATGTATGTGCACTGGTGAGGCAAACCCCTCGAGGGTTAACGTCGCCTGCACTAACCCCAACTTGGAGGTGGTTTATCGTCGGTGTTACGCGCGGTTTCAACGAGAAAGGATACAGATAGTGGTGGTGGTGGTGGTGGTGGTGGTGGAGGTGGAGGTGGAGGTGCTCGTGGAGGTGCCCATGGAGGTGCCCGTGGAGGTGGAGGTGGAGGTGCCCGTGGAGGTGGAGGTGCCCATGGAGGTGGGCATTGTTTTGGTTCCTCTGTTATGAGAGTTCTCATTCTCCCCCATTATCTTGGTTCCTCTGGTATGAGAGTTCTCACTCTCCCCCCATAACCTTGATTCCTGTGTTGTGGAAGTTCTCATTCTCCCCCATTATCTTGGTTCCTCTGCTCTGAGAGTTTTCACTCTCCCATTATATTGGGTCCTCTGATATTATGCTTTTACTGGATTGCAATTATTGAATATAAACATACAAGAAAAGACGTAGAAGAAATTGGTCTTTTAACCATTTCAAGTGTTATGTACCATTCGTGTAGATTGATCTAAGTACGTAGCAAACAGCATTTGAATACGGCTTGACATGAAGCATATCGACTGGTATGGTTCTGAATAATGACGTGATGCTTTAAAACTATCATCGTGATTTATTAATTCAATTCTATATAGAGTGATATAACAGACACAGCCAACAACTAGATTCTAGATAGCAACCTTGTCTGGTGCTGGGCATTACTAAAATCAGAGAGAATATTGCAATGACTTGTTGGCTCAACACACGGCCATAGCTAGCAGGGGGGGCAAAGGTGGGGGAAGTTGCACCCCACCAAAAAAATACAGTATGTAACCTCCCTGAAATTGCTGGAAATTGCATTTCAAAGCCTCTAGATCTAAAATTATTCATGTTTATGTGTGTGTGTGTGGGGGGGGGGGGGGTATGGCCACATATCATCCTAGTCCATCGTCCATTTATCACTCATCCGTTCGAAGAATGTGTCTGTCACCCTCAAACAAAGATTCCGAGCTATGGCTATGCAGCATCAGGATAATGTGACTGAGTGAGATAGCATGGCTTGCTGCCGATGGAATCGTGTCCCACTCTGAAGTCGCTGTCGAGTTCGCACTGTCAGGAGTTGATACCAGTGTAGCAGGAAATCGCAAACCCTGTAAGTCGCAAACCACCAACTTGTGATTTCATATGAAATCACATATCCCCCTGGAAATTGCAAACTCCCCCATGTTTGTCAGTCTTTATCCTAATGAAAACATCTTTGCAATAGTCCAGTTCGTAATTCCGACTGCACATGTGCTGAAAACGGCCTTTATTCACAGATGTCACCACTGTGGCCATTCTAAAGGCCAGGTAAAGAGTAGTCTGGTTCCAGTACCCATGTTTTCCACTAGGTGGTGACCTCTGTCAAAACAAAGGCATGGGGACCAGGCTAGGTAAAGAGGTGTGGCAATATCCTGGTATTATCACTCAGTTTCAGGATCAGCAATGTAAACAATACTGTTAGCAAAGTGGCCTTTTTAGTTCCAACTTCAGTCACTGCATACAGTAAATAGAACCATTTTAGTATTCCAAATTCTTATTATGCATGAATCAAATATCTCAATGAACTATTATTTACTAGTGTGTTTGTTGAATATTACAAATGCTACAAAGCATGGGGGGTTTAGGATCTCATGGGGGGGGGGGGGTTTGTGATTTCTTGCTACACCGGTGCTGATATGACCATCCAATGCAAATAAACTGTAGCCCAGCCAATGTTAGGCTATTGATGAGTCATTGCGGGGTCATTGCGGCGTCATTTACGGGTCATTTAGGGTCATGTACGGGTCATTTATGGGTTATTACTTACAGAACCTGGTGGTCCAGTTTACCAGCGTCCGGCACGATCAGTTGAAAGAAGATTTTACTCGCTCTTCCCATATCCGGTGTCCTCCAGGGAACCAGCTGCCAACCAATCAGATGCAAGTATTTAATTAATTAAAATAAACAGTCTTACATCACTAGGTGGCCATACCTTATATATATATATATATATATATATATATATATATATAAGTATATATATATATATATAGTAATGCATAACGCATTATACGAGTATAAATGCAAGGGTAACATGTATACCCTATATTTCCTCTGTGCGCATTGGTGGAGTGGCCCCTCCCGTCCCAGCTGTCCGGTTACTTGCCGGGTGGGCGCACCCCCCCTTGCGTCACACACTAGAGGAAAAGTATGGATATACAGTAAAACCTCTCTATCTGACCACCTCCACAGATCGAGCACTCCCCTATATCGATCAATTTATTTTAGTCCCAAACAATCGCTCATACAATATCATTGTAACGATAATAAAAACTCCCTAAGCCGACCACCTCGTAAATGAACCATTTAAAGTCGGTCCCAAGGTCCGTCGATTTAGAGGTTTTACTGAATATATATGAGTGCCTAAGAACGTAGCAATTAGTTCAGGGGGATGCCCTTTAATAGATCTATTTGTGAAGGGTTAATGTAATCCAATTGGAATTAAATGAAATCTAAGAATCACAAGGCAATGAAAACAACAGTCAGTGTTCTATATTTCAGGGAAGCTATTATCCATGAAGTTACCTCATGACCTGCTTTCTCCAGAAGAGCCTTCGCCTCGGACACTGCGCGCGCGGATCCTGGGAAAACCGGAAACACGCCATCTTCCATATAGAAGCCAATGCGCAACTTCCGGTTCGAAGTGTACACCTGTCAATGGCAATTTTGAGTCATTAATGTTATATGTCTATGTTAGAAAAATATATATTTATAAAGGACATTTCTGTTAGGCAAATATTTGAATAATTATTCCTGTTTAGACAGACAATGCAAGCCACGAGTTTCATTACACGGCCACACAAACATTGTGTTGTGATGCACTAACATCTTTTGAGTTAATTACATTAGTACCCCAGACAAACATTACATTTAAGTTGCATAGACCGATGAGTTTGAGTTTCTGTCATTTTTTCGGAGATAAATATATTGAATTGATTGTTATAATCTACCTTACTTTAGTTTGAAGTAACTTTTATTTTAAATAGCTAACTTATAACTTAACTTTGAAGTGTAAACATGTCAAATTAGTTTTGGCAAGCACACCGAAACTCTAGCACCATAGGCTGCTGCAGTAACAGGTTCTATTAAATTGGCTCAGTATTCCCTTCTGTATGGCAACACATAGTTAATAAGTGCATCAGAATCTACCAAGTTAGATATCTAGAAAGATAATTCTAGATAATTGTTTTGGTTTTGAAAGTGTGATGATTCATCGGGCTATGCAGCTTTAAGGGATGGTACATACGTATCAATGTTCTTCACAATCCGAACACTGTTCCGAATGATGAGGTTAGGGGGTAAAAGCTATGTTCCTATTTGATGTTCCTGTTATAAGTAAATTAATAGAATTGTTATTATTATTGCTATCATTGTTGTCAGCATGTGTTGCACATTTTCAGTTGACATCATTAAAAATGTTCTTCACAATACGAACATTGTTCTGAATGAGGTTAGGGGGTAAAACTAAAAGCTATGTTCATATTTGATGTTCATGCTATAAGTATAATAATAGCATTATTATTATTATTGTCAGCATGTGTTGCTCATTTTCAGTTGGCTTCTGTAAATGGAGGTCATACCTTTTCGTTGAAAGTGAGAGGCAGCGCCATAGGGTCAAGGTCAGCCATTGAAGGTGAGACTCCGTCCCACAATGCCCGGAAGGCCAGCACGATGTTGTCAACTTCCGGTGCCAGTGGGCCGTACACTGAGTCAACTAAGGGCAAGTGTGTGAGAAGGAGCAGGTTTACGGGGTACTGTTCAACGCGGCAGATTAAGTTAGCTAAGTATTACTCTAAACCTATTATAAACAGTGGCGCAAGAAGTAAAGCTTGTTTTATTTAACGACTCCTCTAGAGCACATTGATTTTCATATCATCGGCTATTGGGCATCAAACGTATGGTGATTCTGACATATTTCTTTGGAGGAAACCCCTACCACCACATTGGCTACTCTTTCTGATAAGCAGCAAGGGGTCTTTTGTATGTACTTTCCCACAGACAGGACAACACATACCCCAACCTTTGATGAACCAGTTGTGGACCACTGGCTTACAGCAGTGCAGTGCTGTGAGAACGAGTGGGAACAGCATTCAATTATATTTTTAGTGGGGGAACGATGTACCCTCACTATTTCCGTCCTGATATGACATTAGATGTTGCCAGGACGTAAAACTCCAACAACTAACCAACAACCAACCCTCACTATTTCAAATAAATCTAAACCTCTTTGTTTTTAGCACTACACCACTGATTATATATTTATTTTCTATAGAGTATATAATTATGCATGTATACAAAAAAGACACTGCTGCCTTACAATGATCTCAAATGAACTAGAGCATTTTCTTGAAGCGAGGCAGTCGTGGCCGAGTGGTTAAGGCGATAGACTAGAAATCTATTGGGCTCTGCCCACGCAGGTTCGAATCCTGTCGACTGCGTATGACTTTTGCTACTTTGTCATGTCATTGTATTTGGCCAGACCAGCAGCAGTCTTTATATAATAGGTTATCATATGTAACAGTTAATGCAGCCACACCTTTTTAGTGATGTGAGGTCATATATATATTTATATATATATACTTGAAGCTACATATTGACCAAGAACATCATGGTTTACAAATATTTCACTGGACAGGCTTGAATATTCATAGTCTATCAGAACAGCACACCATCAGGACAAGTGGAGAACCATTGCATCCAACCTTCGACTAGAGGACGGAACTATTGATTGATTGAGGTCATTAAGCCCCAGTATGCATTTCAACTTAGCGCAAAATTCTTCTTTTTTTATCAATTATTTAAAACTTTTATCTATATTTACCTATATAAATAAAATTGAATATGTGTGTTTTTTTGTTTTGTTTGTTTGTTTGTTTAATTATGTGTTCGAAACAATTCTGACAAGCGTATTCAATGGCAGTGAATGTCACATTGGTTGGGACTATAAATGGGACTATGATGTCGGTGATGACCACTATGTGATGTCCATTATATGGGTCCAAGGCCCAAGTAGCCCTACTCAAGAGCAAGCTTGTTATTCTATACAGTTAATGCCGGGCAAATGCGGGTTACAAGTAGATTACTGTCTTACAACATACTAAAAAAAGCAGGCTTCCGGAAAATCGAAATACAAGTGGGCTTATACTAAAGTTATAGCGAATGGTAGACAGGAAGTGTGAACACTTATTTGTCTTTCATTTTTGCTTGAGTGCAAGTAAATATGCAACACAAGGAATAATTAGTAGCATGTGGTGAATAAGGGGTCAAATTTCCCTAGATCATCAGCCTATGCTTTTTCTAATCTGTTCTTGAATGAATTTTGGACTCGGCATCAATAACATTTTGTGGGAGGCTGTTCCATATATTCAATAAAGTCTCACTGTCACTCTGTCTCGCTCCATCTGTCTCTTGCTGTCTCTCTCCCTGTCTCGCTGTCTTTCTATGTCTCTCTCTGGCTGTACATCTGTCTCTCTGTGTCTCTCCCTGCCTTTCTGTCTCTCTCTGTCTCTGTCTGTCTCTTTGTCTCTATGTCCCTCTATGTCTCTCTCTGTCTCTTCCTCTGTGTCTGTCTTTATATATATGTGTGCAAGGAAAGAACCTTATCAAGTTTGGTCATCAGGAGGCAAGTGGTTATAGGTGCAAAGTGAGGCTAAAGTGAGGAATATACATAAGCATATTCAGCGCAAAACGGAGCGATCCAACGAGCCACGGTGCGATCCAACCAGCCACGGTTGAACTCGTTTCAGCTTGTTTAAACTTGTTTCCGGGACAAAGGCTAGGGGACCAGGTTGGAAAGTGAGTGATAATAGATGAAAACTCCCATGCAAATGAATGCCAGGGGACCAGGCTAGACCTCCACAGAGCTAGCAGTGTAGTTAAATATTATTTGTCTATTTTATTTTTCAGACATTATCACATATTTATGTATCTTTTCCACAGATTAAATTGTTTGAAGTATATTTGAAATTGATCTACATTGATTTCTGTTTAAATCACACAATATCACTACTTAATGAATGGGAAACTCATCCTGCAAGGGTATGCTCGATATTACCCAGTGGGAACTCGTTTTTCATCCTTTCGTCGCTGTGGACCCTTCTCGGAATATAGGGTATTCATGTGACGTCATCAACCGGATGCGCGGCCATTGTGGCGATATCAACTAGTAAACAACCCATAGAGTTTGCCGGTACGCGAAGTGCAAAACGTCTATTTCATTCAAAATTAAGAGCAATCCAGAACCCTAACCATATCAATTTAATATAATCTTTTTGGTAAACATGTTTTATCTATATGTACTACGGGATTTGTTTCTAGGTGGTGTGGTTGGAGAGATATTTAATTTTTTCTGTATGAAGATGGCTCACGGCCATTGACAATGCATTGAGTTTGCCGGTACGCGCAGTGCAAAACGTCTATTTTATTCAAAATTAATAGAAATGCAGAACCCTAACCTTATCAATTTAATATAATCTTTTTGTTAAAAATGTTTTCTATATGTGTTCCAAGCGGGTTGCTTCTAGGTGGTGTGGTTTTAGAGATATTTCACTTTTTCTGTATGAAGATTGCTCACGACCATTGACAATGACTTGAGTTTGCCAGTACGCGCAGTTCAAAACATTAGTTTTATTCAAAATTAATAGAAATACAGAACACTAACCGTATCAATTTAATATAATCTTTTTGGTAAACATGTTTTCTATATGTGTACCAGGTGATTTGTTTCTAGGTGGTGTGGTTTTAGAGATATTTTACTTTTTCTGTAGAAAGATTGCTCATAGCCATTGAGTTTGCACTGTGACAGTGTCTTTATTATTGTGGTTACTATCGCCACAATGGCCGCACTTCCGTTTAGCGTGATGTCAGTGCATACCCTATATAGGGGCGGGAGTGACCAGGGCCGCGTTCAGGCTCCATCTCGGAGGCACCTCGGCGACGGGCATGACGTCACGCTAGTCTGAACGGATTTAGCTGTTGGCCACCTCTAAAATGGTGGCCTCCATAGGCGGTGGCCATTTGCAATGGAAAAGCTGCGCTCTAATTGGATGAAACCACTGCATACGGCGGCCATTTTCGAGACGGACCCTGAACGCGGCCCAGGTGACACCAACTCCAACTTCCGCTGTGGAAGCTGCAGCTGTGACCCGGCGTGCTAACTCACACCTTCAGCCCTTCTTGAGGAACCAGCGGAAATCAGAATATTCGTACCAGACTTGCCCAGAACTGAGCAAAAAAAGACGTTGGGGCGGTGAATGATGTTATTAACTAAGATGTGGCGCCACCGTGTCAGGAAGAGGAACCAGCCTAGACATGTAGTTCAGCAGGAGCCACTCCCTTAATTCTACAGGATCGGTGCTGTAACTAATACAGCACTGATCAAACTTATATTATATAGACTGTCAATTCCAATAGTAAGATGGCCGGAAGACCAGTGCGCACTGACAAATGTCATATTCAGATGAATAAATACTTTACCAAAAAAACAAACAAAAAAGTACACGTAGTACTAGTATGCATATATCATTGCAGAGGGATAAAGTATGATATAATGAAATAGCGGCTTCTTTATATTCATGTAATGCACTATATTGCAAATAGATACTTCCCGCACACTTACTTTCGTTCTGTTGGTAGCACGAGTAATTATACAGGTATTCGATGTTGCTAGGAAAGAAACATAACTGGGGTTATAAATACATTCATTACCTTACATATTGATTTGGTGTATTTACGTTGCTTCCAGTAATTTAAGGTATACTTATTCTAATTATCCGTGTTATAATAATAATAACAAAACGTTGTGTAATGACCATATTATCAATTATATCATATCTGGCTGATCCTCGCCGAGCATTTATAATATATTCGTACCAATATAATGATTGTCTTGTAATTGATTGGTGGTGCTTAACTTCGTGTAAGACTAAGAGCAAAGGCCATATTCACGGCGAGAAGTGTTCAGCTTGTATTCTCTCATATTATTATTATTCGACCATCGCTTTTACCTCGAATTTTAAATAGCACTAAAGCCCCAGTAACACTATGGCTTGCGACCACTGGTGACCACTTTGCAACCATTTTGCGACTAAAAAGATGACTAGTCACCGACTGGTCACAAAACCGTGAAAATGGTTGCATCTTGATCACAGAAGTTTTTGGTGCAGCAACTGCAACCTCCTTGCAACCAAAATGGTCGCCTTGCGGTTGATGCCCATGGAGGACCACTTTGTGTCCATTTTGCGACCAGCCGTCGCAAAGTGGTCGCAAACATAGTGTGACTGGGGTATAACATTAAGCAACCACCACTACCTAACTAACGAACACAGCTGTATGTAGACTAGATAAAAGATTCACCTCTACGCATAGTAGGGGTGAATGACTGCGTAATCTAAATACGGGCGAAAGTACCTTTAGTATAGAACAGGACGTGGAATTCCTGGTCCCAGTAAAAATATAATGGTTGACTTATATCGGCACAGAGTTGATGAAATGGGAGAGAATGCAAAAAGGACTAAGATGGCGATCACAGAATGCTGTCGATTTCACTTTTAAAGTCTATTAAACTACATGTTTCATTATATTTTTCAACTCAAAAGTAGCGGGTAAATGTGAAGACATACACGATTAACATATTTTGCTTCATAAATTAAGAATTTATGTGCTGATTTCATTTACCCAGCCTTTCGCCACTTTTATCTAATGGGTTGTTTTTTCACCCCTCCTGCAATTATGGGGTGAATCACTGAATCTTTGATCTACGTGCGGACCTACCTCATCCTCTGGGTGGTCGGCCTGAAGCCGCACACCCCTGAGAAGTGCGCCGGGACGCGGACCGACCCGCCCAGGTCGCTGCCGAAGCCCAGCAGGGAGCCCCCCGACGCGGACAGCGCCCCCTCGCCGCTGGAGGAGCCGCCGGGGCCGTGTTCCAGGTTGTGCGGGTTGCCGACAGTCCCGACGATCGGATTCCCGGGCTCGAAGCTGCGGGAACCGGGGGAGGGGGGTCAGACCGGAAACGGGGTCAGTACGCAGCATCGGGGTCACTCACTGTTTCACCTGTCACGTGACCGAACGGGATGGGAAGAGGAGGGTGGATGCCCACTTCCCGTGTAAGGAGGGATATCGTGGGTTCGCTCAGTTCAAGGTCTGAGTCACGCAAAAGATTTGACAAAATGTATGGTTGTCGGTGTTTTTAAACATTGAGAGCAACTAGAATAGGACAAGAAGCAGTGGGTGGGGGGGGGGGGGGGGGGGGGGAAGACATATGCCTAATGTAAATGTCTCCTGCTTTAAATAGACATTTGAATAAATAACTGTATATATATGTATATATATATATATATATATAATAAATATATAACTAGATATAAATGCACATTTCCGACTCAGTCCATTATCCTGACACTGAGCAAACCATTCCTTGTCCTATCTTAGTAATACCGAGAGCCATACCGAGAGCCAGGCTAGGCAGTGACAAGTATCAATTTTGTAAGTCATTTGGTTTGACTCGGCGGGATTCGAACTCCTCACCTTCCACACGGGAAGCCTGTGCTCTAACGATTCGGCATATAAATATGTTTCTGTGCGAATATATATATATATATATATATATATATGTATATATATATATGTATATATTCAACCTACATATAAATATGTAAATAGAAATAGAAATAAGGAAATAAAGAAATATATAAAAATAAATATCAATATATCTATATTTATATGAATCAGTATAATAATAATATATAGAAAAATTATTCCATTCATATGTTACATTCCAGGTTTGTTTTGTCATCTCAGGGACAAGTTGAATTTGCAGGACTAAGCTATGTGAATTTAAGCCGAAACGAGGTTGGTCATTGGCAGTAAAAGATAACCAGATAACATTTATGAAATTATGAGGTACAAACTCAAAAGCAACTTTAAGATCTAATGCCTCACCTGCGGCAGAGTTGGGATACGTTGGTCCGAACGAAGGGGATGGCTCCATGTCGCTTCAACACCTGGAGGAAGAAGAGACAAAGCAGCGCAGCAGTCAATTATAGTTTCATAAGCCGTGTTTACACGGGCAATTGTGAAGCGAATTAGGCAAATCGATTTATATGAAGCGATGTAGTGGCGCGTTTACACGAAGCGAGTTTGAAAGTGTTTCGGCGCCGGGAACCAGCAGCCTTAGTGAGCCTGTAGCCGGCGAGTACTGCTATTTGTTTAGTCGCCGGCCAGGAACAAGCTGAATCGATTCATATAAACTACCTTGCGAAGTGGTTTATATGAAGCGAACTATATGAGGCGAATCAACCCTAATCCGCCTCAGCGGAGTGTTTACACGGTGAATGTGAGGCGAACTAGGCAAGGCGATTTATATGAAGCGATTTAACTCTCCCGTGTAAACACGGCTATAGTCCGATGGTTTTGAGTTTCTGCTATTTTTCTGGGGTAAATATGTGAAATTTATTATTCTATTCTATTTTATTTTCATTTGTAGTAACATTTATTTTAAATGGCTAACCTTTGAGATATTTTAAGTGTGAACATACAAATTAATTTTGGCAAGCACGCCAAAATTCTGACACGATAGGCTTCTGCAGTAACAAGTTCTGTTAAATTGACTCAGTGTTCCCTGCTATGCAGCAAGAAATGCTCAATAAGTGCATCAGTATCTAAGGTAGATATGTATATATAATCAAATCTAGATAATTATTTTGGTTCTGAAATTTTGATGCTTCATCGGACTATGCAGCTTTAATATTGTCTACCCAATCTGCATAGGGGTGTCGCCACAATGCCGGAACCGATCAGATGTGTTGTTTGTTTGTTGTTTTACGTCCTCGCAATCCCTAAGGTCATATCAGGACGGGTACCGAGTTGTGACTCTGACAGTGCACACTCATGGCAACTTTATAGTGCTGCCCCACTGAGAGACCAAGCTGCCAGCACCATGACCCGATATCGCACACAGTCATATTTTCCTATTACTGTGCTAGCCAGTCCTTGTCCAATCCTATTAATGTTGAGCGCTAGGCTAGGTATCGAAAAGTATCAATTTTGTAAGTCATTTGCTTGACTCGGCTGGGATTCAAACTCCCAACCTTCCACACGGGATGCCTGCTCTGCATGCCCGATTTAAACACCATGTCTGGTCCGCATCATACATGTGACTAGTTGAATCAACTCCTGTATGAAATAATAACAGGTCTCCCAATAACTGAACACAGTAGTTTTCTTAAAGCTGCATAGTTCGATGAAGCATCAACTTGTCAAAACCAAAAGACTCACATAAATTCGAGTCTATATATCTAACTTAGATACTGATGCAGTTATTAAGTATTAAGCCCACATAGGAGGGAATACTGAGTCAATTTAATAAAAACCTGTTACTGCATAAGCCTAGGGTGTCAGCGTTTTAGAATGCTTGCCAAAGTTCAGTGTGCATGCTTGCACTTCAACATATCTCAATAGTTAGCCATTTAAAATAAAAGTTACTTCAGATTAAAGTAAGGTACATTATAACAAGCAATGTAATATAATTATCCCAGACAAAATTATAGGTACTCAAAACAATCGGACTATGCAATTTTAAGCTCCTACAAGAAAGTTGTAACTAGAACATGCTCAAATATGTGAGAAGTGTTACCGTGACAATGGCGTTGTCATTCTTGGCTGGTCTGTCGATGAAGCTGGCACATCCAACTGCGCTGTCATAACCCTGAAACAGTGAAAGTAGGAAAGGTACTTTAGGTTTTATACATTTCAATCATAATATAATGTTCTCAGCGTCAAACCACTCGTCTACTACTAGTTGCCCCCACAGCATTGGTTATATCCTGGAAGCATCTAAGGTCAGGTACTGAATTGTGACAGTGTGAACTCATGGCGATTTTATAGTGCTGCCCCACTGGAAAATCAAGTAGCCAGCACCATGACCCAGTATCCCACTCAGTCACATTATCTTGACATTGAGCTAAACAGTTCTTGCCCTATCCTAATAATGCAGAGTGCCTGGCTAGGAAGCTACAAGTATCAATTTTTAAGTCATTGATTTGACTCGACCGGGGTTCGAACACCACCATCTACCAGACCGGGAGACATATGGATGCTCAACCCATCAGACCATCCTATCTAGTCAGAGTAGTTAGGATGAGTACACCAACCATTACCAATGTCCAATTACAAAACAAAAAACAAAAAAGTAAAAGACAACAAAGTCAAATAGAAGTGTGAAAGGGTGTGTGTGCATACCTTCAGGGCAAGGTCGTCCTTGAGAGAGATGGGCACGCCGTACAGCAGCCCGTCACGGGGTCCCGCCATCACCTCCGCGGCCCATTGCTGCAGACAATAAAGCACACGCAAACAATAAAAGAAGGAAACAACATCACACAGCAAACACTGTCCTTAAAGGGATTTGTTTGGGGAAAACTTACACTGCACAGATTACACTGCATTTAGTGCACTATTTATGTGGCCATTCATGCTATACCAGTCCCGATATACTGGGTTAATTTGAGGATAGAGAACTGACAACTGTGGCCATTCATGCTATACCAGTCCCGATATACCGGGTTGATTTGAGTATAGAGAACTGACAACTGTGGCCATTCATGCTATACTAGTCCTGATATACCGGGTTCATTTGAGTATAGAGAACTGACAACTGTGGCCATTCATGCTATACCAGTCCCGATATACCGGGTTGATTTGAGTATAGAGAACTGACAACTGTGGCCATTCATGCTATACCAGTCCCGATATACCGGGTTGATTTGAGGATAGAGAACTGACAGCTGTGGCCATTCATGCTATACTAGTCCTGATATACTGGGTTGATTTGAGGATAGAGAACTGATAACTGTGGCCATTCATGCTATACTAGTCCTGATATACCGGGTTCATTTGAGTATAGAGAACTGACAACTGTGGCCATTCATGCTATACCAGTCTCGATATACTGGGTTAATTTGAGGATAGAGAACTGACAACTGTGGCCATTCATGCTATACCAGTCCCGATATACCGGGTTAATTTGAGGATAGAGAACTGACAACTGTGGCCATTCATGCTATACCAGTCCCGATATACCGGGTTGATTTGAGAATAGAGAACTGACAACTGTGGCCATTCATGCTATACTAGTCCCGATATACCGGGTTGATTTGAGGATAGAGAACTGACAGCTGTGGCCATTCATGCTATACCAGTCCCGATATACTGGGTTGATTTGAGGATAGAGAACTGACAACTGTGGCCATTCATGCTATACGAGTCCCGATATACCGGGTTGATTTGAGTATAGAGAACTGACAGCTGTGGCCATTCATGCTATACTAGTCCCGATACACCAAGTTGATTTGAGGATAGAGAACTGACAGCTGTGGCCATTCATGCTATTCTAGTCCTGATATACCGGGTTGATTTGAGTATAGAGAACTGACAACTGTGGCCATTCATGCTATACTAGTCCCGATATACCGGGTTGATTTGAGTATAGAGAACTGACAACTGTGGCCATTCATGCTATACTAGTCCCGATATACTGGGTTGATTTGAGGATAGAGAACTGATAACTGTGGCCATTCATGCTATACTAGTCCTGATATACCGGGTTAATTTGAGGATAGAGAACTGACAGCTGTGGCCATTCATGCTATACTAGTCCCGATACACCAAGTTGATTTGAGGATAGAGAACTGACAGCTGTGGCCATTCATGCTATTCTAGTCCTGATATACAGTCCCAATATACCGGGTTGATTTGAGTATAGAGAACTGACAACTAGTCCGGTGGTATGCAGGTATTGCAGGTATAGCAATACCTCAGGGAGTTTGACGCCCCTGCCTTGCAGAGTTGTAAACCACTGCCTTGTGGTACAGGTCCTTGACAGAACCGAAGGCTAAGGGAGCAAACCCTAAACAGAAAACCATGTCACTGTGGCAGCATTAAGGGCGGTTGATGTATGGAACTCCCAACATCTCCCGACCAGCCACTGCAGGGACAAATAGTTTTGCGCCTGTCTTGACATGTTCTTGCCGGTGTGAAACCTCTATTTGCTCCCCGAGAGAGTGCCGCTGGTAACTTGCAAAAGCCAGCAGCACTTCAACACTTTTGCAGGCAGCTTTCATGAAATGTCATCAAGAGAAACCTGAAGCTGAGAGACATTAAGACCGACTCATGGACGCAACTCTCACAGCAGAGAGCTAAATGGAGAGCGGCAGTCAAGTAATGAAAGCAGTCTTTGTCGCATCGCGACCGACAGCATGAAAAGGAAAAAAAGGGAAAAAAAAAGTCCTGATATACCGGGTTGATTTGAGGATAGAGAACTGACAGCTGTGGCCATTCATGCTATACTAGTCCTGATATACCGGGTTCATTTGAGTATAGAGAACTGACAACTGTGGCCATTCATGCTATACTAGTCCTGATACACCAGGTTGATTTGAGGATAGAGAACTGACAACTGTGGCCATTCGTGCTATACTAGTCCCGATATACCGGGTTGATTTGAGGATAGAGAACTGACAACTGTGGCCATTCATGCTATACTAGTCCTGATATACCGGGTTCATTTGAGTAGAGAGAACTGACAACTGTGGCCATTCATGCTATACTAGTCCCGATATACCGGGTTGATTTGAGTATAGAGAACTGACAACTGTGGCCATTCATGCTATACTAGTCCCAATATACCGGGTTGATTTGAGTATAGAGAACTGACAACTGTGGCCATTCATGCTATACTCGTCCTGATATACCGGGTTGATTTGAGTATAGAGAACTGACAACTGTAGCCATTCATGCTATTCTAGTCCCGATATGCCGGGTTAATTTGAGGATAGTGAACTGACAACTGTGGCCATTCATGCTATACTAGTCCCAATATACCGGGTTGATTTGAGTATAGAGAACTGACAACTGTGGCCATTCATGATATATTAGTCCTGATATACCGGGTTGATTTGAGTATAGAGAACTGACAACTGTGGCCATTCATGCTATTCTAGTCCTGATATACCGGGATAATTTGAGGATAGCGAACTGACCACTGTGGCCATTCATGCTATACTAGTCCCGATATACCGGGTTGATTTGAGTATAGAGAACTGACAACTGTGGCCATTCATGCTATACTAGTCCCAATATACTGGGTTAATTTGAGGATAGAGAACTGACAACTGTGGCCATTCATGCTATAATAGTCCCGATACACCAGGTTGATTTGAGGATAGAGAACTGACTCGACCGAGGTTCGAACACCACCATCTACCAGACCGTGATACATACGGAGAGGATAGGAGGTGGGGGGAGACTTGTCAATCAATCCTCAACACGATTCATGCTGATAGGGGCCCGCTAGACAGCACGAGGCACATAATTGATTAAACTTGCATAGTCCGTTGAAGCATCACATTTTCAAAATCAAAACTATTATCTAGATTTGATTCTTTTTTTGGTCCATTAGTTGATTAAGCAGGGGAAATTTCAGTCATAGACAACTGGTCTTCTTCATTCCACTGCTGGTCAATAGAAAGCCCGAGCCTCCACTTTTACTGACCTAAGGGATTTTTAACCTCCCACACCACATAGACATGGTATGAGAGCAAACGGCCTTTGATGAAGCTGTAAGTTATACACAGCAGTGGAAATCCAAATTGGCAGAGCTGGGGGCATGGGGAATCGAACCGCCGACCCTCAGATTAGGAGTCTGACCTAGAAAAAAGTCAGCAACTCTAACCACTCCGCCGCTATATATCTAGTTTAGCTACTGATGTACTTATTAAGCACTTGTTGTTGTATAGAATGGAATACCCAGGCAATTTAATAGAACCTGTTACTGCTGAAGCCTATGGTGTCCCATGCCAAAACTAATATTACATGTTCTCACTTCAACTATCTCAAAACTTAGCCATTTAGAATAAAGTTACTTTAAACTAAAAGAAGATAGATTATAAGAACCATCTCAATATATTTAGCTCAGAAAAAAATCTAAACCATCGGACTATGCAACTTCAATGAGAATAAGTGAAGAATAGAGACTTCCTTCTGCAAGTAGAATAATCTAGTACAATGAAATCCCGTTATAATGAGATCGTTGGGGTCCATACGTCATCGTGCAAACAGCGGGGTCGTTTTAAATCGGGGTTCAGTTTACTGAATTACCTTTGAATCAAACAATTCTGGGTCTAATGAATCATTGCGTTATATCCGAATTCGGGTTAAATCAGGGCACCTTTAAATGGGATCTCACTATGATTGAAAGTTCAGAACTTCAGTCTCGTTTTGCTGTAGATCATTGATTCGGATGCAGACTTGTTCCGATTATGGACGATATGTGGTTTGGTTCATATCTGAACCGATTCTGGCTTGTGCCCTCTAGCTGCAGATAAGCTCTCACCCAATCTATGCGTGCCCTTGTTTCAGTGACAGTCGGAGATAACGTCGAGTGAGTGCCTTGTAAGGTGAAGGTTGATATATAGTATTATCATTTAAAATTGCTGCAAGGATAACAGTTGGTTGCTGGGGTTTTAGGTCCTTGCAACATCTAAGATCATATCAGGTTGGGTATCGCCTTGTAGCAGTGCACACTCATGGTGACTTTATAGTGCTGCCCCACTGGGAGACCAGGCTGCTAGCACCATGACCTGATATCCCACTCAGTCACATTATCCTGACATTGAGCCAACCAGAACCTGCCGTATCCTAATAATGCCGAGCGCTAGGCTAGGAAGCGACAAGTATCAATTTTAAAGTCATTGGTTTGACTCGACTGGGAAACGAACTCCCGACCTTCCGCACGCTAGGCCCGCGCTCTACCGATTAGACCACTGTGCCCGGTTTGTAAGGTGAATGCTATTATCATTTAAGCTTGTTGCAAGGATAACAGTTGGTTGGTTGCTGGGGTTTTATGTCCTGGCAACATCTAAGATCATATCAGGTTGGGTACCGAGTTGTAGCAGTGCACACTCATGGTGACTTTATAGTGCTGCCCCACTGGGAGACCAGGCCACCAGCACCATGACCTGATATCCCATTCAGTCGCATCTATCCCGATGCTGAGCCAACCAGAACTTGCCCTATCCTAATGATGCCGAGCGACTGGCTAGGAAGTGACAAGTATCAGTTTTTAGGTCATTGGTTTGTCTCGACCAGGGTTCGAACCCATGAGTAAAATCCCACGATCTACTAAAACGGGAGACGGACTCAAAGATAAAAACTGCACAGAGCACACTCTAGAATGGACGGGGAGACAGTGTCCCACTCTTTTTCTAATTATTGTTACCGTTAATATAACAAGATGTCAACCAGATGGGATGGCCGAATGAGTTGACTTCCCTCTATTTCCCATGTGGAAGGTCATAGGATTCAAATCACAGTGTAAAAATATATGGATTTTCGGTTCCAGTTTATATATTGGCAAAGAACATTATTATTCTCGGGTGACAGAGTTGGGTACCACTGTTATGTAGCAAATAAGAGAGGGTGCCCACTCACTTTGTGACATAAGCGACTATGTGGAAATGTGAGAACACATAGCGACCAAGATTGTGATGTGATGTTCATACTTAAGAGACAGTTAATAATTATTTAAATGTTCCGTTCATGCACCAGAAAGAGTGCAATTGAAGGAGAGAAGCATTGATATATGTTTGTTGTAACTGTTGACGACTATTTGTTACCATGGGACCGCTGGACAAGCACATCCAGCCCTTCTGCATATATTAGGGACACCACCTGCCTATTAGGGCATTGCCCACCCAGGCTGTAGAAGGTGTCTGATTGGCTGGCTGTGTGAGTCCAGTCACCTGCATTCCTTATAACTGAAACACAGACTCCACATGAGGCCACTCCACTCTCTACACTCCAACTAGAGCATATACACTCCAAAGAGGCTGAGCTGTGTATAACACCCATTGGACTCAGGTTCAATGGGCTGTAGGCACTGATTGTGGATGAGCTTGGACAGGAGTATGTGGGTGGGTGTATACAGGTGGTAAGGAGTCAGGGTGATAGGTCGCTAGTAGGTCATATGCTCTGATCCATGTTTTCCAGTTTGATTGTGCGTTGTTGCAGAGGATGAGCTGTCCTGGTAGCCTGAGACCTGGCAGTGTGTAGCAGGCGGCATCGTCCTTATCTGACACCATGTGAAAGTATGACATCTGAACACTTTGACTTCTGGATACTGAATGCTTTATTCACCGTTCAGGGTCCTGAACAGCCGGCACCCTTTGTATATGATGTCATCTCATTTACATGTCCTTTATTCTCCACATGTGCCTGGATGTCTTTTATGCATATATTACAGACGGTATTAGCTGTGTGGCAGCTGCTTGTATTGATCACACCCTCGAACCGGCCACCTGTGGAGGACTGGTTCTCACAGGTGCGTGACCATGTGGGTAAATTGACTAAGAATAAGGTGGTATGATAATATTTATCATCGGAACATGAAGCTCAGTGTCCTACAGGCTAGGTTAGAGCAGGACCCTGTTGAAGTTTGGCAGGTGGTTGCAAAAAGGCCTAAAAGGGGACTGGTTGATGCAGTAAGAGTGGCAGCATCCTGGCTGTTTGGCACGGTGAGTCATGCATAGTTAAACAAGGTGCAACAGGCTATTACCTCAAACAGTCTACAGCATGGGTGCTGAAGCATAACCAAGAGCACATGTTTTCGTGTATGAATAGAACCAGAAATATACAACTGCAACTAGTGGAGCATGCTTCGGTGGTAGGGCGTATACTAGCCTTAGCTCAGGACGAGGCAGAGGACATGACAGCCATCTCCGGTGACTTGTTGCTGCTAGTGCTATTGGACACTGAACATTTAAGAACAGTGGTGGGAAAGTATGTGGTAGTGGTGAGCACGGGAAGGAAGGCGAGCTTCTATCCTGAAGCTTGCACGGGCAGCCTGCCCATCGTGTGCTACCCTACCATGGAGATGACCTACCAGGCCTATGAAGTGGCACTGGTGACGGGGACGGAGCCGGAAAACTGCAAGTTGCAGATAACGAGGATCCAGGAGACCGTGTCTGCGACCCTTGTGGCAACTGTGGAGGCTGTGGGTGGTGTGAGTATTGCACCCCCATGAGCCTCACATCGATGTGACTGTTCGTTGTGCTGGAAAACCGCAACTCAACCAGAGGGTTACCGGTTCAAATTTTGGCCGTGTCAAAGCAATGACATAAAGATTTATACTTATCACTTACCTAGCCTGGCATTTGGTATTACTAGGGTATGGCTTGGAGCAGGGGAATGGGGAAGACCAATTGTCCAGAATTTAAATTTCCCCCTGCTCAACTTAAACGAATGAATGAAACAAAAGAAAAACAATCTTTGCAATACCTATCATTTACTTTCATATTCCATATGACACATGCTCATGCTATAATTGATTATAATTACTAGTTATAAATTATTGTATCACAAGGGCGTCCCCACTAAGATTTTAACGAGTGTAAGTTCAAATGTGACAGCATAATTGTACAAACCTCAGCCTCCGTGACAGCCTCAATCAGACAGTTAGTTCGCTCGTGAGCCGCCAGGGCCTAAGTATATAAAAAGACACGTGAATATTTACTTGCTTTTTTAAAAGTTATAGTTCAAGCTAATAATGGATTTTTTTTTTACCATTGCCAGAACTCAAGCGTCTTCCAGTGACATTGACCGTTGCCTTAGCAAATGTAAGATGACATAATCGATTTATATTAACCGCATTTGGTTGAACTAATATGAAAATCCAGCATGTTTAATAAATGCTGAACTAATTACTTAATGAGGTGGCTAACAAGTGGGTAAGAAATTGTTAACAAGTGGGTAGCAAATGGCTAATAAATGGCTAACAAATAGCTATCAAATGGCTCGCAAATGGATAACAAATGGATAACAAATAACTGACAAATGGCTAACAAATTACTAACAAATAGCTAACAAATGGCTAGCATATAGCTAACAAATGGCTAGTAAATGGATAGCAAATGGCTAAAGATGGCTAACAAATAGCTGACAAATGGCTAGCAAATAGATTAGAAATGGCTAACAAATAGCTAACAAGTGGCTAACAAATAGCTGACAAATGGCCAGCAATCAGTTGACAAATGGTAGCGAATTTCTAGCAAATGGCTTGCAATGGCTTAAAAATGGCTAGCAAATGCCTAACAAATGGCTAACAAAATTGACTCTTGCAGCTAGTGTATTTTTCGTATTATAATTAGATTTATTCATACCTAAGTGGTTAACGATGTCCAGTATTTATTTGGCTAGGTTCTTACTGAACAACATCCCTTTAGTATGGACCCATGGTTGCTGTTCTCAATCATAGACCTGGTAGCAAAGGTATCAGGACTTGGAGATTTCATAGCAGGAGAGTGATAAAGAATAACAGCTGAGAATTATTCTAAGTCTCATCTGGACCATAGTGACTTTCATTGGGCCATAAATAATTCCTGAGAATTAATTGTTTCAAGGCATAACATAGAAATAATGAACACTCAATTTCGATCGAGTTGTGTTAGTCCCGTTGCTGTTCCTTTGAACACTGTTAAAGATCAACATATAGTTTACAGCTACTCAAATAGTATATATTATGTATTAATAAATACCAGGGCCCGTATGCATGGAGCGGTGTTAGCGTGCCAAACCGCGATTGGGTCGGGATTTCTGGTTTAGCGCCGAAAAGTCGCTATGGATGGAGCAGTGTTAGGCCAACACCGCGAGTTTAAAGTCAGAGATTCTAATACCAGCCCATAGCAGGTTTACAGCGGTGTTAGTGTTAGGTTAGTGTCAGGATGGAGCCCAAATCTATTCAATGCTAAGAAACAGAATTAAATACGCAATAAGTGAAATTTCATCAAATTAACCCTAAAAACGAAGTGATATTAACGCTGCCGCCGCATTGGCGGTGATATTAATATTGTCGAATCAACGAATGCAAGGTAAACAAATCGCCGCCGCCGCATCGACGTCGCTATCCATACTGTCGTCATCGCCGCATCGGCGGCAATATATTAGGCCCAAATCTATTCAATGCTATCGTATTTAACAGAATTAAATACGCAATAAGTGAAATTTAATCAAATTAACCCTAAAAACGAAGCGATATTAACGCTGCCGTCGAATCGACGAATGTAAACTAAACAAATCGCCGCCGCCACCGCATCGACGTCGATATACATACTGTCGCCGCGCCGGTTAGTGTGCGTCTCAATCTATTCAATGCTGTCATATTTAACAGAATTACATACTCAATAAGTGAAATTTGATAAAATTAACCCTTAAATTCGAACCGATATTAACGCAGCCGCCGCACCGGCGGTGATATTAATATTGTCGTATCGACGAATGTAAACTAAACAAATCGCCACCGCCGCTTCAATGTTGATATCCATACTGTCGCAAATCAACAAAACACACATCGCCGCCGCCGAATCGGCGGCTATATATTAAGCCCAAATCTATTCAATGCTATCATATTTAACAGAATTACATATGCAATAAGTGAAATTTTATCAATTTAACCCTAAATTCGAACCGATATTAACGCCGCCGCAGCATTGGCGGCGTTATTCATATTGTCGAATCGAGGGATTTCCCAAATCTATAAATAACTTCACATTTAGCTAACACGAACCGTTTAAGCGCCCATGCATACGGCGCGACATAGTTCTCGACCCCGCCGATAACCGGTGGTAGCTACCCTGTGTTAGAGGGATAACACCACACAAATCTAACACCGCTCCATGCATATGGCCCCTGGTCTTATCTGATCATTGGAATTACATATTTTTGCTATAAATCAAGTGACTTGTAAGATGATCAATGGATAGAAGATCCACCCCTATCCAGAATAGGGATGAATGACAGCCCTGCCTAAATTCAAGCAAAAACTACTTTAACTACAAACAAACTGTGGATTTTAGTGGTTCCAGTATTCAATCTTGATCTATATTGGCATAGAGTTGAGAAATTGGAAGAGAATACCAAACAAAAATGGAAGTTATAGGAAATTCTTGGTTCGACTTTTAAAGTCTATTAATCTATCCAATTTAATCAATTATTCACCCCAAATGTACTGGTCTATGGTAAATATGTATTTGAACAATATATTAACATGTCAAATTGCAAAACCATGTGGTTATTTCTATAACCTAGCCTTCAGACTTTTTCTGGTGCGTTGTTAGCAGCCTTATCACAAAGACAGCGCTGTGGGAGTAATGCAGTAGATACACAACAACTTTTTGTTTCTTCATTATTTTTCTTGAAGACATACTGCCTATCATGTATAAGTCTGTGTATACTTGTTTTCACCATTACACAGTTTGCTGATAGACAGCCCAAGCCTACGGCTACACTTTTACCAACCCATGGGATTTTTAACCTCCCACACCACATAGACATGGTATTAGGGAAACTGGACTTTGATGACACTGCGATGGAAATCCAAATTGGCAGACGTGGGGGCACGGGGAATCGAAACAGCGACCTTCAGATTAGGAGTCTGACATAGAAAAAAGTCAAACACTCTAACCACTCCACGAGAGCACGCCGAAAGTAATAAAACAAGGGGAACCATGAGACTATCACTGTCTATCGTGAAAACAAGTCATTAGACTTAACCATTATGGGCAGCATAAATACACAATCACCAAATAAAATACACAAAAAAAAACAGCAACATATTGTTAGTCCCAAAGAAGTAGTTCCTACCTTAGTCTGGTACGCCCTGAGGGCCTGTGGCGGAGTGATATGGCCTTCCTTCAGCTGCTTGATGAGATCTACGAGGCTAAGCTCAGTGATTCGGTCCACCTCCTCTCTCTAGAAAACGCACATAAACCAGCACAGACAGCGCCTGCTTTAATCAACAGAAGTACCATGAGCCTGAGGCAAATAATGACTCTGATGAGGCAATTTCCAATCCAATAAAGGTTTTATGTTTTCAGGAAAAACCTTGGGGGTACGTATGGTGTTCAGAAGGGAAAAAAAGATGTTCTTCTTCGTCTTGCATTCCTGTGTAGTGCAGGAGTTATGGTTATAACTAATTACAAACTGACATGGGCATTACATAGAAATATACAGACTAAAGCTAAGATTCCTTCTACACGGTATGCGGTATGTGGCATGTGGTATGTGAATGGGAGGATTCCTTCTACGTGGTATGCCGCATGCGGCACATGACTGGCTATATTTAAAAAATATAAATAAACAAGTATACTCCATACTGCACTGTATATGACCTAATATGGCATTTATATCTATGTACCTCTTGGTACGTCACATAGGGGTTCCTACCTTTATAGTTACCAAATTATAGATAAGTATTCATATTTCTGTGGATATGGTAGCATTTTTACCAACCCGTTACCGTCCGTCTCCCCACCACCACCACTACCATATGTTGCCCCTCCGCACCCCTGTGTGTGACCGTTCCGTAATGATCAGTCACCTCTCCTCATCTAAAACTAATGGCCACGTGTGACTGAGGTTTCTATTCACATATCGCATGCCATGTGCCGTCCCGATCGCTACAGGGACTGATCAAGTTGCCGCATTCGCATTCACATATCGAGTGTAAGGGATGTAGCCCATTGACTTCAAGGCGTTTCGATTTTTTGCCGCATTCGCATACCACATGAGGCATGCCGCGTGTAAGGAATCTTAGCTTAAGAGAGTGGAAGGGCTGGCTTTTGGTTACTCACTTGGAGCACTAGCAGTCTTGTGATTTTCACAGCGCCCCCACCGGAATAAAGAAGTTCTATGTTACAGCATGAAAGAGTGTACTATAATACCCAAGCTTTATGACTGGGCTTTCAATATATTCATACTTGTTTACAAGTAACTATTCAAGTACATAATAACTTTAAAGTTGCATAGTCCGATGAAAGCATCAGCATTTTTCAAGCAAATTACTTATCTAGATTTGGTTCTACATGGTCCAACTTAGATACTGCTGCATTTATTAAGTATGTGTTGCTACATATGGCCATTTAATATAACCTTTTTCTGCTGAAGCCGGTGACATCAGGGTTTTGACAAGCATGCCAAAATTATTTCAGCATATTTACATTTCAAATATCTCCGAAGTTAGTCATTTTAAATCAAACTTACTTCAAACTAAAAGTAACATTGATTATAACGATCAGCATGCTATATGTATCTCAGAAAATGACAGAAACTCAAAACCATCGGAGTATACAGCTGTAGCGTCATTGGGCATGCTCACGGATATTGGGTTGGCGCGCAGACGCGCCCTCAGGTCTTCCAGGCTGCGCGCGCATTGGGCACGCTTCGAGGCGCGTTTCCGGTCTGCCTCTGCGCGCCCTCTGCGCATGTCCAGCGCGTTGACGGTTCCCTTGATGAGGGCCACTCCGGCCACGCCGGCAACCAGCGCCGTGCCGCTCAGCATGGGCACCGACATATCCTCCAGTGTGAGAGGGGGCAGGGCGGACCGCAGGTGCGTCAAGTAATCCATCTTTCACCGTTCCTGCATTTCACAAAAGATTTTTGTTCGGTTTTTGTTACATTCGTTGTTTTTCATCCTAGCAGCATACCAGACGGGATGGCTGAATGAGTTGAGCATCCGTCTCCTGTTTTGGTAGATCATGGGATTTGAACCCATGGGTTCAAACTCTGGTTGAGTCAAACCAATGACTTAAAAATTAATACTTGTCGCTTCCTAGCCAGTTGCTATTATTATTAGGATAGGGGGTGAAGAACAACCCATTAGAAAGAGTGACGAAAGGCTGGGTAAATGAAATGACCCAATAAATTCTTAATTTAAGAAACAAAATATGTTCTTCATATACATATTCATATTTACCCGCTATTTTTTATTTGAAAAATATAATAAAACATGTAGTTTAATAGACTTTAAAAGTCAAATCGAGAGCATTCTGTGGTCGCCATCTTGTCTTTTTGCATTCTCCCCCATTTCACCAACTCTGTGCCAGTGTAGACAGAGACGGCACACTGGAACTGTTATGTATTGTACTGCGGCATGGCGGCCGGGACCGATGGACTGATCCGAGGGACCAGTGTAAGTGTAGCGTGTGGCTGAATAAAGGATTGAGTAACCAGACGTCAACGCATGCAGTCGTTCATCACTTAATCCCATTACATGGTGTCAGAGGCGGAACCTTAGACGGTCATGTCTCTACCAGGGTTAAAACCTCCTGGGCCGCTGAATTTGGAGGAAAACATTTCCGCTAACTGGAAGACATGGCTTCATGCTTTCAATATCTATACTACTGCTGCGGGTGTACACAGCAGGAGCGAAAAGGTGCAGTGTTCGGTGTTTCTGCACGTGGCCAGGCCCGAGGCACAGAAAGTACATCAGGCGATGAGGTTTACTGCAGCCGAGGTGGACAAAGTGAGACCATTGAAGGAGGTGTTCTGGGCATACTCCGAAGGGAAAACCAACATCATAGTAACCCGTTACAAATTCAACACGTACAACCAGGGGCAGGATTCGATGGACGCGTACATATGGGAATTGAAACACCGAATCGGGCTCTGTGAATACGGTGCGTTAGAGAAGTCACTGCTACGGGACTGGATGGTGAGTGGATTCAAATGCGATAAGCTCAGAGACCGTTTGCTACAGACACCTAAACTGACGTTGGATGTATGTGAAGAAATGTGCCGATTGAGCGAGCATCATACCAAACAGCTTACTGGTGGAAATACGGCTGAGTATACACTAGACGCGATACGGCAACGGGATTTGGCACGCCAATCAAGCCTGCTATCGGGGTCACAGCAGCCGTTCTACAGGCGATCGGCTCAGAGAGGCTGCCAACAGAACAGGAATGGTGGTAATCAACCGAAGTGCAGCTGGTGTGGCTACTCGCATCGCCGTGACCGAGAAGCTTGTCCAGCCAGAGGGAAGATGTGCGATGTGTGTAGCAAAATCGGTCATTTTGCGAAAGTCTGTCGAGGGAGGTCTGCGGCAGTCAACGAGCTGACGATGGGCAACGGAGATGGCAAGGATGAGTCGCATGGCGAGCAGGTTGATACGGATCTGTTCGTGGGAGCAGTGTCGGAGGATGCGCAGATCAGTGATCACCTGTGGTACGAGACCATAACTGTGGCAGGACCCGACGTCTGCTTCAAACTTGACACAGGCTCGGAGGCCAACATAATCCCCAAGAATGTCTTCGCGAAAATGATGCATGCACAGATCAAACAGGCGAAGTGCCGCCTGTATTCAGGGGAGCGGATCACACCTCTGGGTCAGGTCGAGTTACAGGTGCGGGACCACCTGTTGCAGTTCCAAATCACGAGCAGTGGGTGTGCCATCTTGGGAATAGACGCGTGTGTGCGCATACGACTGCTCTCACGCCTTGACAGCATCTGGGCAGAGGACAACATTGGTGCAGCGAATATGGTAAAGGAATTTCATGATGTGTTTACTGGTCTGGGAACAATTAAAGTTGAAGCGAAAATTCATGTTGATAAGAATGTCCCACCGGTTTTTCATCCTCCGAGGAGGATCCCCCATGCTATCGAAGACAAAGTAAGGGAAGAGCTAGCTAGGATGATTGGTTTGGGTGTAATCGTAGATGAAACCGAACCGACCCCATGGGTGAACTCTATAACAATAGTAAAAAAGAAAGACAAAATTTGTATATGTTTAGATCCAACTAAACTGAATAAGGCCATAGAACAGGGTCCCTACCCAACTAGGACAATAGAAGAGGTGGCGGCTAAGCTGGAAGGTGCTTAGTTCTTTTCCGTGGTAGACGCAAAAAGCGGGTATTGGCAGATTCAGCTTAACACAGAATGTTTGAAACTGTGTACATTCAACACACCATGGGGAAGGTTCCAGTATACGAGGCTACCGTTTGGCATAAAAACGGCCGGTGATATTTTCATCTCCGAAATGAACAGGATTCTGCATGACTTGAAGGGTGTAAATGTTGTAATGGATGACATTTTGGTCTATGGTAACTCAATCCAGGAACACAATGAGAATTTGTGTGCCGTGCTCGAGAGAGCAAGGCAGGTCAATTTAAGGTTAAATCCAGACAAATCGGTCATATGTCAGTCCAGCGTTGAATATGTAGGTCACGTTATTTCAGCCAAAGGGATAACTCCAAACAAGGAAAGGGTGCAACCTATAACTGACATGCCCACCCCCACAAACAAAAAAGCAGTACAGCGTTTTCTCGGAATGATCGTGTATGTAGCTAAATTCCTGCCCAATCTGGCAGAAATCACGAAGCCATTACGTGTGCTTACGAAAAAGGACACGGCATGGCATTGGGAGGGTCACCATGAAAAAGCTTTTCAGAAATTAAAGACAATGATTACGCATGCACCCATTCTGTGTTTCTATGATGTTGAGAACCCAGATAGCACACAGCCGTCGGCCCGACGGCGGCCGCTCTGGCGGCCCGACGGTGGAAACCGCCGTCGGGCCGCCGTTGTTTTGTCCAATCTCCCACCATCGACTCGACGGCGGCTGCCGCCGTCGCCCCGACGGTGAGAAACGCCGTCGGGCCGACGTTGTTTTGTCCAACCTCGCACCGTCGACTCGAAGGAACCCTAACCTTATAAAAATAAATTTAATATAGTCTATATACTAATAATATAGTTATCCCTAAATACAGAAAAAGTGAAATATCTTTACAACCACTCCACGTAGAACCAAATCGCGTGGTACACATATAGACAACATAGTTTAGCTATGTGACTATTTATTTTTAAAGCATTTTATCTATTCCAGTGGAAAGAACTTGAAGAGACCTTAAACGTGGTAGTCATATAATTTTTCTACTGTAAATATCAAGAAAGTTACATCACTTTGAAGTTGAAAAATATGCCTAATTATGGGCCCTTTGTTCTATAGTAAACCAGCCAAAAGTTGGCACCCAAAGGCTGAGGCATGAAATAATGAATGCCAACTGCATTTGTGTGAGACAGAGTGGTCACTGTTATGATTGAAGCAAGTGCTGCAGATTAATAACTCTCTTGGACCCTATCAAACATCTCCTAAAATTTTACAACATGTAGACAACTAATAAAGGAACAATATGTGCATATCTTGATTGGACATTTTAATCAACTTTGAGTGATTTGATGAAGATTTTGTGGAGAAAAGTAAAACTTGAAATTCAACCATCAAGTTATGATTGTAAGCAAGTGCTGCGGTTTAAATAACTCTCTTGGCCCTCTATCAAACATCCTTAAAATTTTACAACATGTAGACAACTAATAAAGGAACAATATGTGCATATTTTGATTGGACATTTTAATCAACTTTGAGTGATTTGATGAAGATTTGTGGAGAAAAGTAAAACTTGAAATTCAACCATCAACCTTTAAAACTAATACTGGTCCAAATGAAACAATTAAACAATGCGTATGTAGATAAATATGTGGTCTATGTCATAAAAGCAATAGTTAATTTGTAGCTAGAAAACCCTCCTTTTGGCGACCTGAATGGTAACACCCAGTGCAAAGCGGCTCCGCGCAGCGGAATGAAGCTAGCGGTACCGCCGTTGACGAACCGATTCGCGGCGATCGGCGCTTTTCACACATAGCTACAGAGTGGTCACTGTTATGTAGCTATGTGAGTATTTATTTTTAAAGCATTTTATCTCAATGGAACCTATTCCAGTGGAATGAAGCTAAGAGTCCTTAAACGTGGTATTCATATATATTTCTAATGTAAATATCAGAAAGTTACATCCACTTTGAAGTGAAAAGATATTGCCTAATTATGGCCCTTTGTTTCTATAGTAAAACAGCCAAAAGTTGGCACCCAAGAGGCTGAGGCATGAAATGCCAACTGCCAGTTTGGTGTGAGACAGCGTGGTCACTGTATGATTGTAAGCAAGTGTTGCAGATTAAATAACTCTCTTGGCCCTCCTATCAAACAATCCTTTACAATAGTTACAACATGTACCAACTTAATAAAGGAACAATTGTGCATATTTTGATTGACATTTTAATCAACTTTGAGTGATTTGATGAAGATTTGTGGAGAAAAGGTACAACTTAAATTTCAACCATCAAGGTTGGACATTGTAAGCAAGTGCTGCGGATTAAATAACTCTCTTGGCCATCTATCAAACATCTGTACAAATTTCACATGTAGAGAACTAATAAAGTAACAATATGTGCATAGTTTGATAGGACATTTTAATCAACTTTTGATTTTGATTGAAGATTTTGTGGAGAAAAAGTAACACATGAAATCCAAACATCAACCTTTAAAACTAATACTGGTCCAATTGAAACAATAACACAATGTGATGTAGATAAATATGTGGTCTATGTCATAAAAGCAAGAGTTAAATTGTAGCTAGAAAACCCTCCTTTTGGCGACCTAAATGGTATCACCCAGTGCAAAGCGGCTCCGCGCAGCGGGATGAAGCGAGCGGTACCGCCGTTGACGAACCGATTCGCGGCGATCGGCGCTTTTCACACATAGCTACAGAGTGGTCACTGTTATGTAGCTATGTGAGTATTTATTTTTAAAGCATTTTATCTCAATGGAACCTATTCCAGTGGAAAGAGCTTGAAGAGACCTTAAACGTGGTAGTCATATAATATTTCTAATGTAAATATCAAGAAAGTTACATCACTTTGAAGTTGAAAAATATGCCTAATTATGGGCCCTTTGTTCTATAGTAAACCAGCCAAAAGTTGGCACCCAAAGGCTGAGGCATGAATGCCAACTGCCAGTTTGTGTGAGACAGAGTGGTCACTGTTATGATTGTAAGCAAGTGCTGCAGATTAAATAATTCTCTTGACTCTTGGCCCTCTATCAAACATCCTTAAAATTTTACAACATGTAGACAACTAATAAAGGAACAATATGTGCATATTTTGATTGGACATTTTAATCAACTTTGAGTGATTTGATGAAGATTTTGTGGAGAAAAGTAAAACTTGAGATTCAACCATCAAGTTGTTATGATTGTAAGCAAGTGCTGCGGATTAAATAACTCTCTTAGCCCTCTATCAAACATCCTTAAAATTTTACAACATGTAGACAACTAATAAAGGAACAATATGTGCATATTTTGATTGGACATTTAATCAACTTTTGAGTGATTTGATGAAGATTTTGTGGAGAAAAGTAAAACTTGAAATTCAACCATGAACCTTTAAAACTAATACTGGTCCAATTGAAACAATTAAACAATGAGGATGTAGATAAATATGTGGTCTATGTCATAAAAGCAAGAGTTAAATTGTAGCTAGAAAACCCTCCTTTTGGCGACCTAAATGGTATCACCACCCAGTTGCAAACGGCTCCGCGCAGCAGAATGAAGCTAGCGTACCGCCGTTGAAACGAACCGATTCACGGCGATCGGCGCTTTTCACACATAGCTACAGAGTGGTCACTGTTATGTAGCTATGTGAGTATTTATTTTTAAAGCATTTTATCTCAATTGAACCTATTCCAGTGGAAAGAGCTTGAAGAGACCTTAAACGTGGTAGTCATATAATATTTCTAATGTAAATATCAAGAAAGTTACATCACTTTGAAGTTGAAAAATATGCCTAATTATGGGCCCTTTGTTCTATAGTTAACCAGCTAAAAGTTGGCACCCAAAGGCTGAGGCATGAAAGCCAACTGCCAGTTTGTGTGAGACAGAGTGGTCACTGTTATGATTGTAAGCAAGTGCTGCAGATTAAATAACTCTCTTGGCCCTCTATCAAACATCCTTAAAATTTTACAACATGTAGACAACTAATAAAGGAACAATATGTGCATATTTTTGATTGGACATTTTTAATGCAACTTTGATGTGATTTGATGAAGATTTTGTGGAAGAAAAGTAAAACTTGAAATTCAAACCATCAAGTTGTTAGATGTATGCAAGTGCTGCGTATTAAATAACTTCTCTTGGGCCCTCTATCAACATTCCATTAAATTTTACAAGTAGACAACTAATAAAGAAACAATATGTGCTTGCAAAAAAATATTTTGATAGGCATTTAATCAACTTTTGAGTGATTTTGATGAAGATTTGTGGAGAAAAGTAAAACTTGAAATTCAACCATCAACCTTTAAAACTAATACTGGTCCAATTGAAACAATTAAACAATGAGTATGTAGATAAATATGTGGTCTATGTCATAAAAGCAAGAGTTAAATTGTAGCTAGAAAACCCTCCTTTTGGCGACCTAAATGGTATCACCCAGTGCAAAGCGGCTCCGCGCAGCGGAATGAAGCTAGCGGTACCGCCGTTGACGAACCGATTCGCGGCGATCGGCGCTTTTCACACATAGCTACAGAGTGGTCACTGTTATGTAGCTATGTGAGTATTTATTTTAAAAGCATTTTATCTCAATGGAACCTATTCCAGTGGAAAGAGCTTGAAGAGACCTTAAACATGGTAGTCATATAATTTTTCTAATGTAAATATCAAGAAAGTTATATCACTTTGAAGTTGAAAAATATGCCTAATTATGGGCCCTTTGTTCTATAGTAAACCAGCCAAAAGTTGGCACCCAAAGGCTGAGGCATAAATGCCAACTGCCAGTTTGTGTGAGACAGAGTGGTCACTGTTATGATTGTAAGCAAGTGCTGCAGATTAAATAACTCTCTTGGCCCTCTATCAAACATCCTTAAAATTTTACAACATGTAGACAACTAATAAAGGAACAATTTGTGCATATCTTGATTGGACATTTTAATCAACTTTGAGTGATTTGATGAAGATTTTGTGGAGAAAAGTAAAACTTGAAATTCAACCATCAAGTTATGATTGTAAGCAAGTGCTGCGGATTAAATAACTCTCTTGGCCCTCTATCAAACATCCTTAAAATTTTACAACATGTAGACAACTAATAAAGGAACAATATGTGCATATTTTGATTGGACATTTTAATCAATTTGAGTGATTTAAAGAAGATTTAGTAAGCATAGATAAACTTGAAATTCAACCATCAAGTTGTTATGATTGTATGCAAGTGCTGCGGATTAAATAACTCTCTTGGCCCTCTATCAAACATCCTTAAAATTTTACATGTAGACAACTAATAAATGAACAATATGTGCATATTTTGATTGGACATTTTAATCAACTTTTGAGTGATTTGATGAAGATTTTGTGGAGAAAAGTAAAACTTGAAATTCAACCATCAACCTTTAAAACTAATACTGGTCCAATTGAAACAATTAAACAATGAGGATGTAGATAAATATGTGGTCTATGTCATAAAAGCAAGAGTTAAATTGTAGCTAGAAAACCCTCCTTTTGGCGACCTAAATGGTAACACCTAGTGCAAAGCGGCTCCGCGCAGCGGAAGGAAGCTAGCGGTACCGCCATTGACGAACCGATTCGTGGCGATCGGCGCTTTTCACACATAGCTACGTTTGATCATTGATATTGACTAGCTATGTGAGTATTTATTTTAAAAGCATTTTATCTCAATGGAACCTATTCCAGTGGAAAGAGCTTGAAGAGACCTTAAACGTGGTAGTCATATAATTTTTCTAATGTAAATATCAAGAAAGTTACATCACTTTGATGTTGAAAAATCTGCCTAATTATGGGCCTTTTGTTCTATAGTAAACCAGCCAAAAGTTGGCACCCAAAGGCTGAGGCATAAATGCCAACTGCCAGTTTGTGTGAGACAGTGGTCACTGTTATGATTGTAAGCAAGTGCTGCAGATTAAATAACTCTCTTGGCCCTCTATCAAACATCCTTAAAATTTTACAACATGTAGACAACTAATAAAGGAACAATATGTGCATATTTTGATTGGACATTTTAATCAACTTTGAGTGATTTGATGAAGATTTTGTGGAGAAAAGTAAAACTTGAAATTCAACCATCAAGTTGTTATGATTGTATGCAAGTGCTGCGTATTAAATAACTCTCTTGGCCCTCTATCAAACATCCATAAAATTTTACATGTAGACAACTAATAAAGGAACAATATGTGCATATTTTGATTGGACATTTTAATCAACTTTTGAGTGATTTGATGAAGAGGGGAATAATTTAGGTGGAGAAAAGTAAAACTTGAAATTCAAACCATCACCTTTAAAACTAATACTGGTCCCCAATTGAAAACAATTAAACAAAGAGTATGTAGATAAATTATTGGTCTATGGGTCAAAAAGCAAGAGGTTAAAATGTCTAGCTAGGAAACCCCTCCTTTTGGCGACCTAAATGGTAACACCCCTGCAAATCGGCTCCGCGCAGCGGAAGAACTAGCGTAACACCGCCGGTGGACGAACCGATCACGGCGATCGGCGCTTTTCCACACATGCTACAGAGTGGTCACTGTAATGTAGCCCTATGAGAGTATTTATTTTTTTAAAGCATTTTTAACTCAGTTGAACCTATTCCAGTGGAAAGAGCTTGAAGAGACCTTAAACGTGGTAGTCATATAATTTTTCTAATGTAAATATCAAGAAAGTTACATCACTTTGAAGTTGAGAAATATGCCTAATTATGGGCCCTTTGTTCTATAGTAAACCAGCCAAAAGTTGGCACCCAAAGGCTGAGGCATGAATGCCAACTGCCAGTTTGTGTGAGACAGAGAGTGGTCAGCACTGTTATGATTGTAAGAAAGTGCTGCAGATTAAATAACTCTCTCCTTGGCCCTCTATCCAAACATCCCTAAAATTTTACAACATGTAGAACAACTAAATAAAGAACAATATGTGTCATATTTTGATTGGACCATCTTTAATCAACTTTGAGATGATTTGAATGCAGATTTTTTGTGGAGAAAAGTAAAACTTTGCAAATCAACCATCAAGTAGTTATGATTGTATGCAAGTCTTGCGGTTAAATAACTCCTCTCGGCCCTCTATCAAACATCCTTAAAATTTAACAAACATTTAACAACCAAAAAGGAACAATAAGTGTCGAGCATTTATTTAGCAACCTAGTACTGGTCACCTGATAGTGAGTGATTTGATGAAGATTTTGTGGAGAAAAGTAAAACTTGAAATTCAACCATCAACCTTTAAAACTAATACTGGTCCAATTGAAACAATTAAACAATGCGTATGTAGATAAATATGTGGTCTATGACATAAAAGCAAGAGTTAAATTGTAGCTAGAAAACCCTCCTTTTGGCGACCTAAATGGTATCACCCAGTGCAAAGTCGGCTGCCGCGCAGCATAATGAACTAGCGTACCGCCGTGCCGAACCCGATCCGTCGCCGGCGAACCGCGCTGTCACCCATAGCTACAGAGTGGTCACTGTTATGTAGCTATGTGAGTATTTATTTTTAAAGCATTTTATCTCAATGGAACCTATTCCAGTGGAAAGAGCTTGAAGAGACCTTAAACGTGGTAGTCATATAATATTTCTAATGTAAATATCAAGAAAGTTACATCACTTTGAAGTTGAAAAATATGCCTAATTATGGGCCCTTTGTTCTATAGTAAACCAGCCAAAAGTTGGCACCCAAAGGCTGAGGCATGAATGCCAACTGCCAGTTTGTGTGAGACAGAGTGGTCACTGTTATGATTGTAAGCAAGTGCTGCAGATTAAATAACTCTCTTGGCCCTCTATCAAACATCCTTAAAATTATACAACATGTAGACAACTAATAAAGGAACAATATGTGCATATTTTGATTGGACATTTTAATCAACTTTGAGTGATTTGATGAAGATTTTGTGGAGAAATGTATAACTTGAAAAAAAAAAAATTCCAAACCATCAGTTGTTAGGATTGTAATGCAAGTGCTGCGTATTATAACTAACTCTCTTGGCCCTCTATTCCTATCAAAACATCCCTAAAAGTCTACATGTAGACAACAAATAAAGGAACAATATGTGCTATATTTATGATTGGACATTTTATTCAACTTTTGAGTGATTGATGAAGAGTTTGTGGAGAAAAGTAAACATTGAACTAACCATCAACCTTTAAAACTAATACTGGTCCAATTGAAACAATTAAACAATGAGTATGTAGATAAATATGTGGTCTATGTCATAAAAGCAAGAGTTAAATTGTAGCTAGAAAACCCTCCTTTTGGCGACCTAAATGGTATCACCCAGTGCAAAGCGGCTCCGCGCAGCAGAATGAAGCTAGCGGTACCGCCGTTGACGAACCGATTCACGGCGATCGGCGCTTTTCACACATAGCTACAGAGTGGTCACTTTTATGTAGCTATGTGAGTATTTATTTTTAAAGCATTTTATCTCAATGGAACCTATTCCAGTGGAAAGAGCTTGAAGAGACCTTAAACGTGGTAGTCATATAATATTTCTAATGTAAATATCAAGAAAGTTACATCACTTTGAAGTTGAAAAATATGCCTAATTATGGGCCCTTTGTTCTATAGTAAACCAGCTAAAAGTTGGCACCCAAAGGCTGAGGCATGAATGCCAACTGCCAGTTTGTGTGAGACAGAGTGGTCACTGTTATGATTGTAAGCAAGTGCTGCAGATTAAATAACTCTCTTGGCCCTCTATCAAACATCCATGAAATTTTACAACATGTAGACAACTAATAAAGGAACAATATGTGCATATTTTGATTGGACATTTTAATCAACTTTGAGTGATTTGATGAAGATTTTGTGGAGAAAAGTAAAACTTG
>CM059191.1:59019426-59546418 GCA_030323885.1 Branchipolynoe longqiensis | reverse complement strand
CTGTAAAATAGAGCTCAATAGTTTTGCATTGAAAAATATGTGCAATATTGAGGACCAAAATTAATTATTTAAAGAAATTACAATTCCAGGACTAAAGGGCCGATTTACTTTTAGTATATATATTTGTAATCAGTGCCAGTTGTAAATTAACTTCATGGGGGGAAATCAGTTTGAAGTACTTAGCAACACTTTGAAATCAGCAGAACCAATTGTTGCAAAAAGACACCTATAAGTAAAATGATAAACATATTGGTTTGCACACATAGAATTGTTCAGTTCACCCCAAAATAAATAAGCCTTGACAAATGCATAGATAAAATATTTTATTCCAGCACAGAGAATCACTCATGTAATTTTATTCTATAAATCTTTTTTTTTTACAAACTTCTAAGAAAATAAAAATATGGCTTGATGCAAGGAACATGGGAAATGTGCATGATTCGGTGGGGCTATGTAGATATTAGCTGTTTTATATTAGTTTGCATTCCCCTGCTGCTTGGATGGAGTGGCCTTATATTTGTAACCCAGTTTGGTCTCTGTATCAGGAAGCAACATTGTACATCATCAGCCATTCTAGTTTTCCGTTGGTTACCCTGAGTATATTCATTTTGCACGTGCCTGGTTTGTCATCCATCTTGGGTGTGTTGAGCTGTATCAGTCATGGAGAGGCATATTATTAAGTGTCTTAAATCTAATTCAACAAAATGAATCACCAAACATTACATAGTCAACTCTCCTGAAAAACTGAAACAGTCCTGCCCAAACCAACCTTTGAGGACATGGGGAGTCTTTGTTTTCAAGACATAGAGATAACAACTGTGTCGCACTGTCATCATATCTTACCTTTAGTTCAGGAATAATTTTGATTACGTCAGTTAAGGGGTACTTTCTCAGAGAACACTTACCTATTACTGTACCGAGGCCATTCCTAATATTGCAAAAATAGTTTGGTGAGTTGTTCGATTTATTTTCATGCTCTTCGAACATTGGATTAACTATCAATTAAGGAAAATATGGACATGCACATCATATCTTACAGAAGGTCCCAATTTTCTTACAGGTCAAATAAACAGGATGGACAAGTTCGGATTAAATTCTTCTTTGCTGGATCAGTTAATCAGTGGTGTGCATGTGGTTGTGTCTCTTGCATGTGAGGAGTTGACTGTTGGTCTTGTCTTCGATATCTCTGATTACGTTCGTTTAAAGTCATTTCCAAAAAGGTGCATATATATGATTGTGTTCGGTCTCTGGTGGGTAAGTCTGAGAGTGACATCCCTACTGGTAACTTTTATGCCCAGCTGAAAAAATGGAATGATAGGTTGAAGAAATGCAAACCACGTGGAGGTGAGCCATTGACAAAGTGTAGAGGAAATATCTGTGCTCTATTTGAAGAAAAATATTTCAAACGAGAGTGCAAAAGTTTCAATCGAAGAAGGGTGCCTGTTGTGTGTGGAACTCAGATCAAAGTTAAAAGAGATGGAACATGAGTTGACAAAAGAGAAGGAGGCAGGAAAGCTTGCAAGTGAGTTGAGAAAATGTAAGGAGGAATTAGTAGAGTGTGAAAACAAATTGGAAAGTAATAAACAGGTACTTGTGAGGGTGGAGAAGAATGCAAACCGAAGGGTGAGAAGGCGTGAAAATAAAGTTGTTATGCTTGAAAATGAATGGAAGTGCAAGGAAGCAGAATTGAAAACAGAAGCGTGTAGAAGAAAGGAGGAATTGGAGAAGATGGATAAGTGGGTTAAAGAGCAATCTGCAATCTTGAAAGATCGAGAAATAGCAAAGGATCGGTTGGATAGAAGGGTGTAGGTGTGTGTGTGGGGGTGGTTTAGGGATGAGTGGTGGGGGTGTAGGTGTGTGGTGGGTGTGTGGTGGGGGTGTAGGTGTGTGCTGGGGGTTTAGGGATGAGGTGGGGGTGTAGGTGTGTGGTGAGGGTGTATGTGTGTGGTGGGGTTTAGGGATGTGGTGGGGGTGGAGGTGTGTGATGGGGGTTTAGGGATGCTAAAGATTGTGAGGTGCCGCTCTGCAAGACCCCCCTACACCTCCACCACAAACCACCTCCACTCCCACCACACACATGGTCAACCCCCACCACATCCCTAAGCTCCCACCAAACCCCTACACTCCACCGCACCCACCATACACACTCACCACACACCCCTAAACCCCCATACACCCCCACCACATACACCAAAATCCTCACCACACCCCTACACCTCCACAACACACCCACCACACAAACATATGCCCCCACCACACACACACCACTCACACCTACACCCCAACCACCACACCATACCCACTCGCCCCTACACACACACCGCCCACCCCTAAATTCCCACATCCCCCCAGAAAAATCCTCACCAACAGCCCTACACCTCTATCACACAAACATACTCCCCCACCACCCACCCACCACACACCCCAACCACACCTACCCACTCACCACACACCCCTACGCCCACCCACCATACACCCCAACCACACCCACCCTACTATACCCACTCACCACATACCCCCACAACACAGCCCTAAATCCCCATACACCCCCACCACACACACCCAAATCCTCCCCACACCCCCACAACAAATGGGACCGGCATGGTGCGCCATCTGACGAGAGAGTCAAGCAAACTGAAAGCTCCCCATTGACGGAATGGGTAACCTATCTGAGGGATATTAGATAATAAATTCATAGCAGGAAAATAGAAATATGTGTGATGAATGTCGTAAAGTTATTCGCTAATTACAGGACCAACGTTATTAATCTCACATGATGTCAAATCATTTCTTTTCAACAAAATAATGATCTGTCAATTCATTTTTTCCAATGAAATAAAATTATGTTTGGGGGAGATCATGCAAATGAAGGTGGTCAGGTTTGACCTGCCCTAAATACATCAAAATAATTTTATATCAAGCCAAAATTGCTATATTATTGTTCCTATAGATCCATAGATTAAGTGCCAATCATTAGAAACAAAATTTTAATTTTTTTTTTTTTTTTTTACATATTTCAACCGTTTTCCAGTTTTGTGCTCATTTGGACTGCTCTCAAAATTACTATGTCCAACAAGCCAAATTAAGGATTTTCTCATTTTCCAAATGCTCTAATTAATTTCAAACTTGATTTTTGAGTGTTATATTCATATATATGCTAGATGGCATATCAGGCAATGGATTAAAATAGTTAAATTAGATACTAAATCATGTATTTAGATGGTACAACCCATCAAATATGCCAATTCAGACAGCCCATGAGGTTGGCTTGCCTGGCAAATTGGCTGGTCAAATAAACACCCACTGTGACCCAGTTTTGCCTTTGGCTCACATAAAGTGGCATAGCGCGATAAATATGTACCGCAGAGCAACAAAAGTATATATATTCTTAATCCTCATAATTAGCTCTATCGATTTAGCATGGTTTCAATGCAATCAGAACAACTTTGAAAAATGACCGACGTCCCTACACCTCGTGCAAAGCGGCTCCGCGCAGCGGAATGAAGCTAGCGGTACCGCCGTTGACGAACCGATTCGCGGCGATCGGCGCTTTTCACACATAGCTACATAGTTACCAAAAAGATTATATTAAATTTATAAGGTTAGGGTTCTTGATATCTATTAATTTTGAATAAAACTAATATTTTGCACCTGTACGTATTGACACGTGTCTTCTCGGAAAAACCAAGATGGCGGTCCAACCGTCCTTCGTCAACATTCCGTACCGGGTAGTTCAAATCGTATTAACACGAATAATTCCATTAATACATCGTAATAAATTACAAAACTTTTACAAAATAATCTAAACATATTAATAAACAAACCTGTTAAATAATTCCTTTAAATTCCTCCGATTTGTGGCGTTATTTGTTCAAATAGAACGCTGTCCAACGATCGCACGTGTTGTGCTGCAGGTGTCAGCGTCTCATTTCCTTCACGTCTCATTTCCCAAATATCGCTTCTGCGCATGCGTCGAATCCAACAGCGTCGTCTGCGCATGCGTCAAAAATGAGCCAGTCTGGGCCGTGTTCAGGGTCCGTCTCGGAGGCGCCTCGGAGGCGCCTCGGAGGCGCCCGTGACGTCAGGCTAGTCTGAACGGGTTTAGCTGTTGGCTCGAAATGCTGCGCTCTGATTGGATGAAACCACTGCAGGCGGCGGCCATTTTCGAGGCGCTGTTTGTCTCCTGCCTGAAAAGGGAGGCGTCGCCGAGACGCACCCTGAACGCAAATAGACCAACAAGCATCGCGGAGACGTCGCCGAGGCGCCTCCGAGACGGACCCTGAACGCGGCCCTGGGCCGCGTTCAGGCTCCGTCTCGGAGGCGCCTCGGCGACGTCTCCGCGAGTGCTTGTTTGACACAACATCCGTTCAGGTCGCTCTCGAAGACTCGGCGACGCCCCCTATCAGGAGGCGACGAAATCGCATCGAAATGCTGCGCTCTGATTGGATGAATCCACTGCATGCGGCGGCCATTTTCGATGGCGCTGTTTGTCTCCGACCTGATAGGGAGGCGTCCATTCGTCTCCGAGACGCACCCTGAACGGAAATAAGCCAAAAAGCATCGCCGAGACGTCGCCGAGGCGCCTCCGAGACGGACCCTGAACGCGGCCCTGGTTTGGGGATAGACTACATCACGGTTCCAGCGGCGCGGTGCATTGTGGGATGCATCAGAGCAAAACATACCCCCCAAAAGCACATGGCACATGCTAATACACTGGATGCAGCTATGAAATGTGCTAGTTTCAGATCATCTCAGCTCTTGCTTGAAACATAGAATACCAGCTAAAAAAATATATATAATAAATTAAGATATTAATCTTTTATCCAGCATTGCATTTACATCAATATAATCAGCAGATCTTATTGCCATGTCCATTTAGATTTAGAAAGATCTAGGCATTCAGACTAGTGTTAGAGCCATAGCCAGAGTACTCAATGCATTGTCAATGGCAGTGAGCAATCTCCATACAGAAAAAGTAAAATATTGATAAAACCACACCACCTAGAGACAAACTGCTTGGAACACATATAGAAAACATGTTCATCAAAAAGATTATATTAAATTGATATGGTTAGGGTTTTGGATTTCTATTAATTTTGAATAAAACTAACGTTTTTCACTCCGCGTATAGGCAAACTCAATGGCCGTATGCCTTTGCTTTGCTCCCAACGCCGTTTTCAGCGCATGCGCAGTCGGAACCGTGATCTAGTTTATTGACATGATAGAGGGGGTGTAATGACGTCATGAGACAACTTCCGGTGGCCATATTGGATTACATATGAAAGGCTTGGAAGTGCTTACATTGTGTTTATTTACCAATTTGTTGGTTTATTTGTCACTGTTTTGAGCAGTTTGGCCTCAAAAGTTGGGAGAAATGGGTTTTTTGATGGAGGAGAATTTTTTTTTTAATCATGTAGCCTCACATCATTGCTAAAGCGCAGTATGTTGACACTTTGAATGCTCTGTTGAAGAATTAGATAGGTTCAGGCAGTACCCACTAGGTGGCACCACCCACTTCGGCAGCCCTAACTATAGGTAGGTCCAATGGTGGCTGTAGTGTTCTTGGTATATGACAGGGGGCGCCATAGGTGGTATTAAGTGTACTCCAAGATGGCTAACTGCTAAGTGATGACATCACATGCACTCCCTCTATCAAGAAATATGTATCCTCCTGTTTAACTCCAATAAATTCTTTAATATATGCGTCAATATTCTAAAATTCATAGAATATTGTTCTCCACAAGCAATACGTATTCTCCTGTATTCTTGGGTTTAAACTCATAAGAATAACCGCTAAAAAACAAATAGTGGTAATCAGGTCGAGCAAGCGACCAGAAGTAAACACGGCGATGTCACCGAATCGTTTTTTTGCCAATAACTTCTTTAATATATTCACCAATATTCTCAAACTCGTAGAGAATATTGTTGTACACGTTTCCTCCAGTATTCTTGGGTTTAAAGTCATAAAAACGCTACGAAACACTGGGAAATGAGACTTGTTGGAAATAAGACTCTGACAATCTGCAGTCTGCATTCGTCACTCGAATTCGCGCATGCGCAGAAACGATATTTGGGAAATGAGCCTTGTGGGAAATAAGACGCTGACACCTGTCACTCGAGCCGGTGACTCGAGTCAGGTGGCGATTCGAAGTAAACAAACCATATCGGATGATTCAAATCGTATTAACACGAATAATTCCACTAATACTTCGTAATAAATTACAAAACTTTTACAAAATAATCTAAACATATTAATAAACATACCTGTTAAATAATTCCTTAAAATTCCTGGTATTTCTGGAGTTATTGGTAGAAAAAGAACACTGATCAACAATCGCACGTGTTCCGCGGGCGACTCGAGCCGGAATCCAAATTTGAGGAACTGCGCATGCGCGGCCCACCACCGTCGGCTCGACGGTGGCTCGATGGTGGACCAGACGTGGAAAATGAATGCAAACCTGCGGCGGCCCACCACCGTCGAGCCGACGAAGGCCCGACGGTGAATCAAAAGTGGAAAGGGATTGAACCCTAACGTCGGAACACCACTGGCGGCCCGACGGTGGCCCAACGGTGAATCAAAAGTGGAAAAGGATAGAAACCTAACGTCGGGACACCACCGTCGGGCCGACGGTGGCCCGACGGCTCAAAAGTGGAAATTTGGATTGAACCCTAACGTCGGCCCACCACCGTCGGCTCGACGGTGGCTCGACGGTGGACCAGACGTGGAAAATGAATGCAAACCTGCGGCGGCCCACCACCGTTGGGCCGACGAAGGCCCGACGGTGAATCAAAAGTGGAAAGGGATTGAACCCTAACATCGGAACACCAGCGGTGGCCCGACGGCGGCCCGACGGTGGAAAGTCGATGGCGACGGTGCGACCAATAGCCGATGTCGGCCCGACGGCTGTGTGCTGTCTGGGAAGGTGATAACACTGCAGGTTGACGCCTCCAAATCGGGGCTAGGAGCAGCTTTGTTGCAAGAGGGTCATCCAATTGCCATGGGTTCGAAAGCCCTGGATGATACGCAAAGCAGCTATGCCGTAATAGAGAAAGAGCTTTTGGCGATCTGTTTTGGTTGTACGAAATTCCACAATTACATTTTCGGGAAAAAAGTAAAGGTAGAAACCAACCACAAGCCGCTAGTAGCTATAGTGGATAAGCCTCTTCATCAACTTTCTGCTCACATGTAACGCATGCGGATGAGATTACAAAATTAGGATTTGGAGTTGGTATATGTCAAAGGCAGAGAAATGTTCGTTGCAGATGCGCCGTCCAGAGATCATACCACCAAGACCGAACCAAATGAGCTGTTCGACATGGAAATCAGCGTGGCCACGGTAGAGGTGGTGCAAGGGTGTTTACAAGACATTAGGTCAGAAACGGCAGCAGATCCCATGCTGAAAGAAGTAGGGCGAATGGTTGACAACGGGTGGCCCGAAGATAAGAAACTAATACAGGAATGTGCTACACCATTTCACACATTTCGGCACGATATAACACGACAGGGAGATCTGTTGCTGAAGGGAGATAGGATAATCATACCGAAAAAACTGCATAAAACAATGCTTGAAAAATTGCACGAAACACATCAAGGGATAATTAAGAGTAAGCCGTTAGCAAGACAGCATGTGTTTTGGCCAGGGATGCAGACTCAGTTAGAAGATGTAATTCAGAGATGCGGTTTGTGTCAGAAATACAGAAACAAACAACATGATGAGCCACTAACACCTCATGATATACCATGCATTCCATTCAACAAAGTAGGGGCAGATTTGTTTCAAATAGGGGATCAACACTACTTAATATTGGTAGATTACTTTTCGAAATACCCAGAGGTGATTGAATTACAATCGACGACCAGTAAGGCGGTCATTCTAGCGATGAAGCAAACGTTTGGGAGGCATGGAATCCCAGCGGTAGTAGTATCGGACAATGGGCCGCAATTTGCTAGCGCGGAATACAGGGAATTTGCACGGGAGTATGGGTTCGAGTTGAGATTTTCGAGTCCACATTACCCACAGAGTAATGGCCATGCAGAAAGACACATCCAGACGGTGAAAACAATGATAAAGAAAGCCAGAAAGGAATCAAAAGATTATAATTTATTTCTGTTAAATCTCCGAAACATGCCTCTAATTGGGTTGGATGAGCAGATTGTTGATGAGCAGAAAATTGTGGTCCAAATTGCCATCAATAGACAAACACTTAAGGGCGAAAACAGTAAAAGTAGATCACGGCCTGATCAGAAACATTCAGATGAACCAAAAGAATTTTTTTTACCGCCATGCAGGAAAACAGTTTTGTGAATTAAAAGCTGGCCAGCAAGTTCAGTACATCACTCACAAAGGCAAATGGGCACCGGGCAAGATACAGAAAGGAGTAGGGAAAACCTCACGAAATTATGAGATACACAGTCGAGACAACGTCATAATAAAAAGAAATCGGAGGCATATATTTCCAACGCATGAGACATGGAATCAGCATGTACAGAGAACACGAAACCGAAACCCAGACACTCAGCAACCCAGAAACACGATTAACACAAACAACAGACCAGCTAACTACGTAACTCGGCGCGGGAGAGAAGTAAGGTCGGTGAGGAGATCAGGTTATCAGTAAGCACGCTACTTAAATTGTAATCATTGGCAGAGCAAGATATGGCTCGCGAAGGAGGTTATAAGAGTAATACGCTGTAGGCCGCCGATAAAGTTCATGCGATAAAGGTTGGTCAGTCGTGTGTTAACTGCACGAGACTGTCAGCGACAGGACATGGAGGGCACGCCGAAAGCGGGATAACTGTTAGAGATAAGAACAGTATGCATGACTACTATCGTGAGAACGTATGAATAAGCGGACCAAGAAGGAAATTGCATTGCAGTAAAATATATTGTGTGATCTTACATTATAGTCCGTGCATTGATAAAATGCCGAGAAAAAAGAAATCGGACTCAAGATGATATGCACTTGTGAATCATCATGTATAACACATTGTATTGTCGCTAACAGACTTTGTGGATATGTTTTCGTATTATTATTTTGAAGGGAGATATGTATATGCATGTGAAATGAGCCCGGGAAGAGGGTACGGACGGAGTGCGGACTAATGAGACTAGACTCGGTTTTGGCCAATCCATGAATCGAGAGATGTACAGCGTTCATTTAAAAATGTGCATATGGACAAATCGGACTGGAGCTTGTGCCAAGCCAAGCTGGTAAATCATACCAGAGGTGTTAAGTTTCAGTGTGACACGTTATGTTTTTATTCCAGAACTATGGCTTGTTATTTCTCTGTATAAAAGGAAGATGTTATGTATTGTACTGCGGCCTGGCGGCCGGGACTGATAGACTGATCCGAGGGACCAGTGTAAGTGTAGTGCGTGGCTGAATAAAGGATTGAGTAACCAGACGTCAACGTGTGCAGTCGTTCATCACTTAATCACATTACAGGAACCACCACCCCCTCCAGTTAATTCACACTGAAGCAGTTTTCGCTCAGATTTAAGCAGGGTTTTCATTCACTCCTACTCTGGGTAAGGGTACATTTTTTGTATCTAGGGTTGTTGTTGTTTGTTGTTGTTTTACGACCTGGTAACATCTAAGGTCATATCAGGATGGGTACTGATTTGTGACAGTGTGCACTCATGGCGAGTTTATAGTGCTGCTCCACTGTGAGACCAAGCCACCAACACCTTAACCTGATATCCCACTCAGTCACATCCTAATAATGCTAAGAAGCGACAAGTATAAATTTTTAAGTCATCGGTTTGACTCAACTAATGGTTCAAACCCATGAACCCATGATTCGGCTGCCCCAAACTCCCAAAAAAGGAGACGGATGCTCAACTCATTCGGCCATGACGTCTGGTCCCTGAATGACGACTATGTCTAAATCCAAGCAAAAAGAAAAGTGCTTTGGTATGAAACAAGCTGTGTAATTGCTGGTTACAGCATGCAATGTGCATCTATATTAAAGCTGCATAGTCCGATGAAAATATAAAATCTTCAAAACCAAAACAGTGATATGGATTTGATTCTATACATCTAACTTAGATACTGGTGCACTTATTAAACATGTGATGCCACATAGAAGGGAATACTGAGGCAATTTAATAGAACCTCGTATTGCAGAAGCCTATGGTGTCAGAGTTTTTGCGTGCTTGCCAAAATTAATTTGGTATTTTTGCACTTCAAATATCTCAGAAGTTAGCCAATTAAAATCAAATTTACTTCAAAGTAAAGTAAGGTAGATTATAAAAATCAATCTGATATGTTTATCTCAGAAAATGACAGAAATTCAAAACCATCGGACTATGTAACTTTAATGTAGGCCAAATGTTAAGGAAATGGGAGACAATACAAAAAGAAGATAAGATGGCAGCCATTGTAAGCTATCGATTCGACTTCAAAAGTCTATTAATTGATTTAATCAAGTATTCACCTAAAAAGTAGCGGGCTATGATAGATAAGTATTTAAATGTTACTAGATTACAAAATGATGTGGTTACTTCCATAAACCAACCTTCAGCCACTTTTTATAATGGGTTCATTAAAGTTGCATAATCCGATGGTTTTTAATTTCTGTCACTTTCTGAAATAAATATATTAGGTTGATGCTTCTAATCTATCTCTGCTGTAAAGCGGGGGGGGGGGGGTCTCCTGTAGTCTTTTCATGGACGACTTTGTTTTATATTACAGCGGTGCTAATATGAATGTCATAGAGAGACGGCTACAACTAAGCATAAATGGGATCCATCGATGGTCAGTTCTGAACAGATTCAAATTTTCCAAGACCAAAACAGTCTGCATGCACTTCTGCCTGCTGCGTAGAATGCATGCGGAACCGGAGCTGACCCTTGATGGGGATCCCATTAAAGTCGTTGAGAAAACCAAATTTCTGGGCCTCATTCTCGACGTAAAACTCTTTTTCGTGCCACATATAAAGTGCCTGAAAACAAGATGCCTGAAAGTGCTAGATATTGTGAGGGTGCTGTCCAGCTCAGAGTGGGGAGCGGACAGAGATGTTCTGCTCTCCGTGTACAGAACCTTGATTCGGTCACGAGTGGATTATAGCAGCATAGTATACAGTTCCGCAAGGAAATCATATATTGGGCTGCTAGACACGATCCACCACCAGGGACTGTGCCTGGCCCTTGGGGCCTTCCGCACCTCACTGGTTCAGAGAATCAAACTGGCCATGCAATATGTAGTCAAGATAAAAACTAATGCATTGAATCCTGCACACAATTGTCTATTTGAGCAACATGACGAATCCAGGTATGAAGCCAGGCCGAATTACATCCGGCCACTGAGGTGTAGCATGTAAGTCAGGAACGTCCGCACAGCTCCGTGGCTAGTTAACCAGTGACTTTATTTATAGACCGGAGATCCCGCTGCTATGCCTCACCACGCACGCGGGTGGCGGCTCACATACATACACATATATATGACATCTCCCTTTTGGAATGTGGAATCGATCCGTTTGCTTATTCTGTATCACCGTATTACATTTTATCGAGGGGTTTGTTTATGCTGTTTATAACTGCTACATCTAGATTGCAGTTTCTTGTTGGATATTATCCCCCTTTTCAGATCTGTTCTCTCTACTCTACCTATGCATTTTCTATCTGCTGTGACTTTTATCACGTTCTGGTTTCGTCTTAGTACATGTTATACAATATACAATGTTCACAAATGTTCGCATTACTTTACTCTTTGACCTCCTTTTTAAATTAAAAAAAAATGTATATTCATTTTTATTTGTTTTATAATAATAATAATAACAATAATCTTACCTTATGTTTGTATACATGTTATGCAATCTATTATGGTAACTGAAGATGTTTACTCATATTTGCATTTCTTCTCATTTACATCCTTGCTTTATTGATTGGACCTGGCTTGACAAGTACCGTTTGTTACACATTTGTTATAGATATTCGGTATCACCTTTCAGCAATGTTACCACTATAGGACATGTGTAATGCTACATTAATACCGTAATACAGTCTATATTTATCACTCTATCACTTCTAATTACACGATGTCTGTATCTTAATTCTACTTCTTTACAAATCTAGTCTGATAACTGGTTTCATGATTTGTCCGAAACTGGACATTCTTACAAGTGGGGCTTGTGTCTCCTGATCGTTATTTTCTTCGACCTGTTGTGTGTTATCGTGTGGTGTTTGTGGTTGTATTTCAGGTGTTTGCGGTGTTGCGTTTGGCGCCATTTCTGTTACGTACTCCTCGTTGGGAATTTTGAATATTTGTGTCCTGTTTCTGATAATTTTACGGTGGTTGGAATTTCTTACTTTATATTCCCTTCCAGTAGGGCCTTGTACTTTCGTGATGATTCCGGGAGCCCATTGCCTGTTGTGATTTTGGTATCGAACTCGATCGCCCTGTCTTAGTGGACTGTATGTTGTCCCGGCTCTTTGATCGTGGTAGTACCGTTGTGTCTGTTGTGTTTGTTGTATCTCTTTTGATTTATTCTTTTCGGTGTGTGGTTTCAGATTTGTGTGATGTGTTGGCATCCTAGATCTCAAATGCTGACTCATTAGAAGTTGTGCTGGAGAAGCGTTTAGTACAGGTAGTGGTGTGTTGCGATAATTTAATAGAGCTAGTTCTAAGTCTTTTTTGTCCAATTTGCACTTTCTGATCATGTTTTTAATTGTTTGCACGAAATGCTCTATTTGTCCATTGCTTTTTGGAAACTGTGGGCTCGAATAAATGGGATTAAATGTGTAGTGTGGCGCAAATCTGGTGTATTCTAAGCTACGGTATTGTGGGCCATTGTCGGAGACAACAAATTTTGGTATCCCATGTCGTGCAAAGTTATCTTTTAATGCTTTAATTACGCTGGTGGATGTAATGTTGTCTAGGAGTGTTACCTCGGGGTATTTTTAGTAATAGTCTACCGTTATTATGTAATGTTGGTTGTCTATTTCAAAAAGGTCTGTTCCTATCTTTTCATATGGCATGCATGGGATGTGGTGACTTACCATCGGCTCGGTGTGTTGCTGCTTCCTATGAATTTGGCAGGTAGTGCGCCTTTCTATGCGATTGGTTATTTGTGCATCTATGTTGGGCAAAAAAACTGTGTCACGTGCAAGTTGTTTGGATTTTGTGATTCCCAGGTGTGTTTCATGTAGAATTTCTATCACTTTATCTCAGAGTTTGTGTGGGATCAGTAATCTGCTACCTTTCATGACCATGTCATTTTCTATCGTTAGGTCATCTTTCTGTGCGTTGTACGGTTGAATGTTGTGTGGTAGCAATTTGCTGGGAGTGAGCCAGCTGTTTTTTATATGTTGTTTCAGCTCGATGAGTGTGTCATCTGTTTTGTACTCCTCTTTTATCTCGATTATGATATCTGAGGTAGCGTCGATCGCGGCCACGCTCAGGGTGTCGTCGTATAGATTTCGGGGTTCCAGCGTGTCGCTGTGTGCCCTGGATAGTGCATCTGCAAAGAATAATTTGGATCCTTTTATATGGGTTAGTGATATGTTGTAGTTTTGGAGGCGATTGCGCATACGTTGCATGCGTGCTGAGAGCTTATGGATGGGTTTATCTATTATGGCTATTAATGGTTTGTGATCTGTTTCTATTTGCACATGTTTACTGTATATGTAATTGTGAAAGCGTTGGCAACTGAAACAGATAGCTAGTAGTTCTTTTTCGATTGTGGCGTAGCTGCTTTCTGCTGGGTCAAGTGTCCTGGAGGCCATTGCTTCCGGCTTTTCATCTTGAATGAGTACAGCCCCTAGCCCCGACTGGCAAGCATCTACTTGTATGGTAATAGGTTTCTTTACGTTATAATATGTTAATACTGGAGCGGTTTTTAATTTCTGTTTTAACGTTTCGAACGCCCTCTCTTGTTCGATTTGCCAATGCCACGCGAAGTTTTTGGTTAGCAAGTGTTCGCAGTGGTTTAGCAATTTCCGACATGTTCGGGATGAACTTATGGACATACCCAACCATGCCGAGAAATTGCTGCACAGCTGCTTTGTCGCGTGGCGTGGGCATGTCAATGATAGCTTGTATCCTAGAGGGATCAGGTTTGACCCCTTCTTGTGTTAATATGTAGCCCACGTATCCTACCTGATTTTGACATATTTTGCTTTTTTCTGAATTTAGTTTCAAATTGACTGTCCTGGCGCGTTCTAATACGGCCTCTTTTTTGGTTGACCCGTATATGAGAATGTTGTTTGTTACAATTCCAATGCCTGGGAGATCCCCAAGGATGCGCTGCATTTCTTCGATGAAGATATCCCCGGCTGTCTTTATGCTAAAAGGCAGCCGGGTGTATCTATATCGCCCCCACGGGGTATTGAACGTGCAAAGCCGTGAGCTGTTCGCATCCAGTTGGATCTGCCATTATCCTGACTGTGCATCTAGTACAGAAAAATACTGGGCGTCGGCAGTGTTAGCAATGACTTCATTGATCGTTTTTGTGTGATATGCCCCACGAAGGATTGCCTTATTCAGCTTAGTGGGGTCGAGACAAATGCGTATCTTATTTGGTTTGCGAACGATCCTGATCGAATTTACCCATCCCATCGGCTCGTTTTGTTCTGTTATTACCCCCAGTTCCAACATTCTCTTTATTTCATCATGTACTTGGTTTTGTATAGCATACGGTATACGTCTGGGGGGGTCGACTACTGGCACTACTTTGGGGTCGGTATGTATAATGGCATTTGTTTTGATTAACCCTAACCCATTGAATACATCATCATATTGCCTCACCAAGTCTTCGGCGCATGTGCTGAGACAACCGGTTGCGGGTGAATGTTCGATCAGTTCATCGATCCTGACGATAATCCGTAGTTGTATACAGGCTTGTTTTCCCAGGATGGCATGGCCCTGACGCACCACCTTGAACTTGATCGGTTGGCCCTTGACATCCATGATCGCTTCCCCATCAGGGACTATCCTATGTCCCGAGTATGTCACAAGACAACATCTGGATTTTGTCAAAGTCATTCCGGGTAATCGATCGAACGCCCTGTGCGGGATAAGGTTCGCTTCCGATCCTGAATCCACCTTGAATCGGATGTCACGGCCTGCGATGCACAGATCCACATGCCATAGTCCAGGTTGATCGTCGCTGAAGATCGCGCTCGTGAAGAGGTCCGCTTCTAAGCTGTCCACATGCATCTTGTTGATGTTTATGCCTGTAGCCCCACTCGCTCCTATGTCATGGTGGGGCGTGTCCATTGAAAGTTCATGTACAGTTGGGGGTTTGCTCCTGCAAACTTTCATGAAATGTCCTATCTTCCGACATGAACTGCAAGTTCTCCCTTTGGCTGGGCACGCACCTCTTCGGTGGTTGAATCCACAGTTTCCGCATGTCATACGGCTCATGTCATTGTTGTTGCTGCTTTGGTTTCTCCAAGATTGCACTGTCGGTCCTTGTGTCACAGGTGCACCGGTCGTCCTTGTCATGAGGTCTACTTCTTTTGTTAGTTCTTCACTGTGTTGGCTTTCTAGCTGGTCGGCCTTGAATTCACTCATTTGGCAAATTTCTATGCATTTTTGAAGAGTCAAGCCAGCCGTTTACAGTAACTTGTTTCTTAGCTCGATACCTTTCACACCTGCTACTATGAGGTCACGCAGTAGTGACTCCTCTGTGGGCCCATACTCGCAATCGGTTACGCGGTCCTGCAGTGCAGTGATATAGGTGTTAATGTGTTCGGTAGTTTCATTGTGTGTATTGAAATGGTATTGAGTAATAATTATATTTGCCCTGCCAGTGCAATGTTCCTTGAAGGCCTTTATCAGCGGTTCGATACGGTCTTCCTCGTCAGATTGGAAATGCAGGTTTGCGTACACCCTTTGAGCTTCCTCACCGGCCATGTGTAGGAACACGCAGCATTGAACGTCCTCTGTTTTCTCTTTCACACCTGCAGCAGTTGCATAAATCTTATACGCTCGGTACCATTTTTTCCAGTTTCTTGCTGAATTATTATCCAAAATGAGAGGACCAGGCGGTTTTAGTCCTGTTAGCGGCATCCTGGTAGCGCATCTGACACCATGTAACGTGTAAGTCAGGAACGTCCGCACAGCTCCGTGGCTAGTTAACCAGTGACTTTATTTATAGACCAGAGATCCAGCTGCTATGCCTCACCGCACACGCGGGTGGTGGCTCACATACGTACACATATATATGACAGAGTCTCCGAATGAAACCTCATTTGGAGGCCTTGGGCATGGATTTGGATGTGTTGGAGGATGCCAAAGTCCCAGAACATCCCCCGTGGTCATTGAGGAAGCCATCGGTTATCCTCCGACTCACGGAACTGAGGAAGTCTGGGACACATCCACTCGAGTACCAAGGGCTGCATGCAGAGATTCAAGGCCAGTTTGCAGACCACCTCTCCATATACACTGATGGTTTGAAAGACCAAAGCCGGGTAGCTGCTGCGGCAGTCTGGGAACGGGAAAGATTTGGCGTACGCTTGCCCGATCAGAGCTCGATTTTCACTGCGAAGCCCAAGCACTCCTTCTCACGTTGGAGTGTATTGAGGTATCCAACCACACTAACTATGTTATATACAGTGATTCGTTCTCTTGCCTCCTGGCTGTTGCTGGACTGAAAAGGAATCACCCTATTCTAGCAATGGTCATTTATAAAATGAACCAACTGGCAACGGATGGGTATGACATCCACCTTTGGTGGGTGCCTGGCCATGCCGGCATACAAGGAAACGAACGAGCTGATCGGGCTGCAAAGAAGGCCCTGAACTGTGATCTTGAACCGTGTCTGATCCCTTACTCTGATCTGAAACCACTAATATCCACCCACATAAAATCCAAATGGCAACATGAATGGGATGAAAACATTAATAAACTTAAAGAAATTGAACCATCTGTGGGAAAACCACCACAGACTCATGCGGGAGGTCGGTGGGACCAAGTGGTCCTTAGCCACTGCCGAATTGCCCACTCATGGCTTACACATGCTTTTCTGCTCAAGGGGGAACCTCCCCCTGAATGTATTGGGTGTCAGTCCCCGCTGAAACTCAAACACATTTTACTAAGTTGCGTTGATTTTTTGCGTTGATTTTTTGGCCCTGCACCAACAATTCTACACTGCAGACAGTATGCATGACCTTTTTACTAATGTAAAACAAGAACACATTTTAGCCTTTTTGAGGGCAGCTGTACTGTACCACCTCATATAGTTTACTAAATAAATTCTATCAATTATTAATAAAACTTTTCTTTTTCTATGGGAATTTGTTTCCCTTGACCACAAATATATCATTGTGGGCTTTCTAATTTAATGAGTGTCTATTGGCACATAATCGATTGTCTGCTTTTACATGTAAAAGCGATGGTTTGAACAAAAAACAAACATTTCTCGTCGTGAATATGGCCTATGCTGCCTACACGGCGTAAAGCAACCACCAATCAATCAATCTAATCTATCTTAAGTAACATTGATTTTAAATGGCTAACTTCAATTTTTCAAGTGCAAATGTGTTAAATTACTTTGGACTATTTCAGAGGTTTTATTAAATTTATTTAGTATTCCCTTCTAAGAGTTATATGTGGCAACAAATGCTTGATAAGTGGATCATTATCTAAGTCAATTCTAGGTAAGTAGGTTGGTTTTGAAAATGTGACGGTGCTGCGGGAGAAACTAGCATTCTCTGTGGCAGAGTGGTTAGAGTGTCTGACTTTTTTCTAGGTCAGACTCCTAATCTGAAGGTTGGTGGTTCGATTCCCCGGCCCCCACCTCTGCCAGTTTGCATTTCCACCGCTGTGTATAATTTACAGTGTCACCAAAGGCCAGTTGCTCTCATACCATGTCTATGTGGTGTGGGAGGTTAAAAATTCCTTGGGTCGGTAAAAGTGTAGGCTCTGGCTTTCTATCAACAAACTGTCTAATAGTGAAAACAAGTCTATTCAGACTTATTCATGATAGGCAGTATAAATCTTCAAGACATTTTTTTTTTTTTTTTAAATTTAAAAAAAGAGAAAAAAAAGAAAGAAAAAAAAGTGTGTGATGTGATCAAGTTTAGGGTTTCTTCACAACCCAGGGTTACTAGTTGGTAATACTAATTGTAAGACACTGGCTAGTAAAAGCCAGCGTTGGTATTGACACACAACTAAATGTCTTTGTAATCGCTCGAGACAAAATCTCACGTCATGTAGTGAAGAAATAGATGAATGTGCTTGTGTGTTTGTTGTACCAACTTGTGACAGTGTCATCAGTGGGAAACCGAGCCACCGGCACCACGACCCAGTATCCCACTTCATCACATTATGCTCACATACTGAACGCGGTGGCCGAATCGGTAGATATGAGTACAAATCAACAACAAAAGTTCATAGGAAAGAACATGTCTAGGTTGGGTATTGAATATATAAGAACGTCAAATAGACTAAGAGTGCATTTCTCCTGTGTGGGAGATCGGGCGTTCGATTTGCAGTCCAGTGAAACCAATGACTTACAACATTGATACTTGTCACTTCCTATCTTGGTGCTCAGCATTAATAGGATAAGGCAAGAACTGATTAGCTCAATGTCAGGATAATGTGACAGAGTGGGATATTGGGTCATGGTGCTGGCGGCCTGATTTCCAAGTGGGGCAGCACTATAAAGTCACCATGAGTGTGCACTGTCACAAGTCAGTACCCATCCTGATATGACCTTAGATGTTGCCAGGATGTAAAACTCCAACAACCAACCAATCACCCTCTCCTAAATATTAGATATCTCCTGATATTACCTTAGATGTTGCCAGGATGTAAAACTCCAACACCCAACCAAATATCAGATAACGCCTGCTTGTCATCTGACCGTGAACTGTTTATAAAATGATGAAAAGAAAGAAGGAAAATGTAAATATCACTTACTTAGGGCTATGAGAGTGTATAAGAGGAGTGTTGAAAAGTGGTCTTGTAGCCTGAGTCACCACTGGGCCAACTGCGCGTCCTACGATGCTCCACGGGAAGACGGCGAGACGGCGAGACGGGCGTGGGGTGAGGGGGGGGGGGCGGGGGCATGTTAGTTATGTCGTATATAACATATACAAATAGCCTGAACTGACACAAGCAATTATATGTGGTGTCTGTGGCCTAGTGGTTAGAGTGTTGAACTTGTAATCTGAAGTTGTTTGGTGGTGCGGGTTTAAACCCCATACATTCCAAAACCTTTTTACATTCAACAACAAAAAAACGTTTTTCATCTATATGTGTTTCTCATTGAATTATGCAATGTAATTGTACTAACATATATTTTACATTACGCAAATATATTTCCTGATTGAACTACTCTAAAGAAAATTGAAAATTCCCCAGCTTTATTCTCCCTTCTCTAAAGCCCCGTTTACACGGGCGATTTAAAACGTTTCATATGAACCCACTTGCCTAGATCGACTCACATTTGGCGTGTAGACGCGGTTCTGTGGCGTTTTAGGGCTGAATCGCTTCATATGAAACGCCTCATCTATACCACCTCGGGAGGTGGTTTATTTGAAGCGATTCAGCTTGTTCCCGGGCGGCGATAGTATAAAATAGTAGTGCGTGCCGGGAACAGGGGGAGCAGTAACTAATCGCTGGTGCCCGGCAGTGTTAGGGCCCGATTACGCCGAAATCTAATGAATGCGATCATATTTAACAGAATTACAGACTCAAATAATGAAATTTAATTAAATTAACCTTAAATTCCAAGCGATATTAACGTAGCAGCTACATCGGAGTCGAATCGACGTGTTTAAACTAAACAAATAGCAGTGCTTGCCGACTACAGGCGCCTGCTGGTTCCCGGCGCTGACACACTTTCCAACTCCGCCGTGTAAACACGCTTCTAAAAAGCTTCATATAAATCGCCTTGTCTAGAACGTTTCACAATTTCCCGTGTAAACACGGCTTCACTCACCCAGCCATTTTTTAAAAAACAGCTGCCACCACGCACCACGCACCACGCACCACGCACCACGCACCACGCACCACGCACCACGCACCACGCACCACGCACCACGCACCACGCACTATGCACCACGCAGCATGCACCACACACCGTGCACCATGCACCATGCACCACGCACCACGCACCATGCACCACGCACCACGCACCACGCACGACGCACCATGCACCACGCACCATGCACCATGCACCACGCACCACGCACCACGCACCACGCACCACGCACCACGCACCACGCACCACGCACCACGCACCACGCATCACGCATCACGCACCACGCACCACGCACACGCACCACGCACCACGCACCACGCACCACGCGCCACGCACCACGCACCACGCACCACGCACCACGCACCACGCACCACGCACCACGCACCACGCACCACGCACCACGCACCACGCACCACGCACCACGCACCACGCCACGCACCACGCACCACGCACCACGCACCACGCACCACGCACCACGCACCACGCACCACGCACCACGCACCACGCACCACGCACCACGCACCACGCACCACGCACCACGCACCACGCACCACGCACCACGCACCACGCACCCCTAGAGATAGAGGTCAGTAGGTTGGGAGTTGTATCATACTTGACTAGCTGTATCCTGGTCTCTGCTTTTCTCACAACACTTCTCCGTGTAATTTTCTTTCGAGTGACAGATCCATGGAACAGTCTCTCAGACCAAGTTGTTGAAGCACCGATCTGGACAGAGGAAGCCCGAGACGGAAGTGGGTGAAAGAAGGGTTTATTACATAAGATAATGGCGCAGGGTACAAAGGCGAACAGCAATGTTATAAGTCAATCGACCTGCTCCAGGTCCGCCGAGGGGGACGGAAGACTCTGGGAGGAGGTAGGCCCGGGAGCCGACCCCCCTAATGGGTTAAGAGAGAGCAATAAGGATAGTTAAGAGAGTACAATCAGAGGGTGGGTGGGTGAGGTAAATCCATATGCTACGGAAGCCGGGACCCGAATGCAGGTCAGAGGGGGAGGGGGAAGGGAGCATGCGTGAGGGGGGGGGGGGCCCGCCTCGGGCCTCCCGCCAGATCAACCACAATTCGGAAATTATGGGCCGATCTGGACAGAGGAAGCCCGAGACGGAAGTGGGTGAAAGAAGGGTTTATTACATAAGATAATGGCGCAGGGTACAAAGGCGAACAGCAATGTTATAAGTCAATCGACCTGCTCCAGGTCCGCCGAGGGGGACGGAAGACTCTGGGAGGAGGTAGGCCCGGGAGCCGACCCAAAACAGAGGGCCAAGGCTCTCGGGGCATCGGAGGCTGCAAGCTTGGGGACGTAGGAGTGGACAGCGTCGGATTCCCATGTCCCCTGCGCCATGATTGCGGAGAGGTCGACCCCCCGTGAGGCGCACGCCTGGGCGGCGCCGCGGCGGAGGCCGTGCATGGTGTATGCGTCGGCCCGCGGGACGCCGGCGGCCCGAAGGGCGGCGCGGATGAGGGGGGTGACGTCGCGGGGGGTGAGAGGCACACCGGGGCGGGCGAGGAAGGCTGGGGCGTCACCCGATGCCGGCGCGAGGTCGAGGGGCCGCCTCCAAGCGCGCACCGGGCAGATGGCTGAGCCCGGGATGGCGGGGACGAAGAGGGATACCGCCTGCGTCGGGAGGCGGATGGTCTTGGAGGAGGCGATGCGGAGGCGGAGGCCGCCCGGGACGGGGTGGACGTCGTCCCTCCGGAGGGTGTGTGGGCCACCCCAGGGCGCGTGCGGTGGGGAGAGCAGGTTGGACTGCCTCAAGAAACTGAAGAACCCCACGACCGTGGCCGCCCAAGGGGCAACGCCGAGGTGGCCCAGGGCCCTCATGTAGTCATGGATGACAGGAAGCATCTCGGGGGCGATGCCCGGGGCCCGCCGGACCGGCGCGGCGAAGAGGCGCTCACCCCCACGCCTGACCCGGGTCGTGAATGGGGCATCAAAGGGGGCGGGGTCGCCGCCCGCCTCGCGGACCCAGGAGCGGGCCCCGGAGAAGGCGTTGGCGACCGAGGCCGGCGATGGGAGCAGGCGGTGGAGGTGCGCGATGAATTGGCCGACGTCGTAGGCCGCGGGGGCGAGGTGGTCGATGCCCTGGTCGAGTGCGAACTCCAAGTATCGCCTGGCGTGCCGGTCGCGGTTGCGCCATGTGCCCGGCGCGAGCGCGGCACGGTGCATCTCCATGAGGTGCTTGTGCGCTGCGGGCCCGTAATCTGGAAGAGGTCAGAGGTCATTGGTGATGAGTTCGGGGGAATGGTGGACCCTGACCCTCCGAAGGCCGCGAATTTCACAATGATTTTTAGCAATTTCAAGGGCGGCTGGGGAGAGGTGGGCGCGGCTGAGGGCATCGGCGAACTCCAGCTCGGAGCCCGGCTTGTGGCGGACGACAATGTCGAAGGAGCCCCGGGCCGCCATGAGCCAGAGCTCCCTCGCGCAGGCGCCCAGGGTGGGGTCCGCCGCGCGACCGCTCTGGATGGCGTGCGCGGACGCCGCGTTGTCGGTGTTGACGTGGATGCGGTGCCCCGAGGGGGCGTCGGGGGCGAGGGCGCGAACCGCGAGGACCAGGTTCAGGGCCTCGAGCTCGTGGATGCTGGGGAACGCCTCGCGGAAGGCGTCGTCGTAGGCCTCCGCGAAGCAGGCGGTGGGCGAGAACGCGCCCCCTCCGGTGAGGCACGAGTCGCACTCGATGGTCCACTGGGGGCGAATGCGCGGGGGAAGCAGGCACGCCCGCCGCGTAGTCGCGGAACCAGAGGATGTCCTTGCGGAGCCCCGGGTCGACGTCCGCGGCGCCGGCGGCGGGCGAAGACCTGAGGGCACGTAGGATGCGCGCCATGAACGCCCTTCCGGGGATGACGCAGGTGCTGATGTGGGCGAGGCGGCCCACGAGGCGCTGGAGGGCTCGTCTGGTGAGGGTGGGGCGCCCGAGCCAGCGCTCGCACTCCTGGACGACGTCTCGGAGCTTGTCGTCGGGGATGCGGAGCACCATAGCCTCGGTGTCGCATTCGATGCCCAGCCAGGTGAGGCGGACGGTAGGGGGGCAGCATTTGTCGGGGGCGAGGGCAAGCCCGAGGGTCGCGCAGATCTCACGGAGGCCATCGAAGGCCTGCATCGCGCCGAGGAAGGTGCCCTCGCAGCCGACGAAGTCGTCCACATAGACCGCGCTGAAGAAGCCTCGGCGGCCGAGCGCCCAGACGACCGCCGCGGTGACACGGACGCACGCGGCTCCGGATGTGCGGCATCCGAAGGGGAGCACGATGTCCACGTAGACCCGACCGTCGACGGTTATCCCGAAGAGGGGAGCAGCGAGGGGGTCGGCGCGGAGCTGCCGGTAGGCCCTGGATACGTCGGCGGACCAGCAGAAGGAGCCGCGCCCCTCGCGGACGACGCGGTGCCCGAGGTCGGTCGCCGCAGGGAGCTTGTAGGTGTGGCGGCGACCAAGGTATTCTCTCCTTGGGATCCCCGCGTTCACGCTGCGGCCCCGGGGGAAGGAGAGGTCCACGATGACGCGGCGCTTGCCCGGGGTAGACTTCGGCCGCGTCATGATGGGGCTGCACTGGGACCAGGGCGTGAAGGGCGGGACCGCGAATGGCCCGAGGAGGGCGCCCTGGCGGATCTCCTCCTGGGCGTACCTGGTGACGTGGTGTGCGAAGTCGGGGTCCTCCCGGTGGTTCTTGTACGTGGGGGTAGGGGGCCCGGCGGCGGTGTAATTTGCCGGGAACCCAAACTCAAGGTGGTCCACGAGGTCGGGGTCGTCGTATCCTTCGAGGGTGCGGCGCCACTCGGGTATGTTGAGTTCGGAGGGGACCGGGACGCGGGCGGCCATAAAGTTCGGAAGGGCCGAGGCACGGGCCGCCGCGTATGCGCTAGCATATTGGGGGTACGCGGCCCATCCCTCGCCCGACAGGAGCGGCCAGAAGGCGTCGAGCGTGTCCCTGTATTCCTCCGGGGTGGGGCCGCATACGGGTGCGGCGGGCAGGGAGCGCTGTATGAGCGGGTCGACGACCTGCTCGACTGGCTCGTCGGGCCCCGGCCCGGCGTCCGCCGTCGCGTCACATAACACACAGGGGTGGGTGGGGTCGGTGGCCGAGGGCGTCGATGTCCTGGTGGGGGCGCCGAGGCAGGAGGCGAAACCCTCGTAGGAGGGCGTGCCGGGGCTGTGGTGGTTGTTTACTGTTGTTGTGTCGGGGCAGTCCTCCAGGTGGCGCCAGCTGGGGCCGTGCGGCGTGACGTCACGAGGGGGTTCCCCGCGGGGCCCCATGTGGGTAGTGTCAGTGTTTGCCTCCAGGGGGCGTGTGCGGCGGGCCGCTGTGACGTCACGGGGGAACCCGGGGCTCAGGGGGGTTGCACCATGGCTGAAGCCAGCCGGAGCCGGGGCGATGTAAACACTCACGGGGGTTGCGTGGCGGCCGAGACTGGCTTCCACGGGGGGCGTCGGGGGGCGTTCCGGGTCTCGGGGTTGTGGGGCCGGCACCGGGGCGTCCGGCCGGCGCTCTAAAAATCCCGTTGAGAGTTCTTTCCCGGCCGATCGCGAGACTTTTTTGAGAAACACGAGGCCTCGGCATGGTTAGTTACTATTTTACGGACATTAGCACAGTATCCGCATATGTGTGCCACCTTGAGCGTGCCGGTGCCGTGAGAGCCGCCCTTGGATGCCTTGTCGCACGAGGCGGGGTCCTTGTTCCAGTGAGAGCACGGGGCGCCGACCGCGGCCCTATCGTACTGGGGTCGGGGGTCGGCTCCCGCCTTGCCCTGACGCGCGTGTTGCTGCTCCCCCGAGGCGGCGGGCTGGGATGGGTTGTGTCCGGCCATTGCTATGACCTCAATCCTCACAGCGTTGATCGCCGCCTCGTCCTTCCAGCCCTTGGGAAGCCTACCGTCCGCGATCCGGGTGAATATTTCCTCCGAATACCGCCGGACGATATGCCAGGCGAGCGAGCAGTTATCCTGTGCGATCGCTTCTTGGTGGTTGGAGAGCGCGGTGAGGGCACTCGCGGGGAAGGCCGACTGGTGCTCGAGTCGTTTCAGTCCGAGTGTGTATTCCTCCCTTGTGGCCTCGCCTTTCTTAATCACCTTGCCCTCGTCCCCCTCTCCACCAGGTCATAAGGGAAAATGTATTTGGCAGAAATACCTTTTTTCCGTGAGTGTCCTTTGCCGTCCGCCGCCGCGACGATGAGGCGCACCGCCTCCTCGGCCGTGGAGCGGGCGCCGCGTCCGTAGTCGCCGCTGTCGTGTTGTCGGTGGTGGGTTGCGTGGCGGCCGGTCGCGTGGGCGGCGTCCGGGCGCCGGGGCCGGTGCCTGGGCGGGGTCGGTGACGGGACCTCCCAGACGCTGAACGGGCTGATGTCGGCTGCGCGTGCCGGCTGTGATCCGTTTCGGCCCCTGACGTGGGACGGGGACGGCGATACCGGCGATAGGGATCGCGCCCGGCTGTAGCGGTGTTGTTGCTGGGCCGGCGGCCGGGGCCGGGTGGCCGGGTTAGGTGGCGTGGCGGGCGCTGTTGTCGGGCACTCGGGGCGGCGTAGGCTGGCGGCGAGAGCCGTCATGGCGGCGGTGGCTTCCGCGAGCGCCTTGCTTTGCGCCGCCATCTCGGTCCTTTGTTCGGCCGCCTCGCGCCGCTGCTCGGCCGCTTGGCGTTCTACGTCGATCCACCGCTTCTGTATTTCGTCGATTGACGCTTGCATTCGGCCGATGCTGTCGGCCTGCCTCGCTTTTGCCGTTGGTTTACGGGTCCTAATCGACTGGCGCGCGGGGGGCGCGGCCCGGGGTGGCGGTGTCGGCGGCTTCGGGGAGGCGCCGCCATCTTGTGAGTCGCTCGCGTCGGACAGTGGTGGGCTGGCGGCCTTCCGTGTGGCGCGCTTAGCGGGTCGGCCTCTTGGTGCCGCGGCCCTGCGTGTTCGCTGCATTTTCTTCTTTGACGTGGGGGCTTTTTGAACCGTTTGATGCCGTTTGACGCTTTTGACGTGGGTATTACATGGGTGGAGACGGGAGTTAAATCCATATGCTACGGAAGCCGGGACCCGAATGCAGGTCAGAGGGGGAGGGGGAAGGGAGCATGCGTGAGGGGGGGGGGGGGGGCCCGCCTTGGGCCTCCCGCCAGATCAACCACAATTCGGAAATTATGGGCCAATGGTAGAAGTATTTGAGAGAAGGCTGGAAAGACACAGGAGAGGATACCCAACATTATATGACCTCAGGGTACCGTTGACCTACATATGTGTGCAAAAAAAGTGCTTTTTTGCCATAACGAACTGCCATTAGAGGCCCATTAGGGCCTAGATCAGTCAGAAAAAGGATCTGTAAGTTAATCTGTAAGTTAATGTGGTAGAGTGTGTGTGTACTGGAGGCAGTCAGCAGTCACTATCTGTGACAATCTCCAGCCTGAATTGGGTTGGTTGGTTGTTTGAGATTTATATTCTGGCAACATCTAAGGTCATATAAGGATGAGTACAGTAAAACCTCACTAACCGACCATTCCTCTATAGCCCCGTTTACACGGGCGATTTAAAATGTTTCATATGAACCCACTTGCCTAGATCGACTCACATTTGGCGTGTAGACACGGTTCTGTGGCGTTTTAGGGCTGAATCGCTTCATATGAAACGCCTCATCTATACCACCTCCCGAGGTGGTTTATTTGAAGCGATTCAGCTGGTTCCCGGGCGGCGATAGTATAAAATAGTAGTGCGTGCCGGCAACAGATGGAGCAGTAACTAATCGCTGGTGCCCGGCAGTGTTAGTGCCCGATTACGCCGAAATCTAGTGAATGCGATCATATTTAACAGAATTACAGACTCAAATAATTAAATTAAATTAAATTAACCTTAAATTCCAAGCGATATTAATGTAGCAGGTACATCTGCGTCGAATCGACGTGTTTAAACTAAACAAATAGCAGTGTTTGCCGACTACAGGCGCCTGCTGGTTCCCGGCGCCGACACACTTTCCAACTCCGCCGTGTAAACACGCTTCTAAAACGCTTCATTTAAATCGCCTTGTCTAGAACGTTTCACAATTCCCCGTGTAAACACGGCTTATATGGATCGTTTTATTTAGGTCCAAAACGATCGCCCATGCTATTATTGGCGATCGTTTGGGACCCAAATCATGATAAAATAAAAACTCCCTAAACCTAAAATGGACCATTTAAAGTCGGTCCCACGGTCGATTTAGAGAGGTTTTACTGTAGTCCCACAGGCGATGTGTGATTAGTAATGAACTTTGGCACTAGGTGGTGCAGAATGACCTAGAATAGTCGTGAGACATCTAAACGGCTTTCTGACACAGTTTATAGCCGTGTTCACACGGGGAATGTAAATCGATTCGTAGAAATCGACTTGCCTAGTTCGACGCACATTTCGCGTGTGAACGGGCGTGTGAGTCGAATTAGGGCTGAATCGATTTCTGTGATCCCGATACTGTAAACCACTTGTGGAGGTCGATTACGTGAGTCGATTTCTGTGAATCGATTTATTTTGCCCGTGTGGATGCACTGAGGCGGATTAAGCACCTCACACGCATGCGCAGTCGACACCTTAGTTTGTTGACTTTGCGGTCGATCAAAAGCGCATATTATATAATTTGGTCTATGAACCTGCTAGAGGTGCACAGATATTTTTTTCATCATTTATTTTTAGGGTTTCACTGCCCAGCAGAAGTTTTGACCGTTCCAAACCAATACGATTCAGTACATACATATCTAGGTCGAACCCACTGTCTCGTGGTGACGTCGCCTAACTGAAAACTGGCGCTGGTCAGACTGGACTTGCTCATGCGCAGATATCGATTTCCGGCCCAAGTAGTGCCCGTGTGAACGGGCGGCTAATTTGACTCCTGGTATTCGCCTTGGCTGAATCGCTTTACATTTTGCCCGTGTGAACACGGCTTATGTTGTATGAAGGTCACTAACCAATTGGCCCAGTTTAGATGTGTACCATGGAATACTTGTCACAGTCCTCTGATCAGAGTGCTATCACTCTCCAAACACAGATTTTATGTAAAATATTTGTTAGCAAAATTGTTCTGCTCTGATGAATTATAAACACACTGGAAAAGAAAACCAATTAATTTTTTTTTAAATTTAAAAACAGAACTGGGATTTGAACTTCCTAACTATTGATTACAAAACCGATAACCTAACCAGTAGAATACAGCAACAAATTCCAATTTGATTCAGACAATCTGCAGTGATAAGCCCTGTTCACACGGGGAATGTAAATCGATTCGTAGAAAGCGACTTGCCTAGTTCGCATCACATTTCCCGTGTGAACGGACGTCTGATGCGGATTAGGGCTGATTCGACTCACGTGATGCGCATCGTGTAGACCACCTCAGCGAGGTAGTCTACGAGAATCGATTCCTGTGATGCAGTTAATTTTGCCCGTGTGAACGGGCGCTAATTCGCCTCACCTGATTCGATTTGCCTGATTCGCCTCACATTTTGCCCGTGTGAACAAGGCTATAATAACGTACTTGTAGCGAAGTACTTTATGGGGCTGTCACATTATGACGCATCGCGCAAATGTATGGCGACGTATGTGATTTTTGCCGCTACATCGGGATACGTCATTATGCTTTACGTGTGCGTTTGGCGTGTGTTGGTATACGGCAATGTATGTTGACGTTCATCGACATACGCCGGTGTGCATTAGGGGGTCGGCAAAGTTTTGTGCATGCACAAAACTTTTGATGTACGACAACACATGGGTGCTTACGTTACACCTACCTTAGGCATTCATCAAGATACGTTAGACGCGCATTGGAGGAATGGTGTTCTTACGTTGTCCTACATTGACTTTCGTTCCTCTGACGGAGAGCGTTCAGTCCACGCATTGCCAACGTAACACCAACGTATGACGACGTTGTTCTAACATATGCATAAAGTATGGCTGACGTGCGGTTGGCGTTTCTCCACTGTGTGTCGACGTATTTGATTATAGGGCGCAAGTCTGCCACTCGCTTAACGTATATAACGTTCGCCGGTGTTCTGCGAGCGTGCCGTGAGCATTTTGCGGGTGGATTGGGTGTCCCCCGCAACACCAAAATGCGCTGGACTGTTGTTGGACATGCATCGCTCATGCGCTGGCACTATGCTCTCATACGTTGTGCAACACGTTTAACAGTCGCTAGTGGAACGTTGGTAGAGCATTATGCCAACGCTAGGTAAATACTGCTCGTGCGAGAGGCACATTAGCCACACGTTGTGTTGTGCCAAACTTTTTTCTTTTTTTTTCTCACGTGTGGACATACGTTACCACCACGTCAGACCGACGCTACACTTACGTCCACTACATTGCCCTGACGTCCAACTTTTCCCCCCCTCAGCGAAAAGTTTGACCATCTCAACATAATTGGCAGTGCGCTTACGAGATGCGTCCTAATGTGACAGGGTGTTTAGTTAAGCTTTTCTTCTTAATTCAATATTCTGTGTTATTTTAATCTGCCGATACTCAACCACACATTCTCCACTCTAGCTATATATGTATACATACAAACTGGCTAGCCCACATTCTCTCCACTTCCACTTGTAGTACATAGGTAGAGGTGATGTTCCACACATGCGCAACGGATGCGGTGACCCCAATCAGCAGAGAACTGGCTCCACGCGCTGAAGGTTGGCAGTTCAAAATCCCGGCCGAGTCAAACAAGTGACCTACAAAATTGATACTTGTCACTACGTAGCCTGGTGCTCAGCATTATCAGGATAGGGCAAGGACTGGGTAGCTAAGTATCAGGATAACACTTGAATACACAGTATTCAGTACTGCTACTTTATTACCACGGCAAATAGCCTGAATCAAGTATATGTAAATACAACAAACTACAAGTTGGTTAGGGTCTTTGTTTTGTAATCTGAAAGTTAGAAGTTCAAATCCCATTACTATTTTACTCTTTTAAAAAAGGTTATGGTTTCTTTCCATATATTGCTTTCTGACTAATAACTGCAATGAACTGGTGCTCACAAATAATTTATATTATATCAAATATACTTCCTGTAGGTAGTACTCTAAAAATGTAAGTAGAGGGACGTAGCTCAGGCAGTAGAGTGTCAACCTGTGAAGGTGTCGGTCATCCAATCGATCCTGCTCAGTGCACCCATTTGCAGTTTGGGCTATTTTTCGTTCCAACCAGTGGTCCAAAACTGGTTCATCAAAGGTGGTGATATGTGCTGTCCTGTCTGTGGGAAAGTTCATTTAAAAGACCCATTGCTGGTTATCGGAAAAAGTGGCCTTTGTGGCAGCAGCAGGTTTCCTCCAAAGAAATATGTCAGAATGACCAGAAGTTTGAGGTCCACAACTGGTTCATTAAAGGTTGTGGTATGTGCTGCTGTGGATGTAATACCCCTGTCACACTACGACGTAATGAGCCAACGTGAGCGTAACGTGGTCAGTTTTCGTCATTATGTTGGGTTACGTCATGATGACGTCAGAATGACGTTAGAATGACGTCGAGCTACGTCACATTACGTCGTGTTACGTCGAGTTACGTCGAGGTTTTGGACATGTTCAAACATTTTGACGTAGCTCGAACGTAAGGGTTTACGTTCGCCGTACGTTCTGTTCACGTTCAGTGAACGTCAATGACGTTAAACGGACGTTTTTCCAATGCTGCTCACTACGTTCAACTACGTTCCACTACGTTGACCCACATTAAACCGAGTGCAAATGCCCACGTGGTGTAATGGGAACATCAGGAGAACGTCAGGAGAACGTCGGGAGAACGTCGGGAGAACGTCAGGAGAACGTGCATTCAACGTACGTTCAATGTCTCATGACGTAGGTAACGTCATGTAACGTTCTTCTGGCGATGGAATAACATTCTTAACGTTCCGTGAGCGTAATGACGTTGTCCTCTCTCGTTGAATGACGGTATCACTACGCTTTACCGACGTTACGCTCTCGTCCACTACGCTGCATCCACGTTCAACTTCTGCCCAAATTTGCATACTACGCCCAGAAGTTCAACGTTCTTCACGTTCTCCCTACGCTGACGTCATTATGTCGTAATGTGACAGGGCCATAAGAAAGTGCATATAAAAGACCCCTTGCTGCTTGTTGGAAAGAGTAGCCTATGTGGTGGCAGCGGGTTTCCTCCACAGAAATATGTCAGAATGACCATATGTTTGATATCCAATAGCTGATGATATGTAAATCAATGTGTTATACAGGCATCATTACATAAAACAAGCTTTTTAGATTTGTGTCAAATGAGAGCAAACATTATAATCGTGCAGTTTTGAAGTGGTTTAAATTGGTGTCAAATGAAAGCAAATCTGTATGACTGAGTATAAAACAAGTTGTGATTACATAAATATATGTTAAAATCAGGAGACAAGATCTTTAACTACTAATTCACTCAACGAGACAAACAAGACAAGGCACATGTAACTACTATATAATAATTTGAGAGTATTTATTAAAGAAATAAGTCCGTAACTTCAAGGAAGTTGGGCAATCACGCATAACTGAGCTTGTATGGCGACAGGGCCAATCTTAACTAGTACATCCTTAAGACTAGGTAACGCAGAATAGGACCAGGTAGGTCAGCAGTAACATGATGTAAATGCTAGTCGGAATTACGACTCGATAACAGACTCGGATAACAGACAACATTAAGCGAAACAGTTTAACAGAATAATGACTCAAACGAACAACCAGCGCTCAACCCAGGGTGGGTGGGTGGGAGAGCGAACCTGCTGCAGCGGCGACCGGGTGAGAAGTGACGGCGTGGCGTGTCGTGAGACAGCAAGAAAGCTTGCTCGACCTGATTGCCTCGTTGAGCAAATTACCCATGTTAGCCTCGCCAACATGACCAATTCACTCAACGAGACAAACAAGACAAGGCACATGTAACTACTATATAATAATTTGAGAGTATTTATTAAAGAAATAAGTCCGTAACTTCAAGGAAGTTGGGCAATCACGCATAACTGAGCTTGTATGGCGACAGGGCCAATATTAACTAGTACATCCTTAAGACTAGGTAACGCAGAATAGGACCAGGTAGGTCAGCAGTAACATGATGTAAATGCTAGTCGGAATTACGACTCGATAACAGACTCGGATAACAGACAACATTAAGCGAAACAGTTTAACAGAATAATGACTCAAACGAACAACCAGCGCTCAACCCAAAAGTTGACCGAGCGCTGCGGGTGCCGCGCTGATGTGCAGGTTTGTCAAGTATACATTTACCGCAGAGCTTCGCCAGGTACCGGCCGACATTAGATCATCCAACGTCAAACCTGTACCCTGGCAAGCCTGAGCCGCGCCGCGTCTTAGGCTATGGAGAGTGAACCCTTTGTTAATGCCGAACACTTGGAAAGAAGCTAGACGCAAAGCTCTTGACAATGTGGCACTGGTAAGTGGGAGCCCTGTAGGCAACAGAAATGCTGGGGAGTCCTCATGTGGGTTAAGCGTTTTGATATAGTTAAGCCATGCGCGTAGAGGGCAGCAAAGAGAACCCTGTAATGCAGGTAACTTGAAAATGACAGGGGAGGCAGAGCCGAATCTCGTTTTTGTAGATCTAACCGTTACCATAAGGGAATCTAGTCTAGGTTTTACATCCTTAAATTTAATAACATGTGGGTTATCACGTAAGTTCGCAGAATTTGGCACGAGATTACTTTGGCGCAGCAGAGTGAAGTAGCCTATTAACAAAGATACTATCAGAACCACGGGTACAGGTGTTAAGCTATATAAGAAAACTATCAGTCGTTTAAACTCGTCACTCGTTATAGGCGGCGCTCTAATGATTACATGTTTTGAATTTTTACACAAACCTCTTTTCATCGTCTTTATCTCCTGCGCATCAAAGGCTGAGGCATCCCCCGAGCCAGACGCTACCCATACTTTGACCGAGCTGAAATAATTCGCAACGGCGCCCGGTGATTTTAGGCGATCGCTAAGGATTAAGAGAAAAGACAACAAATCATATACAGACGGAGCATTAGCAGTTACATTGTGCTGTTGGCAGAAAGTAAAGAAAAGAGAGATATGCGCCGCCTTGTTCTTCCATGTACGGGGCGCCAGGGCGTTTGTATAGCAGTTGATCAGCCGCTGATGGTGCTTTATCGAGTACCCTGGAAGATAGAGCCAAAAACATTTACTATCTTCCAGAAATGACACAGAATCAAAATGCTAAGATATTCATGTCTACCGACACACTTACTGACCTCAAATTCATGTTAGCACACATATCACTGGCCTTTGCCGTACTACGCTGAGAATGCGGGGCCCTACTGAGGGCGTCCGCCAAAATCAAAGTATCACCCGGTTTATGACAAACCTCTAGCCCAAAGTTTAGATCAGCTGCAATGAGCCAGATCTGTCTTGCACATGCACACAATATCCTGTCTCTCCCTTTGCCAGATTCTAACACCTGCTGCGATGCCGAGTTATCTGTATTGATTCTTACCAGGTATTCATGTGGGTTAACAGGTAGCAGAAATTTCAATGCGTGTACCAGATTAAGTGCCTCAAGCTGGTTTATTGCTAGTGAGAGTGACTGGAGGTCAGTCGAATATTCAGAAATGTAAAATTCCTCCAGTGAAAACGCGCCCCCCGCCATGAGCGTTGAATCGCACTCAATTACCCAGATCTCTCTCGGCTTCGTGGGCAGTAACTGCCTCCCGTTATAAGATTGAGCAAATTTCTGGAACCACTCCAGATGGAGCAACAGCTCCGGATCGAACTTATGCTGACCCACATATGGCGACGCCCTCAACGCCTCCAGCACCCTATTCGAAAACCTTTTAGCCAGCTTGATACACTTAGACAAATGCTGCAATTTACCCGCCAGACTCTGAATTTGCTTTCGTGATGCCGTAACCTTAGCCTTCCAGGCCAGACATTCCTCCAGCACATCCCTAATTTTATCCATCGGAAGCATAACCGACATATCAACTGAATCGACGACAAAACCTAACCAAGTAAGTTTAGTGTGCGGCGCCGTGCATTTACTTATGGCCAGCGCCAAGCCCAACTGTGTCGTTAACTCATTAAATTTCCTGTAGGCCTGCCACGCCCTTGCCTCAGATTTTTCAATCCCAACAAAGTCGTCCAGATAACAGAGGGCGAAGAAACCTTCCTTCCTCAGCAGCCAAACTATAGCACGAGTAGTACGCGCACATGCGAGGGCAGACGTCCTACAGCCAAACGGAGGAGCAATGTCAATATATGTCTTCCCCTTAAGGCAAATACCCAGCAGAGGCGTGGAGAGCAGGCAAACCCTAAGCTGTCTATAGGCTCTGGCCAAGTCCGCTCCCCACATCCATGCGCCGGAACCCACAACCGTCAGGCGGTCGGTAAGCGTGATGACTGATGGCAACGAGAAATTAAAGGGGGCCCCCAAATAAAAGCCCTTCACAATCCCCGCATTCACGCTCCTACCCAACGGGAAGCTCAGGTCTATAATTATTCTTTTATCTGAGGAATTTTTCTTTGGTCGCGTCATCATTGGACTAATTTGAGTCCAAGGCAGAAAGGGAGAATGATCAAACGGGCCCAAGAGCGCCCCGTGCGCAAGCTCTGTAGTGATGAACTTACAAATATGGAAGTCGGCATCCGCCGCTGCTGAATGATTCTTATACGTAGGGGTGGGAACCCGTGTAGACGTGTAGTCCAGAGGCCACCCAAATTCCAAATGGTCTACTAACAACGTATCCGGATACTCTAGTAACAGTGCACGCCATCTCGGAATATTGAGCCCAGAAGGCACCGAGATCCGTGCTGATAGAAAATTAGGTATGCCGGTAACTCTAACCTTGTCGAATATATCCCTGTAAATCCCAAGTCCGAACCAAGCCTCATCGGAGGAGACTGGCCAGAAATCTAACAGCGAATGCCTAAACATCATGGGTGTGGGCGGTGGCGTAAAGAATTTAGGCAGGGCGTCATTATACAGTGACAGCGCTACTTCAATTGGTTTATCAAACCAATCAAATGACATTTCAGGGAAGGAGTCCGGGCTGGACGCCTCCGACCCAGTCTCATTATTATTAACAACTACCTCCGTATGTGCGTTATCAAGGTCTACAATACTTTTCCCGTTCGTGGACTGCGGCAGCACTAACTCTCGACGGAGTCCATCAACATCCCTCGGTGCGATAGCACCGTCACCGCCGACCGACAACAAAGCAGTGGGCGCGACACTCAGAACTGGGTCACCGCCTGATGACGTCAGTGGTGCCATGACTAGGTCATTGGCAGCGACCCACGTGGCCAGCAGGATCACGTGACTCGGCAGCCAAGCCAAGCCGAGTGTCGCACAGACCCGGCACAATAGCGTCAACAGTATTTACAACGTTAACTGTCAAATCAGATACACTAGCAACAGAACTACCTTTAGATGATCCCAGTGCAAGTACATTAGCTAGTTTAGATGCAACAGGGGGCGACATAGAAATCTCCGGCACACAGACAGAGACCGGGTTTGTACCAGCAATTTCATTAGCGAACATGTCAACAGTCAACGGTGAGCAAGTCAAACTTACAGTATTATTTGCAGCGGGGTTATCACCAGAAGCCTTCTTGTCAAGGAACTTCCTTTTCTTTAAGCAATCTTGCTCGCGGTGAGAAAAAATGCGCTTAAACTTATATGCGCACCATGCGCAAATGTGTGGCGACCTATCTGGCAGCTCGCCATGCGACGATGCATTCCCACAGTCCTTCCCCCAATTCCACAGGTAGCAAGGTTTACCGTCGTTCTCACGGTTGTATTCCTCACGCGGGTTGATAGGGTTAGGGTTAACACCCGCAGCGGCAGCCGGTGCTGGCGCTGCTTCGGACTGTGTGCGTGGCTGAGAGTACTGCTGCCTGTACGGCTCGTGCACATGGTGCGCCGCCGCTCGCGCTTGCAGCGCCCTAAGCGACTCAGTGGAGACATCCCGTTGAATGTCCTTGATAGCGGCTAAATTACTCCACCCTTCTCTCAACCGGCCATCCGCCACCATTTGAAACACTCTTTCCGACCATCTGCGACAAGTGGGCCAATCCCAAGAAATTGCCATCAAGGCCAGATCCTCCTCATGCTGCAATATAGCCGGGAACCACACCTGCGGGAAAGTGGGCTGAGCCACTAATAATCTCAAAGCGAAAAAGTACTCGGCCCAGGTGGCCTCCCCCAATGCAATTTTTCGACAGCCATCACCACGTGTAACGAAAGTATGGGGGAAGAGGCCCATACCTTTTGGTTTCTGCAGTGCGTGCGTGGACTCCAGAAGAAAGTCGGTGGTGACCGGCGGCTGAGGGTGCATGAGCTGATATCGCGGTCGGTGGGTGAGCGTAGGTGGGGTGAAGCGTAGACTGGAACAGGCCGCGCCTGGCGAACCGGGGTGAGCACATGGCCGAGGCCAGGCGCCGGCGAGACAGGACGAGGTGTGCGGGGCGGGGGAGGCGGTGGTAGCTGGTAGAATGTAGCAGCTCGCGAAGTGTAGGAGCGAGTGACCGACGGCGGGGGTCCCACGGGCGCAGGTGAAGCTGTTGTAGGCGGTTGACCAACCGCAGGACGAGGTGTAGGGGGCACCGGCGTACCAAAGCGGCCATGTCCCAGACTCATTGGCGACTGCGGCGGGTGAGGCATGGGCGGTCCCGGCAAAGCAGCAATCCTTTCCAGAGCATTAAGACGCGAGGCCATACTTGATATCCTCCTGTTTTCTTGCCTTAGCTGCATAATAGTTCCTTGTTGCTGAGCCAGCTCACGCACCGCTGGCTGACCCGGCGTCTCTGGCAACTGCTGTTGGCGGCCATCTTCCTGCTGAGCCTCATGGTCAAGCTCAGAGTCCTCTGACGGCGGTGGAATGGGTCGACAAGTCGAACTCGCCTTTCTCTTCGGCTGTCTCCTTGGGCTAGAGATAACCGCCACAGTTTTCGTCGGCGGGCGACCTCGTCTCTTTTTGGTTGGCGGCATTCTAACTCAGATACGACAGAAGACCACGTGTGTAGTAACAGGACGGTGCGTGCCAATAGTAGAGAGCGAACCTGCTGCAGCGGCGACCGGGTGAGAAGTGACGGCGTGGCGTGTCGTGAGACAGCAAGAAAGCTTGCTCGACCTGATTGCCTCGTTGAGCAAATTACCCATGTTAGCCTCGCCAACATGACCAATGTTGTAGATATTCAACTGTTGGTTTTCCTGCTTGGTTGTGTTGTTACATGGTGTCTGTAAGTATGCGGTCCTGAATTATGTTGTTTTCAATCGGCTGTCTAAATCGGAAATCGGCCTTAGTAATCTATGTTCAGTTTTATTTTTTGTAATTATTATTAATAATATGGCCATCACTATTATACTCAGAGCCTCCTCTCGTGTGATATTAATCCTTGACAGGTGCATCCTGTGAGTTCACCACTGGAATGACCTTGATAATATATACATGTATATAGATGCATATATAAATGCATAGATCAATATATGCCTATATATTTATATATATATATATTATATATCATTTATTATATTATTCATTATATATGTGTATATATATATATAGTGCAATACATATTGTATATATAATATATTAATTATAGATGCATATATATATAATTAGAGATAAATATATATTTATGCACAGATATATATTTGAGGTATAAGTATTATACGAATATAAAGGTGCGGAGGAATTGTTGATCCCTCTCTATGTAGTGAATCGTTATTATTATTATGTCTTGTACCTAATTTATTAATATATATTATTATTATATTGTATTTCGCCGATCCCGTTCCCACCCGTTCCGCGCATGTTCCTGCGTTCCGGTTGGACGGCGTTGGCCGCAACCCGCGTCACGGGTGATCATTCAGCCACTGAGCTTCGGCAGTCCCTGTGTAATATAAGCCCTGTTCACACAGCACAACTTTAGGCCGAACTAGATAAGGCGAACTAGAGGAGGCGAACTAGGCGTCCTGTCCACACATGCAGTACTTGGGGCGGTTTAAGGCAGAAATCGATATCTGCGCATGAGCGAGTCCATACTAACCAGCGCCAGTTTCGGTTAGTCGACGTCGCCACGAGAGAGTGTGGGTTCGACCTAGATATGTATGGACTGAATCGTATTGTTTTGGAACGATCAAAACTTCTGCTGGCCAGTGAAAACCTAAAAATAAATCATGAAAAAAATATCTGTGCATCTCTAGCTGGTTCATAGACCAAATTATATAATATTCGCTTTTGATCAACCGGAAAATAAACAAACTAAGGTCTCGACTGCGCATGCGTGTGACGTGCTTAAGCTGCCTCAAGCTTAAACTAGTTACATTCACACATGCCACTTAGGCTGACCTAAGTTAGTTCGCTTCATCTATACTACCTCGTGAGGTGGTTTACTTGAAGCGAACTAGATGAGGCGACTCAGGCTTAAGTTGCCTCAGCGTAGTGTCCACACGACCAATTTGAGGCGAACTATAGGAGGCGAACTAGTTGAGGCGACTTAACAGGCTAGTGTGAACAGGGCTTTAGATGCTCTGGATATAGTGTATATTCACAGACATAAATATTTTGTACTAGGAACCATATTACATATAATAAAAAATACCTCCTGCCGACAAATAAATGTACTAGGGTAAAAATCATTACGGCTTTGTGGAGTTGGGTTCATGTTTCTAGTGGTTGTTTTCTAAATTGTTTGTTAATAGGTCAAGGATCTTAAAATATGTATTAATATTTGTATTAATCTTGATATGCAAATCACCTACCGTGCATTTAAACAGTGGTGGGTCAAATTGCCTTGCTGATATGGATGTAGTGGAGAAGATGGAATACGCGAACACTTAATACACAGAAGCAACAGTAATTGTTTGACTTGCTATCAATAAAAGAAAGAATTAATTATTAGCATCGTAATGTGAAAAGCAAATATGTGGTTCCCAGTGTTAGAGAATATCCCATGTATGTGTGCCAGCAAATTAAAGCAGACAGAAATGAAAACATCCTGAACGTCAATGGAAGAGTCACCATTTCAATTGACGGGAAAGGACCAAGAGAAGAATATCGGTATATTCAAGTTACTATATTTGATGAAATTAGGCAGTGTTTTTATCGCCGAATAACTCGTGCAGCCTTACCGTTGGTGCTGTTTGTTGCCTTGTGTTAGCTCAGGGAACTAAACCGGTGCTGCTACCTGGTGTCAGTGTAGATAACTAACTATACACTAAACAGCAGCACTTACCAAGCAATGAGAGACACCATAAAGCAAACCATCTCCTGCAACCACACTGGCATCACCACATCCAATGCAATAAGGAGAGCAAAAAGATTCTGCAACAAACTCATCTACAAGCTACGCACGAACCCCAACCGAGGCACTGAAAATCTCATTAAAATAGCCACCAGTTGGGCCAAAGATGTCGAACTTGCCAAATTGGACAGGAAGTAGAAATTCTGGTGTACCAAAATAAACTCTCACACCACCTCCAGACAACTGCAAACTGAAGAGCATCCAGGGGAGACTCACCACCCCCCCTACTTTACCCACACCCTGGCCAAATTGCAGCAGAATACAACAAAAGGTTCACGGACAGAACAGACCCTGCAATCAACCTCCCTTATGCCCACCAACAAGCGCTCACCAGGAATTCCACCTAGAGAACCAACCTCATAGACATATCAATAGCCACAACATCCACCCATAATATTGTCACCCACCTGACCTGGGCTGAGCTTGAATGCGCCCTAGGCACCACCACAAAGAAGACAACCCCAGGAGCCGACGAGTCCCTAACATTGCTTGGACAAAGTTATCTGTCACTAACAGCAAAACTCTCCTCCCCCTCCTCGACAATATCTTCTACAACACGGACATACCCCAATCTTGGAAGGATGCTGATATCATCCCCATCCCCAAGAAAACCCCGGGCGAAGTCAGACCTATCTCCCTTCTCCAATCCCTTGGGAAGGTTAGCGAAAGAATCATCCTCGCCCGTCTCCAGATGGTCACAGAAGACTCCACCACTGGCCTACCAGAGGAGGTCATTGGCTACTGAGGAGGATGACGCACCCAGCATGCCGTCGCCACCCTCATTGAGAGCATTTCCTATGACCTCGGTAATGGACACGAGACAGCAACCATCTTCCTTGACTTCGAAAAAGCCTTTGCGCTTATCGACCACAACGTGGTACTGACATCAATGGCTGATCTTGGCATCACCGGCCGGCCTCTTGCGTACGTCCAAAATTACCTCCAGAACAGGCGAGCCAGGGTACGTGTCCAAGGCACCTCTTCTCCCTACCTCCAACTAAAAAATGGCGTCCCCCAGGGTGCAGTGCTCAGCCCCCTCCTCTTCAATGCAGTGATGGCATCTCTCGTGAGGAGGCTTAAACAAGACCTAGCCACCCGAGATATCACAGACACAACCATAGTCTTCTACGCAGATGACATCGCCATCACCTTCTCCCATGCGATCAACGCACAGGATCTCGCTGAGCAGGTGTTTCACCTGGAGGGAAACGCCTGCCAGGACCTTGGACTAAAAATCTCCCCCACCAAGGCCAAGATTATGCACATGTTCAGAGGTCAACCACTTCACCCCTTCTACCTAGATGGACCCCCTATCGAATGGGTCTCCACCTTCGACTACCTAGGTATCCGTCTAGACCGAGACCTGAACATGAGAGCCCTCTTCCATCACCTGGCCACCAGAATGACCAACAGACTCCTCCTCATGAAGAGGATCTCCGGCTTCTCCCGGGGCACACCGAACGGTGTACTCACACTGTTCTACCGCCAGGCAGTCCACTCCCTCTTCGACTACGCTGCACACACACTCGCTCTCACAGCCCTCGGGCTTTACAACCCCCGAACTCGACTACCCAAGAACAAGATCTTCCTGAATGAGTTCCGGAAACTTGAGAACATCCAACACCGGGCTGCCAGGCTTGTCCTCCATGTTCCCAGCACTACCAGGATCGAGATCCTCCTCCTTGAATCTGGCCTCCCTCCCCTCCACCTCCAAGGCAAACAACTTCTCACCACCCACCTCACAAGAACCCTCTCCTCAGGCCTTTCACCAACAATCCACAGAGCCGTGGCCTACCTCCGAGATGGGACCCATGGTCACCCTCACATCTCCTACCGCCTCAAGGACACCATCACCCCCCTCAAGGACTCCCATGGACTCCACATTGCAGACTCCGCCCTCAGCCCTCACAAGCCACCATGGGAGTCCATCCCAGTGGAAACCCGAACCACCAACCTAGTTGCTGCCAAGGCGGCTTACACCACCCCAGAACTCCACTCCCTGGCTCTCGAGACCATAACTCAGGCGAAGGTCGACTTTCCCCTCACAAAGACGGTCTACACCGATGGCTCCCTTAACCCAACATCAGGTAGAGTCGGAGCCGGAATCTTTTTCCCCTTCTCCAGCACAAAAAACACCACCAGGGTGTCAGACTTTGCTTCCACTCTCGATACCGAGCTCGTCGCCATTCACTTAGCCCTCGAAGACCTCCACAACTCAAGTGCTATCATCATTAACGACTCTCTGAATGCCATCAAAGAGATCTCCCGCCCAAATGCCTGACACTCCCTTGCCGACGCGATCCAGATTATAATCTTGACCAGACATCAGGCACACCTCAACACAGTCCTGCTATGGGTCCCCTTGCATATAGGGTCCCCTGCTATAGGGTCCCCTGCTATGGGTCCCCTTGCATAATGACCAGGCCGACTGTGCCGCTCTAGCTGGTGCCAACTGAGCAGACGTGGAGACAGCCATCCTTCCATCCATCACCAAACTGACTGCCGGTGCTTCTCGAGCCACCACCGAACTCTGGGAATGAGCCACACAGAAAGAACAAGTACGGAACCCTTATTCAATAAGCTGGCTCTGGGACACCCTGGTCAGAACGAACATCCCCCATCCAGTCGGCCTTCGTGATTCTACCCAAGTCGCCGTCAACCGCTTCAGGACTGGCTACCGCCGTTGGATTGATGTCCCCAACTCCCAGCGCTGTCCCTGTGGCACTAAGATCTTCAATGTGGCCCACATACTCACCTCATGTGGCACCGTCGACAGATCTGCCATCAGTGACTACATGGAGGATGCTGACCGCCAACTCAGCGAGAATAGGGCCGCTCTGGCCATCCTCTCCAGGATTTCCAAGTAATCCTGGAATGTACTTGCTCGCTTCTATTGACAGAACGCAGACATCATCAACACTGTCGGTCGCCCAGACCATGACACCGAGGACTAGCAGGCCCCCTTGTGATTGGACTCTTAGGCTGCCTTTTTCCTTCCTTCCTCCCCCCCCCCTCCACCCCCTCCCCCCCAATTCCTCTGATCACTACCCATCGGAAGCCAACTCCCCACCACACGGGGCTGCTTTCAGAGGTGCCCATTCAGTGCTACAGATTTGCAGCCTTCAGCGCACCAATGTGACTGAAAACTCCCCAAGAACAAAACAACAAACACTAGTAGCGGTGTTGGCAGAGTTTGTAGGATCTGCCAGATATAATAATTTTAGTAACAGTGCATCGTCCGTATATCCCTTACCGTCGGTGCTGTTTCCTTGTGTTAGCTCAGGGAACTAAACCGGTGCTGCTACCTGGTGTCAGTGTAGATAATTAACTATACACTAAACAGCAGCACGAGTAGCCAGGGCCGCGTTCAGGCTCCGTCTCGGAGGTGCCTCGGAGATGGCCATGACGTCACACTAGTCTGAACAGCAAAAGCAGTTTGTTGTCTCGAAAATGGCTGCCCCCATAGGCGGCAGACATTTGCAATGGAAAAGCTGCACTCTCATTGGCTGAAACCACTGAATGCGGCGGCCATTTTCAAGGTGCCTTTCAGCTCCAGAATGAAAAGGGAGGTGTCTCCGAGACGTCGCCGAGATGCACCCTGAATGGAAATAGGCCAAAAAGCATCGCCGAGACGTCGCCGAGGTGCCTCCGAGACGCACCCTGAAAGCGGCCCTGGTGGTGGTGTTGGCAGAGTTCGTAGGATCTGCCAGATATAATATATTTTAGTAACAGTGCATCGTCTGTGTATCTAAGGCTTTTGGATGTTGGCAGGTACATACAAAAATCGGTATATCGGAAAATATAACAAACTGTTGGTTATAGGAATATTAAGGGACTTATATTAAATGCATTATTTTTTTATTTATTGTTGTCCACCATATGTATACTTGTATTATTATTGAACATATTATCATTGAACAGGCTGACCCTACACCACCAGGTGCATTAGAAAGCATGACACTAATCCCAGTCTTTGAGACATGAAATCCTCTGACAAGAATACAATTGCATTAATTATCTAGCTGTCGAAGATTATTGATTAAATATCCCGAAGAAGACGCTGATAGACATAACAGCCCAGCAGTGCCCATCTCATCTGCATATACTTATGCAATTAATATATACTATATATTACTATAATTAAGGCACTGGGTCAAATGACATTGTCGACAAAATGCTAAGATACAAACATTATCCATATGACACACCTGTGTTAGCGGATTAGGAAACATCAATGAAATATTTAGTTTTTTTTAAATAAAAAATTAACTAAAGATGCTCCCTTGTAACCTATGTTGAGTTATTGAATTAACCCGTCATGGGTGTACACTGTAACTTCAACACTGCGATGGTATTGTTTTATATAAGATCCAATTACCCCTTGTGCCACTCAGCGGGTGAATTTCATACTAACCTCTGATTAGAAGACCTCCATGCCTATGCGTTGTCATGGCAATACCATAGCCATTCACCAGGTTTATTGTTGTTAACTACTTTACTTTACATAATGTTGCTTCCATTTACTATCTACGGGATACAATTATGTCATTTCCTGGAATGTCAAAGATGCTATTGATGACATATAAACCGGTGGAAAATTCGCGTTAATTCGCGCTGGTAACTAGGCAACGTCGCTGCATCTTCCTGCTACATCAGCCCTGTGCGTTCACACTGCGCATGTTAACTAGGTCACACTGCATTCCACCCAACTCACAGACAATTATTTTGAATGAGTAAGATTTATACTAATTAGGAGCCAATATGTGTTCCCAATCAGTTACAAAATGATCACCAAATATCCGTACTGCTATTATCGGGTATTTATAGCCAAACCAATACAATCAATTAAGTCTTAAATTTTCACAAAAATATCTTTCGATGCTCTGTTTATTTATTTTGTTTAACATTTAAAAGACCCCTCATGTGCCTAAAGGCATACTGCTTCGCTATATTCAGTCACTTAAATGATAAAGTAAGTCAAAGTAAGCCTTTTTAGAGTATCAATTCCACCTACATCTTAGCTTATTTTCTTTTAAATAATTGCATATTGTGGGAGTTCTGGGTGTACCGGAAGTAGAACACAATGCAACTGCGGAATTCTGGGTCGACAGGAAGCAGATTTAATAGATGGAATGAGTTCTGGGTCTACCGGAACTAGAACTAATGCATGTGAGGAGTTCTGGATCTAAGACTTCTGGATCTACCGGAACTAGAACCAATGGATGTAAGGAGTCTTGAGAAGGGTCCACAGCGATGAAAGGAGCAAAAACGGCTGACCACTGGGTCATATTGAGCATACCCTTGCAGGATGAGTTTCCCATTCTTTAAGTCCTGATATTGTGTGATTTAAACAGAAGTCGATGTTGATAAATTAAAAATTTACTTCCAAGCACTTTAATCTGTGCAAAAGATACATACATATGTGTAAATATGTCTGAACAAGAAACTACTAAAATAATAATGTGATCTTTCCATAATTTTAGCCAATCAGAGCCGTTCTTTTCGATTGCAAATGGCCACCCCTTATAGGGGCCGCCATTTGAATATGTTATATGACCATCGTTTCGGTGGAATTAAGTAATAATAAAGTAATAATATTGCATTTGTGCACCATGTTTATGCCAAATTGTTCTTTATTTCTTTTAATTTTGAGTAAAAATTCTATGGCCGCGAGCATTTGTTTTGATATATTATTAACCAATCGCTGACCCCGAATACCTTTGTAGCGGAAACAAGTTCAAACGAGTTCAACCGTGGCTGGTTGGGTCACAGCCATGGCTGGTTGGGTCGCAGCCGTGGCTGGTTGGGTCGCTCCATAGAGCGCTGAATATGCTTATGGGAGTCTTGGGTCTACAGGAAGTAGAACCAATTCATGTGAGGAGTTCTGGGTCTAAAGGAAGTAGAATAAATGGTTATAAATAAGTTCTGGGTCAACCAGAACTAGAACTAATACACGTGAAGAGTTCTGTGTCTATCGGAACTAGAACCAATGCATGTAAGATGTTCTCCCGGTGCAGGATTAACACTTGGGTCCTCATCATTGGCAGCCAGTGCTATTGTTATTGCAGTTCATTAATTCAAGTTTGATTGCATAGTTTGCAGTATTTGCCGTGAGTATAATTCCATTTGTACACATGCATCCACATACGTACACACGTACACGACCACATAATCGGTATATCCACAATGCAACCTGTGTTAGATACTGGATTTCATTTTTGTTGGCAGAACGTTAAGCTGATAAGCACATAAAATAAGTGTGCACTTGTTGCTAAATTCAATCATATATATATATATATATATATATATATATATATATATATATATAAAATTTAATCGCCAGGCCCCTTGAGAAAAATCATCGTGGGCTGAACCTTGAATGTTAGGGTTGAATGAGTCATGACTCGCATATGAATCATGCCCATGACTCATACCTGTTACATATGCATGATGCATGACTCACACCAATAACTCATACAAATGACTCATGGCAATAATTCACAATTTTCGTATTGGTCAGCATTGAAGGGTGGTGGCATGATGCATATATGACTCATGTATAAGGCCCATGCATTACTCATGCATGTCACTCATGATTATGCATGTTCCATACATGATCCATGCCTATGACTCATGAATGACTCATACGTTAGTCAACCTCTACAGAGCTTAAAGGTGATGTCATGACTTATGCATGACTAGTGCCTCTCACTCATGCCAGTGAGTCATGTATGATTCACGGATATGATTCATGTCTATGAATCATGCATGTCTTATGCACAACTCGTGCCTCATGCCAATGGGTCATGCCAATGGGTTGACTCATGTCAATGACCTGTGTCAATGACTCATTCCAATGACTCATGTCTAAGACTCATGACAATGACTCATGACAATGACTCATGACAATGACCCATGACAATGACTCATGAAGTGGATCATGACAATGACTCATGACAATGACTCATGAAAATGACTCATGAAGTGACTCATGACAATGACTCATGAAAATGACTCATGACAATGACTCATACCAATAATTCAAGTCAATGACTCATGCCAGACTTATGCATGACCTGGACTGTGTATATGCTTGAAGGATGGTGTCATGACTCGTGCTTTGCGCATGCGTGGCCAGGCTCCGTGCGGAATGTGGCGACCAAGGGCTGCTGGTTGTCGGCGGGACGAGGGGGTAGTGTGGGTTGTGTTGGTGCGTCCACAGAACTCATCGCTTTAGCACCCTGCAAGAAGACAGACACGACACAGTTGTTTTAGACTAACGCAAACACTATATTAATCTGTGTGAAGGGTAATAATTCCCATTATCGCCCATAATATAAATATATCGCCCATATATAACCAATGAATAATATATATCATATAAATAATGTATATAATATAAATAATGTATATAATATAAATAAGATATATAATATATATTTACAATATAAGTAATATATATATATTATATATATAATATATTATATAATCTATAACATATATTATATATATATTATATATATATAATATATATCTCTTTTCACGCGCGAGTAGAGGCAGGCCTCACCAGTTCGGGTTGAGTGCTTGCGCTGGAGGTGAGAGTATATAGTCGTCCTGCCCCCACCCACCGCCTCCGCCGCCCGCCGCCCCGGGGTCCACCCCGTCGTAGTCCGGCGTCGGGTGCTCAGCGGTGGCGTACTTGGCGGGCACCTCCCCGCGGTAGATCTGGTCGATCGAGTCCTCGTCGCTGCCGCGGCTCGAGCCGAAATGCGGGTTAGGGCCGGCCGGCAGTGGGTCATCCCGGTCGCTCCGGTCACTCCGGTCGGCCGAGCCGTCGTCGTGGTGGCGGGGCTCGTGCCGGTCGTTGCCATGGCGATCGTCTTGCCGCGCGTTCCGCTGCGACTCGAGGTAGCGATGCTGCCAGTCGCGGTAGACGGGGTTGCTGTCGCGCCGCTCGCCGCGGTACGGGTCGTAGCTCCGCTTCACGTACTCGCCGTAGTGCTGGCGCTTCGTGGCGCCCGTGAACGTCGGGATCCCACTGCGACTGTCGTAGTCCCTGCAATCGGCGAACAATCGTAACAGTTGTGAGAGTGAGCCATGGACGCCGAAGGACATGCATGTGATGGCTTTGTGTGTGGGTTTTCTTTGTGGGTGTTTTGGGGCGGGGGGTGGGGGGTTGGGGGGGGGTAGTTGTACATTAGTTGATTAAAGCTGCATAATCCGATGAAAACATCAAATTTTCAAAGTCAAAACAATGATCTAGACCTGATTCTACATATCTAACTTAGATACTGGTGCACTTATCAGGCATTTGTTGCCACATAGAAGGGAATACTGAGTCAATTTAACAGAACATGTTACCACAGAGTTTTGGCATGGTTGCCAAAATTAATTTAGCATGTTTGCACTTCAAATATCTCAAAAGTTAGCCATTTAAAATCAAAGTTACTTCATCGGACTAATCAACTAATGAACAGACAAACAAAAATGGTATACAGCTCAAACTTTGAGGTTGCTTTATATTTGTTGTCGGCTCAATTTTCAAGTTCAACCGGAAGTGGGGACTTACGGGAAGGCGTCCTTGAAGGGGTCCGCCATGTGGTGGTCGCCGACGGGCGGGCGGGTCTTGCAGAGCAGCACGACGACGGCCACAATGGCGACCAGCAGCACGCCGCCGATCACCGACCCCACGATGATGAGCAGCCTAGAGTCACTCACGGCTACAAGCGGAAGTTAGGAAGTAACATCCGGTGTAGTGGTGTAAAAGCATCCCACGGATCCCTGGATCCCTCCCTCCCTGGCTGTTGTTTATTAGTATTATATAGTGGAATTAAACAGTTGGGAGGGGGGGGGGGGGCTGATGGAATAAATCTGCCAGGATGTAATAATACACTGGAATAAACTTGTTGGGGGGAGAATAATATACTGGGAAAAAACCTGTTGGGGAGTGCAATTTAATAATGGAATAATCTTGTTGGTGGCAGAATAAAATACTGAAAAAAACCTGTTGGGGGGAAAATAATACAACAAAATAAACCTGTTGGAGGGGGAATAACATATCGGATTAAATCTGTTGGGGGGGCAATAATATATCAGAATAAATCTGTTGGGGGGGTGGCAATAATATATCGGAATAAACCTGTTGGGGGGGCAATAATATATCGGAATAAATCTGTTGGGGGGCAATAATATATCGGAATACATCTGTTGGGGGGGGGGGGGTGGCAATAATATATCGGAATAAACCTGTTGGGGGGGCAATAATATATCGGAATAAACCTGTTGGGAGGCAATAATATATCGGAATACATCTGTTGGGTGGGGCAATCAAATATCAGAATAAACCTTATTTGGGTGGGGGGGGGGGAATAATATATCGTAATAAATCTGTTGGGGGGAACAATAATATATCGGAATAAATCTGTTGGGGGGACAATAATAACAAAATAAACCTGTTGGGGGGATAATAATATATCAGAATAAATCTGTTGGGGGAATAATAATATGTCAGAATACATCTGTCGGGCGGCAAAAATATAATGGAATAAATCTGTGTGGGGGGGGGGGAATAATTTTTTTTTTTAAACGTCTTGGGGGGATAATAATATATCGGAATAAATCTGTTCGGGGGATAATAATAAATCGGAATAAATATGTTGGGGGGGCAATAAAATATCATAATAAATCTGTTGGGGGCAGTGATATATCGTAATAAATCTGTTGGGGGGGGGGGCAGTGATATATCGTAATAAACCTGTTGGGGGGCAATAACATATCCTAATATAACTGTTATCGGGGTGCAACAGATTTATTATGATATATTATTGCCCCCCCCCCACTCCAACATGGGGGAGTAATAATAATAATAATATATCAGAATAAATTTGTTTGGGGGGGGGGGCAATAATGTATCGGAATAAATCTGTTGGGGGGCGGGGGGTGCAATAATATATTGTAGTAAACTTGTTGGGGAGGGAGAGAATAATATATCGAATAAATCTGTTAGCAGGGGTGGGGGGATAATATATCGGAATAAACCTGTTGGGGGGGGGGGGGGGCTATAATATATCAGAATAAATTTGTGGCAGTGTGGGGGAAATAATATATCGGACTAAATCTGTTTGGGGGGGACAATAATATATCGGAATAAATCTTTTGGGTGGGGCAATAATATAATGGAATAAACCTGTTGGGGGGGGGGGGGGATAATATATTGTAATAAACCTGCTGGGGAGAGAGACAATAATATATCAAATAAATCTGTTAGGGGGGAATAATATACCGGAATAAACCTGTTGGGGCAGGGGGCAATAATATATTGGAATAAACCTGTTAGGAGGGGGGCAATATATCGGAATAAATCTGTGGCAGGGGTAATAATATATCGGAATAAATCTATGGCCGGGGACAATAATATATCAGAATAAACCTATCGGAGGGGGGGGGGGGACAATAATATATCGAAATAAATCTGTTGGGGGGAACAATAATATATCATAATAAATAATCTGGGGGGGCAATAATATATTGTAATAAATCTGTTGGGGGGGCAATAATATATCGGAATAAACCTGTTGGGGGGGGGGGCAATAATATATCGGAATAAACCTGTTGGGGGGGGGGGGCAATAATATATTGGATTAAATCTGTTGGGGGGAGGCAATAATATATCAGAATAAACCTGTTGGGGAGGGAGACAATAATATCTCGGAATAAATCTGTTAGGGGGGGGGGGCAATAATATATCGGAATAAATCTGTTGGGGAGGGAGACAATAATATATCGTAATCAATCTGTTGAGGACAATAACATACTGGAATAAACTTGTTGGGTGACAATAATATAACGGAATAAACCTGTTGGGGGGATAATATACCAGAATAAACCTGGGGGGGGGGGGGGTAATATACCGAGGGGGAAACTGACATGGGCAATAAAATATACCAGAAAGCAAAAGCATACTGGAATAAAACTGCCCTAGATGATATCATGTACGCGTATTGTAGTGTCCCTTCCATAATCGAAACGTCCAATCATGTATTCCCAAGCGGCACGGTATTTCAACAGGGCAACACTATAAAGCCACCATGAGTGTGCGCTGTCACAAGCCAATAGCCATCCTGATTGTACACACTATGTGCTAGGATGACTAGGACGTAAACTTTTAAGTAATCAGGACAGTCAGAAATCACTATTATTTAGTTACTATTAATATAGTATAAGTAAGTTTAATAAATGTTACGTTGTTGTTGTGGGAGAGTGACGGGTGGGAGGGGAGGGGTGGGGGGGAGGGGAGAGGGGAGGGGAGAGGGGGACAGGAAGAGAGGGGAGGATGGAGTTTCATTTCGAAATAGAATCTCCCAAAATAGAATCGCCTGTCGATGATTTTCTAGGTAGGAGGGGCGCTGTGAACATATGATATATAATAATATATTGTGGTTAAAGCTGCATAGTCCGATGAAATATCAAATTTTCAAAACCAAAGCAATTATCTAGATTTCAATTTACATATCTAACTTAGATACTGATGCACTTATTAAGCATTTGTTTCTGCGTAGAAGGCAATACTGAGTCAATTTAACAGAACCTGTTACTGCAGAAGTACATGGTGTCAGAGTTTTGGCAAGTTTGCCAAAACTAATTTTCCATGTTTGCACTCAAAATATCGCAAAAAAAGTTTACCATTTAAAATAAAAGTAACTTTAAACTAATGTAAAGTAGATACTAGTGATCGATCTAATATATTTATCTCAGAAAAAATACAGAAATTCAAAACCATCGGACTATGCAACTTTAAATAAGATTGGATATTGTCGTTAAAGTTGCATAGTCCGATGGGTTTGAGTTTCTGTCATTTTTTGTTGGTGGTAAATATGTTTATTCTGCTGAATAAGTCTTTTGTCAGTGCCGAAGCACTGGTCTTCCAGCCATTTTTCAATTCAGGGTTATTTACACAAAAGGTATATAGAATAATATAAAATATACAATAACTGTTGAATACACAATATGCAGCATGTAACGCAATGAAATTCTGTAACCCAAAAGTTCCATAGCAATATGGTAACAGTAGTGTCATTTAACTAGATCAATATTAGTCAGATCAGTGTGAGTATTTGCATAGTATTTAGAATGTAGGCAGAAGTTATCTTCTGTATTCAGTTGGTAAAGTTGTAGTAACTTTTAATGTTCAGTTACAGTTAGGCAAGCAGTATATAAATGTCAGTTTGTTAGAAATATTCTAGTGTAACTCTAGTGTAGTTGGGCGTGGAATACACGTGCCTTCTGGGTGTGTGTGGTTTTTTTTTTGTGGGGGGGGGGAAATATTTTATCCATCTGAATACATATTTTGTCAGCGCCGAGGCACTCACTGGTCTTCCAGCCGTTGAAGTAATCACACTTTGGTTTGTACATGGTGATTGGGAAGTGGAACGTGCTGCATTGTGTGTACTAAGTCGTGGTTCTCTGTGAGCACTCACCATTCTGGCACCTAGACCCGGAGAAGTGGCTCGTACATTTGCAGGTGGCCGCGTTGTTCAGCAGCACGCACGTCCCTTTGTGTAGACACGTCGTGTGTTCACACGGAGACACTGCATTGTATTGTAAGGCAAGCGGCTCAGTTAGCAGGAACCACAGTTGCCCGCCTCCAGCAAAATATTAACGGCGGGAAGCCCACTTCCGCTAATTGACAGCGGGAAGATTATCAGAGGAAATGGAAAAAAAGGGGGCGAAGAAAAAAAAAAGAAAAAAAAAGAATCCACCGAAAATCGGAAATCTACCGAAAATCGGAAATCCGCTGAAAATCGGAAATCCGCCGAAAGTTGGATTTTGTTAGGCTGGTTTGTGCTTAGAATGGAGTGTTTTTTTCTGTCTGTCGAGCTTGCTATTTTGATTGGCCTTTTGGAAAAAAAAAATGCCACCAAATCGTTAATTACAGGAAATACACTTGGAACGCGTTGCCTGAGAGCTCAGTGCAGACTACTAGTACTAGTAGTACTACAGTATTTTGACTTTGAACATTATAATATATCGGACTATGCGAGTTTAATGAATGTGGTTTAATTGTTAGTGCCGACCTTCCTTGGTGCAGTTGACGGGCTCCCCGTTCCACGTGAGGTTGGCGAGGCAGGTTAGTGTGATTGCCCGCCGCATGGTGGCGCTGTCGATGTAGCCCGCGTCGCAGGAGACCGTGACCTCCGAACCGACGCGCGTCTTAATGGAGTCCAGAATCGCAAACACGGCGTTGAGCAGCAAGCAGTTTCCACCTGCAGGAAGATGGAGGAAAACGGACAGCTTGAGGGCGATTCGACGGAGCATGCGCACCAAAACAGGAGACGGACGCTCAACTCATTCGGCCATCTCATCTGGTCCGTGTTTTTTCTTGAAGATTTATACTGCCTATCATGGATAAATCTGAATAGACTTGTTTTCAACATTAGACAGTTTATCGATAGAAAGCCTGAGCCTACACTTTTACCGACCCAAGGGAATTTTAACCTCCCACACCACATAGACATGGTATGAGAGCAACTGGCCTTTGATGACACTGTAAGTTCTACACAGCGGTGGAAATCCAAATCGGCAGAGGTGGGGGGGCATGGGGAATCGAACCACCAACCTTCAGATTAGGAGTCCGACCTAGAAAAAAGTCAGACACTCTAACCACTCCACCACAGAGAACACCACAGAGAACACCGCAGAGAACACCACATATTGATAGAACATAAAACCCCAACAAACAAACACCCACCTGAATCAAAGTTCTCCCTGATGGTCAGCAGCTTGGCCATGAGCTGCTTGGTTGCCATGGCGAAGTTCAGGTCGCCCGTCACTTTCATGTCGTAGGCGCAGAACTTGTCGCCGTCGCACTGGGTCGGCATTGGCATTTCCGGATCCGGATAGGTGGCGTTGAATGAAGGGTCCATGTTACTCTGGTGGCTGGTACCGTCAGTGTATGTGAACAGGGTTTTGGCCTGCATCGTCTGCCCTGAAGGTGGATGTAAATTGGTAAAGAGCACTGTTAAAGACAGGCTAGTCTAACTTAAGCTAAAGCTAAGATTCCATATACGCGGTATGCGACATGTTTTTTTTTTTGCGAATGCGGCAAAAATCAAAAAGCATGTAATTGAATAGTGGTGCTTCCATGCGTCCGAATGCGAATGCGGCAAATGGATCTACCCATGGACCGATCGGTGCGAATGCAAATGCGATTACTGCTGCGTTTGCCATAGAAAACAATAGTAACTTTGATCTTCCTTCACAACATTGGAGCAAAAAACCCCCAAAATATTATGGGTATTCTTTTTGGTGTGTTTGTATGTTTAGCGATCCCCCAGCACAAAAAGTAAAAATTGGCTATTGGGGGTTGGCATATATCTATGCCGCATATACCACATTCACATTTGCATGCCACATGCCGCATACCGCATATATGGAATCTTAGCTTAAGATTCCATATACGCGGTATGTGGTATGTGGTATGTGGCATGCGAATGCAAAAGCGATATGCGCCATAGATACCCATGCTATTTTCGGGATTTATTGCTCCAAATTTGTGAATGAAAGTGAAAGTTCCTGTTATTTTCTATGGCAAACACAGTAGTATTCTCATTCGCATTCACACCGATCGGTCCTGGTAGCGATCCACTTGCCGCATTCGTATTCATATTCCCATTCGCATTCGCATTCGGACATTCGAAGCACCCCTATGTATTTACATGCTTTGCCATTTTTTGCCGCATTCACATTCGCATACCACATACCGCGTATATGGAATCTTAGCTTAGTTTCTCTAACATAGCTTCTTAACCTCATCCCCTTGCTAATCTTTCTTCTTTTTTTTTGCTGTCTTTTCTTGTAATTAGATATGGAATTTAACAATATTACATTCCTTTCAGATATACATAAGAGACACACTAATTTTTATTCTCTACATTGTGTTTCAGTACATCAGGGATGAAAGTGGTTGGCATCCCGTCCCTGTAGTCTACAAGCAGGGTGCGTTACTTACACTGCAGTGCGTAGGCGTGTACGCCCTTTGGTGCCGATGATATGTTCAGTCCTTCACTCGTGGGGGCCGTGAAGTCGTTAGCTTTTTTTCCGTTGTAATCACCGAGAAGTCCAATCAGGGTTCCTGCACAGTGTGAGGACATAACATGCATCACATAACATGTATCCAGGCTCCGTACACATGTGAAGGTATGGAGTTCAAGGCTATTTCAAGGATTCTCAAGGCTGATTTCGATAGGAATTCCAGACAATTTTCATTTGGATTTCAGGGGGGGAAAATAATGGTGAATGACGATTTCAGACTAATTTAGATCAGTGGGGAGAGTTTAATGGAATTCAAAGCTTTTCAAGACTAATTACCCAAAATAAGTTCAATTCAAGGCTTGTGAAGGTGTTCAAGTGGGGGAACTGAAGCTCAAGACTTTTCGAAACTTTCCAGGCCCTGTAAGGGCCCTGTGTATCACATACTGAGATGGCCATTGCAGCAGCACACAACAGGAACCAGGGGTACAAGCAGTATATGTCATGCGCGGCTTTTAGAGGAAGCAAAGCCGTACCCTTGTCCTCTTACACACACTAGGTGGCGCCACCCTGTCAAACCTGTTGTTTTTTTTTATTATTTGGGGTAAATTAGTTGTTTAAGCAGGGGAAATTTCAGTCATAGACGACTGGTCTTCCTCATTCCACTGCTCCTTGCCCTATCCTAGTAATGCCGAGCGTCTGGCTAGGAAGCGACAAGTATCAATTTGTAAGTCATTGGTTTGACTCTACCAGGATTCGAACCCACGATCTACCAACACGGGAGACGGACGCTCTAAGTCATTCGGCCAACCCGTCTTTTTCTTGTAGTTCTTCTATGTATCTTGTTTAGAGGTATCTTATTTGGGTTTTTTTGTAGGTTTTTAAAAATATTTATTTTGTATCTACTTCCTCCATGCTGCACCAGTTCTAGGCATTGTTGATAATCCTATTAGTACCCACCAGATATTTTATGCTATGCAACACAACTTGCCTTTTTCTCATTATAGCTATTATCATATTTGCTATTTTCTCATTATATTTATTATTATAATAGCTATTATCATGTGTCTGAGTGGGATATCGGGTCGTGGTGCTGGCAGCCTATTTCCCAGTGGGGCAACACTATGAAGTCACCATGAGTGCACACTGTCACAAGTCGGTACCCGTCCTGATATGACCTTAGATGTTTCCAGGATGTAAAACTCCAACAACCGGGTTAAGTGAGCTTGCTGCCTACCTTTGTACTTGTCCAGCGGCAGAATGATGTACTGCAGGGCGCCGTCATACTGAGTGACCTTGACTGACTCCCCGGTCACGAAAACCACCTCCACCGACGTCACTTTGGGGCCGTCAAAACGCAGGTAGCATTTCGCCGCTAGAAGGGGTAAAACAGCTCACGTTACAAACAGCTCACGTTACAAACAGCAGAGGAACGCTTGGGCAACAGCCATCGATGGTGAGAAACACTTTGGGGTTAAATTTGGTTAAAGTTCAGTTAACTTAAAGGTCAGTTGAATCCGTTAGTTGGGTTTTCTTCGAACACATTTTATTAAATAAAAATATATTAGTGTGACCATTATGTCCTATTGTGCTTTAGTTCAGGATAATGTTGATTAATAATGTTAGTTTTTTTTTTTTTGTCTCAATGAAGTGAAGCCATATAAAATCATGTTTGCGTGTACTCCAGTTTATGCAAGTGAAATACACTACAACAACTAGGTCATTATGCCACCTGTCAAATTAATTGAATTTTGACATTTCTAAGAGGGAAAACAAAAAAAGACAAAAGAAATTAGCAATGAGTGCATCAGTATCTAAGTTTAGTGTGTTGGACCAAATCTAGTACAAGTTTTCTGATTGTGAAAATGTTGTGCATTCATCAGATTGTGCAGCTGTAATTAATTAGTAATACCCCAGCAATGTGCTTCCACAATGTTGTGATAGCAGGATAGCTGACAGATGCCACTGATAATGCGATATGCTATTCAGTCCTCCAATTCACACTATTCACGCGTGACCTAATAAGGCATCAGAACGAGGCTGAGTATGCGTCGGTATTGGAAATGGTCATAAGACACTGCTGGGTGCTGATGGGTATGAACTACTACAGAAATTAAAGGAGTAAAATTTGAAGATATAAAATTTTTAAACTATCATATTCATTTTTCAATACCTTTTTTCTATTTATTGGTTAATTTTCATGAAGATTGAGTGATGATCAGATGCATTTCAGTAGGCAATGTCAACAAAGTCACTCACCTTGGCTGCCAATCTTTTCTTAAATTCAAAATTGCATAACTTTCTTAATATAGATATATTAAAAAAATATATTTAAACCCTTTTAAAGCTTTTATTAATTTGCAATTACTAAGACTAGTTGTTTAACTGTGTTACACAGATAACTATGCTGACAGTGCTGAATGGTTCATGATACCACCATACCCATGCAGACTTGAAGTTGACAGTCACATTGTAGTTAAAGAATGGGAAAATCACCATGCAACGGTCACCCAATCTTCATGAAAATTGGCCAATAGATAGAAAACAGGTATGCAAAGATGAATATGGTAGTTTAACAAATGAAAACCTTTAAATTTGAGTGATTTTGAGAGGTTTTGGTCGACGAAAAATTATTTGCATGACTTTTCATACAGCGGCGCCTCTCAGACGCGTATGTGGCCTCAGTCTGGTTTCAACATGGCCACGGCGTGAATAGTGTGAATGGCTCTACATAATGTTGTTTGCTACACATGCTAGATGGCGCCAGCCGTCAAACCAGCTGCTTATGTACTTTACCTATGTATCTTATTTAGATGTATCTTATCTTGGTTTCTTTTTTTAAATTCTACTTCCTCCTTGCTGTACCAGTTGTATGCATTGTTGAACCACCCACGTACCACCCTGTCTACCAGTTCTCACCCGTATCTATCTTATGCCAATGCTATCACTATATAAATTGTACACGGGTCTACATAAATAACCCAAATTGCATGAGAACGCTAATTGATTGATTGATTGATTGATTACTGATTGTTTAACACCATGTCAGCAAAAAGGGTAATACAAGTTTGTACATTTTTAATTTGACTCGACCAGGGATCAGAATCTACAACCTCGCGCACAGAAAGTAGGCCCTCTATCGACTGGCCCGTCATGTTGACACGAAGCGGACTGTTGGAACTCAACCTGTAGATCCACTTCCGGTCGGTGGCGTTCCATAGGCAGAATGCATGCTGGGAGTTAGTGAATAAACAGCGTGTTTTTTCACACTGAAGCCTGCTCACCTTTGAAGCTGACTGGGCTGACCCGGATTGACTTCTGGATGACCCCGGCCACGAGCAGCTCTAAACCGGAGGTGCTTGATGCCCGCACCTCCATCTTATCAGACGTGGATGTTTTCATGGCCATTGAGGTCACCTGACTTGCAGGGAGGGTTCCTACAACAACGAACGTTCATGGATTAGCACAAGAAATTTGAATGTAATAGAGTAAAATAATTATTGTACATTAAATTAATTGGCTTTGGGAGTTGCAATTGTATGCTGAGCATCTTTTAAGGATAATATCAGGGATGTTTGAAATGTAGACCTTTTTCTTCGGGGCATGCGCAGCTATCCGCAACATTAGTTCTTGCTACTGCAATCAGAGGGCGGGTTGGAGGTGGAAATCCTCTAGTGGATTATGACGTATGGTCAAGGTACTGTTATTTTTAATTAGCAAAGTTTTAGACGCACTGGAGAGTCAGATATACTGACAAAAAACACAGTAAGCTGAAATTCAGTGAGTTTGCCAGTATTTGCCAATTCGACCAATCTGTCAAAAGACCATTTTCTCGATTTGGTTTTACTATCCCTTCTCAGCCATTTTCAAAAGAACAGCTGGTCTACCAGCCTCAGCACTCCCCACCCCCACAGATCTTGTCATGTCAACAGGAAAACTAAGCAAAGTTGTGCTTGGGGAGCACTGACCTTAGCACTCTCCTTGACCCAGGTCAGGTGCAGTGACTCTACTACTCTCCCCCCCCCCCCCACACATATTTGGTTGTAAGGATAAGCAACAACGGTAGACTGGCCGATATGATCATTTATTACATCAACAATATATATATCTATGTTCCACCTTCAATTATCATCTATGCAATATATCTCATTCGTGTACATATCAATTACTGATCAAATGCATAGAAAATGGCTGGGCAATCCCGCCCTACTGAGCAATTAGAAACAGAACAAGGCGAGCGGGCACCGATAAGTGGCTACGGTGCTGGTCGAGTGGGCAGTGACGAGCCAAGCCAGGACCGGCAAGGAAGGGAACCGCAATGCCCCCCGGTGGATTGAACTAGAACCTGCCGCGGATCCCCTCAGTGGCGCCGACTAGGGCATCTCAACTTTCCCGCCCGAATCGACAAAAACGTTAACCTGGCGGATCGGGCCAAACTCTACCAGGAGCCCACAAAGGCTCCCAACCCAGCTGCACCCTACACCCGTATAAACAAGTATATACGCAGTATATAAATAGAAAGACTAAGCAAAATTGTGCTTGGAGAGCATTTGTCGGAGTATGGTTCCCGTCTCCACGAGCTGTAATGGGCAGAGAGACATAAGGAGGAGAGAGAGATATATACATACAATGAGAGGTTGTCACTCTCCCAGCACTGTCTCTGTGGCAGGGCTGCTAAACAACAATTTAGTCAAATGGCCGGAAGGCTGAGTTATGGAAATAACCACCGGATTTTGAAATATAATATGCTAAATATATTGTTCAAATACTTATCAATTGTAGCCCACTACTTTTGGTGTGAATAATTTATGGAATTGGTAGATTAACATACTTTTCAAAGTCTAATTGAGAGCTTCACGTGCCTGCCATCTTGGTTTTTTTTCATTCTCTACCAATTTCTCAACTTTATGCCTATATAGATAAACTATATGGAACCACCACCTCCACAGCTTCGAACGCACGAGTTCAAACCCTGGTCGAGTCAAACCAATGAATTAAAAATTGATACTTGTCACTTCCTAGCCAGGTGCTTGGCATTATTAGGATAGGGCAAGGACTGGTTGGCTCAGTGTCAAGCTAATGTGGCTGAGTGGGATATCAGGTCATGGTGCTGGTGGCCTGGTCTCCCAGTGGGGCAGCACTATAAATTCGCCATGAGTGCGCACTGTCACAAGTCGGTACCCGTCCACGTATGGCCTTAGATGTTGCCAGGACGTAAAGCTCCAACAACCAACCAATCAACCAAACACAGAGAGAGAGACAGAGAAATAAAGATAGGGAGAGACAGAGAGAGAGACAAAGACAATGACGGGTAGAAACCAATGGTAAGAATCTCACCTCGTTGCTGTAGTCGGGCTTGTACGCTGAAGCCATCCTGGTGTCCAACAAGCAGAAACTCTCCAATCCCATTGAACGTGAACCTGAGGCCATCAAAGGTCACAAAGTGCGGGTCACCTCCACCGCCACCTAGTGCGAAGCAATGACACTACTATTATGATTGGTTGGGGGTTATGGTGTGAGGGTTAGTGGTAAGTAGTTTATTATTTGGATCGCTTTATTCCAACCACTGGTCTTCTGATCAGTAGAAATGTACAGGTTGTTTTGAATTTTTTAAGTGTGTGGGGGGGGGGGGGGGGGGGACCAACACTCATAATCTTACTGGAGAAGGGTTACTGGATGGTATGGCCAAATGAGTTGAGTGTCAAACTCTGGGTTTGGTAGGTCACGGAATTCGAAGCCCTTGATTCGAAAACTGTTTGAGTCAAACCAATGACATAAAAATGTACACTTGTCGCTACTTAGTCTGGCACTCAGCATTACTAGAATAGGGCAGGGAGCAGTGGAATGAGGAAGACCAATTTTCTATAATTGAAATTTCCCCTGCTTAATCAACTAATGTATCAAAAGAAAACAAAAGCATGAATAATTGAGATGAGATCAAAGTTAGTTGAATGAGGGCACTAGAGTCATTTAGTGTTTTTTAAAGGTTTTTTTGGGGTGTAAATATGTTTATTCTGCTGAATATGTCTTTTGTCAGTGTTAGCATCTGTTTTTTCACTTTTAATATTGTTTAGGGATGTGCTCTAACCTCTCTTTCACGTCCATTGTATTATCTGATCACCTAGATGGATTTATATCAAAACTAGTGTATACCAAACTAGATAGACTTCCTATGTTTAAAAAAAAACCATGATGACGTTAGCATTTGTATGTTATATAAAGCAGTATGCAACCGGAAGTATGGAAAGACAGCCAGCTTCTCAACATATGTGCAATCTTTCCACTCCAACAGTAGAACTAATAATGCTAACATAGTAACAGTTGAAGCTACTGCACACAGTATATGGTAAACTGCAGCTAACAGGCACAGCACTAGCTAGCACTAGGGACCTCTACACTACTATTATCCATCAGTCACTAATCCACTCCTCGTCTACCTCCAGCTGACTAGCTGGTTGGTCGGTTGTTGGAGTTTTACATCCTGGCAACATCTAAGATCATATCAGGGCGGGTACTGACTTGTGACAGTGCCCACTCATGGGAACTTTACAGTGTTGCCCCACTGGGAGATCAGGTTGCCAGCACCATGACCCAATATCCCACTCAGTCACATTATCCTGACACAGCTAACCAGCTCTTTTCTTATCCTACTAATGCCACTCACCAGGCTAGGAGTGACAGGTACCAATTTTTTAAGTCATTGGTTTGTCTCGACCAGGAACCAAACTCCCAATTTCCCACATGTGAGGCCCGCGTTCTACCGATTCGGCCACCGTGCCCGATTTCCTCGTAGGACCATGACCTACATTAAAACCTCCAACCGCAGTCCTAAGGGAATACCAAAAATAACCTCGACGCTAATATTAAATGGCATCACACTATACTCACGACGATCCGTCTAATGTTAATGTGGTCATGCTACACCTGTGTTATTATACCATGGCTCTACTTGCAATCCATTAACCTAAATGCTGTAAATTACTGCCATTGTTAATGTATCATCATATTCTAGACTGCCATACACTACATACCAATCGTTGTGCAAATAAACTTGATTCGAACAATGGTTGGAAGACCAGTGCTTCCGTGCTGAAAAAAAAACCTAATTCAGCAGAATAAAAAATATTTAGCACCGAAGCAAACAAACAAAGCCTGAGCAAATAGAAATGAAGAAATTCATTATAAATGCTTTGCCAAAAAGAGCCTCTGTCTAGAGCTGAGCTGCCCCAGTAACTGACGAATCTGTGTAAGGAGAGACCAAGAGATGCATAGTCAATGCTCTAGAAGGTTAAAATATGTCTCCAGAACACCCAAATCATTAATATTTTTAACATGACCTTTGCACCCCTAGAATTACAGGATAAAGCTACCACAGATTTATATCAAACTAGACAGACTGAGGGATTGACTGACTGAGTACAGTTTGACATAAATCCACACTAGGTAAGCCCTGAAACCTTAGAGATGGGAAATTCATGTTAGATACTTATTTTATATCTCACACCACAATAGTATTACGCTTAATATGAGATAAAAATGCTTTTATTTAATAGATTCTTTCGGATTGATGATTTAACTGGAAATTAATGGGACTTATTTTGCTCTCTATTTCTAAAATATATTGACATAGCGATATCACTTATGAAGTACAGCTCTTAACTCGGAAAATTCCTGATGACAGATTAATTTGATAATAAAAGCCAAGAAATGTCATTTAGTTTTATCAACAGGCTAACTCTTTATTTTCTCTGTGGTGTAGTTTTCCTATACAGGTAAAGTTTTAAAGATGAATCCATGGATTCTCTTGGTTTATTGTCCCTCCTCCATATCCACATATTGTGTAGTATTACTATTAGACCACATAAGCTTTACTACACAATATTCACAACACATGCAACATCTGACGGCGATGACGAACAATACGGTTGTGGGACTGTTGCCACAGCACATACAAAAGCTATGGAAATTACTAACTTTCAAATGCACGTATGTCAGTCAAATGTTGGGATATTTTGAAAATTCCAAAAATATATTGCTTTTGGGTCATTGGAACTTCCAAGAAAAATAAAATTTTCATGTTGGACCATTTGGAAAATTTTAGGAGGGTACCAAACTGGTCAGTCACTATTAATACACAATATTCACAACGCATGCAACATCTGACGGCGACGGCGAACACTACGGTTGTGGGACCATTGCCACAGCGCATGCGTGTGAATATCGTGTATTGGCCTAAATTGAAAATGGTGCTAGTTAAATGGTACTAGTCAAATGGTACTAGTACCATTAGCAGAGAGAATGCCTCAGTGCTCTAGCATAAAAGAAATGGACACCACATGATTTTAACAGTTTATTTGTTTGTTGAGGTTTTACATCCGGGCAACATCTAAGGTCATATGAGGATGGGTATCTACTTGTGACAGTGCGCACTCATGGTGATTATATAGTACTGCCCCACTGGGAGACCATGCTGCTGACACCATGACCCAATTTCCCACTCAATCACATTATCCTGATACTGAGCTAACCAATCCTTGCCCTATCCTAGTCATACCGAATGCCAGGCCAGGGAGCGACAAGTATCAATTGTGTAAGTCATTGGTTTGACTTGGCCGAGTTTAAAACTCTCGACCTTCCTCAAAGGAAGCACTGTCGCAAGTCAAAACCCATCCTGATATGACTTTAGTTAGATGTTTCAAGGACGGAAAATTCCAACAACCAACCAACTAAAGATGTTGCTGCTCGGGCTACTGCTGCTAAGAAGCCTCACCCAGGCCTGGCGCTCGGTAGGCGTCGCATTCCACGGCGGGTCGGCGGGTCTTGTACATGGCATTGCAGTTGACGTCACTCCACACGCAGCAGAACATGAGCGGCTGCACGTCCTGCAGGAAGTGGTCGACTACCCAGCGCTTCTTGACGACGCCGCCGACCACCAGCCCGTCAGGGTGCGCTGCGACAGGTCGCGCCGTCGTGACGCCCTCCTGCATGAAGCCTTCCGAGTTGTAGCAAACCTTCTGGGAGGCGCCCGTCGCGCTGTCAGGGATGAGAGAGTGAGTCAGCGATTTGAGGCTTATTGTTCGGTCAGGCACGAGAGCGAATCAGTGATTTGAGGCTTATTGTTCTGTCAAGCATGAGAGTGAGTCAGCGATTTGAGGCTTACAGCTAAACTATTCCGTCAGGGATGAGATTGAGTCAGCGATTTGGATGTCATTGTTCTTGTCAGCAATTTGAGGCTTACAGCTAAACTGTTCTGTCAGGGACAAGAGTGAGTCAGCAATGTGGAGCTTATTCTTCTGTCGAGATGAGTGTGTGTCAGCAATATCGGGTTTATTGTTCTGTCGGGGATGAGAGTGAGCCTGCAATTTGAGGCTTACAGCTAAAGTGATCTGTCAGTAATGAGAATGAGCCAGATATTTTGAGCTTATTGTTCTGTCGGGATGAGAGTGAGTCAGTGATTTTGAGCTTATTGTTCTGTCAGGATAAAAGTGAGTCAGTGATTTGAGGCTTCCGGCTAAAATGTTCTGTCAGGATAAGAATGAGTCAGAAATTTGTATGTTATTGCTGTCTGGAGTAGAATGAGTCAATGATTTGAGATTTACTGTTCTGTCAGGGATGGGAGTGAGTAAGCGAGTAGAGGCTTTCAGCTAACTATTCTCCCAGGGATGAGAGTGAGTCATTGAAGAGATGAGAGGAGGGAAGCGAGGGCAAAGAGAAAGGAAGACGAAGAGAGGAGAGGAGGGAAGGAAGGAAGGGCGAAGAGAGGAGAGGAGGGGCCGGAGGGCGAAGAGAGAAGAAGAGGGAGGGGAGGGCGGGAAGAGAAGGGAGGGCTTGGAGAGGAGAGGAGGGAAAGAAGGGAGAGGAGAGGAAGGAAGGTCGAAGAGCAGAGGAGGAAATGGAGGGTGAAGAGATGCGAGGATGGAAGAGAGGGAAAAGAGAGGAGAGGGACAGGAGGACGAAGAAAGGAGAGGAGGGAAGGAAGGGTGAAGAGAGGAGTGGGGGGAAGGGAGGGCGAGGAGAGGTAGGAAGGGAGGTCGAAGAGGGGAGAGGAGGGAAGAGAGAGCGAAGAGAGGAGAGGATTGAAGAGAGGATGGATGGGAAGGGGGGACGAAGAAGAGAGGACGGAAGGGAGGGCGAGGAGAGGCGAGGAGGGAAAGAATGGAGAGGAGGGGAGAGGAGGGAAGGGAGGGAGGGCGAAGAGAGCAGGGAATGGAGGGCGAAGAGAGGAGCGGACGGAAGGGAGGGCGAAGAAGAGAGGAGGGAAGGGAGGGCGAAGAAGAGAGGAGAGGAGGGACGGGAGGGCAAAGAGGAGAGGAGAGGAGGGAAGGGAGAGTGAAGAAGAGAGGAGAGGAGGGAAGAGGGAAGAAGAGAGGAGGGAAGGTAGAGTAAAGAAGAGAGGAGAGGAGGGAAGACCGGCGCAGTCGCATGTACTACTTACTCAGGGAAGGTCTGAATGACGCAGTCGGTGATGGTCGCTGAGTTGACGCACCCCCGGCCGCTCCACCGCACGGTGTAGCCGGCCCACGCCGGGTCGCTGGCCGCCTGCCGGAAGCTGCATGGCCCGGCTCGCCTCATCTTCACCACACTGACCCCGGCGCACATCTCCTCCCCGATCCGGTCCAGTATGCTCTTCCATAGCGGGCACGCGCTCATCGTGCGCATCTTGAGCTTCATCTTGATGGCTTCCACCGTGTCTTCGAAGATGTGGACGCTGGTCGTCATGGAGTTCCACAGCGCCGCCTGTAGGTAGGTGACGTCACTGTCGCCCGCCACTCGGCGCATCCGGTTGCGGACGGCCAGCTCGATGATGAAGTTGCGCACGAACCACACGGCGACGTGCACGTCCGAGTACAGGCACACCTCTCCCCTGTGGGTGGAGAAGAGGGTCACGTGGTCTGGTCAAGTGGGTTGAGAGCTGCATGAATCCAGAGTTACTACTTTTTTTTCTATTTAAAATTTTGTTTAAACATGCTTTTTTTAAATTCTTTTATTTTGGTAAAATAGTTTATTATTAAGCGGGGGGGTGGGGGGGGGGGCAATTTCAATTGTGGATTATTGGTCTTCCTCATTCCATCGCTCCTTGCCATATCCTAGTAATGCCAAATGCCTGGCTAGGTAGTGACAAGTATCAATTGTTATAATGTTAAGACATTGGTTTGACTTGGCCAGGGTTCAAATACCAAAACCTACCAAATCGAGAGGCAGATGCTCAACTCATTTGGCCATGGCTTCTGGGTTTGGAATCACTTATATATTAAAGGGATAAATTTGGGGATATGTGATGTTAAAGCAAGTTCCGGCATGCACATCGAAATGGTGGACATTGGCCATGTTCATCCATTTTCAGGTATAGCCTCAAAGCAAGAAGGTGTATTTAATTATTGAACCTCATTTAAATGGACATGTAATTGGGAATCTCACTTAAAGGGTATATAATTGTGGAACTCCACTTAAAGGGGCATGTAATTGGGAACCTAATTTAAAGGTGTCTGTAATTATGGAACTCCATTTATAAGAAAAATTAATTGCCATATCCTTATTAAGGGTGTGTATTTGCTTAACCTCATTAAAATGTGAATGTAATTGCGGAGCCCCACTTAAAGGGGCATGTAATTTGAAACCTAATTTAAGGGTGTCTGTAATTGTGGAACTCCATTTACAAGGGAATGTAATTGCCATTGCCTTATTAAAGGTGTATGTAATTGCTTAACCTCATTTAAAGGTGCATATAATGGGAGACTTTCTGGCCGGATTACACGCTAGGCGGCAGCAGCCGACGGTTCTTCTGCCCCAATCGCTAACCTGCACACCCACCACACACCTACACTCCCGCCACACACACCACACCTACACCACCACCACTCACCTACACCCTCACCACACACACCTACACATCAACCACACACACCCACCACTACACCCCCAACACACATACCTACGGCTTAGGGATGTAGGGTGGGGTGTAGGTCTGTGTGGTTGGGGTTGATGGTGTATGTGTGCAGTTGGGGTGTAGGTGGGTATGTTGGGGGTGTAGGTGTAGGTGTGTGTGGTGGGTGTGTGGTGGAGGTGCAAGTGGTTTGTGGTGGAGGTGTAGGGGTGTCTTGCAGAGCGGCACCCCACAATCTTTAGCATCCCTAAACCCCCACCACACACCTACACCCCCACCACAGCCCTAACTCACACCCCATGCCCCACCACACACACCTATACCCCACCCCATACACGCCACCACACACACCTATACCCCCACTACTCCCTTCCACAGACACCTAAACCCCCCACCACACACTTAATACTTTGGAAATGGCAAAACACGCAAGACCTTGGTCCCTCACATGTCACCACCTGCCGGCAGTATATTGCAAAAGGCGTTGCAACGAAAGTCTCCCATTGTGGAACCCCATTTAAAGGGGCATGTAATTATGAACCGCATTGGAGCAATGCTGGTTTTCAGATCCTGCATGTGGCTGAGTCCTCTATTTTGGAATGCATTCAGTGGGTGACATTGACTCATAAGGGTTAAAATGGAATGCTACACCAGATGGCAGCATGGCACTTACACTGTGGACAGTCCGTTGGAGGCCTTGATGAGCACAGAGCCGAATGTGATTAACTGTAGCGTCTCGTTGGAAACCAGCGGAAGCCCGTTTATATCCAAAGCGAAGGACCCATTGTTCATCTGGTCCACAGCCAACAGGAAGAGCAGCTCGTCTAATTCTCCACTGGAACTGTGCCAAGCAGAGATGCGGGGGGACCCCACTCAGTGAATGGAGCGTTGTGGTCTAACACGCAGGGACATGATTGTACCCACATATAAACCTAATTGCATGGCGGAGTGATCTCAAATGGGCATTGGCATTGAGCTTCAGATCCAGCCCATTTGAAATTATTCCGCTGACCAAAAATTACTTGTACACAATCCTAAATGTAGCAAAGTTCATCTTCTCTGAGTTGTATTGAAAGTGTATGAAGATATTTCATTGTTTATAATGGAACTTTGTGATATAACATTGAAAGACATGATTGTACCCACATATAAACCCAATTGCATGGCGGAGTGATTTCAAATGGCCCTTGGCGTTCAGCTCAAGGTCCAGCCCATTTTATATCCTTCCACCCACAAACACTGACTTCTACATAATCCTAAATGTAGCAAAGTTCATGTTCTCTGAGTTGTATTGAAAATATATGAAAATATTTCATAGTTTTCAACGGAACTATATTCTAGTGACTTCAAACAGCACTAGTGCCATTTGACAGAGCAGAAATCACACGTGTATTAAAGTAATAACTATTCAATAAGCATATGCAGACCTTTTTGTTTAATTTAGTATCTGAATGGTTACATTCTCAGCACCAGCTGTTTCACATTGTTTACACATTGTTTACACACACAAGTGGAATGAAGAGTTAAATTGTCGATGTTGATTTGCAATGTTGATTTGCAACATGGGTAATTGAGTGTCCGAACCAGCATTCGTTACTATGGATGCTATCACTACTGCCCCCTACCAATTTAGATTCGAACTAATAATGGCCGGCGATCGATGCGCCACCTGGAGTAAAAGTTGAAATAATTCCGACCTGAACTGCTTAAAGTTCACTTCACCAGAGCATTTCATTTGATCGGATCTGTACTTCTTCAGCTCAAAATTCACCACCCACCCAATCCAACTATTAAGATCTAAACTCATGTTAGGGTTAAGTGCCTGCAACCTCGAACTCTTAAATCAAAACACTACGACTCTATACTGTAACAACATGAAAAGAAAAGAAAACTGCCACTATATATTGATCTGGTCTCGTGTCGCTCAATTATAGAACAGCAAATAACTTTAAATGGTAGATGATGGAGTATGGACATTTGGATTGGAATGGACAAGAGTTATGAGCAGGGAGCGGTGCAGATTTGCTGCAATTGAGTGTGAACATATCAGGGCCGTATTCGATTAACACGACCCGGGAGACTCGGGTCATCCGAGTCATCAGAATTTCAAATCGAACACCACGAGTGGAGTCGACAAATACACATGCTGTGTGCAAAATGTCCGGATACCAGTAACCCACTTCTTGGCTCGGGTTTCGCTAGGAGCGACGACGTCATATTTTGTGCTGGTAACTGTAGGATAACAGCTACCAGTGCCATTCCTACGTGTTTTTAATGCTTTTTGTTGTTGTAATAATGAAATGGAAATATAACTAAACTATGCAATCATAAAATACTATAAATCCTAATTTGCTGTCGGTATATCGGTTATTCCAACAACAAAAAAGAGTTTCGGATTATGCCACCATTTTGTCCACCCCGAGCGTGCTGGAGAGTGTTCGATTGTGCAACCCGAGGATGTAGAGACTGCGCATGTGCCAAAAAGTGACTCAGTAATCCGAGTTGGTTAATCGAATACACCCCTAGGGGGCGCTGCCGAGGGAGTCTAACCCACAGTTGGTAGAATCCGAACAGTGTGGTTAGAGTGACGTCAGCACATTAAGAATACATATAAAATGTTTGTGTAAGTGTGACTATAAAAGTGATGCTAGTTATATCAGAACATTGTTGATGGTTCTACTTGTGCATTGGTCTTACTTCTTTTTTTAAGTGTCCAAAAAGGCTGTGGTTAGTCATTTCTCCCTGACCTACTTCTGTTAGGTTTTCATTTTCTACTTTGGGTTAGGGGATTTGAGAGGCAGGAAATGGGGGTGTGTAGGAGTAAATAAGTAGATAAATAAGTAATTGAATAAGTAAGGGATCGATGCCTTACTTGTATTTGTAGGAGACAAAAAAGACGCTGATCATATTCCCTTCGATGACATCAGGGTCCCACGTCACAATAAGGTTGCCGTCAGTTTTTAGGTTCCACATCTCCTCTGATGTTCTTGTCACCATGGGCACGGCTGTAGCATCAGTTCCTGCAAGTCATAACGCAGATGATGGTGGTGATGATGATTATTATGCTTATTGTGCATATTGCTGCGGCAATATGGGTAATTCGAAACTGAGGCGACCACCTCTTCCCCACCCCCCTCCTTTTTTCCTCCTTCTCTCCCCCCCCCCCCCTTTCTACCTCCCACTCCCCCTCCTTCCTCGACCCCTAGGTGGCGGCACCGCCGCCCCCCTTCCCCCTCCTTCCCTCTTTTCCCTCCAGGTGGCGGCACCGGCACTCACCGCTGGTGCCGCCGCTGGTCCCCTGCCTCCCCCCTACCTCCCTTCCGCCCTCCTTCCCTCTGCCACTTCTCCACCACACGCCTGACCACCAACACCTCTTTTTCACCAGCCCGCCCGACCCCACTAATATCATAAGGGTTGAGGCCCGGGTCACCCAGAGACTTTCCTTATTTACCTTAGACTCGATTATTTACTCGCTTAATTGACTTATTACTACTTGTTGAACTTATGACCTCAGCATTCATTCATTACTATTCCTTGACATTCGCTTATTTACTCGATTAACCTTATTGACTCTCACTACAACACCATTGTTCACGATTACTTGATTTTGACTTAACTACTCCTGAATAAATTTCCACATTATGTACTTCCGCCTCGTGTTTTGAATTATTGTGATTATGATAAGTACAATTATTACGATTGTTATGATTATTATCGTTACGATGATGGATAATAAGTAAATAAATAAGTAAATAAATATGTTTCGTTTGTTTGTGATAGTTTTACATCCTAGCAACATCAAAGGTCATATTAGGATGGGTACCGACTTGTGACAGTGTGCACTATTGGTGACTTTATAGTGCATAGTGCTGCCCACTGGGAGACCAGACCACCAGGACCAGGACCCAATATGCCACACTCGCATTATCCTGATATTGCGGTAACCAGTCCTTATCCTATATTATTAATGTCAAGCGCCAGGCTAGGTAGTGACAAGTATCAATATTATAAGTCATCGGTTTCACTCAGCTCGAATTCAAATTCCTGACTTTCTGCATGGGAAGCCTTCGCTACACCGTTTTGGGCACCGTTTGCATTAAATAAATACATGAAGTAATAAATAAATAAGGAAATAAATAAGGAAATAAATAAGGAAATAAATAAGCACATAAATAAGTAAATAAATAAGTAACTGAATAAATAAATGAGTAAATAAATTAGTAAATAAATTAGTAAATAAATGAATCATTAACAGTATATAAATAAGTATATAAATATGTACGTAAATAAGTAAATAAATAAATAAATGAGTATATAAGTAAATAAATGAGTAAATAAGTGAGTAAATAAGTGAGTAAATAAGTGAGTAAATAAATAAGTAAATAATTATTTAAATAAATAAGTCAATAAATAAATAAGTCAATAAATAAGTCAATAAATAAGTCAATGAATAAGTAAATATATAGGTAAATAAGCAAACAAATAAGTAAATGAATAAGTAACTGAATAAGTAAGTAAAGGAGTAAATAAATGAGTAAATAAATGAATAATTAATAGTATATAAATAAGTATATATATAAGTAAGGAAATAAATAAATGAGTAAATAAGTAAATAAATGAGTAAATAAGTGAGTAAATAAGTGGGTAAATACAGTAAATAAGTAAGTAAATAAGTAAGTACATAAATAAGTAAATAAGTAAATAAATCAATAAATGGGTAAATAAATGAGTAAAAAAATGAGTAAATATGTGAGTAAATAAGTAAGTAAATAAGTAAACAAATAAATAGGTAAATAAATAAGTAAATAAATAAGTAAATAAGTAAGTAAATAGATAAGTACATAAATGGGAAATTAAATAAGTAAATAGAAAAGTACATAAATGACGAAATAAATAATTAACCAAATAAGCAAACAAATAGGTAAACAAATAAGTAAATAAAGAAGTAAGTAAAGAAGTAAAAAAAGAAGTAAATAAAGAAGTAAATAAAGAAGTAAATAAGTAAACAAGTCACATAGGGTCCTACCTAAGATGAGTGGCGCGGAGTGCGGGTAGGTGCTGCCGCCGTCGGCTGACAGTTGGACGCTGACCATGCTGAGCTTCCAGAAGGTGGGCATGACGACCCAGGCCGAGTGCGGCGCACGGTAGGTGACTGGCACCTCCACGCCATCGACCTTGACCTTCAGGGACATGCCGGCCGTCAGACAGGGCCCGGACAGCTGCACATGGGTGCCACCCTGAGGGGAAGCCATAGGGGGCGCCAGCGACAGGGCACCTGCAGCAAAGTGACTGCCCCTTAGAGTTACATAATCTCATGGCTTTCAGTGGCTGCTGTATTATATATATATATGTGATGTATAAGAATTATGTGAGTATAAAGGCACATAAGGAAATGTTCCCTAATATTATCACCCATATGTTGTGTGCTACTCTATGGGTGACCCCTTCAACTATTGGGACCAGTGGCGCCACCACCACCCAAGCATGGTAGTAGGGCAAAGCACTGTCACTCAAGCGCTTGAATTTTTTTATCTTATATATATATAATGTGAAAGAATTATACAAGTATAAATTGCAGACCTTCTGTAAACTGCCATCTCAGTCTTCGACTGCCTCACTCTGCGACTGTACCAACTCGACTGGTGTCACCTTCTATATGCTTCCGACTCTCTAACCATTAATCTACGCCTGTACCAGTTTCACCAAAAGATTTTTAGGTAAGGGCAAGAAAACCTCTTGCCAGAGATTACACTCTATTCAACACACTTTGTTGTCTTGGTCTTCATTTCACACTGCAGTCATTTCATGCGGCAATAAAATGCAATGCTTAATAATTGCACCACTATCTAAGTTGGGTATGTAGAATCAAATCTAGGTACGTGTCTTGGTTTATAAATCGCTATGCAAATTTAATTAATGTATTATTTCATTCAGCAAGGGACATTTTAATTGAATACAATGGAGCCCCTCTCTTTCCACTGATCCTTGTATGCGCACTATATATTTAGCCAATATTATCATAATTGTACACGAGGGTTTTTTTCTCCCTCTTTTCGGTAAATTTTACTTATTGTGACAATTAGATAATTATATATATATATATGTATATACATATTATCTGCTACATTATATATACAGTAAAACCTCCCTAACCGACCACCTCCACAGATCGATCACTCCCCTATATCGATCGTTTTATCTGGGTCCCAACAATACCATTTTAACCATATTCTAACTCCCTAAACAGACCACCTCTCTAAATGGACCACTTAAAGTCGGTCCCAAGGTCGGTCGATTTAGAGAGGTTTCACTGTATATCTTATGTAATTGTCATACATATAGCTATTAAGCTATGCACATTGTATATCACATATATATATGTATATACATATATATATATATATATATATGTGTGAGTGTGTGTGTGTGATATACGATGCGCAAGCTTAATACAGCATGATGATACAGTCCTTTTCCGTGTGGTATCACTGTAGTTTCAGGCAACCTTCAGCGCCTCGGTAAAACTAGCAACTAGAGTAACTTGAACCACTAGGTGGGAGAACCATAGACTCAAGCTTAATGACTAAAGCGACGTTGAACCACCAGGTGTCAGCACGCTACATGGGAAATACCCCGACAAACTTAAAAGCCTTAGAGGGTCCTTGACAATTATCAACATTTATACAAGTGTATTAAAATATAAAATTTTTTCATCGCGCAGTAGGTTGGTTGGTGCATGGGTGCGTGATTCCTGCTCACATATCATGGATGTCGCTTTGTGCATGCAGGTCTTTGAAGGTTCGGTACAGACCTGAGTCGTCGCAGAGCGTGGTGACGAATGGCTGCGTGTCCACACGGAACGTCCAGACTCCATGCACGTTGATGTTTGATGACGTCACAAGGTCGGTGACGTTGAAAAACCCGGACCCGGGGAGGGAGTAGCTCTGGTCCATGCCTGCGTTGATGCCCACCTAGAACGAATGAGTTGAGCATCTCTTGCGGAGTCAGAGCAATGACTTTAAAATGTATACTTGTCGCCACCCTAGCCTGGCGTTTGGCATTACTAGGATAGGACAAGGAGCAGTGGAATGAGGAAGACCAATTGTTCATGATTGAAAATTCCCCTGCTTAATTAACTAATATACCCCCAAAAAACATAACAACAAAACATTTAGAATGACTTGAAGAATCACAGAGTATGCAGTCAACTCAGCAAAACTGTTTGCTATTTGTATGTTAGCAATCATTTAGGAAATGGCCGGTATGGTCATAATGGTAAAAAAATGGTGTAATGGTTAGCACACTGGCCCGGAATGTAAAGAGATGTGGGTTCGAGTACCGCTCTAGGCGCAATATTTCCCATTTTCATCACCCCCCATGACACTGGTTGCCGTGACCATGATCCTGTACAAGCTACACGCTGTATAGTTGTTGAACTTACCCTGTGTATGTATATATGTAAGTGCATTGCCGGTATGTATGTAATTGTAAGCATTAAAAGACTTACAATTCCAGGGGGACGAGTGTAGTGGTCTGCACTGACCTCTCAGGCAAGGAGCCGCATAGACAGGTAGGCGTGGGTAGTATGGTGATATCAGGGAACCTAGGTGGTGTAATGGTTAACACACTGGGCCAGAATGCAAAGAGATGTGGGTTCGAGTCCCGCTCTAGGCGCAATATTTCCCATTTTCATCACCCCCACGACAGTTGCATAGTCTGATAAAAACACCAAATTTTCATAAGCTAGATTTGAACCTACAAATCCAACTTAGATACTGCTGTATTTATTAAGTATTTGTTGCTATATAGAAGGTGATACACTGAATCAATTCAATAGAACCTGTCACTACTGAATCCTATGCAGTCAGAGTTTTGGCAAGAACGCTAATATTAATTTGGCAGCTTTACACTTAAAATATCTCTTAAGTTAGTCATTTTAAAGCAAAGTTAATTCAAACTAAAGGAAAGTACATTATATATAACGATCATCCAAATTTATTTATCTCCGAAAATGACAGAAACTCAAATTTATCGGACTGTGCAACTTTAAGTGCTTTGGGTCGCATAAATAGGCCTATACTATCAATAACAACACAAAAAGGGGGGGGGGGGGCAGCTAATCTGTTGACAATCGAACAAAGGCTGTGTTGGCTTTCGATCAGGTGTGAGTAGAGCATAGAGCCTGTTTCCGTGGAAGGAGCACATACTTACCAGAGGGTTAGGTGCGGTTCCACTCTCGTCCGTGCCCCCGAGACTGGCATAGTTGAGCGTGACAAAGGAGTAGAGTCCGTCAGTCAGCAGGACGGCTTGGAATGTGCTCTTCTACAAGACAGGAGGCGGCAAAGATTGGCTGGTTGATTGTTGGAGTTTTACGTCCTGGCAACAGCTAACGTCATATCAGGACTGTTACCGACTTGTGACAACGTGCACTCATGGTGACCTTATTACAGTGCTGCCCCACTGGGAGATCGGCCGCTAGCACCATGACCTGATATCCCACTCAGTCACATTATCCTGACACTGAGCCAACTAGTCCTTGCCCAATCCTAATAATACTGAGTGCCTGGCTAGGAAGCGACAAGTATCAATTTTTAAGTCATTGGTTTGACTCGACCAGGGTTCAAACCCATGGGTTCGAATCCAACGATCTACCAAAACGGGAGACGGAGGCTCAACTCATTCGGCCATCCCGTCTGGTGAGAGGCGGTGAAAAGGTCAAGGCATTCAAGGGGGTTCATAATCGCACAGGATAGCCGAATGAGTGACTACAGCACTTGCTTCCCATCTGGGACGCCATGGGTTCGATCGTGGGCAGAGTCAAACCGAAGACTTTATAATGGTCGCAAGCTTGCTTGATGCTTGCATTACTGGGATTTGATAAGGGTTTTTAGAATGAGGAAAACTTGGTGTCTGTGAAATTTACTGATGAAAGCATCAACTATTTTAAATGAACTAGATTTGATTCTACAGCATCATCATCATTATCATCATCAATCGCTTAATCTCGAGGGTCATTGGGGCACCACGGATGACTTGCAGCCAGTTTTATCCAGTGTTCCCTGTTTTCTACATGAACAACTCAAATACTGCTGCACTTATTAAGCATTTGTCACGGCATAGAAGGACAGCTATGTGGGTTCTAATCCTGCTTTACGCACACTATTTCCCATTTTCCTCATCCCCCACAACAGTATTATGAACCCTACTTTGACTAAGATGGCATCAGTATTTTGACGTGCTTTTAAATTTTTTATTATTTTATTGACGCTGTATTTATAATGTCCATAGCATATAAGCCCGGGTACCCAGGCTTGTTTTCAATGCTGGCCAGTTGTAGTGTTGGTGTTATCTTACCACACAGTAGCTGCTGATAAGTAATTTGATTGCCTGCATTTCAGTAGCAGATAGATAATTGGTTGGTATGGTTAGTAGCCTATGTTAGTTTTTTTTGGATTTTCTTGGCATATATGTATTTTATTTTGTTCTACTCTTATTACTAGACAAGCATACTCCTATTTACATATCATAGGCTTGTACGTAGCTGTGTGGTGTGTTATCTGGCTACTCTTGGCATCCTTCCATTTGGCGTCCTGCTGGTGGGCCGTGACATATCACATGCCCCTTTGCAGTGCAGCTTAGTGGGGGTTTCCTAGCCTAATTTGCACAGATATTTTTTGTAAGTTTCTAGGTCAGGAATTTGTCGTTCCTTTACCCTTTGTGCATTCCACACCTTGGCAGCCATTTCCAGCATGCTTCTCTCATGAGCTTTTTTTTGGCTTCTGTTCTGCTTCAGTAGTGGCGCATTATTTGCTCTAGTAGCCCTTTGTGGTTTCGTTAGGAGTTTATTGTTTTGACTATAGCTATATGCTAATGTTTTCAAATGAATTATTCTCCTATTTTCTAGTATTTTCACTTTGGTTCTTTTGTGTATGTCATAGGTGGGGTGCAGCTTGTCTACTCTTAGACAGATTTTTAGGGCTCTGTTCGGCAGTATTTGCAATTTTTTTAATAGTTCTTTTCTCGCACCCATGTAGTTTACATCTCCATAGTCAAAATAGGGGAGCACCATGCCCTTGAAGATTTTTATTGACATTTCTGATGGCATGTAGTCTCTTAGCTTCGCAAATAGCCACAGTTTGTGGTTTACTTTCTGGATAATTTTATTTATACATAGGTGGTAGTTTAGTTGGCTGTCCAACTCAAGGCCTAGGTATTTGTAATGGTCTACATTTTCTAATGTTTGGTTTCTTAACTTACAGTGTAGTTTTCTTTCTGGCATTTGTTTATGCGAGAAGAGTACTGTTTTTGATTTGCTTGTGTTGATGGTTATTTTGTTGGACTCACACCACTCATCTAGTTTTAGTAGGAGCTTATTTAGTTTAGTTATTACCTCCTCTTCTGTGGTGCCATTTGCGTATATGACTGTGTCATCTGCATATAGTTGGAGGCACTCAGTTTGCAACCATTTTTCTAGATTGTTTATATAGATTATAAAGAGTAGCGGCCCTAACACTGACGTAGCATTTTATCCAATCCATAGTGTTGGACTTTATGCCCATGGTTTTTAGTTTTTCCAATAGTATTTTCTGGTCTACTGTGTCAAATGCTTTGCTGAAGTCAATGAAGGCTGCTCCAACTAATCGTTTTTGGTTCATTGATGCCAGTATGTCATTTGTTAGGTTAGCTATTGTTTTTGATGTGGAATGAAGTTTCCTGAAGCCCCCTTGTCTTTCGTTTAGTATATGGTTTTTTCCATGTGTTCATTTATGTGTCTATGTAACACTTTTTCAATGAGCTTGCCTGGGGTTTGAATAATTGATATTGGCCTGTAGTTTCCCATGTTTTGTTTGTCTCCACTTTTGTGAATAGGGGTGATGGTTGCCATTTTCCAGGCTGAGATAAAACGCACCTGCTCAAAGGAGATGTTGAATAGGTCTACTATAGTAGCCGGGATGGCTTGGAGTGCCTCTTTCAGTATTTTGGTTGGTATTTCATCTATTCCACTTGGCTTATTCATGCCTGTGTCATTTATTAATCTTTTTACTTCCATCATATCTGTTTTGCAGGTGGGGATTTCGTTCTGCACAGTTCCTGATCTGTTTTCCCATCTTTTAAAAAAAGATTCTGACAGCTTTTGCCCTATTGTGGCAAAGTGTGTGTTCAGTATATTTGCTGCATCTTTGTCTGTGAGCATTGCCCCTTCGTTATCTTGGAAGTTTGTATGCTCTTCTTTGTTATTTTTTTGGAATAATAGGTTTACATTTTTCCAGAATTTGTTTCCCCAGTCTTTGTCCTGCTTTATTATGTATTTCTTTTTTGCTGTTCTCACAGCTTTGAGAGAGTTGTTTCTGGTGACATGGTAGGCCAGTTTGTCTTCTATTGTTTCTGTGCGCTTTGCTTTATCACCCAGTTTACTTTTGGTTGTGATGAGTGTTAGCAGGTCTTTGTCTACCCAAGGGTCTTGGTTTTTTTGTATTTTTCTTTTCTTTATGGGGCACATGTCATCAGTTGATTTTCTTATTTCTGTGATGATGCTGTCCCAATAGATATCAACATCACCTCTGTTTTGTGTGATGTTGTTTATGTTTTGGTGCAGATGATTTTTTAATGTATCTTCTGAGTAGTTTTTTAGGGACCTGCCCATTTTGTATTCATAGTGATTTGTGCTTTTGAGCTTTTATACTAGTTTGTGGTCGCTTACACCCCAGCTTCTAGTGCCCCATTTTGTGGCATGGTTTGAGTTGGTTAGTATTAGGTCTATTGTTGAGCTATCGTTGCTTAGCCTTGTGCTTTCAGTGATGAGCTGCTGCAGGCCTAAGATTTTTATGGTGGTTTGCAGCATTAGTTTTTTTTTTTCATTGCTGCTGTAATTCACATTGAAGTCCCCTAGCACAAAGATTTCTGCATTTGTTGATTTTTTTTACAGTGTTTATGCTCTTTTCTAGTTCTTCAAGGAATACTTCAATTTCACCTGATGGTGGCCTATAGAGGCTCGCTATGGCTACATTTGCTCGTTTTCGTTTTTTATTAGGCACCATAGTAGTTTTATGTGCTCATTTAAGAGATTTGTTGGTTTTAGCCTTTCAGTGTCTAGGTTTTTGGTAGCTTTGCAGTAGATGACAACACCTCCACCCTTTTTTGTTTGGTTCATTGCATTAATGTGTTGTCTGTCATTACGTACAAGCCTATATCCGTCTATATTGAGGGTGTTGTTTTGGTGTTTGTCAGTGAACCATGTCTCTGACAATGTTAGTACATCTAGATTGTCTTTTTTAAGATGCATTTTTATTATGTCTATTTTGTTGGATGCGTTCTGGCAGTTTAGGTGGGCGAAGTGTGTGCCCCTTCCCAGTTTGCATTCAATCTCTTCTACCATATTTATTTTACTTACTTTAAATAATATTTTTAGGATAGTGGTTGCTTGATTTCATGAGTTTTTTATTTTGTTTTTATTTTATTTTTAGGTTAGTGATTGATGGATTCGGAGTATATGTGCTGGTGCATACAGCACACATGGCCCCTTTTAATAGATAGTCATGCGTACCCCCGCTACTTTTATTTTTACCTGTGCGCATGGAGGAAGGCATGAACATTACAGCTTGTATTAGTTGTACCTGATTATACTTATGATTTAGGGTTTGGTTAGTGTGATTTATAAAAGTTAGTGATACTTATGTTTTGGAGCCCTGGTGCTCTTTCCAGTTCTCCATGATGCTTTTTGACAGCCTCGCACTGACGTAACTGGCATATTCCTCATTGTAGTTGCTACCATCCATCATGCCAATGCCATACCGTGCTGCTCTCTTTCCATACTTCTTGTTTTCTTATGACATATTTGTTTTTGCTCATTTATTTCTTTATTTCTTTATTTGTATTTGCTTCATGGTAAGTTTGTGATACTCATGGTTTTGTAGCCTTGGTGGTCTTATTCCCAGTTTTCAGCGATGCTTTTTTCTATCCTGGTCATGACGTATTGGGCAAATTTTTCATTGTAGTGAATGCCATCCGTCATGCCGATGCTGTACCGTGCTGAACACCTCCCATGCCTCATCTTGTGTATGTAGTTAGCATACCTTGGTATGGCTATGCTTCTGTTCCGGCTGTTATTTAGGTGGTGTATGAAGGCAGTCAGCTCCGGTATGCATTCATCTACCAGCATTTGATAGTTTTGGTGGTTTTGGTTTCCGCTGCGGCCATAGTATTTCTCCATGTCCAAGCCCACAAGCTCTCATATTACTAGTAGTTTTGTTACTTGGCTGGGTGTTTTGTGTGCTTGTGTGTACTCAATTTTCATGTACTCCATGAGTGTTGTTTTATCTTTGAAAGCTGGTTTCAGGTCCCTGCGGCCTATTTTCGTTGTTAGGTCATAAATCCCTGCCGTCAGGTATATTTGTGCCGGTGGAGTGGATTTTATATATTTCCTGTGCACAGTGTTCGCTATCCTGCCAATGGTCGCCCCTGGCACTGACTCCACTTTGACTTTGTAATTCAGTGTGCTGGGGTATTTGTCCTCCAGGTGCTGGGTTAATGCCTTTGCTCTTGAGTCTCCACTGATCACAATTATTTTATTCATGGTGGTGTCCATTTGCTTTAGTGACCCGCTGCTAATTCTGTGTCATCGTTCTAATTCGCAGTTGCTGGTTGTGTTTTGAAGTAGGCTTGGGCGGAACTGCTGCTTTGCTCTTTGCTCCTCCTTCTATCTTGCCTGAAGAGGTCTATGCTTTCCGTGTGTGTCTGTGTATTCACATATCTCACTAGTGCATTGTTAATTAATAAGTTATTTTGCTGTTTTGCTTGCTTGGGTTTACTGTGTCTATTTTATATTTACTTTATTTTGCTTATTAATTTTGGTTTCTATTCGTTGGCATTTGTGAGGCTTACCTTGACTTTTTGTAGGATTTCTCCCATTCTATTCTTGGATCCCTGTTTGACTGTTTCCCCTTCACTGGCACTGTCCAGGAACCTACCTGAGCCCCAGTATGGGCACTTTGTGCACTCTCTGAATGCATTGCCTGGAGCATTGATTAATTTTTTCTTTAATTTCTCATTTTGAGTGGATTTCGCACATACAATGTCTTCCAGGACTTTTTCATTGGTTTTGCACCATTCCGGCGATCTCCATATTTTCTTGGCCATTGCCTTTATCATGTATGGATTCTCTGCATTGTCTATCAGCCTCATTAGTTCATGTTTTTCATGAAATTTGGCCATGATTGAGCAGTAGTATTGTTCGGCTGATGTGTATTTCTTTCCGTCTTTGCCTGTGATCTTGCATGCGTATAGGTTGCTGAAGGGGGAGTTGTACCCTTGGAAGGATACTCCCCAGGCATGTTCCCTGGTTGCTGCTTTTTCTGGGGTGATTTCCTCTATTTCTATTTTTTCGAACTTGTTGAGCGTGTACATCTTCCCGTTTATCTCGATATTGCACCCTCTCATCTTGACCGTTTCTATTTTCTCGTTTTTGCTTTTGTTTTCAACGGCCAGTGTGCTTGCCAAAATGTCTCCAAAGTTTGGCATTTAAAATAGAAGTTACTTCAAAGTTTGTTTGTTGTTTGTTGTTGTTTTACATCCTAGAAACATCTATGGTCATATCAGGACCGGCACCGACTTGTGACAGTGTGCACTCATTTCGACTTTATAGTGTTGTCTCAATGGGAAATCAGGCCACCAGCACCATGACCCGATATCCACTCAGTCACATTATCCTGACACTGAGCTAACCAGTCCTTACGCTATCGTTTTTAATGCCGAGTGCCAGACTAGGAAGTGACAGATATCAATTTTAAAGTCATTTGTTTGACTCGAACGGGAAACGAACTCCCCGACCTTCCGCATGCGAGGCCAGCGCTCTACCGATTAGGCCACCGTGCCCGGTACTACTTCTAAGTAAAGTGAAGTAGACCATAGCAATTGATCTAATTATATTCATCTCAGAAAAATGACTGAAACTCAAAACCATCGGACTATGCAGCTTTAAATGGTGACATTTCTGCAAAACTTTGAACTGGAGAGGTTTAAATAGCCACCGGGAGCGATATTAAAGAAACTGATAGCGACCACCTAGTTTTAAAGTGGAGAAGGGTCCACAGTGAGGAAAAGAGGAACAACGGGTGACCACTGTCCCATATTGAGCATACCCTTGCAGGAATAGTTTCCCATTCTTTAAGTACTGATATTGTGTGATTTAAACAGAAGTCGATGTAGATAAATTTAAAATATACTTCAACTAAGTTCAAGCAATTTAATCTGTGCAAAAGATACATATATGTGTGACTCTGTCTGAACAAGAAACTACTAAAAAAACTAATGGACGTATTCGACTGGTACCTTTCCATAATTTGAGCCAATCAGAGATCTTCTTTTCAATTGCAAGGTTGCACCTTATGGGGGGGCCGCCATTTGCAATAAAAAAGAACAGCTCTGATTGGCTGACACTCAGAGCTGTTCTCAGCCAATCAGAGATATTCTTTTCGATTGAAAATGGCGGCCCCCATGGAGGCCTCCATTTGCAATAAAAAAGAACAGCTCTGATTGGCTAATACTGAGTTTTCGCGAAAACGAGAAAAGGAAAGTCCATTTCCGGCAAGTTCAAACAGGCTCAGACGAGTTCAAACGTGGCTGGTTGTCCCTCTCCTTTCAGTGCTGAATATGTGTTAAGGCGAACAGGATGACTGTTGGTTCACAGTGTAGAGGAGGCGTAGAGGAGAGAATGACAGCTCTGCAGTAAATATCATAGAGGTTAAGATGGACAGAGAAAAACACTGAGGCCATATTCGATTGTGACGGTCCGGACCACTCGGGTCATCCGAGCCTAAAAATACACGGGCCGTGTGCAAAACGACCCGACCCAGGTGCCCCACATCTTGGCTGGGGGTTTGTTTGTTTGTTGTTATTTTACGTCCTCACAACAGCTAAGGTCATATCAGGACAGGTACCGACTTGTGACAGTGCGCACTCATGGTGACTTTATAGTGCTGTCCCACTGGGAAACCAGGCCGCCGGAAGCATGACCTGATATCCCACTCAGTCACATTATCCTGACACTGAGCCAACCAGTCCTTGCCCTATCCTAATAATGCCGAGCGCCTGGCTAGGAAGCGACAAGTATCAATTTTTAAGTCCTTGGTTTGACTCGACCAGGGTTCGAACCCACGACCCCACGATCTACCAGCATGAGAGACGGACGCTCTAACTCATTCGGCCATCCCATCTGGTCCTTGGTTGGGGGTGCTAGGAGCATTTGTGCTGGTACCTGTGTGTGTCATGTACTGCAAAGCTACTTTTTGTATAATGTAATACACCATCCAGATTAAAATGGACATATATCTAAATGATGCTATCATAAAATACTTTAAATCCTGTTTTGCTGTATTTATATTGGTTATTTTAAAAAGAATTGGAGTAAGCCACCATTTTTTCGAACCCGAGCGTCTTTGTTAATGCAACCCGAGGTTATAGGTTTTGCGCATGCGCCAAAAAGTGGTACGGATGACCCGAGTTGTTTAATCGAATACGGGGGCGGCTATCGTTATTTATCTCCACATAATAAATTACATATTAGATATATATATGTATATATATATATATATATATATATATATATATATATACATATATAACCTAGAAATGAGAGAATTTAGAGTGTGTGCTATTGCATCTCATACACAACCATCCTTTGGTCGTACTTCCCACACACACACTCCCTCCCCCCATCCCTTAGAATGATTTGAGGCACCCAGGTGTGACATGACCCCCCCAAGGTTACCTAGCTTATCCACATCTCCCTCGTACCCACCGCGGGGGAGCGCGGGTTATAGTGCGGAAGGTCGGGAGTTTGAATCCCAGCCGAGTCAAACCTATGACCTATAAAATTGATACTTGTTGCTACCTAGCCCGGTGCTCGGCATTACCAGGATATGACAAGGACTGGTTAGCTCAGTATCAGGATAATGTGAGTGTGTTGGATGTTGGGTCATTGTGCTGATGACCTGGTGTTCCAGTGGGGCAGCACTATGAAGTCGCCATGAGTGCGCACTGTCACAAGGCGATGCCCGTCTTGATATGACCTTAGAAGAATTCAGCAATAGCTGAAATAGGTTTTTCAACTCTCACATATCTACAACATGTAAACCTTCATTTGAATATGCATTCTGCTATTATTTGGAATGCTTTCACTCTTGGCTTCTATGTCACAACAGTGGTACCCAGTTTCAGAGTGCAATCCATATATATATAATACATGATATAATTTATATATTATATATATGGATAGTGATAAGCCCCTTATCGCCTGTAATAAGCTCTGTAGTGCTCCTCCTCCCCCCCCCCCCCTGGGGATGGGGGTAGGGGGGGGGGGTGCCCTCCATGCACCGCTCCACCCCCTGCGCGGGGCTCGACACGCCACTCGCTGGGAAGTTATAACCGTAGAGCGTGGTCCAGGCAGTGAGGAGTGATTAGCAGCGTGGGCAAACATAGGTGGCACCACCATTCGAATCTGCTGATAAAGTCACAGAGCAAAGCAGACGAGGATTGAGGTGGGTGTTTATGGATCTTCTGATATTTATACTCCCATAATCCATATACATAATATTCTTTTCTTCTTGACTGTCCATCGGTGGCGATGATGACAGCAACTCATCATTTGTTGTGAACCCAGTGATGACTGGTGAGTCCAATGTGTGCTTGGAATGTATGGTGGCATGTTGGACATGTGTGTGTAGCTGAAGTCAGAGTCTGGTAGATGAAGGAGACAATCTTTTCTCTGTTGACACTTTTGTTTAGCTTGAGATATACGCTCAGTTTCAAACTCTGGTGTGCCTTTGCAAATAGAAGCACACCAAAAACTCCTGTCCTTGGCCACTATTAATCGAGTTTCAGTGTTCACATTAGATTTCTTCAGGTTGTATTTAACAGGGTCCTTGAACCTTTTCTTCTGACAACTTTGATTTCTGTGTCCTTTTAGAAGTTCAGGGTAGAATAGAGCTTTTGGTATTCTATCCTCATCCATGCAGACTACATTGCCAGCCCACCTAAGTTGTGCTCTCAATGACCATGCAGTAAATGCTGACCATTTTTGCTCTCTCTAAGATTTCAGTGTCTGAGATCTTATCCTGCCACCTGATATTCATAATTTTCATGAGACAGCCTAGCTGGAAATGGTTTAGTTGCTTAATGTGACGAAGGTATGTTGGCCATGATTTTATATATATATATATATATATATATATATATACATATATATATATATATATATATATATATATATATATATATATATATGGAATAGGGTCATTATGTTGTAAACAAATAAATTAAGGCTGTGCGAGCCTCATTTTCACTCAGGCGTGAATCAGGTTTAATTGTTATGACTTTCTCACAGCAAGTCGCCATGCAGGCGACACACACACCCACCCTTCTTCTCTAAGCCAAGTAAAATTTCTTCCCACCACCAACCCTCTTTCCCCAATTATCATTATCGTCATAAATCCTGTAACCGCAAAGGACCGAGCGTGGGCCTCGCGTGCGGGAGATCGGGAGTTGGTTCTCGGTCGAGTCAAACAAATGACTTATAAAATTAATACTTGGTGCTCGGCATTAATAGGGCTAGGGCAAGAACTGGTTAGCTCAATGTCAGTATAATGTGACTGAGTGGGATATTGGGTCATGGTGCCAGCGACCTGATTTCCCAGTGGCGCAGCACTATAAAGTCACCATCAGTGTGTGCTGTCACAAGTCGATGCCTATCCTGAATGACCTTAGTTGTTGCCAGAACGAAAAATTCCAACAATCAACCAACTTTTCACTGCAATGGTCATTGGTGGCTTTGTAACCAGTTTACTTCACTTTTTCCTGTTCTCCACCGCCTTGTGGGACTTTCCGAACTCCAGGCCTGTCCATTCCCAGATGTTGTCTTCTCACTTTAACTGTGTCTTGGAAGATGGTTTTTGGCCGGGCCTGATGAATGGAAAGTATCACCATACCACTGCACTTTGCGTCTCTTACCATGAGTGTCAGGAGACCTTCGTGTAGTCCAATTGCCTGCTGGATCTTGTTACAGAGTTCCTCATTGGTAATATGGTCTTTGTCTGAGATCTGTAGTATCTTACGGTAATATCCAGTTATAGGTCACATGTGAACGTCTCATGTTTTGGGAGATCGGTTGATCCGCACCCCTGGGTTTGTGGGTTCGAACCAAGGTCGAGTCAAACTGATGACATAATAATTTATACTTGTCGCTTCCTAGCCAGGCGCTCTGCATTATTAGGATGGGGCAAGGACTGGTTGGCTCAGTAATGTGATAATGTGACTGAGTGGGATATCAGGTCATGGTGCTGGCCGCCTGGTCTCCCAGTGGGGAAGCACTATAAAGTCGCCATGAGTGCACACTGTCACAAGCCGGTACCCGTCCTGCTATGACCTTAGATGTAGCTGGGACGTAAAACAACAACAAACAAACGCATTTGAACCGCCCTAATTACACACATAATGACGTCCTGCTTCTAAATAAAGGTGCCGTGGTTTATTTTATGTAAAGACCACCTCACACTACACGTAGTTACAACTTACAGACAAGCTGGAAGGAAACTTGACGTGTAGCACCAACCAAAGCATATAGCTGAGGTTGATGCGCATTATCAGGGTCTTAGGGACTCAAACCCCATATTGGAACGATATAACGTCTATTAAATTATTTGAGCTGTCAAACATTCAAACTTTAAAGTTGCATAATCCGATGGTTTGGAGTGTTTGCTTTTCTCTCCTTTTTTTTGTTAAAAATAAATATATCAGGTGATTGTTATAATGCATCTTACTTTAATTTGAAGTTACTTGTTATAAATGGCTAACTTTGGAGCTATTTGAAGTGAGACCATGCTAAATTAATTTTGCCATGCATGTCAAAATTATGAGACCGCAGGTTTCAGCAGTAATGAGTTTGATTAAATTGACTTGGTATTCCCTCCTGAACAACAACAAATGCTTAATAAGTGTACCACTATTGAAACTGGATGTGTGGGATCAAATCTAGGTAAGTGCTTTGGTGTTGAGAATTTGATACTTTCATCGGACTATGCAACTTTGACCACATCCTAAGTTGTGGGAGTTTGTTGGGGGTTTTACGTCCTGGAAATATCTACGGTAATATCGGAAAGATGATGTTTATATGTCACTCAACAAATAATCAGACCACCCAAAAGTAATACCAAACTGACCAGTCCGTCTGATATCAGTTTATCAAAGGACGAGGTTATTCGCAGAAGCTGCTTTGCTCTGCGAAATAGATCGTGAAACCAGGATTTGTACTACTTATAGCAAAACCCTCCATGGAAAATTAATTCATGAGCAGCCTACATTATCAATGATATGTTTGAGAAAAACTAATGCACAAGTTAATTTAATGTGAATTGTAAAGTTTAGTAGGTGATGAACATGAAATTATGTGATAGTTCTGTTAATTTGACATTTTATATCCATCACCTATGAAACATTACATGTTGAGTTTATTTTTAATTTGGCCTACTGGTGATATATGTCCTCGGGAACATCATGGTTATGGCTGTCACTAAGTGTCTTGATTACCAGCTTTGATCGTGTTGCAGCACTGCGAATTACAGTATTGGTGGCTATAATTCACAGAGCACCAGCTCTGCGAATAGCTAGTGCATTTATCAAACCGGGACAGGCCACTGACATTATCATAAATTTCATCCTAACGGAGTGAAAATTAGATAGCGAAGAAAGCCTCATCAGCACAGGCTTTGCCTTCAACCAACCAAACAAATGCATCGAGGTGCATGTATTTTCCTGGGACTGATGGTATACTCATACGAATGTGTCAGGTAGGCAGTCCCTGCCAACCTCCCATGAAATGCTACACTTTTTAATCTTGACATACACTGGGGAGTGGGGTCAGTGCCATAAAACCGAGCGGGTGCTTGGGATTTGGGGGCTTCGGGAAAACTCTTCGGCAACAGTGAGATGGATGGCTTTCTGAAAGCAGAGGTGAAGTTTGACTACTCAATTAATTATGATTGCCAAAGTAACTAAGTGGAGTATCAATGTGGATTTGAATTTTTTTTTTAAATGGCTGGTTACATAAACCATTCATTCACCAGATGTTTCTGTAGTGAAGAAAGAACTTGAGGCCCGACTTCATTACCTATGCCCCACGAGAAATATACATGACTGAAGTAACCAATGCCAGTCATTTTTTTATTTTATTTATTTTTTGGTCCATTAGTTGTTTAAGCAGGGGAAATTTCAGTCATAGACGACTGGTCTTCCTCATTCCACTGCTGGTCGATTGAAAGCCCGAGCCTACACTTTTACCGACCCAAGGGATTTTTAACCTCCCACACCACATAGACATGGTATGAGAGCAACCAGCCTTTGATGACGCTGTAAGTTATACACAGCGGTGGAAATCCAAATTGGCAGAGCTGGGGGCAGGGGGAATCGAACCGCCAACCCTCAGATTAGGAGTCTGACCTAGAAAAAAGTCAGACACCCTAACCACTCCGCCACAGAGAATGCCACATTAATATTCGTGACAGAACGAACAGGTCCTGACTGACCAATGATGATGATGATGATGATGATGATGATGATGACGATGATGCATGCATGCAATCATTCGGGCCGTGGCCGGCAGCTGGCGACCTCTGGTGGCAGACTCACCGTGTCTTTGCAGTCTCCCGCCGCGTGCGTGACGTTCACCCACGTGACCACCACGGCCACATGGGCGGCAAACTTGAGCGGCGTGGCGAAGTTGGTCCTCAGTTTGGCGCTGGCCGCCGCCAGCTCGGTGGCGCTAGTGGTCTTCCGGTAGTAGACGGTCGGCGCGCTGTCGCCGGTCGCCACCTGCTTCCAGTAGGCGGCGACCAGCGGCCGGGCACTGGGCAGCTGGACCGGGGGTGCCTGCCCGGCGGGCGGCATCTCCAGGTACACGACGCCGCTGGCACCCACCTGGAAACAGGAGGGAGGAAGAAGGAGTCAGTTCACCGAGTGTAGTGTAATATACAGATACTAGCCAGACTCTGCATAAACTCCCTGCACCAATATTGTGTTGAACTGTCATTATAGATATATACAGTAAAACCTCCCTAACCGACCACCTCCACAGATCGACCACTCCCCTATATCGATCGCTTTATTTGGGTCCCAAACGATCGCCCATACAATACCATTGTAATGATAAAGAGACTCCCGAAACCAGTCACCTCCCTAAGTGGACTACATAAAGTTGGTTCCATGGGCTGTCAATTTAGACAGGTTTGACTGTATACAGATACTAACTTTAACCCATGCTGTGCAAGGGTTAAAGCTAGGTTCCGCATCAATCGCTGGACCAATATTGTGTTGAACTGTCATTACATATATATTCACGGTCTCTGCCTATATTCGGAGACCGTGCGTATATAGCTGTGTTCTCTGCTATATCCCAGACTCGTGCCGGTCCTGTTTCAAAAGAGTGCCACCATCTGGTGAAATCAATCTGTTCCATTGTAAATTATCAGTGGCGCTATCGAATGGCGGATTAACAACACTCGTGGTTACGTGACTCAAAATGGATGGGACTCTGGTCAAACTGACCAAAGTTAATCAAAACCATCAAGAGCCGATTAACAGAAGAGTAGTAATCAGAATGAGCCTAAAACTTAAAGACGGTTTGGTATTATAATTATATAGATTACTGTTTGCTTAGTTGTTTGTTGGGGTTTTACAGCCTAGCAACATCTATGAGGGCCTGTGGGAAGACAACAGTTATTGGTTCCACTGTTGCTACAATGTGTGTTACTGTCAACAGCTTAAGTTATAGTTGTGTATTGTGTATGGACATTGTGAATGAAATATGTGTATATATATCTAAGCCTATATGTATGTCTATGGTCATATCATGATGGTTACCGACTTTTGACAGTGCGCACTCATGGCGGCTTTATAGTGCTCCCACTGGAAGATCAGGCTGCTTGCACCAAGGCCTGATATATCCCACTCAGTCACATTATCTTGATACTATGCTAACCAGTCCTTGCCCTATTCTAATAATGCCGAGCGCCAGGCTAGAAAGCAACAAACATGGCGCAAACTGAAATGCAATTTTATTATTCACATAATGGTTCACACACCATATGTGGTGACCAGGCGGATTGGCCGAATGAGTGGAGCGTCAGTCTCCCGTCTTAGTAGATCATGGGATTCGAACCCATGGGTTCAAATACTGGTCGAGTCAAACCAATGACTTAAAAATGTATACTTGTCACTTCATAGCCAGGCACTCAGCATTATTAGGATCAGGCAAGAACTGGGGGGGGGGGGGGGGGCTCAGTGTCAGGATAATGTGACTGAGTGGGTTATCGGGTCATGGTGTTGGGTGGCCTGATTTCCCAGTGCGGCAGCACTATACAGTCACCATGAGTGTGCGCTGTCACAAGTCGGTACGCATCCTGATATGACCTTAGATGTTGCCAGGACGTACAACTCCAACAACCAACACACCATATTTGGTCATGCGTATTCTCATGGTATTGTTAAACACCGCATCTTCACGCTGCGTCCGTTATTCACGCGATCAAATTCATGTGCGTGTTTGAGCTTGTTTTGTTGTTGTTAATTGTCGTTTTTCTCGGTGTTTTTTTGTTACTTGGCGGAAGGACGACCAAGGTGACTTGGTACATGTGTGTGTGGCCGTGTCACGACCCATGGAGTGTGGGTGTACGCGCATGGCGGAAGGCGCTGTCACGAACTGCTGGTTACCTGCTGTCAACGTGACGTGCGCATGCGGGGTGAGGGGTGGGGGGCTAGAATGTGTGTGAGGGTATAGGGGCACCTAGGTGGATAAATATATATATATATATAGAGAGAGAGAGACAGATAAATATACATATATATATATTTTATATATATATTATATAGATGTATATATGTATATATGTATATGTATGTATGTATGTATGTATGTATGTATGTATGTATGTATGTATATATGTATATATGTATATATATATGTATATATATACATATGAAGAGCTCTTTTCCAAAGTACGATCTACAAGCTTGGCATTTACATTACAATCTCATTTATTCGATTGGCGTTCTGTTTCAAGTCTCGGCTAGATGCATACTGGTCAAGCATCATGTAAGCCTACATCTTGGAGCCAGTGACAGTTGCTACAATCCACCACATCTGAAGAACTGTCTCGATTTCTGTTAATTAAGAGCGGCTAACAGGTCCCCGGCATATTATAGCTATATCCTATTGATTGATTGATTGCTATATAAATATATGTAAGAACCCTCACATATATATATATATATATATATATATATATATATATATATGTCCATATATATATAAACATATATATACCACCATAAATTAAACTATTTATAGGATTGGGAGTTTCCTCCTTCCTTCGTTACATGAGGGTTCTTACAATGCATGCTGCGTATTTATGAGATTGCGGTTGCCAGACAGCTAATGCAAATTTGGAGAATTGTGGAAAATAAAAAGATCCACTCTAAGCAAAACAAAATTATATCTAAAAGTAAAAACATTAACTATCAACAGCGAGTAATTTTCCTTAAAATTGAGCTACTGCAACCACAGGTTTGACCACCATTCTATCCGAACTCCATGTTGCTTGTATTGACAGGTATGTTGCTTGTTGGGATCCTAGTAACATCTAAGGTCATATCATGATTGGCGCAGATAACTGGCAGAGAGAATACAATTTAGAAATTGTATTATCCTAAAAAGCCATACAGGCGGGGTGTGGTTTTTATTTTATCATATAAATATAATAAATTATACTGCACATATGTTTCATAACATTCAGCTCTTTGCACATGCTTGTGTGCTATAGTATAATCAAGGGGAATGAGCTTACATATATGCAAGCATATACAGGATCAACGTCTGCAAACCCTGATATTGTGTCCCATACGTGCATAAACACATTTATACTAGATATAAAACAAATGTATGTATAATGCTACAAACCAAGAATATAATGGTGTCTCTTTGATTGTGTGTATTTATGTGCTATAAATATGCATCATGTAAATATAAACAAACTATGCATGGATATTATATATCTAGCCTAGTTCTTCTTTTTGAAGGTCGCGCCACCTACATGTGATATGTCTAGTTTAGTTCCCCTTTCTGATAGCAGTACCACCTGTGTAGGGTGTGTCTAGCTTAGTTCCTCTTTCTGATGACGGTGCCACCTAAATGTGGTATGTCTAGTTTAGTTCAATAACCGACGGCTATCTCAACGACCACGGGGAATGTTCTGGGACGTTGGCATCCTCCAACACGTCCAAATCCATGCCTAAGGCCTCCAAATGAGGTTTCATTTGGAGCCTCAGTGGCCAATTTTCATCAAGAACTTTCTAGCCTTCAGGCATTTCCGTGTCCGTGTCAAGACTACCTATTCAAGCCTACACTCACAGGAACTAGGAGTACCTCAAGGCAGCATACTGACCGTGACCCTTTTCGGGGTCAAGGTCAAAGGTATTGCTGCTCCTATAGTCTTTTCGTGGATGACTTTGTTTTATATTACAGCGCTGCTAACATGAATGTCATAGAGAGACAGCTACAATTAAGCATAAATGGGATCCACAGATGGTCAGTTCTGAACGGATTCAAATTTTCCCAAAACAGTCTGCATGCACTAGAATGCATGTGGAACCGGAGCTGACCCTTGATTGGGATCCCATTAAAGTCATTGAGAGAACCAAATTTGTGGGCCTCATTTTCGGCGCAAAACTGTCTTTCGTGTCACATATAAAGTACCTGACAACAAGATGCCTGAAAGCGCTAGATATTCTGAGGGTGCTGTCCAGCTCAGAGTGGGGAGCGGACAGAGATGTTCTCCTCTCCGTGTACCAAACCTTGGTTTGGTCACGGGTGGATTACGGCACCATAGTATATGGTTCCGCAAGGAAATCGTATATTGGGCTGCTAGACACGGTCCACCACCAGGGGCTGCACCTGGCCCTTGGGGCCTTCCGCAACTCACTGCTTCAGAGCCTCCATGTCGAAGCCAACGAACCATCACGTAACAACAAGAGAATCAAACTGGCAATGCAATATGTAGTCAAGATAAAACCCAATGCATTGAATCCTGCACACAATTGTCTATTCGAGCCACATGACGAATCCAGGTATGAAGCCAGGCCTAATTACATCCGGCCACTGAGGCTCCGAATGAAACCTCATTTGGAGGCCTTAGGCATGGATTTGGACATGTTGGAGGATGCCAAAGTCCCAGAACATCCCCCATGGTTGTTGAGGAAGCCATTGGTTATCCTCCGACTCACGGAACTGAGAAAGTCCCGGACTCATCCACTCGAATACCAAGGGCTGCATGCAGAGATTCAAGGCCATTTTGCAGACCACCTCTCCATATACACTGATGGTTCGAAAGACCAAAACCGGGTAGCTGCTAAGGCAGTCTGCTGATGGAAACAATTTGGTGCATGCTTGCCCGATCAGAGCTCAATTTTCACAGTGGAAGCCGAAGCACTCCTTCTTGCGTTGGAGTGCATCGAGGTATCCAACGACTCTAACTATGTTATATATAGTGATTCGTTCTCCTGCCTCCTGGCTGTTGCTGGACTGAAAATGGACGACGCTATTCTAGAAACGGTCATCTATAAAATGAACCAACTGACAACAGATGGATATGACATCCACCTGTGCTGGGTGCCTAGCAATGGTCTGGAATGAGCGGGGATGCTCATTCGGGTTCATTGCTGTAATATGTGTACCCGGTATCCCCTGCGTACCTTATGTACCCTGTGTACCATATGTACTTTGTGCACTCTGTGTACCACCGTACCCTGTGTACCATGTGCATTATTTATTATTTATTAATTGTACTCTTGACCATCGGTGTTCCATATGTGCCCCGTGTACCATATTGATTGATTGGTGGTTTCTTTATGCCGTGTCGGCAGCATAGGCCATATTCACAGTGAGAATTTGTGGTTTCTATTCAACCATCGCTTTTACAGAATGCAAAAGCACAGAATCAATTTTGTGTCAGTACACTGGATTTAAAAAGCTCACAGTTACATAATGTGTGCCGAAAGGAAATAGAATTTAGATAAAAGTTAAGGGTTGTTAATTCATCTAATTGGTTTAATGGACTATATGTGATGATATAGATCAGCTGCCCTTAAAAAGGCTAAAATGTTTTCTTGTTTTACTTTTGTGAAAAGGTTGTGCATGCTTCTTGCAGTGTAAAATTGTTGGTGCAGGGCCAAGAAATCGACACAACTTAATCAGATGTGTTTGAGTGTAAGTGCGGACTGCCACCCAACACATTCAGGGGGAGGGTCCCCCTTGAACAGAAAAGCATGTGTAAGCTGCGAGTGGCCAATACAGCAGCGGCTAAGGACCACTTGGTCGCGTCGAATTCCTGTGTGAGTATGTGGTGGTTTTCCCACAGATGGTTCATGTGTACCTTGTGTACTCAGTATACTCTATTTACTCTGTACCAATTGTCCGTGCAAATAATTACTATAGCACAATGGATGGAAAACTAGTGATGGGTTTGTAAATAAAGAAGCTTATTCAGCAGAAATAAAAGAAATTTACTAATTGGAAGGGAAAAAAACACCTAATGTGGTGTAGCGAAATGGTATGGGATGCATTTTTTTGGGTACATTAGTTGTTTAAGCCAGGGAAATTTCGGTCGCCGATGACCGGTCTTCCTTATTCCACTGCTCCTTGCCCTATCCTAGTAATGCCAAGCGTCTGGCTAGGAAGCGACAAGTATCAATTTAAGTCATAGGTTTGATTCGACCAGGATTCGAACCCACGTTCCCACAATCTACCACCACGGGAGACGGACGCTCTAACTCATTCGGCCATCGCGTCTGGTCGAACATCTGTGTAATTACTGGATTCCATGCATTTCACTTGACTGGATTCCAGGTATTTGATTTTCGAGGGCGTTTTTATTTATCTGTATTTTTCCGAATCTTTCCGTTTACACCTTGACATCCCGTTTTGTACAAAGCGAGTTCAGAGAATAAATTCGCTTCACCAACCACCGGTCGCCATGGCCTAATCGGTAGAGCGTGGGCCTCGCGTGGGGAAGGTCGGGAGTTCGGTTCCCGATGGAGTCAAACCAATGACTTTAAAATTGATACTTGTCACTTTCTAGCCTGGTGCTCGGCATTAATAGGATAGGGCAATGACTGGTCAGCTCAGTGTCAGGGTAATGTGACTGAGTGAGATATCAGGTCATGGATCCAGCAGCCTGATTTCCCAGTGGGGCAGCACTATGAAGTTGCCATTAGTGTGCACTGTCACAAGTCGGTGCCCATCCTGATATTACCTTAGATGTTGCCAGGATGTAAAACTCCAACAAACAACAAACTTCACCAGTCAAATAGGTGTGAATGAATTAATGTACACCCACACAGTTGTGTAAACTTATTCCCACACTGTAAGCTAATTTAGTGTATATGTCTATAATATAATCATATTGTGTATCATCTATATATATATATATTTACTACATGTCTTATTTTATTCAATACAACTATGTCCCATGTGATAATAATATCCATTGCAAATGAACGGGTGTGAAACCGATATCGTGGAATAAACTTTAAAGATGGGATGGCCAAATGAGTTAGAGTGTCCGTCTCCCATGTGGTAGATCATGGGTTCGAATCCTGGTCGAGTCAAACCAATGACTTAAAAATTGATACTTGTTGCTTCTTAGCCAGGCACTCGGCATTATTAGGATAGGGCAAGGAGCAGTGGAATGAGGAAGACCAATCGCCTGCGACTGAAATTTCCCATGCTTAAAGAACTAATGTACCCCAAAAAAAATAGTCCGATAAAAGCATTAACATTTTGAAAACAAAGTACTTATCTAAATTTGAATCCACATAGGCAACTTAGATTCTTCTTGCACTTATTAAGCATTGTTTGCTGCATATAAGGGCATACTATTCAATTTAATAGAAGCTGTTTCTGCTGAAGCCTAAATTAATTTAGTATGTTTACACTTCAAATATCTCCAAAGTTAGCCATTTTAAAACAAAGTCATTTCAAGCTAATGTAATGTAGATTATAACACCAACCTAATCTGCTAATATATTATATCAAAGAATTATAATAATTCAAAATCATCAGACTATGCAACTTTAAAGTTGCATCGTCTGATGAAAACATCAATTTTTCAAAAGCAAAAGAATTATCTAGATTTGATTCTACATATTTAACTTAAGATACTGGTACAGTTATTAAAAATGTCTTGCCACATAGAAGGGAATACTGAGGCAATTTAATAGAACCCGTTACTGCAGAAGCCTGTCGAGTGTAGTGTCAGAGTTTTGGCATGCTTGGCAAAATTGATTTTGCACATTTTCATTTAAAATATCTCAAAAGTTAGCCATTTAAAATAACAGTGACTTCAGATTAAAGTAAGGTAGATTATAGTTATAACGATCAACCTAATTTATTTATCTCAGAAAATTTCAGAAACTCAAAACCATCGGGCTATGCAACTTTAATATATACTGATGAAAGGTGATCGGCACATATTTATTTACACATATCCCCACTATAGGTACACACCCACACATATTGTCAACACGAACGATGCGTGTGAATCTATGCTTCCACCATCCAGGAGACGGGCTAAGGGTACTCAGCACACAACCACAACGCAGTTTAAGTGCAGCACCGCGAATCCCCATTGAAAGCAACGCGGTGATGCACTACAGGTGCATTTCAATAAACACCCACAACATTTTCCCACCCACCATTTAAGAAGAAAAAGTATTAAATATAAAGTATTTCAAATGCTCGTCCAGGAGCATTGTTTGGTTTCTATGGTGATCGGTTTGTAATACGTCGCGTGATTGCCTGCCACTCTGCGGGGTAGATGGGGTCGAGTTAGGTCACGTGAGGTCACGCGAGGCACCTGAGTGTAGCGGGAACCATACTGAAACCGACAGCTGTGCAGAAAGTGCCGATCCAAGTGCGAGTGTCGCCGACTCGTAGTGTGCATACTGGGCAGACCGCGAGTCGGCCAACTCACTCACAGACAACGGTGACTTGTGACTACCAGGGGTGGCCGACTCCAAGTGCACATACTGGGCAGACCGCGAGTCGGCCGACTCACTCACAAACAACGGTGACTGGTGACTACCAGGAGTGGGCGACTCTAAGTGCACATACTGGGCAGACCGCGAGTCGGCCGACTCACTCACAGACAATGGTGACTGGTGACTACCAGGGGTGGCTGACTCCAAGTGCACATACTGGGCAGACCGCGAGTCAGCCGACTCACTCACAGAAAATGGTGACTGGTGACTACCAGGAGTGGCCGACTCCAAGTGTACATACTGGGCAGACCGCGAGTCGGCCGACTCACAGACACGGACCGAGACGAATAGTAGTATTTGGAATAGCAATGTTATAATGATAACGCTAATGCCAACAATAAAAATAGCAATAACAAAAATAATATTTAAAAAAGAGAAGAATTTGTTTGAATAAATAATTATAATAATTGTAATCAGGATTTATAATGTGCTATGCTATTATTATTTAATACTTAATACTGTTCTTGGAAATTGCTTGGCTGATGTGCACACTCAATATTGTCATAGGGGTGACGAAAATGGGAAATAGTGTGCCTAGAGCAGGATTCGAACCCACACCTCTTGGATTCAGGGCTAGTGTGCTAACCATTACACCACTTAGGCTACCTGATGTCACCACTCTATCCACGTCTACCTGTGTATGTGGCTCGTTGATTGAGAAGTCAGTGCAGATTACTACAGTATTATTATAATAATAATAATAATAATAATAATAAAGGATATTGCTCACTATAGTGAAATGCTCACCAGGTTAAAGCCAAATACCAACCCACACAGACTCACACAAATAGCGAAATAGCGAATGGTAGACAGAAAGTGTGAACACTTATTTGTCTCTCATTTTGCTTGAGTGCAAGTAAATATGCAACACAAGGAATAATTAGTAGCATGTGGTGAATAAGGGGTCAAATTTCCCTGGATCATCAGCCCATGCTTTTTCTAATCTGTTCTTGAATGAATTTATTGACTCGGCAACAATAACATTTTGTGGGAGACTGTTCCATATATTTATGATCCTGTTTGAGAAACTGTGTTGCCTTAACTTTGAAATGGCTCTGGGTTTTACTAGTTTGAGAGTATGGCCCCGACTGCCTTCTCGTTTATTCAAGGTGAAAAATTGGTTCATATCTATTTCATCAAAACCTTTCATAATTTTGAATACTTCAATTATGTCACTTCTTTTCCTTCTGTAGGAAAGGGTAGGAAGTTTCAATTCTCTAAGCTGTTGTCACTACCTAGTCTGACACATGGCATTACTAGGGTACAACAATAACTGTGTAGGGTTGCGTGTTCGAGTATGTGGCTATGTAGGTAGGCTAAGGTGGAAAAACAATACAGACGGAGAGAAAGAGAGAAAGTAAAGCAAAGTAAGAGTGTGAGAAGAGAGAGTCCAAGCCTCTCTGGTTTGTTATATATAGTACATGGGTTCTCTGTAGAGTATCACCCCACCCCTTTCCCCCAATGGGAAACAAGCATTATTGGCCCTACCAATAGGGATCCAACATTCCTGGTCCCAATGGCTACCAGTGGTCTGTCCACCACCACCAAGCTGTGTGGCCCCCCTGGCCACCACCAGCCTTGGACCTTGACCCTGAGTGTGGTAATCCTACCCATCAGAGGGGGAGGGGGTAGGCCCTAAGTGCCCTTACACACAGCCCTGCCAGCACCACTATGTCTATTAACATTCCACTCAGGCACCATCAGCACTTACATATATATACATGTGCATGGTCACGTATACCTGTTTCGTATTAGCACATTTGCATTCCCCCATACGTCGTAAATTGGAATATTTTACAACTGGTTGGCTCAGTGTCATAATTAAGTAGGACAATGGGCTATGGTGCTTGTTGCGTAGTATCCCAGTGGAGCAAATCTATGAAGTGACCATCAGTGTGCACTGTCACAAGTTGGCACTGATCCTGGTATGACATCTTTAGATGCGTTGCTAGGACATTAAACCCCACTAGACACTTGAGAGCTTCTATAAGGTGGGTCTGTTTGCAGTTGGTGGATTCGTGTGTTTGGATGCTAGACTTGGTTTTATAAAGATGGCTACCCGACACCACCCTACACTACCCAACCCCACCCCACCCACATAATACCAAACCACTCCACACACCCCTCCACACCACACCGCCATACACTACCCCCCTCCATCCACCCCATTCCACCCTCCACACCCACCACCATACATTACCCCACTCAATCTACACCACCCGACCCACACAACACCTGCACCACCCCACACAACACAACCCCACCTGCACCACCCAACCCCACCCTACCCCACACTACCTCACTCCATCCACACAATCCCACCCACAGAACACACCACCCCACACCACACCACCTGCACCACCTCACACAACTCCACTTCACGTCACACCACCTGCACCACCCCACACAACACAACCCCACCTGCACCACCCAACCCCACCCCAACCCACACTACCTCACTCCATCCACACAAACCCACCCACACAACACCTCGCCCCCACACAACCCAACCCACACAACACCACACCACACCACCTGTACCACCTCACACAACATCACAACTCACCCAGATAGCTTCGAACGCCAAGACACGCCCTGGTTTATTGCATCAATGCCAGAATAGACTAGATTGTCATTCCGATTGTGCATGCGCTGAAAACGGTGTTGACAGCAAAACACAGACATACAGCCAATCAGTTTCCCGATACGCGCAGAGCAAAACGTCGATTCTATTCAAAATTAATAGGAATACAATTTGTCACAAATATGGATTGTGCATGCAATATAATAATATAATGAATATGTTTAAGACACAATTCTCCATAAATAAGCATTTTGAGCTAAGAAACATACAATTTCAGTCACTTTTACAGGCGTATGTTTTACATCACCATTACTAATTCTTGTTCTAAATATTGAAATGTCAAATGTGTCAACAGAAACTTGTTTCAAACGAAATATATATAACCAATGTCTGACTAACTAACCCTACCTATTTCCTAGCCCAACAAATGTTATTAACCATAGGATATGAATAAAAACTTGAATAAAATAAGTAAAACTGACCCTGGCTGTGGCTCTAACACTAGTCTGAGTGCCCAGGTATGTCTAAATCTAAATGCAGATGGTATAAGATGTGCCGATTTCACTGATGTAAATGCAATGCCGGATAAAAGATTAACATCTTAATTTATTATATATATTTTTTTAGTTGGGATTCTATGTTTCAAACAAGAACTGAGATGAGTTGAAACTAGCACATCTTATAGCTGCACCCTGGGTACTAGCATTAGCAATGTGCTTTGCGCGGGTTTTCTTTTTCTTCCACGCATCCCACAATGCGCCCCCCGCCGGTGGAATGACGAACCCATCTATAGAGAAGTTGATTTGTCACTGTCCAGGCCACAGGGGGGCACAGGGGGAGCCACTAAGCAATGGATGGAACTGTTCCTACTAGCGTGCTGCCACCTGTTCTTACTTCTTAGCAAAACAGGTATCAGCGTACCCGCTGCCATAACCATGTGGTGGTGGCTGCCCATTGTGCACTATTACAATATCATCGACTCAGCCTTATATAAGTTTAAATATAAATCAACAACAGGGTGTTTGATAGGTTATTACATAAGCACGGCTGAACGGGAACGGTTTTTCGGTGCCAGATGAGGTTGTCAACTGTCGTCTGCTAACAGTACTCGGTCAGTTTAGGCCATTTGGAAAAAGGGAAATCATTTTTGAATGGATATGTGTATCTAAGGAGGTAATACAGCCAAAGGTGAATCAATGCGGGTTTTAGTCTGTGAAGAGTGAGAACAACCAAAGCTGAAGTTGATATTCATTTGACTCCCTGCCACTGCGTAGGCAATTTATATACTATAGGGCACCGCCTAGCGGGTAAGGAAGAACTAGTCCTTTCCAGGTGAGCTAGAGTATTTGTTTGCCTGCAGGTCCGCAAATCCGATGCTAGTGGGGAACAGGCACATAAGGTGCTAACTTGCCTCAGCCCCATGCCACTTCATATATATTCTATGTAATCTATTATATACATATAAATGCTCGGAAAATTATTTGTTCATTTATTAGGCGATTCAATGACAGTATATTTATTAACCAATCGCTGTGGTTCATCCAGGTTGCTGCGAGAGCGGCATTCGACAGCACCCGCGATACTTTGAATCATCACTTTCCGCCAGTTGTTTTGCTTTTATGTTTAATTAGGTAGGGCATTTATCGCTCAGGGCCCGGAGTCGAATAAAACAACCAGTCCAATCTGCTGGTCTCCTTGTTATTCGTTAGGGAAGTTTTCTGGATATATATATATATATCTATTATGATATCTCCATAATATGATTCTAATACCTTTTGCCAGACTCTGAAAGCATTCGCGCTGTCCTGCTTCACATTAAAGCTGTCATAGTCCGATGAAAGCCACCAAATTTGCAAAACCAAACAAATTATCTAGATTTGATTCAACATATCCAACCTAAATACTGGTGCACTTATTAAAAATGTGTCGCCACATAGACTGGAATACTGAGACAATTTAATAGAACCTATTACTGCAGAAGCCTACGGTGTCCGAGTTTTGGTGTGCTTGCCAACAATTAATTTTGATGTTTACTTTTTATGCGTGGGGGTCATTAAATAAACAAATAAACAAAAAAACAAAGGTTGCACGTCAAATATCTCCAAAGTTAGCCATTTAAAATAAAATCCACTTCAAGCTAAAGTAAGGTAAGTCATAATGATCAACCTAATATATTTATCTCTGAAAATGACAAAACCATCGGACTACACAACTTTTACAACAACCCAATGTTACTGGTGTGTGGCTGCTTTTCCAGAGCAGATGCAGTTGCAGATCACGTTCTACTTGTTGCACTATGTGGACACTATTAGTGTGACGTCACGCTTGAGTGCCGAAAGACACGTCATTTCCACCCGCTGAAACCAGCGATGCAACCTGCTGACCTGACCTCATTTCCACCTCATGTAGACTCGTGCTTAAGTAACCATTTCTGCATATTCGTGCTCCGCTAAACCTTGCTTTGGAATGTTGAATTCATAACCATCCATGCTGCCATTCTTTCCATGTTCTAGACCCATGTGATGCACCTATGGGGCATATACCTTAGCAGTAGATTGACATACACCACGTTAGAGGTCATCTTATATATATGTGTGTATATATATATATGTATATATATATATATTTATATATATGTATATATATATGATGAATAACGCATTATGCGAGTAATAAAGACATGTAAGGGAATTGTTGTGATTATTGATATTATTGATATTACCGATATTGATATACTCTGTAAGACTCAACACTTAACCCCATCCTGATATAACCCTGGATGTTGCTAGGACGTAAAACAACAACAAACAAACCATGCTTAGCTGGTGGCGCCATATGTGGCCAACCTCACCTCCACCGGATGTTGGCAAGGATGTCGGAGGATATATATATACATACATACATATACATATACACACATATATACATATATATATATATACACATACATACATACATACATACATACATACATACATACATACATACATGAGTGGTTGGCTAAAAGCTACATTAGAAGACAACTTCTGTGTACTGTATTGAATTTTAGAAGTGAAATATTTAGCGATTGAATATGCGTAATGGCCCTGTCACACTACGACGTGACTACGTCAGCGTAGGCAGAACGTGAAAATAATTATATTACGTCGACGTTATGGGCATAATATGCAAATTGTGGACGTGAGCGTAACGTGAAAGTAACGTTGGTGTACGTCGTGACCTTAGCTGTAACGTGACAACGTTAGGGGGGAGGGGTAATTGGCGACGTGACCGGGCGTTAGTGTAACGTGAGCGTAACGTCGCCGTAACGGGTGCGACGTGGACGTAACGTGACCGTAACGCCACCGTAACGTGACCGTAACCGTGACCGTAACGTGACCGTAACGAGACCGTAACGTGACCGTAACGTGACCGTAACGTGCAAAACGCTGCCCACACGTTGCTCCCACCCGGGCCGTCGGTCTGATGTGACATAACGTGACTCTAACGTCATTTACGCTGCTATAACGATCGCGGAACGTCTACCTAACGTCATTGTCACGTCATCCCGACGTAACGGCTTCACGTCGAGATACGTCGAAAGTTTTGAACAGGTTCAAAACCTTGACGCGCGCCGACGTAACACGACGTAATATGACGTAGCTCGATGTCACTCTAACGTCATTATGACGTCATCATAACGTAACCCAACGTACGGCAACGTAATGACGAAAAATCGTCACGTTAGGCTCACGTTGGCTCGTTACGTCGTAGTGTGACAGGGGTATAACACAAAGTATCACCCACACCCCTTCCCACCCCCAATTTATTAGCGGAATACAATTGCTTAAATAAAGCTGGCATTATAGCATTGCGCCCTGCATAAATAATTGCAACAAGATCTGGTAGCCTGGTCGCCTGACTGACCGGACGCGGTGGTCGAATCGGTAGAGCGCAGGCTTCCCGTGCGGAAGGTCAGGAGTTCGAATCCCACCCGAGGCAAACCAATGACTTCTAAAATTGATACTGGTCACTTCCTAGCCAGGCACTTGGCATAATTAGGATATGGCAATGACTGGTTGGCTCAGTGTCAGGATAATGTGACTGAGTGGGATATCAGGTCATGGTGCTGGCAGCCTAGTCTCATATAGTGTGGCAGCACTATAGAGTCACCATGAGTGCACACTGTCACAAGTCGATACCCGTCCTGATATGACCATAGTTGTTGCTAGGTCGTAAAACAACAAACAAACAAACAAATCACTTGCACCTGTACATTCACACCCCACATCCACCCCGGCCCTCATCCCTTCTCCTTCCCAGCCCCAACCCCTCTCGCCCCTCCCGTCACCAGGACGGGCTCTACGACCCGTACCTGTCCGATCCATGTCCCGGGTAAGTTGTGTGGTGACCGTGAGTGGTGCGCAGAATAATGCCGGGCTCTAACTGAGCTCACTGTACCCGACTGGGGCTGAGACAGTCTGGCCGGATTTATTTGCTAACCCGAAAAGTTAGCCGAACTCTTTAATGTTTGCATCTCTCCCCCCCCCCCTTTCCTCTCCCTCCCCTATTTTCTCTTTCACTCCTCTCTCCGTACACCTCCCCTCCCTCGCTTCCTTTCTCTCCCTTTCCTTCCCTCCCTCTCCTTCTTCCTTTCTTCCCTCTCTCTCTATTCCCTCTCATCCCTTCCTTCCTTATCTCTCCCTCTCCTTCCTCTCTCTATTCCCTCCCGCCACTCTCATCTTCCTTCCCTCCGCTCTCCCCCATCCCTACCCTTCTTCTCCCCTCCCACCACACACACCTCCTCCCTCTCATACCAGCCATACATGATCCATTTTGTTGCCAGCCGACAGTCTGTTGCCAGCTGACAGAACTAACCAGCGCCCCCTGTGTGTGCTGGTACCTTACAGTCCCGGTTGTTGGCTTTCTAATACTACTACCACCAGCTGAGGAAAGAAGTAACCAGCGCCACCTGTGTGTGCGCTGGTACCTTACAGTCCCGTGTGTTGGCTTTCTAATACTACTACTACCACCAGCCGAGCTAAGAAGTGACCAGCACCACCTGTGTGTGCTGGTACCTTCCAGTCCCGGATGTTGGCTGTACAATACTACTACTACCACCCGAAAAATTAGCCGAGTGAAGAAGTGACCAGCGCCCCCTGTGTGTGCTGGTACCTTACAGTCCTGTGTGTTGGCTTTCTAATACTACTACCACCAGCTGAGCAAAGAAGTAACCAGCACCACGTGTGTGCGCTGGTACCTTACAGTCCCGTGTGTTGGCTTTCTAATACTACTACCACCAGCTGAGCAAAGAAGAAACCAGCACCCCGTGTGTGCGCTGGTACCTTCCAGTCCTGGATGTTGTCTGTCTAATACTACTACCACCAGCCGAGTTAAGAAGTGACCAGCGCCTCTTGTGTGCACTGGTACCTTACAGTCCTGGATGTTGGGTGTCTAATGCTACTACCACCAGCCGAGTGAAGAAGTGACCAGTACCTCTTGTGTGCACTGGTACCTTACAGTCCTGGATGTTGGGTGTCTAATGCTACTACCACCAGCCGAGTGAAGAAGTGACCAGTGCCTCTTGTGTGCACTGGTACCTTACAGTCCTGGATGTTGGGTGTCTAATGCTACTACCACCAGCCGAGTGAAGAAGTGACCAGCGCCTCTTGTGTGCACTGGTACCTTACAGTCCTGGATGTTGGGTGTCTAATGCTACTACCACCAGCCGAGTGAAGAAGTGACCAGTGCCTCTTGTGTGCACTGGTACCTTACAGTCCTGGATGTTGGGTGTCTAATGCTACTATAACCAGCCGAGTTAAGAAGTGACCAGTGCCACCTGTGTGTGCTGGTACCTTTCAGTCCTGAATGTTGGTTGTCTAATATTACTACTACCACCAGCCGAGTGAAGAAGTGACCAGCGTTGCCTGTTTGCACTGCCTCCCCCTCCCCTCACCCTCCCTCTCCCATCATCATCCACCATTAAGCTAAGATTCCTTATACGCGGTATCCGGTATGCAAATGGGAGGATTCCTTCTACGCGGTAAGCAGCAAGCGTCTCCCCACAACCACCACTACCATATGTTTCCACTCAGCACCCCTGTGTGTGACCGTTCTGTAATGATCAGTTGCCTCTCCTAGTCTAAATCTAATGGGCAAGTGTGACTGATGTTTCTATTCGCATACCGCATGCCGCATGCTGCACCGATCGCTACAGGGACCGATCGAGTTGTCGCATTTGGATTTGCATTCGCATACCGCGCGTGAGGGTTGTAGCCCATTGACTTCAAGGCGTTTCGATTTTTTGCCACATTCGCATTCGCATACCGCATGCCGCATACCACGTGTAAGGAATCTTAGCTTTAGTTTGCTCTTGCATTGTTAAGTTAGTGGAACGTCCTGGCACAAGACTTCAGCGCCGATCCACGGCAAAGTTTTAATTATTGCTTACAAGTTATTAATGCCAGCCCATTGCACGTTTATTTTTAAAGAAACAGAAAGCAAATGTGAATATCATAATAGTCTGCCAACGCACCACCCTCATAGTTCTAACCCTGGTAGAAGATAACACTAACACTAGTAGTGTAAAATATAATAATAATCTTGGTAATGTTAATAATGTTACCAATGTTTCTGATGTGAACAATGATATTAATGTTGATACGGTATTCAATTATAAGAGTGTGATAATGTTCATGACACCGATAACAATGGTACTGACAATAATAGTGCCATCAATACTGATAACAACAATAAGAAGAATAACGAGAAATTAATGAACAAATGAACTATCTGCATATTTGCAATTCCGAATGTTTTGATTCTCTGTTATACAAAAAAATAAATATATTAATGTTGATCGTTATGATCTGGGCCTACCCTTATTTTGTTCACGTTTACCATCTTCAATGGTAGCCATTTAAAATAAATTTACATCGAACTAAAAGGTAAGGTATATTATAACGATCAAGGGAATATATTTATCTTTTTTTTTTTTTTTTAATGGCGGGAACTCAAACTCATCAGATTATGCAGCTTTAATTAACATGATACTTCAAAAAAACATTTACTGCAATCCTGGGCGTCCATGACCCATTTATAATTAGTGCTGGTTCCCGAGTTCCTCTGGTGATGGCCACGAAAGTTTAATTGTCTGTTTGTGTGAAGTAACCTTGACAAATGTAGTTCCAAAATATTGTTAGTCACGTGACCAGCGTTTGGAACGTGGCCACGTCCTAGCGGGAAGGTTTGACAAACTGCCTACATGGTTGACGTTAATGTCCAAGTTACTGATGTGTGCTACTCAGAACAATAACAGCCTGTTCCCTTGCATACCAGGCCGTCTTCCTCTCCTCTCTCCAACCCCAAAACACCCCCCCCCCCCTTCCACTCCACCTCTACCATGGTGCCATGTAAAGCACAACACTAAACGCGTGGTTACAACATATTTACAGGAATTTATAACCACAGCCACATAGTAATAATTGTCTCGTGATGGCGACACCAGGAACACTTCATGCCGCAGACTCTCGGTGCTGACTCGCCTTTCCTCAATGACTCACCTGTGTGTCCATGTGACTCAATGACTCATATCGACCAGCCCCCGCCCTTGTAAGTTATCTTCCATAAATAAAGTTAGTTTTATTTAACGACGCCTCTAGAGCACATCGATTTTTATCATCGGCTATTGGACGTCAAATATATGGTCATTCTATTATATTTCTTTGGAGGAAACCCGCTTCCACCACATTGGCTACTCTTTCCGATAAGCAGCAAGGGGTCTTTTATATGCACTTTCCCACAGACAGGACAGCACATACCAGCTTTTGATGAACCAGTTGTACACCACTGGTTTCTTCCATAAAGTATTGCAATTGTCAAATAAAAGTCGAGTTAAAGTTACATAGTCCGTTGGTTTTTATTGTTGTTCATACTTTTTTAGATAAATATATTATCATGTTTTCTACTTGATTTTATGGTAACTTTGAATACAAATAGCTGTGCGGATATTTGAAGAGCAAATGCAAAGTAACTCCTCTGGTTGAGAAGAAGTTGCGACCCAGATTATCATCTCGCCATGGTCATGTGATACCCTGACCTCTGAGCACCCTGGAACCCATCTAAGCTATCCTTGTAACTTAGAATTAGGGAAATACTAATAGGTCACGAGATTAACCTAGGAAAAGGGTCCCTACTTTATGGGCTTCTCAAAATAATTGCAAAAAAGAATGGTCACATACATTGATTAATTAATCCTTCCATGTGGCCCAAATCCTTAATTAATTCACCCACCAATATCCAAGTTTGGGATATAGGATCAAATGCAGGTGAGCGTTTTTGGTTTTGAAAGTATCCTGCCACGTCGGACTATGCATGCAATTTTGACAGCCTGTTCCAGATGTTATAAGGAGTCCATGGCAGCGATCTGACACTTTCCAAACCCCAACTCGTCAGTACCATATATTGAAAAATGACACACAAGTAGCTGGCTCTTCGTTATTTTCGTGTGAAAACTTCATTCGTTATGAAAACTCTGTACATACAAATACCGTTGCGATGTCAGAGAATAGGTTCTCTGGTGCTCACAAATCCTATTTGAAATCAACGTAAATGGACAAAACAATTATATCCTATTAATGCCGAGCACCAGGCTAGGAAGCGACAAGTATCAATTTTAAAGTCATTGGTTTGACTCAACCCTGAACCCAACTCCTGACCTTCCACACGTGAGGCCTGCGCTCTACCGATTAGGCCACTGTGCCCCGTGAGTAGAACACTACCCAAGTTGGATAGCATGATATGCATGATCAGTCTAGGTAAATGTCTTGGTTTTGACAATATTATGATTTCCTAGAATTGTGCAACTTTAAATAGACGACAAGCGTCATTCCTGAGCCTGTCAGTTCTTACTGCCTGCTGCCACACGTTCTTCAAGCCCGGGAGACAACACTAGACGTGGCCTGTGGCTGAACTTTATGTTATTTGGGAAAAAAAGAGTTTGTTCAGTGCTGAAAGGACAATGTAACCGCGGTTCTGATGGTTATAGCCCTGGGGGCTGGCTGTGTACACTCTGACTGTCGCCATGTTTGAAAGCCTCTTGAACGCTGCCTAAAATGATGTAGTAAGTAGTAAGTAGCCACCCCTAGTTCCACTCCTTCCTGTTTGGGCAGCATGAGCAAAAAACATTGCTCCTAATTGGTTTACATGTAGAGTTCAGTGCACAATTGTGCCCAATGGTTTTACACGTAGAGTTCAGTGCACAATTGTGCCCAATGGTTTTACACGTAGAGTTCAGTGCACAATTGTGCCCAATGGGTTTACACATAGAGTTCAGTGCACAATTGTGCCCAATGGGTTTACACGTAGAGTTCAGTGCACAATTGTGCCCAATGGGTTTACATGTAGAGTTCAGTGCACAATTGTGCCCAATGGGTTTACACGTAGAGTTCAGTGCACAATTGTGCCCAATGGGTTTACACATAGAGTTCAGTGCACAATTGTGCCCAATGGGTTTACACGTAGAGTTCAGTGCACAACTGTGCCCAATGGGTTTACACGTAGAGTTCAGTGCACAATTGTGCCCAATGGGTTTACAAGTAGAGTTCAGTGCACAATTGTGCCTAATGGGTTTACACGTAGAGTTCAGTGCACAATTGTGCCCAATGGTTTTACACGTAGAGTTTAGTGCACAATTGTGCCCAATGGGTTTACATGTAGAGTTCAGTGCACAATTGTGCCCAATGGGTTTACACGTAAAGTTCAGTGCACAATTGTGCCCAATGGGTTTACACGTAGAGTTCAGTGCACAATTGTGCCTAATGGGTTTACACGTAGAGTTCAGTGCACAATTGTGCCCAATGGGTTTACATGTAGAGTTCAGTGCACAATTGTGCCCAATGGGTTTACACGTAGAGTTCAGTGCACAATTGTGCCCAATGGGTTTACACGTAGAGTTCAGTGCACAATTGTGCCTAATGGGTTTACACGTAGAGTTCAGTGCACAATTGTGCCCAATGGGTTTACAGTAGAGTTCAGTGCACAATTGTGCCCAATGGGTTTACACGTAGAGTTCAGTGCACAATTGTGCCCAATGGGTTTACACGTAGAGTTCAGTGCACAATTGTGCCCAATGGGTTTACACGTAGAGTTCAGTGCACAATTGTGCCTAATGGGTTTACACGTAGAGTTCAGTGCACAATTGTGCCCAATGGGTTTACATGTAGAGTTCAGTGCACAATTGTGCCCAATGGGTTTATCACGTAGAGTTCAGTGCACAATTGTGCCTAATGGGTTTACACGTAGAGTTCAGTGCACAATTGTGCCTAATGGGTTTACACGTAGAGTTCAGTGCACAATTGTGCCCAATGGGTTTACATGTAGAGTTCAGTGCACAATTGTGCCCAATGGGTTTACACGTAGAGTTCAGTGCACAATTGTGCCTAATGGGTTTACACGTAGAGTTCAGTGCACAATTGTGCCCAATGGGTTTACACGTAGAGTTCAGTGCACAATTGTGCCCAATGGGTTTACATGTAGAGTTCAGTGCACAATTGTGCCCAATGGGTTTACACGTAGAGTTCAGTGCACATTGTGCCTAATGGGTTTACACGTAGAGTTCAGTGCACAATTGTGCCCAATGGGTTTACACGTAGAGTTCAGTGCACAATTGTGCCCAATGGGTTTTACACGTAGAGTTCAGTGCACAATTGTGCCTAATGGGTTTTACACGTAGAGTTCAGTGCACAATTGTGCCCAATGGGTTTACACGTAGAGTTCAGTGCACAATTGTGCCAATGGGTTTACATGTAAGTTCAGTGCACAATTGTGCCCAATGGGTTTACACGTAGAGTTCAGTGCACAATTGTGCCCAATGGGTTTACCGTAGAGTTCAGTGCACAATGTGCCCAATGGTTTACATGTAGAGTTCAGTGCACAATTGTGCCCAATGGGTTCGTAGAGTTCAGTCCAATTGTGCCATGGTTTACATGTAGAGTTCAGTGCACAATTGTGCCCAATGGGTTTACACGTAGAGTTCAGTGCACAATTGTGCCTAATGGGTTTACACGTAGAGTTCAGTGCACAATTGTGCCCAATGGGTTTACATGTAGAGTTCAGTGCACAATTGTGCCCAATGGGTTTACACGTAGAACTAAATGCATAATTGTACCTAATGGGTTCACATGTATAGCTCAGTGCATGATAGACTACATCACGGTTCCAGCGGCGCGGTGCATTGTGGGATGCGTCAGAGCAAAACAAACCCGCAAGAAGCACATGGCACATACTTATACACTGGGTGCATCTATGAAATGTGCTAGTTTCAGCTCATCTCAGCTCTTGTTTGAAACATAGAATACCAACTAAAAAAATATATATAATAAATTAAGATAGTAATCTTTTATCCAGCATTGCATTTACATCAATATAATCAGCATATCTTATGCCATGTGCATTTAGATTTACACAAATCTAGGCACTCAGACTAGTGTTAGAGCCATAGCCAGAGTCAGTTTTACTTATTTTATTCATGTTTTTATTTATATCCTATGGTTAATGACATATGTAGAAATAGAAAATGAGTAGGGTTAACCAGATATTGGTTATATATATTTTTTTAACAAGTTTTTGTTGACACTTTGACATTTTAATATTTAGAACAAGAATTACTTCTCATTGTCAGCCTGTAAAGTGACTGAAATTGTATGTTTCTTAGCTGAAAATGCCTAATTATGGAGAGTTATGTCTTAAACATATTCATTATATTATTATATTGCATCCTTCCGTCCATATTTGTGCCAAATTGTTATGTATTTCTATTTATTTTGAATAAAATCGAAGTTTTTCCCTATGCATATCGGTAAACTCAATGGCCGTACGCATTTCCTTTGCTACCAAAGTCGTTTTCAGTGCATGCGCAGTCAGAACCGTGATTTAGTTTATTGTGCCTAACAGGTTTACACGTAGAGCTCAGTGCATAATTGTGCCTAATGGGTTCACATGTAGAATTCAGTGTGTAATTCTGCCTAAGTGGTTTACACGTGGAGCTCAGCGCATAATTGTGCCTAAGGGGTTTACACATAGAATTCAAGGCATAATTGTGCCTAATGGTTTTACACATAGAGCTCAGTGCATAATTGTGCCAAACGGATTTACACATAGAGCTCAGTGCATAATTGTGCCTAACAGGTTGGATATCACGACTGCAATACACAATCCCCAAGCATTTCCCTTGTCAACAATTCAATCCACATGAATAGTTCTCGTTTCAGCTTCGAGGCACAGGTGTTCTGGCCATATTACTTACTAGGAGCCTTAGGTCATGAGCTCCGATTTAAACCACTTAACTATTACCGACAGAAAAGTAGTGTTGGTGTTGCAGACTGGCACAATTCCATGACAACGCATAATTAGTGGGTTTGTAATTGAAAATATTACTTTTAGATGGAATAGCCGATTGAGTTGAGCGCCCGCTTCTATTTTGGGGTAAGTCATAGGATTCTAACTCTAGCATTCAAACTCTTCCGAGTCAAACCATTGACTTAATACTTGTCACTACCTGTCCTGGCACTTCGCATTACTAGGACAGGGCAAGGAGCAGTGGAATGAGGATAGCCAATTTTCCACAATTTAAATTTCCCTCACTTAATCAACTAATGTAACAACAAAAACATTGCAGGACACTTTAATGAAATGTAATTATGCTAGGTAAGTACTAGATGTAGGTTAGTGGGTCATGAACAAAGATCCCGCAGGATGATGTTAATAGTTATAATTGGGGTAGGTGGGTTGGTGGCTGGTTGATGGTTAGTGTGTGGGTGTGGGTAGGTGACTTGGCGCCAAGTATGGCTTCAGTGATAATTTATCATAAATGGGTTCTTCTTCAGTGCTGGTCCTAATTGGTTGGTCCCTCACATTGTAACTGTTTTCGTCTAAATTAATTCTCCTTTTCATACCAAATGAAGAAAATTCCTTTCATTATACCCCAAAGAAGCAATGACAGCAACCCAGTGAGAAAAAAATGTTTGGTTTATTTTTTATTGCAAAAATAGATTCATTTGTGATGCAAATATGACAGGTAAAAATGGAAATGGTGAAACTGTACTGCTTGTGTTGGAAACTACTTCATTGTAGACCAAAATATTCAAACATAGCTAGTTTATTTGCAAAGTTGTAACATGCAAAAATGACCTGAACGCCCCCGCCCCCCTCCTCCCCTCCTGACGGGCTGCTGCGTACTGGCAATCCGCCCTGAATAGAGTGGAGACTACCTCGCGTTTGGGACCGGGCGTGGTGGCCTAATCGGTAAAGCGTGGGCTTCGCGTGCGGAAGGTCGGGAGTTCGGTTCCCTCTCATGTCAAACCAATGACTTTATAATTGATACTTGTTGCTTCCCCGCCTGGCACTCGGCATTAATAGGATAGGGCAAGGACTGGTTAGCTCAGTGTCAGGATAATGTGACTGGGTGGGATGTTGGGTCATGGTGCCAGCAACCTGATTTCCCAGTGGGACAGCACTATAAAGTCACCATGAGTGTGCACTGTCACAAGTTGGTACCCGTCCTGATATGACCTTAGATGTTGCCAGGGTGTTAAATTCCAACAACCAACCAATATGGCGTTGGTAACCAGGCAGTAACTATGAGGGCGGCAACTGTTCATGCTCTGATTAACGGTGGAAATCTACTAACAGCTAGCATATTCAGGTGGCCTCCCTAATGGAAATAACAAAAAGCACTCCCCACTTACATATGTGTTACATATTATGTATGTACTAAATATGGCCCTGTGTGAATATAAACAAAGCAACTACTCAATATTGCTTTCTCAATGCTAAGTATTGCATTAAGCCTTCTGCTATATTGCATGCAATAATATTCACTACTCCACCAGCCGCAGTGGCTGAATTTGGTAGAGCGAAGGCTTCCCGTGCCGAAGGTCGGGAGTTCGAATCCCAGCCGAGTCAAACCAATAATTTACTAAATTGATACTTGTTGCTACCTGTTGGCACTCAGCATTACTAGGATAAAGCAAGGACTGGTTAGCGTAGTATCAGGATAATTTGGCTGAAGTGGGATATCAGGATATGGTGCTGGCAGCTTGGCCTCCCAGTGGGACAGTGCTATAATGTCGCCATGAGTGCTCACTGTAAGTCGGTACCCAGCCTGATATGATGTTGGTAGGACGTAAGACCCCAGCAAACAACGACGCAAGAGGGCCAGGTCATGAGGACTATTCGTGGTGAGAACATTATTATTCTTGAGGCATATAAAACCGCTTGAAAAGAAACAGTTGCAAAATGCAGCGGCATGACTTGGATTGATCTGTAGGAGGCTAAGTCACTCCACTAATACCTCTAATGATGTCTGCCTACGTCGTGATTCAATCGGTAACAGCGCTAGATTCCCACTCGGAAGGTCGCTGGTTGGAATACCGGCCGAGTCAAACCAATAATAATAATATCAGGAACATATCACTGAGTGGGATTTCGGTGGCGACATGGTCTCTCAGTGGGGCAGCACTATAAAGTCGCCAAAAGTCGGTACTCTCCGGAATGTGACCTTAGATGGTTGGTTGGTTGTTGGAGTTTTACACCCAGGCAACAACTAAGGTCATATCAGGATGGGTACCGAGTTGCAGCAGTGCCCTCTCATGGTGACTTTTTAGTGTTTCCCCACTGGGAGACCAGGCCGCCAGCACCATGACCCGATATCCCACTCAGTCACATTATCATGACACTGAGCCAACCAGTCCTTGCCCTATCCTAATAAAGCCAAGCGCATGGCTAGGAAGCGACAAGTATCAATTTTTAAATCATTGATTTTACTCGACGATCTCCCAAAACGGGAGACGGATGCTTAACTCATTCGGCCATCGCGTCTAGTCGTCAGTGTTCAAACACTCCCAACCAGAAAAGGGTGAGGCTTCATATGGGGTGGCGGTGGCAGGTTTTGCATTTCTGGCAGTACATTGAGGAGTGACGAGTTTTCACGCAGCAACGATTCACCAACCAACGCCCCTCCATTCGCCTGCACTTTATTCAACTGTTTTGATATGACTAAACAAAATTGTGTTTCATTCCCCCAAGTTTCAAATAATAATAATAATAAGCTACAAAGGTTCAACAAAGATTGGAACTATTTCTACCGAGTCAGCTAAGAATAATATTCATGGCGATGGTGAGTGGTGGTAATGGTAATGGTGATGGTAATGGTATTCATATTTGTGATGGCAATGGTGATGGTAATGGTAATTGTATTGGCGATGGGAATGGTGATTGTTAATGATGATGGTAGTCGTTATGGTAATCGTAATGGCAATGGTGATGGTAATCATGAATGTAATGGTAATGGTGATATTCAATGATCCTGGTAATCAAGCAATCATTTGGATACAGCTATAATAGGTCTTGGAACGGTGAGCCACTGTTAATTAATAGAAATTGAGACAGTTCTTCAGATGTGGGGGATTGTAGCAACTGTCACTGGCTCCAAGATATATGTAATGCTTGACCAGTATGCATCCAGTCGGGACTTGAAACAGTTCACTGACTGTGCTGCGACAACACTCTCCGGCAAGTCATTCCACAGGTCAATCACCCTAAAGCCGAAAATGTTGTGTCGCAGGTCCAGTCTGGAGTACCGCTTCTTCAGCTACAGGGAGTGTTCTCTGGTCCTGGTGTTGGAGTCTCTGATAAGGGGGCTGCCTGTCTTGTAAAATGGAAATGGTAATGGTGATGATATGGTGATGGTGATGATAATGGTGATGGTAATGGCGATGGTAATGGCTAGACAACGGTAATTGCGATGGTAATGGTCATGGTGATCATGAAGCTAACGATAATGGTGATGCTAAGGGCAATGGTGATTTGGTTTGTGTGTTTGTTGTTTTACGTCCTAGCAACATCTAAGGTCGTATCAGGACGAGTACCGACTTGTGACAGTGCGCACTCATAGCGACTTAATAGTGCTGTCCCACTGGGAAACCAGGCCGCCAGCACCATGACCTGATATCCCACTCAAGTCACATTATCCTGACACTGAGCCAACCAGTCCCTGCCCTATCCTATTTATGCTGAGCGCCTGGCTAGGAAGCGACAAGTATACATTTTTAAGTCATTGGTTTGACTCGACCAGGGTTGGAACCCACGACCCCATGATCTACCAGCATGGGAGACGGACGCTCTAACTCATTCGGCCATCCCGTCTGGTCTGGCAATGGTGATGATAATGATAATGGTGATGGCTATATTATATTTCTACGTCGCATAGTGAATCACTCCAATAAAATAACCGCTCTTTTTTAAAGCCATGAAAGCATTCTATCTGCAGTGTTTACCCTGTAATTAAACACTTAGTTTTCGTAAATGCATCAGGTTTAATGGCGCAGTAATAGTGAACACTTCTCCACCGACATCCGTCTCTATGTCCAGACACACCCAGCTTTATATATATATATATATATATATATATATATATATACAGTAAAACCTCTCTGCCCAACCACCTCCACAGATCAACCACTCCCATATATCGATCGCTTTATTTGGGCCCCAACAATACCATTGTAACCATATTCTAACTCCCTAATCCGACCACCTCCCTAAAAGGACCACTTAAAGTCAGTCACAAGGTCGGGCGATTTAGAGAGGTTTTACTGTATAATATATACAGTAATACGTCTCTAACAGACCACCTCCACAGATCACCCTCTCCCCTATACCCAGACTTACACAATCCGCCAGGTAAGGTTTGCGTAATCATCGTAACCACAACCGCCACTATTCGCTGAATAATGTAGCAGCAGCTGTCGCCAATGGATGAGGTAGTTGCCATGGTTACTTGACTAGGTCTGTGAGAAAATATAGCGAGTCCATCGGGCAAGGGGGGGGGGGGGGATAATTATGAGTGTTCACCTTTTTTTCACATCTCTATAGTTAATTATGACTTTTGGGTGGAGGTGACACACTCCGGCTGTTCCACCAGCCGCCGCCTCCTCCTCCCACCAGATTCATCTTCCCAAGCCTACACGATTACACGTATAGAGGGGGTGTAATGACATCACAAGACAACTTTCGGTGGCCATATTGGATGACATACAGAAGGCTTGCAACTGCCTACACTGTGCTTATTTACTGATTTGTTGGTTTATTTGTCACTGTTTTGACCAGTTTGGCCTCAGAAGTTGTTGCTAAAGTGCTGTAAGTAAACACATTGGATGTAAACTGCCCAGAACCTCCCAGAACACAAGAAAACTTGTTTACTGCATCTGCATGCATTCACAACATGGCTAGGGAGAGTGCTCATAATCCAAGATGGCAGCCCACTGACTGCTAAGTAATGACGTCACGTGCACTCCCTCTATGGGCAGCCTCCTCACCTGTCCCTTACAGCCGCCCACTAGAACTGCGTTATCAGCTGTCGCCAACACCAGCACTTCTCCGGCAGTCGAGCGGCCAACACTCGCTTTTACCACCCGACTACTCTATGCACTTACTTGATTCATAGTTATACTCGATTACCACTTGAGTACTGCTTGGTTCATCATCATGCTGTCGGTTGCGATGCGACAAAGACTGCTTTCATTACTTGACTGCCGCTCTCCATTTAGCTATCTGCTGTGAGAGTTGCATCCATGAGTCAGTCTTAATGTCTCTCAGCTTCAGGCTGAGAGACATTAAGGCATCCTTGACATTAAGACATTAAGGCATCCTTGACATTTCATGAAAGCTGCCTGCAAAAGTGTTGAAGTGCTGCTGGCTTTTGCAAGTTACCAGCGGCACTCTCTCGGGGAGCAAATAGAGGTTTCACACCAGCAAGAACATATCAAGACAGGCGCAACACTATTTGTCCCTGCAGTGGCTGGTCGGGAGATGTTGGGAGTTCCATACATCAACCGCCCTTAATGCTGCCACAGTGACATGGTTTTCTGTTTAGGGTTTGCTCCCTTAACCTTCGGTTCTGTCAAGAACCTGTACCACAAGGCAGTGGTTTACAACTCTGCAAGGCAGGGGTGTCAAACTCCCTGAGGTATTGCTATACCTGCAATACCTGCATACCGGATACTGCATACTGCTTGGTTACCTATTACCATTACCTTATACCACCATCACCCTTATAGTGTTGGATGGATCTCCCTCGCTTCAATAAAAACAAGGCAGCACAATTTACCGAGAAGTGTATTATAAGTGAACATTCCATTGCGATAGAAAAATCACCTTAAAGTTAGAGACAGAATCTGATAAAATCATGAAAGTTTCAAAATCAAAGAATACGTAATTTTTGCAACCAAATCAAAAAAATCAAGAGCACAACCTATCACTCTACATTTGGGTGACACGGAATTGAATGAGGTAGACACATACAAATATTTAGGGACCACACTCGATTCAACACTATATGGTAATCGACAACTGTCAAAACTCAATCAAATGATAGCCATAGAAATGACAACTTTTAGGAAAATTAGATACTACATGAGTGAGAACACAGCCCTTTTGCTATATAAGGCCACTATTCTTCCAATAATCGACTACAATGATTTAATCTATGGACTGCTGACAAAACAACAAGAAACCAAATTACAGAGGATACAAAACAGGGCACTTAGAACTGTCTACAGAGGTAAAAACCTGTCTGTAAAGGAAATGCATGCCAAAGCACAAATCAGCTACCTAAGCCAAAGGAGGGACTCACATCTCCTCACTCTCATGTATAAAAGATCGAATGATGAGCAATATGTTGACCATACAAACAGAGTAACCAGACAGAGTGATGCAACACTCCTAAAAATGCCCAAGCCACTAACAAGCAAGCTGACTAAAGCACCGATTTACAGAGGTGGTACTTTATGGAATAAACTCCCAGTGAGGACAAGACGGTCCACAAGTCTCCTTGAATTCAAAAACTTAATAAAAAATACAACAGGCTTGTCAGACCCCTACACAGTTACAGGTATTATAAAGGCCACCCTTGCCCCGACCCCTGTACAAATGGTCTCAAATGTACTGCATGTATTATGTATTAAGGAATTGTACTGTACGGCGCTACCACCGGTTTTCCTTGTCTGTAGCGGAGTCGGGAAACCTCACTCGTACCAGAGAATTATTCTTCATATATATATATATTGTAATATAGCACAGAAAGAGGGGCTTGTGTGTGCATGAGTGTGTGTGTGCATGTGTGTGTATGTGTGTACTTGGCCTGTTTCAAAATTCCCTCGGGCCTCAAATCCCATAGCGGGTAAATATTATGTTGATTCCATTGTGGGTACAGCTAATATCATTTGTTTAATATGATATAATTTACTTAGCTACATTCACAACACACTATCATCTGATTATTACAAGTCCCATGACATCGATTTCCCCCTACTTCAGTTAAGTACTTTTTGGGGGTACATTAGTTGTTTAAGCAGGGGGAAATTAAATCGTGAATGATTGGTCTTCCTCGTTCCACTACTCCTTGCCCTATCCTAATAATGCCGAGCACTTGGCTAGAGAGCAACAAGTATCAATTTTTAAGTCATTGGTTTGACTCGACCAGTTTCAAACCCACGATCTACCAACACGGGAGACGATGCTCATTCGGACACCCCATCTGTTTTAGCATTTCTTGAGCGTGTCATCTCACCAGTTTTCCGGTTTGTGGTTGCTGGTTCCCGTTATTGGGCACCAGATAGTATGCAGATTTTAGTGCATACACAACATTGTACTGGAACTTTAAATACTTTTTCTAATCAAATATAATTTACATCTGCACAAAAGTCTACCGCAATGCCCTACCAGTTTGTTGGTTCGGAAAGTTACAAAACCATTATTGAAAGCTGTTTGTGTTTTCCCTCAATATGTCTTCCTTCTTTTAATTAAAAGGAAAAGAGAATTAAAGCACATTGGTACTCTTGCACTCTACCCACCTATTAGTATTATATAAGCTTGAGGGACCTAATCGCCTTTTCCCACTACACCCACACCCATACAACTCCATAGCTCTATCATAGTGTATAACATATTATGCGAATATTGCTTATGATGAAGCCTAAATTGAGATTACAAAACAGAATTTAACACACACAAAAAGTATATATTCATTATTGTTTTTCTGGTAATCAAGTTTTAAAATGTAATGTATAAAAATGTGCTAATATTGAATTAAAAAATAGAACTTTGACCAAAGATCTTTTTTTTTTAAATAGAACTATGTTACAGACGTTCTGCTAAAAAGATTCTATTGTACACAGAGAAAGGATTTAGAATGTAAATTGCTAAATCAATCAGTCAAGCGGATAACAAGACCATGTCAAAAGAGTGTAATTTATAACAAACAAAATTCATCTTGATATGACCTTAGATGTTGCTAGGACGTAAAACAACAACAAACAAACAACAAACATTCTGACTTGGCAAAAGAACCATTTCCAAAGTGTGCTACTTGCCCCACTTAGTCAGACATGTACTCGACCAACTGCATGTTAGAGTTACTAAGACAACATTGCTGAGGTCAGCTATTCTCAAATATGGTGATGCCACTATATATCTATATAGCATTATTATATACTAGCATTATTACATAAGACATTGCTAAGTTAATTATTGCCAACAACTTCGATCGGGCTGCACATTGCGTAACTGCATGTCATAACTTGGTTGCGCTCACTACTTGATGTATTCTAAGCTTGCCCTGAGCAACTTTGTCACCAGCTCAGATGCCAACAATACGGCAAACACGGCTCAGGAGGAGGTCATGTGTAACACCACCACCCCTCACATAGCATCATCGCTCACCCAGAATTATTACTTTAAAAAAATGTAGGGGCCTTTCGGGATCGAGCCAAAGTTGCTTCTTTGTTACTTTTTACATCCCAGCAACATCTGAGGTCATATCAGGACGGGCACCGATTTGTGACAGTGCACACTCATGATGACTTTATAGTACTGCCCCACTGGGAGACTAGGCCACCAGCACCATGACCCAATATCCCACTCAGTTGCATTATCCTGACACTGAACTAAACTGTACATGTCCTATCCTATTATCAGGGATGAAAGTAGTCTATGGGGAAAAAAAGCGGAAACCCGGATAGTCTTCCATAGGTTTATCATTGTCAGGGAATCGCGGAAAATACCGGAAGTCAGGTTTCAACTAGCCTTGTTGTGATTGCATTATCGCCCATATCAAACACTTTCTTGTTTAGATTCGATGTTCTAGCTAAATCTAAGGTCATATAAGAAAGGGATTCGAACCACCCAACGGGTGTCATATACATCCCTTTTTTTTTTAAATTGTTTAACATAAATTGGTGAATTGGTGGAGATCTTTCCTCCTTGTATTATTATTAATGCCGAGCACCAGGCTAGGAAGCGACAAGTATCAATTTTGTACGTCATTGGTTTAACCTGGCTGGGAATCGAACTTCCTACCTTCCGCACGGGAACACTGCGCTCTACCGATTCTGCCACCACGTCTAGCTCAAATAAATAATCGAGTATTTGTTTTGCATACATAATATAAATAATTATGTTCATAACTAACTCAGGAATCTCAGGATCCGATTTGATCAATCTCACTACCGTCGAATGCATAAAGCCTCACTTCCAAATGTAGTCCAAGTCAGTGCTGAGAGATCTGCTATCGTACTAAATGCCTAGTCAACCCCTGGAGGCGCATATATACACTCACCAGTAGGTCTACAGCTCTAATTACTAGCAAATATATTCCACGTAGTGCTGAGAGATCTGTGATTGTTCTAACTTCTAAGTACCCACTAAATCATTGATGCAGAATTCATATCTAATTTTCACCATTCGTGTGAGGTTCTTTCCCTTGTCTGGGTCCTTGTTCAGAAATCCATGGAAACTTATTGGAAAACACTTTCACTACCTGACCTGCTCTTGCATCCAGACATAGTAGACCATGACATTGCTACTATGCTAGGGTTCTGCTGGGATCAGTTGTGCAACTAACTTCGTTTTCGAATCAAGATAGTGTGAGTGTGAGAATAGATTAGATTAGAGTGTTTGAGCTGTATGCTCAGGCCAAATCGAAGACCCCACCATCAGGGCCCACTACATGTGATGAGGATGCTCTGTTCAGCTTTGTCATATTTAGCAATACAATAAAACCTCCTCCAAAGATCGACCACTCCCTAATTGGACCATTTAATGTTGGTCCCATGGTCGGTCGATTTAGAGAGTTTTTACGGTATATATATTGACTAGTCAACAGCTCGCCTTTTAGGGGGGTGATGGTTTATTTACCCTGTCCATAACGAGTAAGTCGCATCACAGCTTGCTTTCATCGCTGAATAGCAATAGTCTCAATTTGGTAGTAGCCTTGTCATTTTAGCTGTTAATAGTTATGCTAGTTTTTTTGTGTTTTTTGGGGGGGGGGGGGGGGGGGGGGGGGTTTGGTGCCACATTTGCAACATTTTGATATACACCTACCACTTGCACTGGTGTAGGTAGGTATACTCAGTTTACACAGTGACTTTGTGAGGTCGGGGTGTGAGGTCATTTGAAGAATTGTTAGGATTTAGGTCTTGAATGATGGTTGTGAGTGCATACATACTACATCAGATGACCTCGCAGCCTTTGTATTTAGAAAATTACCTCTAGCCCCCTTGATTGTAGTTTTAGGTTGGTGAAATTCATAGTCAGTGGAGTTTGACTTCAAATTTAATTTCACGGTCTGCCTTTTAGGACAGAGTTAGTCCTCACTTATAGAGCTGGTCGGTGGGTAGACTGAAAATGTGTGAGGTGGGGGGGGGGGTTAAAATGTGTTGACTTTGCTTGAATGTAAGGATATTAGCCTCACGAGGTGTTTTGCTCCGGGTAACCAGAGACATACAGAATGAGATGTCCACTGTTGTTCATAGTAATGGCCCTGTCACACTATGACGTGACGACGTCAGCGTAGGGAGAACGTGAAAAACGTTGAACTTCTCGGCGTAGTATGCAAATTTGGGTACAAGTTGAATGTGGATGCAGCGTAGTGGACAAGAGCGTAACGTTGGTAAAGCGTAGTGATACCGTCATTCAACGAGAGAGGACAACATCATTACGCTTACGGAACGTTATGAACGTTATTCCATCGCCAGAAGAACATTACGTGACGTTACATACGTCATGACACGGTGGTGAAATGTTGAACGTACGTTGAATGTATGTTCTCCTGACATTCTCCTGACGTTCCCATTACGCCATGTGGGCATTTCCACCCGGTTTAATGTGGGTCAACGTAGTGGAACGTAGTTGAACGTAGTGAGCAGCGTTTGACTACTGTCCGTTTAACGTCATTGACGTTCGCTGAACGTGAACAGAATGTGCGGCAAACGTAAACCCTTACGTTCGAGCTACGTCAAAAGTTTTGAACATGTCCAAAACCTCGATGTAACTCGACGTAACACGACGTAATGTGACATAGCTCGACATCATTCTAACGTCATCATAACATAACCCAACGTACGTCAATGTAATGACGAAAAATTACCACGTTAGGCTCACGTTCGCTCGTTACGTCGTAGTGTGACAGGGCTATAAACAGAAATAGTATTTGAACACCCCAGCACCAGCACTATTGATCCATCTCAAATGTCCATGGTGAGTCACTGAGTGACTGGAATTTTACGTCCGAGCCACATATGAGGATATGAGGTGACAGCTCGTTGTCCTGGTGGATTTATAGTGTTGCTCTGCTAATATCGGTGCGATATTCCACTCGGTCATTTTATCCTGGCATCCTCTTGCCTTAGCCTTAGGATCAAATCTAGCTAAGTCAAGTAAGTGTTTGGCTGATAAAATGTGATAGGGGCCTACTTTGATCGGACTATGCAGATTTAACTACCCCTGTACCAGATCGGGTTTTACGTGAATAATAATCAAACTCCTACTCACATAGACATTGGAGAACTCCTTATTTGCGTAAACAAACGGCTTCGGTAGCGCGATCCCGGCTGAGACGGTGTGACTGCTGGTGACAGTCAGGACAGTGTCCCCGGCCTCCGGTCCGTAGGCGGACAGAGGGGCGGCCGACGGCGTGCCCGCTGGGCACCCAGCCCGCCCGGCCCGGGCAAGCAGCAGACACGCCCAGCACAGCAGGTAACAGGCGCACAGCCGCCGCATGTTCCCGGCAGGAGGCCACGGAGCGAGCGGCCGGTCACACGGTCAACTCAGACCCCATCATCGGACAGCTGTTGTACAAGGAGAAGGAGGGGTGCGGCTCGCTCGTCGCTCTGTGTCTGTCTGTGTGTCTGTGTGTGTCGAGAGGGAGAGAGGGTGTACGGGGGGGGGGGGTGGGGGGGGGAGTGGGGAGGAGAGGGCGGGGTAACAAGGCAGGTGCAATGTAGGTTACAACCAAAGTGTATCTATAGACATGGTGCGCCCTGCCCCGAGAAGGTTGTCTACTCCCCCAGTGATCAGGGGAGGGGGGTGGAGCAAATGTTTAGAGAGGATTGAGGGTGGGGGTGAGAGCGAGAGGGTAGAGAGAAGGGGAGGGGGGGTGGAAACAGGGAGATGGGAAGAGATGGGAAGAGAATGGAGAGTGGGAATGGGAGATGGGAGCTGGGGAAGGGAGAGGGAAGAGTGGAAACAGGGAGATGGGAAGAGAGAAGAGAGGGGAAGAGAGGGGAAGAGAATGGAGAGTGAAAATGGGAGAAGGGAACGGGTTATGGGAGAGAGAGGGTGAAGAAGGGAAGAAAGACTGGAGAATTAGAAAAGGGAAATGGGAGAGTGAAAGTGAGGGAGGTGAGAAGGGGAGGAGGAAATGCCGGGGCTGAAAGGGGAGGGACGAAGAGAGGGAGATGGGAGGGGACAACGATGAGACTTGAGAGGAGAGGGGAGGTGGGATAGGTGAGGGGTGAAGGGGAGGGCGAAGAGAGGGCAGGCCTCCTAGCAACCACCTGCCGCACTTGCGCTTCCACGCACAACGGCACAAACCCACCCAAAACGCACACTATTCGATTAGAGCCGCAGCTCAAACCAGCAGAAATCCACCGCGGCAGGCAGGCCGGTGTCAACACGGGGATCCCGGCGGGTGGTGGCGGTAGGCTCACGGGTTCACGCCGTGCTCCCCCGATGGGTCCTAGCTGCGTGTGGAGGCGGGCGGGACGGCGCACGTAACCCGGCTACGCCGTAGTGTGTGAGGCCGTACAGCAGCGCACCCAGCGCTGTTTGGGCGGGGTCATACACCGTGGTGTAGGGAAGGAGGAGGAGGGGGGGGGGGGGGGGGGGAGGGGGCAGAGAGATAGGTGAAGCTTAGCGTGACACGGATAGTCATTCACCGTGACCATTATTAAGGCGGGAGTCCATTGACATGTATTTTTTGTGTTGTTGTTCACGTGTTTTTATTCCTCTGAATAACATGTTGTCAGTGCTAATGCACTGGTCTTCCAGTCCTAATCACAATTGCCTCTACACAGTAAACAAATCTACAACAATATACAGATAGACAATTACAGGAAAATAAGCAAAACATCGGTTCATGAATGATAGGTAAAGAACAAGATAAGCGAAAAAGAAACATATGCGGGGAGGTAACTATGTTAGAGTAGTATGGTAGGGGGTGGGGCATAACTGGTTATCTTTCTAGTAGTAACATACTCGTTGAAAAGGTGATGGGGATGTAGGGTGGGCCTTTGTGATTGAACTTGTGTTCATGGTAATCTCAGGCGGGGCCTATTGAGTTAGTAAGTAGGTTAATATTGATTAATCATGTACCTCAGTAGAATCCAACTAGAATCATTTCCAGGCTCATTCCGCTGTAGATGTTTTTTTTGGTCTAGTTGGCCGCTACTGGTTGAGTTTACAGTGTTTGTTTGTTTGTTTGGGGGGGGGGGGGGGGGAGCACGGGGACAGGGAAAGGAATGGCAACACCGACCCAGTGTATCATTGATCTGCTTTGGCCTCGGCTGGTTGATTTAAATGTACCGAAAGCATAATGTATATTAATGTATATATATAACAGCAATTATAATGGTGATGGTGACTTAACATATCATATATAAGATATCATATATCATGTATAAGATATAGTATATCATATATAATGTACAATATATAAAATATTACATATTATATGTTGTATTGTACATCATATATATGTTATAATAATATATGATATATGGGATATGATATGTTATATATTATAACATATGTAGTATATTATATGTTATATATTATACATATATATATTATATACCAGGCACGGTGGCTGAATCGGTATGGCACGTGTCTCGCATGCAGGAGATCAGGAGTTTGGTTCCCGGTCGAGTCAAACCAATGACTTATCAAATTGATACTTGTCTCTTCCTAGCCTGCTGTTCGGCATTAATAGGATAGGGCAAGGACTGGTTGGCTCAGTGTCCACTTGCTATCCGGACCACACTTCGTCTACACCTCTCTCTATCTCTTCTCTGCTGGCCTTGCTCCTCCTTCATTATGTCTGAAAAGAGTTCCAGGAGGGGGAGCCCACCAGCATTTCACTTTCTACTCTTACTCTGTCCGTGTCTTTGGCTCGCCAGCTGGTTACCATAGAGCAAATAGACACAGTCCTTTGACTCAACTCCCCTCATTTCTCTTTCCTATACTCTACCCTTTTTTTTCTCACAGGCTTACTTCTCCCCCTGATCAAGGGAGTTGTTTGCTTGGGTGGGGCCCTTTACCTTATCGTTTCTCTCGCTTTGTTCTTGTTGCTGGAACCGCTGTGCCCACCTTTGCCCATCCCTTCCTCCTAAACCCTTGCTGCTGTCGACTGGATATGAGTGCTCTGCTACCGCCGGACCGGAGAGATTTGGGGCCGCCCCAATGCTTCACCATTTTGAATGTTGTAAAGACATCCCCAGCTTCTACAAACGATTGGACCGATTTATCGGGGCCTTTCTATATTGCTGCAGTTCTGCAGCTTGTAATCGTTGTAAGGTTACGAACATCCCCAAAAGCAAGGTTCAGTGTCAGGGAAATGTGACTGAGTGGGATATCGGGTCATGGTGCAGGTGGCATGATTTCCCACTGGGGCAGCACTATACTTTGTAAAGGCACTGTGAGTGTGCACTGTCACAAGTCATTACCCGTCCTGATATATTATCTTTTTGTGATGGTTTCTTTACCCTGTCCATAGATATGTTTTGTTTTTTTTTGGTGTTTTTCTTTGGTATATACCTACCCCCTGTGCTAGTGTTAGTAGGGATACTCAGTTTACACTGTGACTTTGTAAGGTCAGGGTATGAGGTCATTTGAAGAATTGTTAGGAGTTAGGAGTTTGAATGACAGTTGTGAGTGTGCACATACTACATCAGACAACCTCGCAGCCTTTATTCTTAGAAAATTACCTCTAGCCCTTTTATTGTAGTTTTAGGTTGGTGAAATTCATAGTCAGTGGAGTTTGACCTCAAATCTGAGCTGTTATGGCCCTGTCACACTACGACGTGACTACGTCAGCGTAACCACAACGTGAAAATAATGATATCACGTCGAAGTTATCGGCGTAATATGCAAATTGTGGACGTGAATGCAGCGTAGTTGACGTGAGCGTAACGTGAAAGTAACGTGGGTGTACGTCGTGACGTTAGCTGTAACGTGACAACGTTAGAGGGGAGGGGTAATTGGCGACGTGACCGGGCGTTAGTGTAACGTGAGCGTAACGTCGCCGTAACGGGTGTGACGTGAACGTAACGTGACCGTAACGTGACCGTAACGTGACCGTAACGTGACCGTAACGTGACCGTAACGTGACCGTAACGTGACCGTAACGTGACCGTAATGTGACCGTAACGTGACCGTAACCATGACCGTAACGTGACCGTAACGTGACCGTAACGTGACCGTAACGTGACCGTAACGTGCAAAACGCTGCCCACACGTTGCTCCCACCCGGGCCGTCGGTCTGACGTGACATAACGTGACTCTAACGTCATTTACGCTGCTATAACGATCGCGGAACGTCAACCTAACGTCATTGTCACGTCATCCCAACGTAACGGCTTCACGTTGAGATACGTTGAAAGTTTTGAACAGGTTCAAAACCTCGACGCGCGCCGACGTAACACGACGTAACATGACGTAGCTCGACGTCACTCTAACGTCATTATGACGTCATCATAACGTGACCCAACGTACGGCAACGTAATGACGAAAAATCATCACGTTAGGCTCACGTTGGCTCGTTACGTCGTAGTGTGACAGGGGTATAAGGCCCCATAGCCATGACTACTCATTCAGTGACCTTATTTTGTGTATCTTAGACTTTGCGATCAGGGGGAATTGATGTTTGACCTTAAATGGGTGTCATGCAAGCGCACTAACTACCCAGATGGTCATGCAGCCAAGTCTGTTCCATCATCTGTTTTTGTAGTTTTAGCAAATGTATTGATTTCGTAGGTGAGTACTGTATGTTGATAGATATGCATGTGTATGTTGATATATATGACCTTAGATGTTGCCAGGACGTAAAACTCCAACAACCAACCAAGTATTATATTATAACATTGTGTTCTCTGTGGTGGAGTGGTTAGAGTATCCCTATCACTATCAAACTTTTTTCGCAGGCAGACTCTTAATCTGAAGGCTGATGGTTCGATTCACCATGCCATTAGCTCTGCCAGTTTAGATTTCTACTGCTGTGTATAACTCACAGCATCATCAAAGGCCAGTTGCTCTCACACTGGGAGGTTAGAGATCCCTGGCGGCTGTAAAAGTGCATATATTTCTATCGAGCAACTGTCTAATAGTGAAAACAAGACTACTCAGACTTAACCATGATAGGGAGCATAAATCGTCAATAAACATTTGTTAAATATATCAGATATCATATAATCTTACAAATGCATGACTCACATCGCATGTCATACTACACATTAATGGAATCTTACCGTTTTACCTCGAAACGGGTTCTGACACAGTTTTACCGAGGAGGGCGGTTATGGAGTGCATGTGACACTTATACTGATATGTCATGTGATCATCCCGTGAGAAATAGCATTATTTACTTGAACATTGATACTGCCTATCATGGATAAGTCTGAATAGACTTGTTTTCACCATTAGACAGTTTGTCGATAGAAAGCCTGAGTCTACACTTTTACCGACCCAAGGGATTTTTAACCTCCCACACCACATAGACATGGTATGAGAGCAACTGGCCTTTGATGTCGCTGTAAGTTATACACAGCAGCGGAAATCCAAATTGGCAGAGGTGGATGCACGGGGAATCGAACCACTGACCTTCAAATTAGGAGTCCCACCTAGAAAAAAGTCAGACACTCTGACCACTCCACCACAGAGAACACCGCTATTATATATTAGCAGTGGGGCGCGGGGTTTATGGGGAGGGGGTGCATTTCTAAAATAATTAAGCATGTTCCTCCCAAGTAGCATTTGTGTGATTTAATCATGTGTGCAGACAAAGCTATATTCAAAACAGGTGAGTGTGGCGGTACCTTGTCAACAACAGCGAAATGAGAAATTACAGTGGCGCCCCCTTATAATTGGCGACGGAAGTGGGACTCTCTCCAGATTACAACACGATTCTTACTACATGTTACATGTAAAACAGCTGAATACGCAGTGATTGTGCAAATTCTGCTACACATTGTGCTAGATATTACACATCTAACAATGTGCATTGATTGTGTAAATCTTGCTACACATAATACATGTAGTATATATGACACATCTGACAATGTGCATTGATTGTGTAAATCCTGCTATCCATTATAGTATATATGAAACATCTGACAATGTGCAATGATTGTGTAACTTCTGCTAAACACTATGCCATGTGACACATCTGGCAATGTTAATTGATTGTGTAAATTCTGCTACACATTGTGCTATATATGATCCATCTGACAATGTGCATTGAATATGTCAATTCTGCTGCACATTATGCTATGTATGGCATATCTGATAATGTGCATTGATTCTATCAATCCTGATAGACACTATGTACTATCGGTGGCACATTTGACAATGTATATTGATTGTGTAAATTCAAGATGCTTGTCCTGGTAGAGCTACAATTAAAGCCTGATATTATGGACTTCCCACCGGAAGCTGTGCAGATCTTGTCACGTAGGGCCTTTATTAGCTATTCGAGCTTAAAGCTGCAAAGTCCGATGAAGCATCAAATTTTCAAAAACCAAAACAATTATCTAGATTTGATTCTACATATCTAACTTAGATACTAATGCACACATTAAGCTTTGGTTGCCACGGAAGGGGGGATACTGAATTTAATAGAACCTTTTACTGCAGAAGCCTATGAAGTCAAGAGTTTTAGTATGCTTGCCAAAACTAATTTGACATTTTTGTATGTCAAATAGCTCAAAAGTAAGCCATTTAAAATGAAAGATACTTCAAACTAAAGTAAGGTAGATTTTAACAATCAATTTAATATATTTATTTATCAGAGAAAAATGACAGAAACTCAAAACCATCAGACTATTCAACTTGAAATTATGTGGCGTGTAACTAGTTATGCAAATATTATTCAGCAAAGTGTCGGTTAGTCATTGGTACTATGGTCCGGAGGGACAGTGTATCGTATGTGTTTGTGCAGCACTGTGCTGCTTTGAAGTCGGGCCTAACTGGCAGCCTGCACCCGGCTGTGGCAGAGCGCCAGGCCCCAAGTGCGGATGCACGATACAGTATCTGCCCCAAGTCGGCAGGAAAATTTGCATGAGTCGGACGTGCTGAGGTGAGCTTCCAGGGGAATCTCCGCTATATCCGAGGTATGTCACGTCCAACTGTCAAGTTGGTCATGCCAAGTGGAGCCAGACACACTCCTTCACGGTCTGTGTGCAAGTAAGACGGTTAGTAGTATGGGTATCAATTTGTGTCAAGGTTGTGGAGATGAGCATGACGTGCCATGGGGCGCTAAATGAAAGGTGATCAAGGCGAAGGTTTCGCGGAAGGCGGTGAAGAGTGAACCGCTGGATGAGGAGGAAGCACAAGGCACAGTCAGTGGTGTGGAGGAGACAGTAGACAAAGTGCTGACAATGTCGATTGGTGAAGTTAAAGAGTCAAAGGTAGCGCCGCGTGTGCGTGTGAGTGTGGTAGATGTGGAAGCGGATGAGGAGGAGTTGGAGTTTCAATGCAAACTAGCCCATAAAGCGAAGTTACGGACTGCCATAAAGCGAAGTTACGGACTGAGTTGGAGCGAGACTTAAGCTCAGACGAGGAGGAGGAACCTGAGTCGAGGTCACACCAAAAGAAGAAGGATAAGAAGAAAAAGAAGAAGAAGGGCAAGAGGAGCAAGCATGATAAGGAGTCGGCAGCGGGCTTGGACCAAGCACAAGCTGGAGTAGTTCATCATCATCAAGTTCTTCATCTGAGTCATCAGATTCGGACAGCAGCAGGGAGTGCAGCCCGGAGAGGAAGAAATGCCGTTGTAAGAAGTGCAGTGAGTTCTCATTGGACAAATACACAAAGGGTCGGAAGAATGTGAACAGTCTTAGTTATAATGAACTTATGTATGCTGCTTGTGTGTGGGGCTCTAAGCGGGCAAAGAAGGCGGACATGGACGTGGAAGCTCTGATGGGCTATCTGGCCACTTGGCGTACAGTTGTATGCATGCCACTACTAATAACTATTCAGATGGAGGCATACAGGGGTTACGACAGAGCCATCAGGGAGAAACCCAAAGAGAAGGGGCTATGGGCATTCAGAATGGGTGGCAATGGGCTCTCACTTCTACATTTCAGCATGGACAATTCTAAGTCATACAAAGACAGTAGAAAGCCATGTAGCACTTTCAGCAAGGTGGAAGGCGAGAGTCGGGCGAGTTTGGCGATGAAAGTAAAAGGCTTGTGCTTTGCCCACAACTACAACAAAGAGGGCTGCACAAGGGAGAAGTGTGGCTGGGATCATCATTGCGGATATGATCAATATCCCCTCGATGTCAGGATCGACAGCGAGGGGATGTCGATCCTGACTGGGAATATGTTTTAAGAGGTTCATGTTTTGGTTTCAGGGTAATCGATGATGCATGTGATAGTAGCTATAATAAAGCCAATTACGGCTCTATAACTAATAGGGCTGTCACACTACGGTGTAAGAGCCAACATAAGCCTGGCGTAGGTCACTTTTCATCATTACGTTGAGGTACGTTGGGTTACATTATGATGATGTTAGAATGACGTTAGACTGACGTCGAGCTACGTCACGTTACGTTGTGTTATGTCGGCGCGCGTCAAGGTTTTCAACATGTCCAAAACTTTTGACATAGCTCGACGTGATGCTCTGACATTTGGGTGACGTCACACTCACGTTACGCCTACGTTAGACGTGGGGGATGGATGCATCGGCTACGTTAGATCAACGGTGCGTTGTTTGGTTGGTTGGTTGGTTGGTTGTTGGTTGGGTGTTGGTTGGTTGTTGGTTGGTTGTTGGTTGGTTGTTGGTTGGTTGTTGGTTGGTTGTGGATTGGTTGTTGGTTGGTTATTGGTTGGTTGGTTGATTGTTGGTTGTTGGTTGGTTGTGGATTGGTTGTTGGTTGGTTGTTGGTTGGTTGGTTGTGGATTGGTTGGTTGGTTGTTGGTTGGTTGTTGGCTGGTTGTTTGGTTGATTGTTGGTTGGTTATTGGTTGGTTGTGGATTGGTTGTTGGTCAGTTGGTTGTTGGTTGGCTGGTTGTTGGTTGGTTGTTGGTTGTTTGGTTGATTGTTGGTTGATTGTTGGTTGGTTGTTGGTTGGTTGTGGATTGGTTGTTGGTTGGTTGTTGGTTGGTTGATTGTTGGTTGGTTGGTTGTGGATTGGTTGTTGGTTGTTTGGTTGATTGTTGGTTGGTTGTGGATTGGTTGTTGGTTGGTTGGTTGTTGGTTAGTTGGTTGTTGGTTGGTTGTTGGTTGGTTGTGGATTGGTTGTTGGATGGTTGGTTGTTGGTTGGTTGTTGGTTGGTTGTTGTTGGTTGGTTGTTGGTTGGTTGTTGGTTGGTTGTTGGTTGGTTGTGGATTGGTTGTTGGTTGGTTGTTGGGTGGTTTGTTGTTGGTTGGTTGGTTGTTGTTGGTTGGTTGTTGTTTGGTTGTTTGGTTAGTAGGTTGTTGGTTGATGGTTGTTGGTTGGTTGGTTGTGGATTGGTTGTTGGTTGGTTGGTTGGTTGTTGGTTGGTTGTTGGTTGGTTGTTGGTTGGTTGTTGGTTGGTTGTTGGTTGGTTGTTGGTTGTGGATTGGGTGTTGGTTGGTTGGTTGATGGTTGATTGTTGGTTGGTTGGTTGGTTGTTGGTTGGTTGTTGGTTGGTTGTTGGTTATTTGATTGATTGTTGGTTGGTTGTTTGGTTGATTGTTGGTTGGTTGTTGGTTGGTTGTGGATTGGTTGTTGGTTGGTTGGTTGTTGGTTGGTTAGTTGTTGGTTGGTTGTTGGTTGGTTGTTGGTTGGTTGTGGATTGATTGTTGGTTGGTTGTTGGTTGGTTGTTGGTTGGTTGTTGGTTGCTTGGTGGTTGTTTGGTTGGTTGTTGGTTGGTTGTTGGTTGGTTGGTTGTTGGTTGGTTGTGGATTGGTTGTTGGTTGGTTGTTGGTTGGTTGGTTGTTGGTTGGTTCTTTGGTTGGTTCTTTGGTTGTTGGTTGATTGTTGGTTGGCGCGACGCTCGGCCGACGTTACGGTCACGTCCGACTCATGTCAACTACGCTGCATCGACGTCCAACTTGTGCCCCAATTTGCATACTACGCCGACAACTTCGACGTAATATAATTTGGGTGACGTCACACTCACGTTACGCCTACGTTAGACGTGGGGGGTGGATGCATCGGCTACGTTAGATCAACGGTGCGTTGTTTGGTTGGTTGGTTGGTTGGTTGTTGGTTGATTGTTGGTTGGTTGTTGGTTGGTTGTGGATTGGTTGTTGGTTGGTTATTGGTTGGTTGGTTGATTGTTGGTTGTTGGTTGGTTGTGGATTGGTTGTTGGTTGGTTGTTGGTTGGTTGGTTGTGGAATGGTTGGTTGGTTGTTGGTTGGTTGTTGGCTGGTTGTTTGGTTGATTGTTGGTTGGTTGTTGGTTGGTTATTGGTTGGTTGTGGATTGGTTGTTGGTCAGTTGGTTGTTGGTTGGCTGGTTGTTGGTTGGTTGTTGGTTGTTTGGTTGATTGGTGGTTGATTGGTGGTTGGTTGTTGGTTGGTTGTGGATTGGTTGTTGGTTGGTTGTTGGTTGGTTGATTGTTGGTTGGTTGGTTGTGGATTGGTTGTTGGTTGTTTGGTTGATTGTTGGTTAGTTGTGGATTGGTTGTTGGTTGGTTGTTGGTTGGTTGGTTGTTGGTTGGTTGTTGGTTGATTGTTGGTTAGTTGTTTGTTGGTTGTTGGTTGGTTGTGGATTGGTTGTTGGATGGTTGGTTGTTGGTTGGTTGTTGGTTCTTGGTTGGTTGTTGTTGGTTGGTTGGTTGGTTGTTGGTTGGCTGGTTGGTTGTTGGTTGGTTGTTGGTTGTTTGGTTGGTTGTTGTTTGGGTGTGGATTGGTTGTTGGTTGGTTGTTGGGTGGTTTGTTGTTGGTTGGTTGTTGTTGGTTGGGTGTTGTTGGTTGGTTGTTGTTTGGTTGTTTGGTTAGTAGGTTGTTAGTTGATGGTTGTTGGTTGGTTGGTTGTTGGTTGGTTGTTGGTTGGTTGTTGGTTGGTTGTTGGTTGGTTGTTGGTTGTTGGTTGTGGATTGGGTGTTGGTTGGTTGGTTGATGGTTGATTGTTGGTTGGTTGGTTGGTGGTTGGTTGGTTGTTGGTTATTTGATTGATTGTTGGTTGGTTGTTTGGTTGATTGTTGGTTGGTTGTTGGTTGGTTGTGGATTGGTTGTTGGTTGGTTGGTTGTTGGTTGGTTAGTTGTTGGTTGGTTGTTGGTTGGTTGTTGGTTGGTTGTTGGTTGGTTGTGGATTGATTGTTGGTTGGTTGTTGGTTGGTTGTTGGTTGCTTGGTGGTTGTTTGGTTGGTTGTTGGTTGGTTGTTGGTTGGTTGTTGGTTGGTTGTGGATTGGTTGTTGGTTGGTTGGATGTTGGTTGGTTGGTTGTTGGTTGGTTGTTTGGTTGGTTGTTTGGTTGTTGGTTGATTGTTGGTTGGCGCGACGCTCGGCCGACGTTACGGTCACGTCCGACTCATGTCAACTACGCCACATCGACGTCCAACTTGTGCCGCAATTTGCATACTACGCCGACAACTTCGACGTAATATAATTATTTTCACATTGTGCCTAAGCTGACGTCGTTACATCGTAGTGTGACAGGGCCATTAGGGTGTTACTGGTATAGCAATGTGTGGTAAGCTCCAAGCCGAAATTGATGAACGATTACTGACTGTTGTAGATAAACCATGTGTCTGTATTCATGGCCTGGGCATGGTTCCCAAAGGCCATGACGATTTCAGGGCAATCGTGGACTGCTCGAGTCCAGATGGCATATGTGTTAATGACTATACTCAGGGTTGTCGCGCAAACTTCTCTTACAACTCGGAGGAGTCGGTCACAGAACTAGTTCAAATGGGAGACTATTTGGCTATGGTAGACATAAGCAATGCCGCTCTCCATTTAGCTCTCTGCTGTGAGAGTTGTGTCCATGAGTTGGTCTTAATGTCTCTCAGCTTCAGGTTTCTCTTGATGGTATCTTTGAACCGGAGACGGGGGCGCCCTCTCTTTCAGAATAGAGGATCTGCTTTGGTAGCCTGTCTGATGACATCCTCATGAGGTGTCCAGTCCACCGGAGATTCTTTTTGATCAGAAGATCTTCCATAGAGGGCAGCCCCATCCGTTCGAGTATTTCCTTATTCATCACTTTGTCCTTCCAGGTTAGCCTCATGATTGAACGCAGATGTCGCATCATGAAGGCATGCAGCTTTTTCACCTGCTGTCTGTACGCTGTCCAGGCCTCGGCTCCGTATAGTAGGGTGGATAGCACGATTGCGCGGTAGATCTTACCTTTGACCCGAATGGACACATGGTGGTTGTTCCAGAGTCTCTGGCGTAGTCGGCCGAAAGATGCACTAGCCTTGGCCATCCTCCTCTGTATCTCAGCATCAATGCGTCCATCACTTGATATAGTGCTTCCGAGATAGGTGAATTCCGGAACAGAGTTCAGCTTGTTTCCGTCAACCATGATCTCCTCCTCTCGGGTTCTTGTAGAGTTGGGTTGGTACAGCACCTCCGTCTTCTTGATGTTAATTTTCAGGCCAAACTTCTTTGATGCATCGGAGAAAGCGTCCACTATTTTCTGGGTCTCTTCAGCAGAGTGGGCAACCAGTGCACTGTCATCTGCGAATAGTAGCTCTCTCACCAGTATCTGAGTAGTCTTGGTCTTCGCTCTGAAGTGTGCGACATTGAATAGGTCAGCGCTCTGTCTGGACTGTATATAGATGCCATCCCCCATGTCTCGGAAAGCCTCGTCTAGCATTGCTGATAGGAAGATGGAGAAGAGCGTGGGGGCCAGTACACAACCTTGCTTGACCCCATTGGTAACCCCAAACGATTCCGAGACTTCCCCTCCAGCACTAACGTTCGCCATCATTCCTGTATGTAGAGCCTCGATCATAGTTGTGAACTTCTCTGGGCATCCGTACTTCCTCAGTAGCTGCCATAGCCCGGTCCTCCCGACTGTATCAAATGCCTTAGTGAAATCGACAAATACCATGTACAGTGGTCGGTCCTGCTCAATGCACTTTTCTTGTAGCTGTCGGAGACAAAATATCATATCCACAGTGCTCCAGTTACCTCTGAAGCCACACTGTGACTCTGGAACTACACCAGGTGTTATGTGAATAGATAGTCTGTTGAGTAGGACTATAGGGCGGTAAACATTCATCCGTGCTTGATCAGTGCAATGCTTATAGGGCGGTAAACATTCATCCAACATCTCAGGAGAGGCAAGGTCTTGCATGGGATTTCGGGGACGGAGTAGTCTACCTCAGAGATAATCGGTTATGCATGGGTCTGAGCAGCAGCCCGTATGTTTTCTCGAAAGTTAGCGACATGATTGTGTGGTGCATGGTACGGGAAGGTTATCCAGACTGCATCAACTACCTGGATGATTTCTGCATGGTGGCCAGAACGGAACGGGAGGGTAGGGCTGCCCAGTGGGTCTTGGTAAAGATATTATGTAGACTGGGGTTCTTTGCCAGTTACAAAAAGCTGGTATGCCCGGGGCAGGTGATATCTTTTCTAGGCATTGATGTCGATACATTGCGTATGGAGCTCAGGCTGCCTACAGACGAGCTGGAGAAGCTCCAGTCACTCCTAAAATGGTTCCTATGTAAGAGGAAAGCATCGAAAAGGAGCTGGAAAGCCTAGCAGGAGTACTTGCACACTGCTGCAAGGTTATCCATGGTGGTAGAACCTTCTCACGGAGAGCCTACGACTCGGTAGCCTCAGTGAAGAAAAGCACACACAGGGTGTGGCTAAATGACAAGTTCAGGCTAGATCTGAAGTGGTGGGTCAAGTTTGCGGGAGAGTTCAACAGGAAGGCTAAGATAATCAAATCCAGTGAACCTTGTATCTCGGTATACAGTGACTCATCATTGACAGGGTTCACAGTGACACACGGGGAGGATTGGTTGGCTGGCTCATTCGACATAAAGAAGTTGAGATGCCTAGAGATCTGACTAGGCCATCATTTTCCAGGTGCGAAAGATGCAGGCTGCAAGACCAATAACATAAACGTGTTAGAACTTTGGCCTATAGTGGTGGGCGTACGCAGATGGGCTCATCACTGGGAGAACAGAATGGTGGTATTTGTGACCGACAGCACCCAAGTTTCTGCAGCCCTGAACTCAGGTCACAGTAGAAATAAGACGACGATGTCCTGGTTAAGACTGATCTTCTGGTTATCCATGACACATAACTTTGATGTGCAATCTTTCTACATAAATATGCATGATAATGTGATCTGTGACAGCCTGAGTAGGTTAGACTCATACAAAAACATTGCTCGTAAGAGATGCCGATGCCGCCACGGTCATGTGCTGCCATGAATTATTCTCCTGTTAATTCCAGTTTGGGCCAGACTAAGACTGGAGTGCGGTCGATACGAGGATGCCCATTATGCTGACTCTACTAAATTAAATTGATCTGTCCAAATTATAGCTTATTTAGAATTTTGTGAAATCTTTGCCGATCAGCTAACACCTTACCCATGCTCGGCATCTCAAACATGCTTGTACATGTCCTTTCTGGCCAGGCGCCTGTGCTTTAATTCAATCACACAGTATCTAAGTGCGCTCAGCAATCATCTGAAAGATCTGGGCATGGACCCTATAGATTACACTAATCATCAAGTCAAAAAGTGCATGGTGGGAATTAGGAGAATTTTGGGAGACATGCTGAGGCAGGCTGCACCGCTATTACCAAAACATCTAAGAAGAATTGTTGGTATGATGATAAACACTCGTGGGCACGTAGTGCTGAGAGCCGCGATGCTTTTGTCATTTAGGGCCTTATTACAGAAATGCCAGGTGTCGGAGTCTGACTCCTCATTGCTAAGTTCAGATTTTTCCTTCTACAAGTGGGCATGATGGTACGAGTGAGAAAATCAAAGACGATACAATATAGGGAATGTCAAGATCTTATCCCCGTATCTAAAGTAGCCGATCGGGCACTATGCGCAGTGTACTGGGTAAAAGAACACTTCAGAGAACTTAATGCGGCTGGGAAAGCCCACACCTTCAGGCTCCCGAGGGGGGAGGCCTCGGTGTCGATGCCTTATTCATTCTACTTAGCATCACTTAGACTATTATGTGAGCGAGCAGGATTGAGCCCGGGGGACTTCTCCACTCACACCCTGCAAAGGGGAAGAGCCGCATTCTTGTGTCTATGCAGTGCATCGATACTCAAAATAAAAGAATGTGGCGACTGGAAGTCAGACGGGGTATTTGAATTCCTAAAGGCATCGATCCAGGAAAGACTGACACGAGACCTAAGGGTGGCATCTATGCTGTCGGTGAGAGTGAGAGACTAGCTGGTTTGGGTTGGGTTGGACCTTTAGAGGTACCAGCCAGAGGAATTACTCTTCCAATTATATATGTCAATTGTCTTGTCTTGTTAATTGTGGTACGGAGCGTACAATAATGTGGCGTGTAATTAGTTACGCAAATATTATTCAGCAAAGTGTCATTGCTACTAATGTCCGGTGGGACAGTGTATCCTATGTGTTTGTGCAGCACCGTGCTGCTTTGGAGTCGGGCCTGCCTAGCTGGCAGCCCTCACCCTGCTGCGGTAGCGCGCCGGGCCCCAAGTGCGGATGCACAATACAGTATCTGCCTCCAGTCGGCAGGAAAATTTGCTTCATGAATAAACGGAGCGGCCTTTAGAAGTACCAGCCAGAGGAATTACTCATCCAACTATATACAGTACAACCCCATTAAACAAAGCTCCATTAAACCAAACGATTGGTTAAACCAAACTTTTTTTGGTGGCCTGGCAAAATACTACCATTTATCATATAAAAAAGTTGGTTAAACCAAAGTCGGTTAATCCAAATTATCAGTTAATCCAAACAAAATTGTCAGGCCCCAGGCCACTTCCGGTACAGTTAAACCAATCTTTCATGTGGTTATAAGGTCATCTGAGATTTTTTAATATGATAAATTGTAGTATTTTGCCGGGTGGCAGAAAAAAGTTTGGATTAACCGATTGCTTGGTTTAACTGAGTTTGGTTTAATGGGGTTATTCTGTATATACATAAAAACAATAATCAAAGTGTCCGCATACATTGTATATTACATTCATAATGCACCCACATGTTTGCTAAAGCCAAATCAAAGTCGAAGCCAAAGCTCGGTTAAACCAATGATCGTTAATCCAAACAAATTCCTAGGGTCCCTTCAAGTTTGGTTTAACGGGGTTATACTGTATGTCAATTGCCTTGTCTTGTTAATTGTGGTACGGAGCGTACAATAATATGGATAATCATGAAGGGAGTGGTATCGCACACGAATTGTAGCTCCCCCACCCACCCACACCACGCCCTGCCCTATGCGTTGGATGGGCTGCACCCTGTATAACAATATTAGCATGAATGCTCCCGCCCTTGTTTCCACGCGACATTGTACAACGCGAGGCGAGCATCGCGCCTGCGCACAACTCACGCCCAGGTGCACTTTAATTAGTGCGCATGCGCACAATAGACTACATCGCCATTCCAGCTGCGTGGAGCATTGTGTGATGCGTGGAAGAAAAACAAACCCTCACGAAGCACATGGCTAATGCTAATACACTGGGTGCAGCTATGAAATGTGCTAGTTTCAGCTCATCTCAGCTCTTCTTTGAAACATAGAATACCAACTAAAAAATATATATAATAAATTAAGATATTACTCTTTTATCCAGCATTGCATTTACATCAATATAATCAGCACATTTAGATTTAGACAAATCTGGGCACTCAGACTAGTGAAAGAGCCATCGCAAGTCAGTTTGACTTATTTTATTCATGTTTTTATTTATATCCTAAGGTTAATGACATATGTAGAACTATAAAATGAGTAGGGTTAATCAGATATTGGTTATATATTTCTCTGAAACAAGTGTCTGTTGACACATTTGGCATTTTAATATTTAGAACAAGAATTAATAATGGTGATGTGGATATCAGCCTTAAAGTGACTGATGGTTTTGTGTGGAATTGTATGTTTCTTAGCTCAAAATGTTTAACTATGGCTACTTTTGACTTAGATATATTCATCAGATCATTATATTGCATGTGCGCATACATGTTTATGCCAAATTCTTATGTATTTCTATTCATTTTGAATAAAATCGAAGTTGTTCCCTATGCGTATCAGCTAACTCAATGGCTGTACACATTTGCTTTGCTGCCAACGCCGTTTTTGGCGCATGCGCAGTCGGAACGGTGATCTCGTCTATTCACCCCCGAGGGCCAGCCGGGTGTATCCGTTGCCAGCAATGTACGTGTCAATTCCCGACAGGCACCGCCACAGGTCTAGTCTAGTTTTCCCACAGGCTACGCGCTTCCAGTTAGGTAAAGCAGGCATGTATGTATATTATGTATAGTATGTATATTATAAATGATATAATATATGTGATATATATTATGTATCTGATATATTATATATTATATATATATTTTATATTATATAGTAAACCCTCCCTAACAGACCACCTCCACGGATCGACCACTCCCCTATATCGATCGTTTTGTTTGGGTGCCAACAATACCATTGTAACTATATCCTAACTCCCTAAACGGAACACTTCCCTAAATGGACCACTTAAATTTAGTCCCACGGTCGGTCGATTTAGAGAGGTTTTACTGTATATATAATGCCTGTTTTCCGCGTCCCCTGCGATTGGCAAACCCTGCCTATGCTATGATAATTCAAAAATATTCTGATTCAACAATGAATTATATATCTCAATACATATATACACACATATAATGATATACAATAAAACCTCTCTAATTCGACCGACCATGCGACCGACTTTAAGCGGTCCATTTAGAGAGGTGGTCGGTTTAGTGAGTTAGAATATCCTTACAATGGTATTGTTGGGAGCCAAATAAAACAATCGATATAGGGGAGTGGTCAAGCTGTGGGGGTGGTCGGTTAGAGAGGTTTTATTGGATATGCATTTATGCGCATATGTACATATGCATGTACATACACATTGATTCAATCAATCAATAGTTCCGTCCTCTAGTCGAGGGTTGGATGCAATGGTTTTCCACTTGTCCCGATGGTGTGCTGCTCTGATAGACTGTGAATAATTCAAGCCTGTCCACTGTGAAATATTTGTAAACCATGATGTTCTTAGTCTCCCTCTCCCTCTGCTGCCATTCACCTTCCCTTCCAACAATGTATGGTATATTGAACTCTGACGAATGATGTGGCCAAAATAAGTAAGTTTCTTTGTCTGTATAGTGGCAAACAAGCGTTTCTTATTTTTAATTTTTCTGAGAACTTCTTTGTTGGTGACCTTCTTTGTCCATGATATTTTCATCATCCTTCGATATGTCCACATCTCAAACGCTGCTAAACGTTTGTACATTTTCTTAGAGATTGTCCATGTCTCAGTCCCATACATTAGAGTAGACCACATATAACACTGAAGAATACGTTTCCTTGTATTTGATTGCATTCATATATATGCCAGTTGTTCGTGCTCTAAACCCAGAATGGCAGAAGTAAGGGTTCGAGTCCCACCCTAGGCACAATGCTTCAACATTTGCAAACCACCCTCCCATTGACATTGGTTCTGTGACCAGGATACTGTGCAAGCTATGGCGTTGAATCAACCCTGTGTATGTAAGTGCGCTACCCGGATATTTTTAATTGTAGGTATCACTATCAGACTTACAATTCCAGGGGAACGAGTACCGTTAGGTGCACTGGGGCCATATGCATGGGCTGGTGCTAGGGCCCTAACCGCGGCTATAGGGGCACCACACGGCCATTGATGGAAAATCAGCATGCATGAGCCGGTGGAGGACTAGCCGCCGACCGTAGCCTAGGCTAAGCTACCCTGCTTTCAAGTCAAATTTAACTGCTAACCGCGCTGGTTAGTGTGCGTGTGTGGGTGTCAATCTATTCAATGCTATCATATTTGACAGAATTACATACGCAATAAGTGAAATTTCATTAAATTAACCCTAAAAGCGAACTGATATTAATGCCGCAGCTACATCGGCAGCGATATTAATATTGTCGAATGACAACAAATCGCCGCCGCCACCGCCGCCGCCACCGCCGCCGTCGAATATAAACAAAACAAATCACCGCCGCCACCACCGCCGCCACCACCGCCACCGAATCGGTGGCGATATTGGCAAATAGCGGTTCAGAAACAATTAAATTTGATCAAATTAAACCAAAAATCTAACCGATATTAAAGCCGCCGCCGAATTATGGTAAAATTAAACCAATAATCGAAGTGACAGGCTCAGAGGGATTTCCCAAATCGATAAATAACTGCACGGTTAGCTATCCGCACCGGTTTGGACATCGGTGCATACAGCATTGACCTAATTCACCAACCTCCTCCTAGCCGCGGATAGCTATCCCAGAGCTAGCGTGTAGCACTGGCTACGCGTAGCACCAGCCCATGCATATGGCCCCTGACCTCCCCAGATGAAATGCCACATGCACAGGTATACATGGGTAGGTTGATTGCATCAGTGGGTCTAGGTAGGCTAATGGTTAGGACTCTAGCCCAGGAATGGGGGAAGTGTCAGTTCGAGTGTCTCTCTAGGCGCAATGTTTCCTATTTGCCCTTTAAAAGCAATAAATACTGCTGATTCGGCGGGTTGCTTGTTAACCCTAAGGTTCCACCGTCTGGGCGGACCCGGTTTGGAACGCCGCGTCCCACTCATTGGTTGGTTGGTTGTTGGAGTTTTACATCCTGGCAACATCTAAGTTTATATCGGCTACAGACTTGTGACAGTGGACACTCACGTCGACTTAATAGTGTTTTCCCACTGGGAGATCAGGCCACCAGCACCATGACCCAATATCCCACTCAGTCACATTATCCTGACACTGAGCTAACCAGTCCTTGCCGTATCCTAATAATGCTGTGCTCCTGGCTAGGAAGCGACAAGTATTAATTTTTACGTCATTGTATAGATGGATTTTGGATTGATTGGTGGTTGCTTTATGCCGTGTCGGCAGCATAGGCCGGCCATATTCACGGCAAGGATAGATGGGAATGTCAAAGCATATGATGTCAGTGAATATTGACTTGCATGTCAATTTTGATTTTGCATATGTTTGCGCTACAAATAATGGACATGGTGGTAGAGTCGGTTACAGCACTGACTCTCTTCTCGTGCCGGAGATCGTCGGTTCGAACCCCGGCCGAGTCAAACTAATGCAACACACAATTTATACTGGTCGTTACCTAGCACGGCATTTGATAGGAAATTGGATAGGGCCCAGGACTGGTTGGCTCAGCACCAGGACAATGTGATTGAGTGGAATATCGGGTCATGGTGCTGGCGGCCTGGTCTTCCAATGAGGCAGCACTATAAAGCCGACATGAGTGCGCAGGGTCACAAGTCGGTAGCCGTCCTGATATGACCTTCGATGTTGCTAGGACGTAAAACCTCAATTAACAAACAAATTAACACTACAAATATCTTCAAAGCTAACCCTTCAAGTTAAAGGTTACTTCAAAATAAAGTAATGTAGGTTGTAATGATCAATCTAATGTATATTTATCTTTTGTTTTTAAACTTGGTGGAAACACAAAACCTAAAATCAACTAATTATACCACTTTAATCACGTTGTAAAATATTCCGATTTACGGCATCGGGGGGAATGCATATGTTCTATTACTAAACAGGTGTACGTGACCAAGCGCATGTATGTATATTTATGTAGGTGCTGGTGGTGCCTGAGTGGGATGTAAATAGACATAGTGGTGCTGGCAGGGCTGGGTGTAAGGGGCACTCAAGGCCTACCCCCTCCCCCTCTGCTGGGTAGGATAACCACACTCAGGGTCAAGGTTGGTGGTGGCCAGGGGAGCCACACAGCTTTGTGGTGGTGGGCAGACCACTGGTAGCCATGGGGACCAGGAATGCTGGATCCCTATTGGTAAGGCCAAGAATGCTTGTTTCCCATTGGGGGAAAAGGGTGGGGTGATACTCTACAATGAACCCATGTACCATATAAATAATAAACCAAAGGGCTTGACTCTCTCTCTTCCTTTACACTTTATACTCTTCCTTTCTCTTTGTCTGTATTGATTTCACTATGGCCTGCCTACACAACCAGATTCGAGCTTTAGCCATTCTACAAAAGTGGAGACCTAGTCTTTACAACGTGATCGAACTGGAAATGAGATAGATTCACAAGGTTTTTGTTTGATTGCTTTTGTGGGGTTTTTGTGGTTTAAGAAAAAGAAAGAGTGTTTGAAACTAGCTGCACTTGGTGGAGTTTGATGTGAGGAGTAAAGAAGTGAGACAATAAGATTGATAGACTACACTGTGGTCTTTGTTCCAGCATCTTGAAACCTGCTTGTTTCTGGTCGATAGTTCCCTTCAACTGCGCTGTTACACCAACACTTTGTAATACCTCCATAAGGCATTAAGAACTAATTCCATGGTTTCCCTGAGTCCGTCAGTTGGTCGGTGCAGATTCGTCTTAAGGCTGCCACCACCATGTGTCGAGTCTGGGTGATTATTGAGTAACAAGAAATCCAGAAAACATAGCTGTGCATACGAAACTACTAATAAAATAATGTAACCCAGGAAACCAACCAGCGTGATCCTTTAGGAGCAGGTGCATGGCATGACTCCAATGTGTGCAGGCAAAACGCTGGCTGACGATGTATATTGCCGCTATACAACACAAACAAGTAACTATATAAACCTGTTGAAATCTATAAGCTCAGCTACATGATTATACCTTTTTATTCTTCTTTTTTTTGGTGGTAAATATGTTTATTCTGCTGAATAAGTCTTTTGTCAGTGCCAAAGCACGACTCTCAGCCATTTTTTCAATCCAGGGTTTTTTACACAAAAGGTATATAGAATAAGGTATACAATAACTGTTGAATACACAATCTGTGGCACGTAACACAATTAAATTCTGTAACCCAAAAGTTCCATAGCAATATAATAACAGTAGTGTCATATAACTAGATCAATATTAGTCAGATCAATGCGAGTATTTGCATAATTTTTAGAATGTAAGCAGAAGTTATCTTCTGTATTGAGTTGGTAAAGTTGTAGTCAGTTTTTATGTTCAGTTCCAATTAGGCAAGCGGTATATAAATGTCAGCTTGTTAGAAATATTCTAGTGTAACTCTAGCATAGTTAGTTATGTGAGTTTATGAATTATGTTGTTGGGTGGGGTTGTTAATAATACGCTGGACCAGCTGTGACCAGTGAAGCAGTGCGACCAAACCCAGTTTATTGAGTTGGTAAAGTTGTAGTAAGTTTTTATGTTCAGTTCCAATTAGGCAAGCGGTATATAAATGTCAGCTTGTTAGAAATATTCTAGTGTAACTCTAGCATAGTTAGTTATGTGAGTTTATGAATTATGTTGTTGGGTGGGGTTGTTAATAATACGCTGGACCAGCTGTGACCAGTGAAGCAGTGCGACCAAACCCAGTAGAATTAGGTCTTAAATTTTACATTTTTATTTGGACTGTCTCTGTCATTGTATATAGTTGACTGGAAATAACAGAACAGCAACAAATAAAAAAGGGGGGGGGAGAACTGAGGCTGATGGTTCGGTGGTCTGCCACTTACGGTATGGTGACGCCATGGAACATACTTTACTGTAACTGCATAAGGGCCTTCCCAATCCGATATACTCTTAGTGAGTTTTTTAATTCTAGGTAAGAGGATGCTGCCATCGTTCTGGCTGGTAGGTTGTTCCATATCATGCTGTCTTTGTAAATTGGTGCTTTAATTAGTTTGTATGTGGAAGGCTTGGGGACTTTGAGTAGAGTGGAATCAGCCCATCTAGTATTCCTTTTTGTGTTGTCTATATATTGGGTCTCTCTGGCTCTTCTGTACATAAGTGATAGAAGATGTGAATCTCTTCTAACCATTAGGTAATCTAGGTTTGCTTTGTCACGCATTTCCTTTACACTTAGTGTATTTCTCCCTCCATTTGTGTGTTGAAGCTGCAGAGTTCGGTGAAATCATCAAAACCATACGTGGTGGCCAAATAAGTTGAGCATCCGAATTCCGTGTTGGTCGGTCGTGGGATTAGAACCTGGTTGAGTCGAACCAATAACTTAAAAATTGATACTTGTTGCTACCTGTGATATATGCGTGATAGACGTCTAGACGTTTAGATGTCTAGACACGTCTGTAATATATGCAACTGAGATGACATCATGGAAAAGTTTGGCCGGCTATGGTTTGAGCCCTGGAGGGGAATAAAGTCATTCAGTATCCAGAAGTCAAAGTGTTCAGACGTTGTACTTTCACACTACCCAGCTTGTCGTTTGGCATTACTAAGCTAGGGGCAGGGAGTAGTAGACTGAGGAAGACCTACTGTCCGTGATTGAAACTATTTTACAACTTGTTCTTGATCCATATTGCACTCCCCAACTGCCCGCTCACACCAACACTTGTTTTTTATATAGTTTATTGTTCAACATTCAACAACTTATTTATACAAACACTTATTCATTCTATAGTGCTCCATTGAACTGCTCTTTTACACCAATAGGTGTTCCTTATCTATAGTGCAGCATTGAACTGCTCTCTTACACCAACACTTATTCTGACCTATAGTGCAACATTGAGCTGCTCTCTTTCACCAACACTTGTTGTGATCAAGTGCAGTATTGAACTGCTCTTTTACACCAATAGTTGTTGTGATCTAAAATGCAGCATTGAACTGCTCTCTTACACCAATACTTGTTCTTATTTATAGTGCAGTATTGAACTGCTCTTTTACACCAAAACTTGTTGTGATCTGTAGGATTGCAATGAGCCGAGGGTCTGTCTCCTCTTTTGGTAGATCATGGGAATCAGACCCATGGGTTCGAACCATGGTCGAGTCAAACCAATGACTTAAAAATTGATACTTGTCATTTCCTAGCCAGGCGCTCGGCATTATTAGGACAGGGAAAGGACTGGTTGGCTCAGTGTCAGGATACTGTGACTGAGTGGGATATCAGGTCATGGTGCTGGCAGCCTGGTCTCCCAGTGGAACAGTACTATAAAGTCACCATGAGTGCACACTGACACAAGTTGGTACCTGTCATGATATAACCTTAGATGTTCCCAGGACGTAAAACTCCAACAACCAACCAACAATCTGAACTATAGTGCAACATTGAACTGCTCTGTTTTGCTAACATTTGTTCTGATCTATCATCCATCGGACCAGACGGGATGGCCGAATGAGTTAGAGCGTCCGTCTCCCGTGCTGGTAGATCATGGGGTCGTGTGTTAGAACCCTGGTCAAGTCAAACCAATGACTTAAAAATTTATACTTGTTGCTTCCTAGCCTGGCGCTCGCCATTATTAGGATAGGGCAAGGACTGGTTGGCTCAGTGTCAGGGTAATGTGACTGAGTGGGATATCAGGTCATGGTGCTGGTGGCATGGTCTTCCATTGAGGCAGCACTATAAAGTCACCATGTGTGTGCACTGTCACAAGTCAGTACCCATCCTGATATGACCTTAGATGTTGCTAGGATGTAAAACCACAACAAACAAACAAATCTCAACACCTCTACCTAACGACAACCACAACCTATTTACTTCATCTTGATTTAATATTTAAATATTTAAATACATATATTTATTTTTAATAAACCGTGCATTCCTGGAATGAGTTGAAAGTGGTTTGGACACCTTCCAGTAAGTGGTCAGGTTAGTGCTAGTGGGGTGTGCGTAAATTAATTACAATTCGTCAAGCATGATCTAGTTAGCGGAGTTTGTTTTTTGGGGGTTGTCTTGTTGGTACATTAGTTGATTAAGCAGGGGAAATTTCAATCGTGGACAATTTGTATTCCTCATTCCATTGCTCCTTGCCCTATCCTAGTAATGCCGAACACCAGGTTAGGTAGCGACAAGTATCAATTTTTAAGTCCTGTGCTTGACTCGGCCAGAGTTCGAACCCAGAAACCCAGGAGTTCGAATCCCCACGACCTACCAGAACAGGAGGCAGACGCTCAACTCATTCGGCCCTCACGTCTGGGTTTACTTGATACTCTGTCTCACTGCGTGTCCGGAGGACATTCAGAAACACTAAAAAGCTCACATGGCATTGTGGGTAGTTTGTGTGTGTGCGTTTTATTAGGCTCATACTGTCAACATGGCAGTCGGATGCTCTACATGGCAGCGTATCCATGGTGATGTAAACCGGAGCATGACAGACTAATCGTTGTGTTTACCTAAAATACATACACCTTTTCTGTTTGTGCATGTGTACGGCTTGATTTTATTTTGTTTTATTTATTTGGCAAAAAAGGTTTGATCATGCAATGCAGGCTTGTGGGTGGTTCTGAGGCGAGTAACATCACAATGCGACACAAAATGTAAATGCATATTCTATGTGTCACGGTGTATTTTTGTGGCAACACTATAAATTCGTCATCACTGTTTCTTATTTCAAAGGTTATATCACCGATAAAATACTGGAAAATGCAATGCCCATTCTGCATGTAATTGCTGTCTTCTTGTATGTCTTGGTTCCGTGCGTCAGGTTGGTAGTTTCTGCCTCTTTGACATAAAGTATACAGCAGCAAATCTAATCAACATATTTCCCCCATTCCATCCAAAGAAGAACAACAACAAAATAGACAACAACAAATAATTGGAGCATTTTTACTTAAGTTTGTAATCGAGATTTTTAACACTTAATGCCATTTTATCTTTTAATTCCACCATTTTGTCTCGGCTGTCTATGTGCGTTGTGCTAGTTCGTATGTTATGGTTTATATGTTGTGTGGATGCAGTGGCTGAATTGGGAGAGCGCAGACTTCCCGTTCTGAGGGTTGGGAGTTCAAATCCCGGTCGAGTTAAAGTACCGAAGTAATACTTGTCGGTTCCTAGCCTGGTGCTCAGCATTATTAGGATATGGCAAGGACTGGTCAGCTCAGTATCATGATAGTGTGACTGAGTGAGATATTAGGTTATGGTGCCCACGGCCTGGTCTCCGCGTGGGGCAGCACTATAAAGTCGCCATAAGTGCGCACAAGTCAGTACCAGTCCTGTCACAAGTCAGTAGATATCCTGATATTACCTGAGATGTTGATAGGACATAACACCCACACAAAAAAAACAGTCTTTCTAATGTTTAATTTCGTTCAGTGTGTAAAAATATACAGATTTTCGGTTAAGAATTATATATTGGCAGAGAGCATTATTATTCTTGGATGTCGGAGTGGGACTTAAGTTATGTAAACTAAAAGTAACTAAAATTAATAGAATCCCACTCCCATTGTACATGATACTGAGTGAGGTAAACTATATGTTATACATTATGAGTGGAGTTGATGGAAATGTACATGATGCTGGGTGGTGTAAACTATCTGTTATATATGATGTTTGGAGTTAATGAAAAGAGCTCCTTTGCAAGAAACAGTACAGGATTATTGAAATGTTCTGTATGTGTTCATAAAGAATACAATTGGAGGAAAAAGAACAAGTTAGTATATATATATATATACATATCTGTAACTGTATGCAACATCCTGTCCACCCAGGACCACCGACTGACCCACCTGTCTAATTTGCATATGTATAGAGTGCACCACCTGCAGCTGGGTTGAGTGACAGCCCCTAATGGGGGTGGTCACCCACCCAGTCTGTGGGGAGTGTCCAATTAGCTGGCTGGGGAATGTCCGGTCACCTGACTCCCTTGGCCTATCCTGACCACACACTAGTCTCAGCTAGTTTAATTATTCAAGATTTTGCTTCAGACACACTGAAGGAAAATCACTCTCATCCTGGCTCTTGAGTGAGACACACCAACTTTTGAGCAGGACCCCAGACACTCTGTCTGATGCTATCCAAATTCATCTATTCAAATTGAGTGTATCCACAGCCATAGGACTCCTGTCCCATGGGTTGTGGGCACTGCTTCAGTATACAGGCTAAAGTGACAATGAGACATAGTGTGGGCAGTATAGGAGGAGTGCAGGTGCTAGGTCACATGTAAGGGGGATGACAGGAGTTGCTGCCAATAAAGCACAACTTATTCACTGTTCATCTTTGTGACTAGTTTTCCTTCCTCTTTCCAGACATGGTTAAATTGATTAGGCTGATGGCATCACAGGTGAAATGAAGGGGGAGAGTTTTGTAATTACATAGGGTGCTCACAGCGGCAGAGCATCCGTGTTTTTATAAGTGTTCATACTGGTCACATGCATTAGATGTACTGTGTATGCAACTCTTAATGCGCTATATATATAGATATATATATATAAAGCGCACTAAGATATGTATATATATATATATATATATATATATGTGTGTTTGTGTGTGTGTGTGTGACCCCCCAATAGCGGTTGTCTACTTTTTGTGTTGGGGGGTCGTCAAATAAACAAACAAAAACAATATGTATATATATATATATACATAGCTCCAGTACAAATGAGGAAGAAATAAACAGGTCGTGGGTTCAGTAGTTTTAATCTCTGGCAAGGGATTATAGGCCCTTTCCCCTAAAAGAAGTAAAAAACTCAAGGGGGGGGGGGGGGTTACAGCACCAATGATCCGGTGCGAGTGACAGTGGTCTACATCCGGTGGAGGCGAGGAGGCCGCAGGTGGCACCACCAGTACAGTGTTGGATCTTACGGTGTATAACAATAATGATAATAATTCCCTTACGTATCTTTATACTTGCATAATTTGTTGTACATCACACATATATATATGCAGTGTTTGGCGCCCTTTCTTCGCCTTTTGTTGTTCTTACATTCCCTAATTAAGCCATGGAAATTTCAATGGTGAATAATTGGTCTTCCTTATTCCATTGCTCTGTGCCCTCCTCTAGTAATGCCGAGCATAAGGCTATTTAAGGTATTGGGATTAGGGTCCCATACCCTGCCACAGTGGAAGAGGGAACTCACCTTGTCTGCTTGTGCATTATCGTCTGCTTACTTTTAATTCCAGACGCAACATGTCATCATAGAATACTATGACGTCCCTTGGCTTACGACATCGTGATTCTGAATAGTGGCTGAGTAGGCTAAGTTCCAATGGTAAGTGGCGCCACCGTGGTAGAATGGCAAAAATGGGAACTATGGCCCCCAATGCATATTATAGACCCCTTTCAGTGTTTGTAAACATCGGATATGCGCGCGCAGCTTGGCTGCAGAACGAATGCACACTGCCACTGAGTTTGCCCGTACGCGCAGTGTAAAACGTTAATTTTATTCAGAATTAATAGAAATGCAGAAGCCTAAGCATATACATTTAATATAATCTATTCGATAAATATGTTTTCTATATGTGTTCCAAGCGGTTTGTGGCTAGGTGGTGTGGTTTTAGAGATATTTCACTTTTTCTGTATGAAGATTGCCCACTGCCATTGACAATGCATTGAGTTTGCCGTACGCGCAGTACAAAACGTCTATTTTATTCAAAATTAATAGAAATGCAGGAATTTAACCTTATAAATTTAATATAATCTATTCGTTGAATATGTTTTCTATATGTGTTCCAAGTGGTTTGTGTCTAGGTGGTGTGGTTTTAGAGATATTTCACTTTTTCTGTAAGAAGATTGCTCACGGCCATTGACATGCACTAAATTTGCCGGTATGTGCAGTACAAAAAGTTTATTTTATTCAAAGTTAATAGAAATCCAGAACCCTAACCTTATAAATTAAATATAATCTATTCGTTGAATATGTTTTCTATATGTGTACCAAGCGGTTTGTCTCTAGGTGGTGTCGTTTTATAGATATTCACTTTTTCTGTATGAAGATTGCCCACAGCCATTGACAATGCATTGAGTTTGCCGGTACGCGCAGTGCAAAACGTTTATTTTATTCCAAATTAATAGAAATGCAGAACCCTAACCTTATACATTTAATATAATCTATTCGTCGAATATGTTTTCTATATGTGTACCAAGCGGTTTGTCTCTGGGTGGTGTGGGTTTAGAGATATTTCACCTTTTCTCTATGAAGATTGCTCATAGCCATTGAGTTTGCAGTGTGACAGTGTGTCATCCTGCAGCCAAACACCACGCGCACTGACCTAGATACCCGTGCTGACGTCGCATGAAATAGGTCTATATGTAGAATGGTATGTACGAAAAACTTACAGGAATAACGCCCTTGTTTATATATTCCCATAATTGCATTATAAAGCACATATAAGTTTATGCCATTCTAATTGACCAGAGATTTAATTTGTAATTAACATAATTTGGAGTGTTTTCTTAGTATTGTAATGACGGCAGATATGCTTGAACGCTGCTCCGCTCTCCCCCTGCATTACCCCAGCCATGATAGGAAAGTACTTGCATCGGGAAGGAAAGAGGTATGATGTTCAGAACATTAGTCCACGGTTTCTTTGAGTGACAGCAAGGCGCTGGCTGAAACAAGCCGTGTTATGGTGAGCCACGAAGTGGTAACATGGGGCGGGATGAAATCCCCCTTTCTCCCATCAGTAGGAATCACAATTTGTCCTGGCGGGCGGGGAGGAGGAAAGGCATGTGTCCTCCCTGCAAGTGTTCAGTTCAGTTCGTTGGGTTGTTCATAACCTATGTCGGTTACAGGCTGCAAACCTGCAGCATTGAAGCGGCACCGATAAATCGGTCCGGTGTCGCAGTTTCAGTTCTCAACCAGACTCAGTTCTCAACATCGCTTCTGCGCATGCGTCAAAATCTAAAAGCGTCGTCTGCGCATTGTCAATGGTCTTGAGCAATCTTCATACAGAAAAAGTGAAATATCTCTAAAACCAAACCACCTAGAAACAAATCGCTTTGTAGACATATAGAAAACATGTTTACCAACAAGATTATATTAAATTGATATGGTTAGGGTTGTGGATTTCTAGTTGAGAACTGAAACTGCGACACCGGCAAACTCAAGTTTTTATTTGTTGTTGTTTTGGGTCGCGAGCAATCTTCGTACAGAAAAAGTGAAATATCTCTAGAACCACACTACGTAGAAACAAATCGCTTGGTACACATATAGAAAACATGTTTACCGAAAAGATTATATTAAATTTATGACACTGACATTTAGTGACAGTATGAGGCAGCGATCGGCAAAGGTTTGAATCGGGCTGATGTTGACACATGCGCAGACAATGCTTTGATACATGCGCAGATGCTTTGACGCATGCGCAGAAGTGATTTTGAGAACTGAGTCTGGTTGAGAACTGAAACTGCGACACCGGTCTTAGTAGAAGTAGAAACTTCTAGGAGTAACATATTCAAAGCACTTGAGTCTGGGCACTGAAGAGTTGGAGAGGCAAGAAGGGGAAAAGATGGGATTCGCAGTCGAAGAGTACAGAGCAGCAGTGACAACGGAAAACTGCCCGACCTAAGCAAACAACTCCTTTGATCAGGAGGAGAATTGAGCCTGGGAGAAAATAAAGTAATACGACAGATTGAGGAAAGAGAAGTGAGGAGAGTTGAATCAAAGAGACATGCCTCCTTGCTCTGGCTTGACCAGTCAGCGAGCCGGAGACATGAACGGAGTAGTGACGGTAGAAGCTGAAAACCTGGCTGGCCTCTTCCTGCAATGTATTTTTAGATCAAACCAGGAGAGGAGACCAGCGGCTGTGGGACGTTAGAAGAGATATGGACGAAGTGTCGTCCGGACAGCAAGTGCCCCACAAGTGTGATTGATCACCTATTTATAGAAGACCACAGTTCCACCACCAGTGGTCACGTGACCAACCCTCCATACTAGGGCGGGGTAGTCCGATGGTTTTGAGTTTTTGTCATTTTCTTAGATAATATATATTAGGTTAATCGTTATAACCCACCTTATTTGAAGTGATTTTGCTTTAAAATGACTAACTTAGGAGATATTTGAATTGTAAACATGCAAGTTAATTTTGGCGTGCTTGTCAAAACTCTGACGCTATAGGCTTCAACAATAACGTGTTTTATTAAATTGGTTTAGTATGCCCTGCTATGCAGCAACAAATATTTAGTATCTAAGTTGGAAATGCGGGTTGAAATCTAGGTAAGTGTTTTGCCTTTAAGAACCTGATGCTTTTATCGGACTATGCACCTTTAAGAGCTTGCAACACATGCCTCGGGATCAATCAATTACCAGCGTCCGAGCTAGTTTTCTCCAGTTGTCCTTGTTCTCCACTGCCCTTTGGGACTTGCCAAACTCCAGGCTTCTCCATTCCCTGATGTTGTCTTCCCATCTCTTCCTTTATCCATCTTATCTTCACCCCCTGTCACTGTGCCTTGCAAGATGATTTTACCAAGACCTGATGAACGGGAAATATGACCATACCGCTGCAGTTTGCATCTCTTCACAACAATCATGAGATCTCTCTGTGTGGTCCAATTGCCAGCTGGATTTTGGCACAGACTTCCTCATTGGTAACATTGCCTTTGTATGAAATGCGTAATATCTTGAGGCAGCGCCTCATTCCCATGGCTTGTACCAGGGTGTAACTGGTGTGGACTCACATTGCCCGGCGACATGTCAACACACACGTCCTACAGTCAGTTATGCCCACCAGACACCTACCGACTGAGGTGGTTCGCAAAAAAAATAACAAATAAATGTCAGTGTTCCCATCGAAATGGCGAATACAGGCTTTGTTTATCCGTTTTAGGGTGTAGCAGCAAAACATGGAATACTAAACTGCAATAACATTGCAAATACTGAATGCAAAAGTATTGTAGTAGGCTGCACTGACGTTTCAGGCAAGTAACCACATAGACAGGTAGGCATGGGTAGTGTGTTGATATCAGGGAGCCTAGGTGGTGTCATGGTTAGCACACTGGCCCGGAAGCAAAGAGATGTGGGTTTGAGTCTCGCTCTAGGTGCAATATTACCCATTTTCATCATCCCCATGACACTGGTTGCCATGACCATGATCCTGTACAAGCTAAGCACTGTTTGGTTGTTAAACCTACCCTGTGTATGTATGCATAAGTGTATTGCCTTTATGTATGTAATTGTAAGCATTAAATGACCATTTAAAAGACTTACAATTCCAGGGGGATGAGTGTAGTAGGCTGCACTGACCTCTCAGGCAAGTAACCACATAGACAGGTAGGCATAGGTAGTGTGTTAATATCAGGCAGCCTAGGTGGTCTAATGGTTGGCACACTGGCCTGGAAGCAAAGAGTGTGGGTTCGATTCCCGCTCTAGGCACAATAGTTCCCATTTTCATCACCCCCATTTTCTTTTCTTTTCCTTTGCTCCATTAGTTGTTTAAGCAGGGGAAATTTCAGTCATAGACGACTGGTCTTCCTCATTCCACCGCTGGTCGATAGAAAGCCTGAGCCTACACTTTTACCGACCCAAGGGATTTTTAACCTCCCACAACACATAGACATGGTATGAGAGCAACCGGCCTTTGATGATGCTGTAAGTTATACACAGCGGTGGAAATCTAAATTGGCAGAGCTGGGGGCACGGGGAATCGAACCGCCGACCCTCAGATTAGGAGTCTGACCTAGAAAAAAGTCAGACACTCTAACCACTCCGCCACAGAGAACGCATGTATTATGTAAGGATCAAATCTAGGTCAATCATTTTGGTTTCGAAAAGTCTGCTTTCATTGGAGAATACAGCTTTAAGGAGGTCATACCCCCGTGATTACTGGATGTATTGGGTTCCTGCTAGATAAAAGATTCACCCCGTAGGCTACTACAAGTGCAGTAGGGGTGAATGACAATGTAATCTAAATACGGGCGAAAATTGCTTTAGTATGGAACAGGAAGTGGAATTCCTGGTTCCAGTATCAAATTGCTATTTATATCAGCACAGAGTTGGTGAAATGGGAGAGAATGCAAAAAGACAAGATAGAATGATGTCGATTTCACTTTTAAAGCTACATGTTTTATTATATCTTTCAAATCAGAAGTAGCGGGTAAATATTAAGATATGTGAAGAATCTATTTTGCTTCTTAAATTAAGAATGTATCTGCTCGTTTCATTTACCCAGCATGTAGATACTTTTCGCCAGCTTTTATTTAGAGTTGTTCTACTCAGACTACTGCACTGACTTCTGGGGTGTTTGTAACTTTACGACGGTTAGGGCTGCAGAACTGCAGCAATATAGAGAGGCACCGATAAATCAGTCCAATTTTTGGTTGAAGATTAATCTTCTGGTGGGACGATTTTAGAAGCTGGGGATGTCTTTACAACAATTAAACGACGAGTCGTTGGGGCGACCCCGAATCACTCTGGTCCGGCGGTAGCACATTACTTGTATCCAGCAGACAGAAGCAAGGGTTCAGGAGGAAGGGACGGGTAAAGGTGGGTCCAGCAGGTTCCAGCAACAAGAACAAAGCGAGAGAAATGATAAGGTACAGGGCCCCACCCAAGCAAACAACTCCCTTGATCAGGGGGAGAAGTAAGCCTGGGAGAGAAAAAAAGGGTAGAGTATAGGAAAGATAAATGATGAGAGTTGAATCAAAGGACCGTGTCTATTTGCTCTATGGTGACCAGCCGGCGAGCCAAAGACACAGACAAAGTAACAGTAGAAAGTGAAATGCTGGCGGGCTCCCCCTCCTGGAACTCTTTTCAGACAATATCAAGGAGGAGCATGGCAAGCAGAGGGGAGATAGAGAGAGGTGTGGACGAAGTGGGGTCCGGATAGCAAGTGACTACTGCAGTACGGGGTGAATCTTTTATCTAGGTTCCCGATGGCCGGTAGTTGATGGCTGAGGTTTGTAACGTTTTGTTGTTGTGTTTGTTGTTTATTTTGACTTTTATTTACTTTGGGTTTAAGGCTCCTCCCCCCCCCCCTCCCCCACACTTAAGTGTGAGGTGCATGGTGGGCTTCATATCGATGCGCATTTACGAAAACCCAAATTTGCACTGCACACAAAACGACAAGCAAATCAGTCAGTGTAATAGTGACTGGGATGGAACCTCCTGGTGGCGGTAAACACACCCACGTGTTTCCGGTGCCGCTGGTGGCAGCTGTGCGCAGGTTCCAAGCTGTCATGTGATCCTAAATCCCTGGGTGATGTTAGTTGATTCCAGCGCGCTATTTTAAACCACTGCTCAACTTTCTACGCATCCTAGAAACACGTGATGCGATTTCACTTTGTAAACAACTAACTTCGCCCACTGATGAGTGTGTGTGTGTTGGGTGGGGGGGGGGGGATGTTTTGGGGGGTTGTTTCTTTTGTTTAGTTGAATCCAATCCCAAACTATTAATACACAAAAACAGAGCTTTTCTTTTTACGTGAAACAAAAAGAAATCTTAAAAACAGATTTCATGTGATTACTTCCCTTTGTTTTCTTTATTAATAACATTTTAAGTCGTTTGATTTACATCAATATATTTTGTGTGTGTAAATTAGTTGATGTAAGCAGGGGCATTTTCAATCAGAGACAAATGTTCTTCCTCATTTCACTGCTCCTTACCCTAACCCAGTAATCACAAACGCCAGGCTAGGCATGGATTTTTAAGTCATTCGATATAGCGATATAGCGAATGGTAGACAGGAAGTGTGAATACTTATTTGTCTCTCATTTTTTTTTGGGGGGGGGGGACATTAGTTGACCCAAGCAGGGGAAATCCCAGTCCCAGACGACTGGTCTTCCCCACTCCACTCCTAGTCGATAGAAAGCCCGAGCCTACACTTTTACCTACCCAAGGGATTTTGAACCTCCCACACCACATAGACATGGTATGAGAGCAACCGGCCTTTGATGACGCTGTAAGTTATACACAGCGGTGGAAATCCAAATTGGCAGAGCTGGGGGCATGGGGAATCGAACCGCTGACCCTCATATTAGGAGTCTGACCTAGAAAAAAGTCAGACACTCTAACCACTCCGCCACAGAGAAGGCCACCCCTTCGTTTGACTTAGTCAGGGTTTGAACGGGGGGTTCAAATCACATGACCTAAAAAGACTGGAGGCATGCACTCTACTCATTCGCCACTCCGTCTGGTTTTATCAACATTCAATGTATCCCAAATTAATTCGATCTAATGTGATAGATGAAAGTGTCTCATTGGCTTTAATCACGAGACCAAATCGGGGAATGAAACTCACGAGGAAGCAAAATAATGGCAGAAAAACACCTGAACAACCTTTATGGCCCTGTCACATTACGATGCATCGCGCAAGCGCTTGGCCAATAACTAAAATCACTTTCAAACATCGAGATGCATCAAACTTTTTGGCGTGGGGGGCAAAGTTGGACATATGCATACCGTATACACAACATAGCAGAGCGTATGGCCAACGTATGGCAAACGTATGGTTAACGTGCCTCCCGGCGAAAAACACTCGCAATAATCTCACGGTATGCTTGCAGAACGACGGTGAACGTTATATACGTAATTCGATTGGCAGAAGTACGCCTTATATCTTACATACGTCAAGACACGGCGGAGAAATGCAAAACATATGTTAGACGTACGTTAGACGTATTGTAGAGTGGGTGTTCGAGTCTGTGGCTATGTAGGTAGGCTACAGTGAAAAACAATACAGACGGAGAGAAAGAGAGAAAGTAAAGCAAAAGTAAAATTGTAAGAGAGAGTCCAAGCCCCTCTGGTTTATTATATATAGTACATGGATTATTGATATAGGATCATGCCATTCACTCCAACCAATAGAGATGCTCCATTCCCAGTTCCTCCAATAGGGACTCAGCATTTCTGGTTACCATGACCACCAGTGGTCTGCACACCAGCAGAGCTGGTTGACCTGTGGCCACTACCAACCTTGACCCCTGTGTGCATTGACCCCTACCTCAGCAGGTATAATTACCTGCCCTCAAGCATGGGCCAAGCCAAAGATATATACACAACTTAAGCCTGGTACACACCTCATATATACAATTCACGTGCTAAAACTCACTGCCCGATGTGAATCGACCCGACCCGACCCAACTCGATTCCCGACTAAAATTGAAAACGGGGGACAATACACATATCCAAACTGCTAAAGACTGGGGCGCTCACACATACCGTCCGTTTCGCGACTGGTCTCCGCACACCTGGTGTCATTTGCCTGAACTACACCAGCATGGGTGCCTCCTATGACACCCCTCTTCCATTCCCCTCTTCCATTCCCCCCTTTCATTCCCTCCTCCATGACTCTCTTCCACTCCCCACTCTTTCATTCTCTCTTCTTCCATTCCCCCTATTGCATTTCCCCTCTTCCATTCCCCCCTCATCCAGTCCCCCCTCTGCTATTCCCCCTCTTCCATTCGCCCCTCTTCCATTCCCCCTCTTCCATTCCCCACTCTTCTATTCCCCCTCTTCCATTCCCCTCTTGCATCCTCCTCTTGGATTCCCCCCCTTTTGTATTCCCACCCATCCATTCCTCCTCTTTGATTCTCCCCTTTTCGATTCCCCCTCTTCCATTTCTCCACTTCTATTCCCCTCTTCTATTTCCCCCTCTTCCATTTCCCCTCTTCCATTCCCCCCTGTTCCATTCCCCTCTTGCATTCCCCCTTTTGCATTCCTGCCCTTCCATTCCTCCTCTTTGATTCCCCCTTTTCGATTCTCCCTCTTCCATTCTCCCTCTTCCATTCCCCCCACTTGCATCCCCGCTGTTCCATCCCCCTCTCTTCCATTCCCCTCTCTTCCATTCCCATCTTCCATTCCCCCCTTCCATTCCCTCTTCCATTTGATCCTCTTCCATTCCCCCTCTTCCATTCCTCATCTTCCATTCCTCCTCTTCCATTCCTCCTCTTCCATTCCAGCATCTTCCATTCCAGCATCTTCCATTCCCCCTCTTCCATTCCCCCTCTTCCATTCCCCCTCTTCCATTCCCCTCATCCATTCAGTACTGTGTTTGCACTTACTCTTAGTAAGGCCTATGAATGGAAATGGGGTGGAAAGTAACAGGGGGGAATGCAAGAGGGGGAATGCAAGAGAGGGAATGGAAAATGGGGAATGCAAGAGGGGGGAATGCAAGAGGGGTAATGCAAGAGGAGGAATGCAAGAGGGGTAATGCAAGAGGAGGGGATGGAAGAGGGGGAAGGGAAGAGGGGAATGGAAGAGGGGGAAGGGAAGAGGGGAATGGAAGAAGGGGAATGCAAGAGGGGGAATGGAAGGGGAGAATGGAAGAGGGGGAATGCAAGAGGGGAATGGAAGAGGAGGGAATTTAAGTGGAGAGAATGCAAGAGAGGGAATGCAAGAAGGGAGAATGGAAGGGTGGAATGGAAGGGGGGAAATGCAAGAGGGGGGAAGGCAAGAGGGGGAATGCAAGAGGGGGATAGAAGGGAGGAATGCAAGAGGGGGAATGGAAGAGAGGGGAATGGAAGAGGGCAAATGGAAGAGGGCGAATGCAAGAGGGGGAATGTAAAGGGGCTGTCACACTACGACGTAACGACGTCAACGTAGGGAGAACGTGAAGAACGTTGAACTTCTCGGCGTAGTATGCAAATTTGGGCAGAAGTTGAACGTGGATGCAGCGTAGTGGACGAGAGAGTAACGTCGGTAAAGCGTAGTGATACCGTCGTTCGACGAGAGAGGTGAACGTAATGACGCTGACGGAACGTTATGAACGTTATTCCATCGTCAGAAGAACGTTACGTGACGTTAGCTATGTCATGAGACGTTGAACGTACGTTGAATGCACGTTCTCCTGACGTTCTCCTGACGTTCTCCTGACGTTCTCCTGACGTTCCCATTACGCCCCGTGGGCATTTGCACTTGGTTTAATGGGGGTCAACGTAGTGGAACGTAGTTGAACGTAGTGAGGAGCGTTGGAATAACGTCCGTTTAACGTCATTGACGTTCGCTGAACGTGAACAGAACGTACGGCGAACGTAAACCCTTACGTTCGACCTACGTCGAAACTTTTGAACATGTCCAAAACCTTGACGTATCTCGACGTAACACGACGTAATGTGACGTAGCTCGACGTCACTCTAACGTCATTATGACATCATCATAACGTAATCCAACGTACATCAACGTAATGACGAAATATCACCACGTTAGGCTCACGTTGGCTCATTACGTCGTAGTGTGACAGGGGTATAAGAGGGGGGAATGCAAGAGGGGTAATGCAAGAGGTGGAATGGAAGGAATGGAAGAGGGGTGAATGGAATAGGAGGGGCTGGAAGAGGGGGAATGGAAGAGGGGATTGGAAGAGTCAGGAATGGGGGGAATGGAAGAGGGGGAATGGGGGGAATGGAAGAGGGGTAAGAGAATGGAAGACTTGGATGGCGAACGGACGGCGACGGCGAACGGACTGGTGGTATCACACATATACCATATAAGATACGACTGAGCGCTCACATATACCGTTTCTCGAATGGCCCGATTCATTTTTCGAATCTTAAGCCCTAAAACTGAGTTTTAAATCAGGAATCGGAAGACTCAAGTGTGTTAAGGGGTCACACACCTAAAGACTGAAACTGACGAAAAACCAAACTTTATTCATGAAACGGATGCTTTTAGGTTTTATAGGGGAGGTGTGTACCGGGCTTTACATATACACACACTCTTGGCCGGCCACACAGAGTAATAATAGAGAATTTCCATTTCCCCTTTCTGCTGATTATCGGAATATTTTACGGTATGTTATCCATACGTAATCTATACGTTGTCAATACGCGGACTGTACGTTTCCACTGGATCTCCGTCAAATATATATATGTATACAGTAAAACCTCTCTAACCGACCACCTCCCCAGATGGACCACTCCCCTATTTCGATCGCTTTATTTGGGTCCTGAACGATCGCCCATACAATACCATTGTACTGATAAAAAAAAACTCTCTAAACCGACCACCTCCTTAAATGGACCCTTTAAAGTCGGTCCTATGGTTGTTCGATTTAGAGAGGTTTCACTGTACAAGTCTACAGTAAAACCTCTCTATACCGACCCCTCCATAGATCTACCACTCCCCTATATCGACCGCTTTATTTGGGTCCAAAAAAATACAATTGTAAGGATATTGTAACTCTTTAAACCGACCACCTCCCTAAATCGACCACTTAAAGTCGGTCCCATGGTCGGTCGATTTAGAGAGATTTTACTGTATATATTAATACATAATTAGGTACAATTTCATTACATAATTTCATTGCAGTGATCAATCAGAAACACATACAGGTTTAGGGTTTTGAGGGCGGATGGTCCTTAACGTAAAAAGTAAAGCACCAAAAGAGAATTAAACTCCCAACCTACAGATTACAAAACCTAATCACTGTACTACAGAAGCCACATGTTGTTTGTTGTCTCAGCACAGATGGTGCAGAGTGACATATAATGGTCACGTGACATCTAAACTCCTTTCTGACCCAGTTTAGACTTGTAGTGTGGAATATTTCTCACAACCAGAACCTAGTTCCATTACTTGTTTCCAGACATATTTTCTGTAAGAAATATATATGTATATTTATATATATATATATATAAAAGAAAAAAATTCCCCCAGTGTGTGTGGCGCAAGGGGGGGGGGGGGGGCACCCGTATACAACTCCCCGACAGCTGGGAGGGGGCACTCCATCAATGGGCCGATGGAGGAAGTAGCAAAGTATATATGTCCCGCTAGCATTTAAACTTGTATAGTGCGTTATACATCATATATATATATATATACATATATATATATATATATGTATATATATATATATATATATATATATATATATATATATACACATACACAACATTCAGTATTACTACAATTACCGTATTACTAGTGCAGCTAGCCTTTTTTTTCTTTTCTTTTTATATTGAGGCTGTATTTATACTGTCCATAGCATATACGCCCGGGTATCCAGGCTTGTTTTCAATGCTGGCATGCAGTTGTAGTGTTGGTGTTATCTTACCACACAGTAGCTGCTGATAAGTTATTTGATTGCCTGCATTTCAGTAGCAGATAGATAATTGGTTGGTATGGTTAGTAGCCTATATTAGTTTTTTTTTCGATTTTCCGAGCCAAGACTACAAACTACACATTTATTCTGTGGTCTAGTGGTTAGGGTGTGGGACATGTAATCTGTAGGTTAGGAGTTCAGTTCACAACACTGCGAGGAGTTTGTGGACAAGGGGTAATATTATAGAAAAATAGTTGTTTGTTATTATAATTTGGTGTGTAGAAAAAAAAATACTGAGGAAGCGCCCTTGAAATATTACGCAGCTAACCTCTTCTGCGGAGCATGCGCACTGAGCTGTTACTCACAATATGAATATTAATTCTTGGCACTACCATCAGAGTGCATGTTGGTGGTGGAAATCCCCTATATGTGAAAGTACAACGTCTGAACACTTTGACTTCTGGATACTGAATGGTTTATTCATGGCCTAGGGCTCGCTGAACCTGCCGGCTAAACTTTCCATGATGTCATCTCATTTGCATAATCCTTTGTCTAAACCTCTGCATCTCATTAACATATATTAGCCACATACCTATATGTCTATTACGCATATATCACACTATAAGCCCCCCCCCCCCTCCCCTGTAGAATAGATATATGCTGCACACTGGCCTTACCCACAACATTAATTCTTCTACTGTCGTTCGCCGTTAATATGGCCTATGCTGCCGACACAGCGCAAAGAAACCACCAATCAATCAAACAATCTACTGTCATAAGAGGGCGCGTTGGTGGTGGAAATCCTCTATACAACCTTCCCTACAGAGCACGCTGCACACTGAGCTGTGACGCACAACATTAGTTCTCGCAACTGCCGTCAGAGGGAAGGTTGGTAGTGGAAATCCTCTCTAAAACCTTCCCTGCCGACAGACCATCTCAGCATGCTGCACCCTAACCTCCTTGTCCTACCCACAACATAAATTCGTCCACTGTCGCCAGAGGGTAGCTTAATGGTGGAAGTAATATATTTCGATTCATAGAATTGATATCGGTTCGTGGGCCTACATTCAACATTGTGTCATTACCGGATGTTTACACCTTTGGGCAGAGCGTGACGACAGTCGGTTTTACGACATCAAATCAGCACATCATTTTATTTTTTATTTGTTGGTCCATTAGTTGTTTAAGCAGGGGTCTTCCCAAGACAGATTGTTCAGAAGTGCTGAGGTTCAACTGGACCGATTGTGCCCCAGAGTGTCTCCTACGAAGCTGGGTTAATAGAGGGAGTGCACGTGACGTCATTACTTAGCAATCAGCGGTCAGCGGGCTGCCATCTTGGATTATGAGCACCCTCCCTAGCCATATTGTGAATGCATGCAGATGCAGTAAAACAGAGTTTTCTTGTGTTATGGGAGGTTCCGGGCAGTTTACATCCAATGTGTTTACTTACAGCACTTTAGCAACAACTTCTGAGGCCAAACTGCTCAAAACAGTGAGAAATAAATCAACAAATCAGTAAATAAGCACAGTGTACACAGTTGCAAGCCTTCTGTATGTCATCCAATATGGCCACCGAAAGTTGTCTTGTGATGTCATTACACCCCCTCTATATGGGTAGATATTCCGAGTTCTGCTGGTACCTCAGGAAGGCGGGTCGCAGCAAAAGCTTACTTGGCGGAAGGCGACATTAGCGGAGTACGCGCTGCAATGAGGAAGACCCAACCAGCATGCACTTGTTGGGTTCATACTTGTTAGGTCGACTGAGTGAGCTCACTTTCTGGGGAAAAGCAGTGTAGCTTAGAGAGTATAGAGGAGACTGAAGCATAAGCAGTGTAATGACCCAGTGAATCCACTTTTTTGTTATTAGGATAGGGCAAGGACTGGTTAGTTCAGTATCAGTGGCCCGGGCCGTGTTCAGGGTCCATCTCCGAAATGTCTCCATGATGCTTTTTGGCGTATTTCCGACAGGGTGCGTCTCCGAGACGTCTCCCTTTTCAGATAGGAGACAAAAAGCGCCTCGAAAATGGCCGCCGTATTCAGTGGTTTCAGGCAATCACAGCTCAGCTTTTCCATTGCAAATGGCCGCCATCTATGGGGGTGGCCATTTTCGAGGCGACAAACTGCTTTTGCTGCTCAGACTAGCTTGACATCAGGGATTTCCCCGAGACGTCTCGGAGGTGCACCCTGAATGCGCCCCAGGTTTCTCAGTGGGGCAGAATATATATATATCTGTCTTTTCATGGTAAATGGGGCCAAAGTGTGACATGATGGTCAAAAATGAATATTGTGCATTTTCCTAATTTAGTATGCAGTCATGGCAACTTCATAGTGCTGCCCCACTGAGAAACCAGGCCACTGATACTGAGCTAACCACTCCTTGCCCTATCCTAATAATGCCGAGTACCAGGCAATTATCTGTTTGACTAAAGCTAAGATTCCTTATACGCGGTATGCGAATGGGAGGATTCCTTCTAGATGGTATGCGGCATGCATCTCCCCACCACCACCACTACCATATGTTTCCCCTCCGCACCCCTGTGTGTGACCGTTCCGTAATGATCAGTCGCCTCTCCTCGTCTAAAACTAATAGACACGTGCAACTGAGGTTTCTATTTGCATACCGCATGCCGCACCGATCGCTACAGGGACTGATCGAGTTGCAGCATTCGCATTCACATTCACATACCGCGTGAAAGGAATGTAGCCCATTGACTTCAAGGCGTTTTGATTTTTTGCCACATTCACATTCGCATACCGCATGCCGCGTGTAAGGAATCTTAGCTTTAGCTGGACTAAAAACTCCCCGACCTTCCACATGGGAAGCCTGCGCTCTAACCAACTCGGCCACTGCATCTGGTCCTCAGTCATAAGGTGAAGGGCCTTGTGTATGTATAGATACATATATATATATATCGGTCGTTTCATGGTAAATGGGGCCAAAGTGTGACATGAGGGTCAAAAATGAATATTTGGCATTTTCCTATTTTTTCACTGAGTAGCCAACTTTTGTCCATATATATCATGAAGGAAAAGATAGTTGAGGTTACCATTTTGTCAGAAAAACAAGAACTAATTGAGTAGCCAGTGCCAAGTGTGGACATATTAATCACCAAATTTGTATTTATTAATAAAATCAATTATTTAATCAGAGTTTTTGCATGAAACAATTAATGTTTACATTGTGGTCCCCTAAGTATAGAAACGCACTATAAAGAAATCTGCATAGGATGATTATATTTTCCCCAATTTTGAGTTGTGGATGTAGCACAATAGAAGAGGACACCAAAAATAATATGGAACTTCAACTTCAATTTTCTTTCATAAAGCTTTGTAGAAAAATTATATTAGTAGCCAGTGTACTAGAAAATAGCCTTACTTATGCAATAATAGCAATTGTTGTTTTACTGAAGCTCTGGTATTCCCAGGATAATATAAATTTCCCATTTTAACAAGCATGGGACAAGCAGAGGACACGACAGTTACGTCCAGAACCAGTTTACTTGGCCCCATTTACCATTACAACCTCGTTTTGATATCAGAATGGCTATACCATATATATTTCATCTTTAGAGCCCATGACCATAAAGCCAAAGTCTTTGGCACTCTGCCCATGGGATATTTTGCCGTTGCATGCTTCGTTAGATAGCATTTCTTCTCACAGACCTTACTTTAAAGGACCAACTTTTTTATATGATAAACGGTAGTATTTTGCCGGGCCGCTGAAAAAAGTTTGGATTAACCGATCTTGGTTTAACGGGGTTATACTGTATTAGTTCAATGATATGGCTGAGTCCTAAATAATTCAAAGAGAGTAGGTTTGTTTCAACCTATACAAATTATGACTAGTCATATTTTATCATAATAATTTTGAATGACTAAAGATGTTTTCTTCATGTTACTGCCCCTTTAAGACATTTATGTGACGTCATAACCAAAAAAGCATTCCGAACATGGCCTGTACTCCCGCTCCCCGCCCTTTTAAAACATCGTTGGGAATGTGAAGAACAGCAAAATAAATGGACCATGCCCTAATTATGTTTATATTTCTCAAGTTTATGTTAATCTGTGTGCTCACCTCAAAATCTAGGTACAGCTATTTAATTGCCTGGAGACTTGACCATACTCCCCAAACCTTGTCGATAATATGATTGTTTGTTTGTTGTTGTTTTACGTCCTAGCAACATCTAAGGTCATATCAGGACGGGTACTGACTTGTGACAGTGCGCACTCATGGTGACTTTATAGTGCTGTCCCACTGGGAAACCAGGCCGCCGGCACCATGACCTGGCATCCCACTCAGTCACATTATCCTGACACTGAGCACACCAGTCCTTGCCCTATCCTAATAATGCCGAGCGCCTGGCTAGGAAGCAACAAATATCTATTTTAAAGTCATTGGTTTGACTCGACCGGGACTCGAACCCACGACCCCACGATCTACCAGCATGGGAGACGGACGCTCTAACTCATTCGGCCATCCCGTCTGGTCTCGATAATATGAAGATGCTGACTCATTAAAGGCCCTGTCACATTACGGCGTATGGCGTTAGCGTATGCCGGAGTATGCAGTTTTCGACCCATACACCGTCATACACCGTCATACGCTATGCACGAGGTCCCAGCGGCATCTGAAGCGTATGCCCAGCGTATGCCTAACCTATGCCTAACCTATGCCTAACCTACCCCTAGCCTATGGCGGTGTATTCAAAGCGTATCCCGACCTATGCGCAGCGTACTGTGATGAGGTTTGACAGTTGTGATTGACAGTTCAGCGTATGCCCAACCTATGCGTAACCTATGTCGGCATACGCATAGCATACATCGAGCGTATGAGCAGCGTATGAGCCATACCCCAAAAAATGTTGAGCATGCTCAAAAAAATGTTGGACGGACGCGAGTATGACGGCGTATGACGGCATATGCCGGCGTATGCGTAGTGTACGCGAAGCGTATGATGGCGTATGGGTCGAAAATCCATATGCTAACGCCATACGCCGTAGTGTGACACCACTTTTACAGAACATTGGGGGTACGCAAGAGACCCGGCGGGTGTCAATCCAGCATACGCCCAACCTATGCCGACATACCCCTAACCTATGCGTAACCTATGCTGGCGTATGCATAGCATACGCCTAGCGTATGAGCAGCATATGATCCATACGCTGCCATACGCTGAAAATTTTGAGCAAGGAAACAGGCTTGTTGGAGGATCGGCATATGACGGCGTATGATGGCGTATGCGTAGCGTATGGCGGCGTATACCGACGTATATGACGTAACGCGCTTAGGCCGCCGTATGCTCCCGCAAAAAACCCTAATGTGACAGCCCCTTAAGATTGTTGCTTTTAGGTGAAAATGAAGGCGTTGCATGGAAGTGGGCGTGTAGGTCCAACACGCCATGGGGTATATGCTGTTTTACAAACAGTATATACAAAAGAAAGCTTACAACTGTGTCACCTTGATTTCACCAGAAAGATATGGTATTCATTCCTTTTAAGTCAAATACCATCATAGTTACAGCCATTGAAACTATTTTACTGGTTGCTATGGGCAGCCATCTTGCATTTCCAGGTGACCTAGATTTCTAACAACCTTGAAACCCCCTCCAATGACTCGGGCAACATAGATTTAGTAGGTAATGACACATTATTCATCCTTCTAGATCAAATATTAATCAAATTATGACTGTTTGAAATGTTCAACCGGTTGCTAGGGATGGCCATCTTGGATTATTGGTGACCTAGACTTCGGGTAGCCTTAAAAACCCCTTTAGTGACTGAGGTTGCCTTGATTTGGTGAGGAAAGACCCCAAATCCATTCCTCTAGGTGAAATAACTTTGGAATTATAATCATTAAAAGTTTCACCAAGTTGCTATGGACAGCCATTTTTAAACATGTCAGTTTCCAGGTTTGGTACGTTTTTTTCAAAATTCCACCTAGTGAAATTTTAAAGCTATATATGTCTATTACTCAAACCAACATTCAAATTCTCCTCTTCAGAAGTTGTATACAAGTCTCTGACAGGCTCTGGACTATCTCCACAGATGGCGTCATGAGGACCCTAAAGCATAGTACGCGCTGCGACGAAGAAGACCCAACCAGCACGTGCTGGGTTATGGGCCTGTCACATTGTGCATGTTGGCCCGAGGCTAACATGGGTAATTTGCTCACGAGGCTGCTGCTTGTTTACCTTTCCTGCTGAATCGCCTTGCCTACTTTCACTCACACTGCTACCATACACATCGTTTCCCCACCCACCGCCCTCTTTCTCAGGGGGTGAGCGCTGATCCCCGACCTGAATCTACCACAACCTGTAATAGGGACTGAATTTCCTGGTTGCGCATACCAGTCAGCATATGATTTCTGGCCCTGTCGCCACCTGATACATGTTGATCCACCTGCCAAGGTCCGATTTGTTTTCTATTAAATATCTTATTTAAACCAGTTTCTGCTTCTGTTTTCATCTTTCCTCATCTTTCTCTCCATTACAGCCGAGTGTAGCGAAGTACGACGCTTCTCGCCAGCGCGCCGCCAATGCACAAAATCACTTTTAATCGTCGAGACACGTCAAACTTTTCGGCGTCAGCGCAACGTATTGGTAGCGTGCAGCCGACGTTGTGAGAAAAAAAAAAAAAAGTTTGGCGCGCCGTCCTGATATGACCTTAGATGTTGCTAGGATGTAAAACAACAAACAAAGCAACAGTTTGGCGCAGCGAGCCTCACGCGCACGTGGCATTTGCCTAGCGTTCGCATAACGTTATTCCAGCGCGTTTAACGTATCTCGACGCGCCCCTAATGGGCCTGTCACATTACGATGCTTCTCGCCAGCGCACCGCCAACGCGCAAAATCACTTTTAATTGTCGAGACACGTCAAACTTTTCGGCGTCAGCGCAACGTATTGGTAGCGTGCGGCCGACATTGTGAGAAAAAAAAGAAAAAAGTTTGGTGCGCCGTCCTGATATGACCTTAGATGTTGCTAGGACGTAAAACAACAACAAACAAACAAAGCAACAGTTTGGTGCAACGAGCCTCACGCGCGCGTGGTGTGTGCCTAGCATTCGCATAACGTTATTCCAGCGCATTTAACGTATCTCGACGCGCCCCTAACGTCGCCATAATGTTAGCACCCACGCGTTGTCGCACATCAAAAGTTTTGTGCAAGCACAAAACTTCGCCGATAACCTGACGCGCCTCGCCGACCGTCGCCGTCCATCAACAAACACCAGCGCGCGCCTATACCAAGATCCAAAGCAGTTCATCCTCTATAATCTAAATATATTAGAATAACTATATTAATAAATCATATCATTTAATAATATTTAAAATAAATATAATATTTAATTTAATACTCAATAAATCTTCAAAACATAACTATCAAAACACATATATAAAACTAATAATACATTAATTATTCACAAGAAGCCTCTTTTAAATTGTATATACAGTAACAGGAATTTATTGGTGGCACGCTTAGATGAATAAATGTCTACAATCGTTAAATATTAGCAAAATCTCACAGTCCCAACATGTAAATGTACAATGCATCAATCAGGCCTTGAACATAATTATTTTAACTGCAGATCCGGCTTCGTGGATGAGAAGTTATCAATACATATAATAGTAGAGCTACTTAGATAGATATCAATGCATGTAATGATAGATCTACGTAGATATCAATACATGTAATGGTAGAGCTTCTTAGATATCAGTACATGTAGTGGTAGAGCTTCTTAGATATCAATGCATGTAGTGGTAGAGCTTCTTAGATATCAATGCATGTAATGGTAGATCTACTTAGATATCAATGCATGTAGTGGTAGAGCTACTAAGATATCAATGCATGTAGTGGTAGAGCTTCTTAGATATCAATGCATGTAATGGTAGATCTACTTAGATATCAATACATGTAATGGTAGAGCTGCTTAGGTACCAATGCATGTAATGGTAGAGCTACTTAGATATCAATACATGTAATGGTAGATCTACTTAGATATCAATGCATGTAGTGGTAGAGCTTCTTAGATATTAATGCATGTAATGGTAGAGCTACTTAGATATCAATGCATGTAATGGTAGAACTACTGAGATATCAATGCATGTAATGGTAGAGCTACTTAGATATCAATGCATGTAATGGTACAGCGACTTGGATATCAATGCATGTAATGGTAGATCTACTTAGATATCAATGCATGTAATCATATATCTACTTAGATATCAATGCATGTAATCGTAGATCTACATAGATATCAATGCATGTAATGGTAGATCTACTTAGATATCAATGCATGTAATGGTAGAGCTACTTAGAGTTGCACTCCCAGTACGGACGGAACAGGTAATCAGTTCTTGGTCGCACTAATACTAATACCGGGTGTGTCGTGATATTTACACCAAAGCAAATTGCAGGGTGTGGATCAGACGTTTTGTAGTGTGGCCCGTTGCTGGGCTGTGAATTGGTGTTTCTAGGTCGTCACACATTACTTCAGTCGTGGGAGGTGTTGCAAGAAATGGGAATATCGCGCATAATAAAGTGACTCCCGCTATTATATTGTGGCTGTAGGGCAACGGATCTGTATGGTGGGTATGGGGGATATGTCGACTTTAAAAAAATTATTTTAAAAACATATGCATAGATACTCATTTTTATGTATGTTGATGTATATGTGTGTATATGTACATTATAGAAGATGCTTTGTTTGAAATATAAAGTGTGTGTTTATATGTACTTGCGATTCTTTTAACTTGTAACAATCAATTCATATTAGAAAAGTATTAAACATTTACGTTGGTTGTTGGGAGTTTTACGTCCTAGCAACATTTAAGGTCATATGAGGACGTATCATATTTAAGAAAAGAAACTTGGTGGGGAGTCACAATATGATAGGAGTACTTCGCTTTATTATGCATAATAAAGGGACTGGGAAGTCCCATTGATATGGGTATCAGAATATTATCTCACACCGGCCTCGAACCCACATCTCTGCACATTTTGCGGAGACCATCTTACCTATTATCCTATCTAGGCTCCCTGATGCAACTGATCTACCCATGCCTACCTGCGTATGTGGCATTTCACCTGGAGAGGTGAGTGTAGTGCAATACAGTGAGTCTGCTCTCGTTCCTTTGGAACCGTAAGTTCCATACTTATTATTACAAATATCCAGGTAACACCCTTACATTACATACACGGGGCAGTTCAACACCCACACAGCACGTAGCGTTACAGGATTCTGGTCATGGAACCAGTGCCATGGTAGTTTTACAAACAAACCTTGACAAACAAATGAGCAGCACTCAAACCCACATTTCGGACATATTCCGGGGCAAGCGTCGTAACCATTAGACTACCTAAGCTCTCTGATGCAATCGACCTTTCCATGGCTAATTGTGTACGTGATATTTCACCCAGGGAGATGAGTGCAACTGACTACAATATTCAATTTTTTACAAACGAGATTATGGTTTCGATTCAAATGTTCTGGTTTTAATTAAAGGATATTACAATTATCACATGTCGGCCTGAGTTGTTCAGAGGTTGGTGACATACTTACTAATCCAAGTGGTGACATTTTAGCGTGCGCCAATTACTATAGATCACCTGATTTGATTTACCATGAAGCATTTTCCCGATTAGACAACCAACAAAATACAACCAACCACATTATCTAGCTAAAGCATTTTCCCAATCAAATATATTCTGAAATCAGTTTGAATAAATTCGTTGTTTCCCAAAACTTACTCTCCTTTTTGTAAATGTTTATTTTCTAGTTCGGGTTACCTCTCTTAGAGAGGGCGGGAGAGTTCTGTTCGAACGTTCCAACAATTACAATTATTTCACTTCATTTGACATTTTAGTCTCCAAACTGCCTGAAATTCTTGCTTGGTTAAAGTTGCATAGTCCGATGAAATATAATTTAGTCAAAATTAAAACAACTACTTACATTTGATCCTATATATCCAACTTAGATACTGGTGTATTAGCTAATGATTTGGGACAGTATATACAGAATAATCAGTGAGTTTATAACATCACCCCTTTGAACACTCAGCTTGAAACAGCCATTAACCAATTAGGCCAATCTCGTGACCCCATTAGCCCCCCCCCCCCCAACCAAGTAGGCCTTAGGCCTGCTGTGCAGGGTCATAGATTAGTAGGTCATCTCACATCACGTGGTTACCGCGAGATGACCATTTAGGTCATAGCAACAAGACTTTTGGCAAGCTTGTCGAAATTATTTTTGGTTCTTTCAGCTCAAATTACTTCAAAACTAATCATCTTTAATCAAAATCACTCCGGACTAATGATTAGTAGCTCGCAATGATCAATTTGATATATTTATCTAAAAAATAAGACAAATATTCATATGCCATCGGACCATGCAACTAAGAATTTGAAAATTCCTGAGCGAAAGGGAGAGGGGGGGGGGGGGTTTCTAACAGTTAATGTATCAATTATCACGAAAAATGTTACTGTTTTGTACATTAAAAAAATATATATTATCACGTTATAAAGGCACTGCCTACTGTGTCGGGTAAATCAATGGACGGTAAAATGAGTTCAACTTCAAGCGATTGATATGTATCATGAGATTTCTGTTTGGGTGAATAACTAAGTCAAGCTAAAATCAATTATTTAAAGTTGTATAATCCGATTGTTTTGAGTTTGTCGTAGCGTTTAGATAAATATATAATCAATATATAGTAAACTGATCATTATAGTATACTTTTTTTCCCTCTTTTTAAAAGGATTAACTTTTGAGGTCTTTTAGGGGAAATCATGAAAAGTTAATGTTGGCAGGCACATTGAACGCTGCAAACAGTGACTGGTTCTATTTAATTAACTTAGTATTCCCTCTAGGCACCAATGAATGTTTAATATGTGCACCAATACCCAAGTCAGATATTGTCGTGGGGGGGGGGGTGATGAAAATGGGAAATATTGCGCCTAGCGTGGGACTCGAACCCACATCTCTTTGCATTCCGGGCCAGTGCGCTAACCATTACACTACCTAGGCTCCATGATATCACCATACTACCCACGTCTACCTGTGTATGTGGCACCTTGCCTGCGAGGTCAGTGCAGATGACTACACTCGTCCCCCTGGAATTGTCAGTCTTTTAATACTTACAATACAGGCAACGCACTTACATATATACATACACAGGGTATGTTCAACAACTATACAGCATGTAGCTTGTACAGGATCATGGTCACGGCAACCAGTGTCGTGGGGGTGATGAAAATAGGAAATATTGCGCCTAGAGCAGGACTCGAACCAACATCTCTTTGCATTCTGGCCCAGTGTGCTAACCATTACACCACCTAGGCTCCCTGATATCACCATACTACCCATGCCTACCTGTCTATGTGGCTCCTTGCCTGAGAGGTCAGTGCAGACCACTACAATATGTAGAACCAAATCAAAGTCCGGTAGGGATGAATATTTTTTCTAGCAGTTAGCATTAGAAGGTGAGGGGAACCAAATTTAATTTAATTATTCTCCGGGAATTCTGCAACAATTATATCAGGGGTTTATTCTGAGGGTTTTTTCCGCCACTCAAAATTCAATTTGGGACTTGAAATTTAGAGAAATCTTGGAAAAGCCCGAAAGCTAACTGTTCCAGAACTAAGATGTTAAGGTTTTTTTTTAACCAGCAGAGATTAAGAAGAATTTAATTTTTAGCATTTCTCACGATTAGTACAATAACAGTTTGTTTGACACTTGAAGTGGCAAAGAAAATAAGTGTTTCTTGAACATTACGCATTGCATGAAAAATGTAATTAGTAATGACCATGTAAACAGTGATAGTTATAAAATAGTTTGAATTTGCCGCTAAGCCATTACTATAACAGGCTGCACACATGATTAAATATATATATTATACATAATAAACATTATTACCACAAACAAACCGGAACTAGATTCACAAGACGACTAAAAAATATGGAACAAATCTTGAACCAGTACTGATCGCAGCACCATACATTTTAACCCATGTGTAAATACACACGTAGTTTTGCAAAGGTTTTTCATTTGGCGGAACCACAATAGTTCGATGGTTCACCGAGTTGCGCGTGATCAAGTTGGCAAAACCTGTGTGATTTACGACAATGAATTCAAATTCAATACTATTTCAGCGGCCACTATCCGTTCTTTGGTTGGTTCCAAGACTCAACATGTATCTCTCCCAACACCACCGGATATGCATCTATCAATTCAATTATACAACACAATTTAGAGCAGACGACATTCCACCATTTTTACAGACATTTAATAAGAACAAACATAATTGTGTTATTCCACACAGCATTTTGATTAAAGCAGACGACATCTTATTAGATAAGGTGATGCTTAAAATAAATTCTTCATCCTATATTTATATGGCGGTGAGTGCTACTCTAATGCCACCTGGTGAGAGGGCGTAACACTATATGTAAATATTACCAGGCATTCTCGCACATATATATTATTTCATCTCAAAATAAATTATGATACCGAAGTAAAGTACAGTTTACATAGATAGGCAGTATATAGAACAATGTCCAAACTACACGATTACCATGAAGGGGTAAATGATGCACGTGTCAGTTTGACCTTAAGGAATAATGTAACAATAAAAAGACAGAAATCACTGAATTCATCAACTTAATATTCACATATATTACATGGATCGACAAATAGTTTTTGGTCCGTATAAAACTGTTATTGTCTTTGTATAAAAATAAGTATGTTCACACGAAATATCAAGCACCTCTAAATAATTCAACATCTTTCACTAATTCAAACTAAATTATGACATCATTTCTCAGAAAGTAAAACCCACGCACAAGACAAAGCTGATACGATGAGTGAACCTGTCCCACAACGTGTTTGTATGTTTATCCCCCGCATAAATGGTCAAGAAACAAGGATTGTGATACCTAAGAGGTCAATCTAATATATCCTGCCTATTCCACAGATGGTAATAGAGGCGATACATTGTCGTTAGGCCAGGCACTAAAGTGATCAGTCACTACTGTTTAAAGTCGCCAGCTATCCGCCGCGTGGAAAACAAACGAACTCGGAATAGTTCAGATTTGTGCCACAGGGTGGCCTAATGCGCCGGCGGCGGAGGCGATTTGTATATTGGGGTGTAATCGATTATTCAACTCGGGTCACTCGAGCCACTGTTTTGTTTACACTCGGCGATTCGACGCTGATCGAGCTGCTACATTAATATCGCTTGGAATTTAAGGTTAATTTAATTAAATTTCATTATTTTAGTATGTAATTCTGTTAAATATGATCGCATTCAATAGATTTCGGCGTAATCGGTCCCTAACACTGCCGGGCACCAGCTGAGCCCATACTGGGAACCAGCAAATCTTGTTACTGTGTGAGCCTGTTGCCGGCACAATTTCAGCCAATCACAGCGCAGCTTTTGCATTGCAAATGGCCACCGCCTATGGGGGTGGCCATTTTGAAGACAACAAACTGCCTTTGCAGTTCAGACTAGCAGTGCCCTGGGCCGCGTTCAGGGTCCGTCTCGGAGGCGCCTCGGCGACGTCTCGGCGATGCTTTTTGGCCTATTTCCGTTCAGGGTGCGTCTCGGAGACGTCTCGGAGACGCCTCCCTTTTCAGGTTGGAGACAAACAGCGCCTCGAAAATGGCCGCCGCATGCAGTGGTTTCATCCAATCAGAGCGCAGCATTTCGATGCAAATGGCCGCCTCCTATGGGGGCGGCCATTTTCGAGGCGACCAACTGGCTGTTGTTGTTCAGACTAGCCTGACGTCACGGGCGCCTCCGAGGCGCCTCCGAGACGGAGCCTGAACGCGGCCCTGGTCCCATACTCTCCCCACACATACTTGGTTCATTTAAACATAAAAACTAAACAAGATTGTGCTTGGAGATCATTTGTCGGAGTACGTGCAGTGTCCCAGCGAGCTATAGCTGGTCCCTTTAATCAACCATGAAATATGAAATTTTGTTTAATTTTGTTGACAAATTCTTTCCGCATTTATGTGGCGATATTACAGGATCGCCTTGAATGTTACACACACTAAATATTTCAATATTAATCTTGTACACACCCACCCTGAACGTAAAAGGCTTGCAACCTTAGTACATAACCCATAACCCAACTAGATGATTCACAACGCCACCACTGTTAGGCGCGACTATTAGAATCCGACTAGGACACAATAAGCAATAGCCGATTACTCACTACACAGGGTTTGAATAGGTCAACAATGTCGCCACCTGGCGGGGACGGAGCGCATTACGTTTTTCCTGGGTCAGTGATAATACTGTGAGGAGATTCGTATGGATAACATTCCTCGAGACAGTCATTGAAGGAATAAATATATATTTATATTAGATATAAACACTATGAAATGGACTTAGCATGCGCAGCGGCTAACTAAGAACATACACTCCAGCAGACACACACCCCTACTTGAGATGGTGAATATCTTAAGCCAACATACATTTCACACTTTATAAGACCTATTCACGGGCTTAAAGTATTCGACTGATATACTTATTTTTCAGGAGCTGACACTAGATATCCCTACAACGGATATCTCGTGACCCTAAAAGAAGTTATCCCATAACACCAAATGATAACTCTTGACACCCGTGATTCCCAAAGGAAGATAACCATTTGACACCGAAATGAGACGACTCTCAAAAACAAATAAAAATTAATCCCTCGACACCAAAAGATGATATTCCTTGACATCAAAAGAGACATCCAGCAACATTGAACTAAGACCGGTGCAGTTCAGTTGCCAAAAAATAAATCCCACATGACACCAACTTTAAGGGTTTTAAAAAGCTCATGTGGAGCATACATTACAACTACAATGACTTGAATGAGACCTTCTCATAAAATCATCATAATCAAGCGGTAGTAGTACCCGGAAATGAGACCAATCCTCGTAAACACATGGTGCTGAATCACCAAGCTTATCATATTCAGACTACATTAAGAAACATACCATGCATTCTCTGAGTGATTTTGCCTTAAGCCCCAGTTACACTATGGTTTGCGACCGCTTTGTTGGATCAAAGAACCCAGTCACCAGCGACCTCCTTGCGACCAAAGCAATGGTCGCCAACCTCTGCGTAACCATTTTGGTCGCAAGGTTTTTAGTGCAGTAGCTGCAACCTCCTTGTGACCAAAATAGTCGCAAGGAATTCAGCAACCACTTGTGACCACTTTGTGACCTCTTTGCGACCAACCCTTTTTTGTGGTCACAAAGTGGTTGCAAACAGTAGTGTGACTGAGGTATCACCAGAATACAGGTCAGTAAGTTCAGGAAACGCTTGACTAATGTCTTCTAGGTGTATTATGCATACATTGCAGGGCCACTCACACACTGCAGATGTCTCCTCATCACGTGACAAATCACAACATCTCCAACAGCTTTAACATTACACATCAACAGTGGAGTCCGTTGCAGCGCCTCCTATAGCTTGTTACTATGGGAAACGTAAGACCTTCATAGACAACTGTACATAAACTTAGAGCTCCAAGCTTCACTGCTTCAATCCGAGTATAAACATTCAACAAGTCATAAACATTTGAGCTCTTCAAGCTTCCTTGATCCTTGCATCGTCTGATGTGGACCGCGTGTCCTTGACCTTAACCTGCGGGGATCCTGACTAATAACCCTTGTGACCTCTTGTGACGTATGGTGAACCCAGCCACCTCGATGAAGACGACATGCGACCTCAGACTGAAGTCATACTTGACTTGGCGATCACAAAAGTGACCTTGACATATGACCTTGAGGGACCTGAGTGACCTTGAACGTGTCTGACCTTGGCGGTGCTATGCGCGCGAGTCTGCGATGCCGTAGTCCTTCAGAGGTGGCATGGGAGGGAGCGGCCGACCTTGTGATGACGTAGGCCGTGACGCCGTGTGCTCTACGTTTGACAGTGGATGGCTCCACGATGTCATCTGAGTCACGTGACTGGAAGTGCAAATTTTACCGCGGTGCTTATTTTGACTGAATGACATGGCCGAATGAGAGTGATACTTATGCCTGAATGTGGAAGAGTGAAACCAAGGACTTACAAACTATTCAACCGAGTTATGATGTGAAACTAAAAGGATGCTGTCATTGATGTACAACAGGCCCACCTAAGAAACAATGTCTTCAGGATGCTTCTGAGTAACGTATTCTATAGTAATTGGAGACACTGTAAATAGGTTTGGATGGAGTATTTTACTCTTGCTGGCCTACAACAATAAGACATACCGTTAAAAGTGATTAACCCTTTAGGGCTGTGAGCGTCGAGGTGCGCCAACGGGTTTCGCGTGCTTACAGTCCGGGAACGCCTGAATGCGCATTAAATTGATTCAGTATTCCCTTCCATGTGGCAACCATTGCATAATTATAAGTGCATCAGTATCAAAGTTCGATATGTAGAATAAAATCTAGATAATTGTTTTGGTTTTGAAAATTTGATGCTTCATCGGACTATGCAGCTTTGACACGGCTGAAGATACTCACTTGATATAATATTTGACACCATCTTCAGTGTAGGCTTCATCCCAACCGAAAGGTAATGCTACAAGAACAAAAACAGCGCATGTGTAGGACTACATGGGTGATGGATATGATAAGGTTACAGGGACCACGGGCATGGCTCAACGGAGAGCTTACTGACAACGACATCTCTCAGGTGTCGAGTAATCATGGATACTACACAGCATCCCAAATTTGGCATTATAAGTTAAAGTCAGATTAGCTCCACTTGTATAACAATTGAGTAGCAAGAGTTACCACAACAATAAAAGGGGGCGGGGTGGAGACACTTAGCAACCTAGCCTCACAGTCTCAGTTTTACCGCTGGACGTTCTCTGTGGCAGAGTGGTTAGAGTTGCTGACTTTTTTCTAGGTCAGACTCCTAATCTGAGGGTCAGCGGTTCGATTCCCCATGCCCCCAGCTCTGCCAATTTGGATTTCCACCGCTGTGTATAACTTACAGCATCATCAAAGGCCGGTTGCTCTCATACCATGTCTATGTGGTGTGGGAGGTTAAATATCCCTTGGGTCGGTAAAAATGTAGGCTCGGGCTTTCTATCGACCAGCTGTGGAGTGGGGAAGACCAGTCGTCTGTGACTGGGATTTCCCCTCCTTGGGACAACTAATGTACCAACAACAAAAAAGAGAGACAAATAAGTGTTCACACTTCCTGTCTACCATTCGCTATATCGGATATTCCCTTTTTGCTGACAATTATTGAATATAAAGGTTTTATATTCACTAACTGTCAGTAAAGGTGTAATATCCTCGGATATCTATGGATGAAAGGGCAATCGTGATCTCTATGAATATAGTTCTTATCTTACTTAGTTAAATTATAATTCTGATGCAATTCTATGAGTGAAAAAATGCTAATTATGTACCATTAACATCTATGGGTTATATGATAAGTACATTTGATTTCAATAGGTAGAAACGCAACTAAGATATTTTCGCGCCATGGAAATGGGATATATTGCTGATATGGAGTTAAAGCTGTATAATCCGCTGGTCTTAAATTGTTAGGGTTTTCTAGGGTGTTTGTTTTTGGGGGGAGGGGGTGTAAAAAAATGCATTAGCTTCTTCATTATAATCGACATAACTTTATTTGTTGGGCAACTCTTATTATAAAAGGCTAACTTTATAGAGATATTTGAAGCGTAAGCATGCAACAAATAAATTTGGTGTGTACACCGAAAATGCTGGACAGCACAGGTTTTCAGGACTTGCAGCAGTGACGGGTTCTTTTAAAGGGACTTAATATTCCTTCTATGCAGCAATAAACGTGCAATAAACGTGTAATAAATGCACCAGCATCTAAGCTGGAACCATTAAATCTAAGCAAATGTTTCTAAAATTATAAGCGCTAATAAAATTATGCAACGTCATAGGGACCATACTGAACCGCCCTATTATCGCCCGAGCTGTAAGTGAAGGTGAACCTACGCTCGACGTCCAGCAGTGACTTGACCGTCTTCACCACTTCCCGCGCCTCGGCCGCCAGACTGAGTGGGGTGTGGCGCTTGTGTCTGCCCAGGTAGTGTGGGGGCCGGGCCCCCCGGGCCGCCTCACCCGGCCCTGCGTCAGACCTGTGTAACAATCAGGTTGGTTTGTTGGTTGTAGGAGATTTACGTCGTGGCAACATCTAAGGTCATATCGGGACGGGTACAGACTTGCGACAGTGCCCACTTATGGTGACGTTATAGTGTTGCCCCACTGGAAGACCAGGCCACCAGCACCATGACCTAATATCCCACTCAGTCACATTATCCTGACAATAAGCGAACCAATCCTTGTCCTATCCTAATAGTGCCAAGCGCCGGGCTAGGAAGCGACAAGTATCAATTTTTAAGTCATCGGTTTGACTCGACCAGTGTTCATACCCGTGGTTTTGAATCCCATGATCTACCAAAACGGGAGACGGACGCTCAACTCATTCGGCTATCCGTAATACTCAAAGTATTACACAATGTTGTTCTAATACAGCAGAGGTCATGTCATTGGAGGGACAAAAAAATTGGAGAAATAATAGTTCATACATAAAACAATGGTCCACATATCTTAGGCCAAATAAAAAAAATTGGTGATCGTCCCAGCCCGTGCCTGAAGAATCGCCCACCCCTGATTTCTTTTTTCTTTTTTTAAACTGTTAAAAATGTGTTGGGCTAGCAGCATTTCAACTTTCGCAAGCACACAATTTGTGCAACATAGTTACATATTATGTCTACATCATACGCCAGGGATGAAAGTGGTCTCCAGGGAAAAAAAGCGGAAATGCTGATATTCTCCCATAGGCTTAGCATTGTCAGGGAATCGCTGAAAATTCCCAGAAGTCGGGTTTCATACATATTGGTATACGCTGATAGTGCTGCGCCATTTGAAGCACGTATTAGTCGTATACGCTGCTAGTGCTGTGGCGTTTGCATCACATATCGGTATATGCTGATAGTGCTGCAGCGTTAGAAGCATGTATTAGTAGTATACGCTGATAGTGCTGCACCGTGAAGGCATTAGTAGTATACGCTGCTAGTGCTGCGGCGTTTGCACCACATATTAGTATACGCTGATGTGCTGCAGCGTGAAATAATGTATTGGTTGGTTGGTGGAGTTTTACATCCTGGCAACATCTAAGGTCATATCAGGACGGGTGCAACTTATTAGTATACACTTATCAGGGATGAAAGTGGTCACTGGGGAAAAAAGCGGAAATGCAGAAATTCTCCCATAGGTTTAGTATTGTCAGGGAATCTCGGAAAATTTCCGGAAGTCGGGTTGCATATATATTGGTTGCATATATATATGATAGTGCTGCACCGTTTGATGCATGTATTATTAGTAGTACACGCTCATACTGATAATGTTGTGGCATCTGTACCACATATTAGTATATGCTGATTTTGCTGCGGGATTGAAAAATCCCGGAAATCCGCGGAATCGCGGAGATCTTTCATCCCTGACTTATAGCTACAGGAAAATTCTCGGAAATCCGCGAAATCGCGGAGATCGTTCATCCCTGATACGCCAGAAAAATAGCAAAAAAAACTGCCTGCCCGACACTAATTTGTGTGATCAAAAGGACGATCACCAACTTTATTTGTTAATTTAACCTTATGGGTTCGCTGATCAAAGAAGTCGCTGAAATCAGGTGCTATTGTATTGATCTTATGATAATAACAAAAGTATAAATATCCGCATAATGCTTAAAAAATATATATATTCATATTGCAGCAATGTATAAAAGGCTTATTGTATTGTATTGATCTCATGATAACAACAAAAGTATATCCATATGTTTAAAAATATATTCATGTTCGAACAAATGCACAAAAGGCTATGTTCCACATCTATATCAAAAACACTCTTAGAGTGTTATTCTTATTACGTAAAAAAAAAAGAAGTATTATTCGCATAATAAAATATTTTCAACAATGCATAAAATGTTGTATTCCATATCTATAACTATCATACAACATATTGTATTGTTTTTATAATAGCAATGTGTTAGTTAGATATTATCAGTTTGTAGTGATTCATTTGGGTGTTCAGGCAGGATCATCACCCCCAAGGGGGATGGCTACCAAATCCACCCCACCATATTCAATGGTTAAATACAAATAAAACCAAAGCAATAAAAAGTGCATTCTATAACACAAAATATTTCTTTCAACGATGCATACAAGGTTATGTTCCATATCCAGTAATAGACACATAACACCCACACCAACATCCACACCAATAAGAGAATACTGACCAGAAACATTTTGTTTTGTTTGTTTATTTGTTTAACGACACCCCCCCCCCCCCCAGCATAAAAAGTAAACATCGACTATTGGGGGTCATACAGCGGTTAAACATATCTGAGTAAAGTAATTACATTTCAAACAGGTCAAATATAGCACAGAGATATATGCCAAAAGAGCATACAACTGGGGTAAAATTAAAAGGTATATATGACAAATAAGATCATCAGTAAAAGACTTTTCAAGTCAAAAATGGAAAATGAATTTTGTGCATGACAACAGAAAACAATTATCTTTTTTAAGGATAGAAAGACACCTCCCTATACCGTCCAGAAACACCCTACTATATGTTATTAGTTCAATTTAATTCCATGTAAAAGAGAGCAGTTATCTCTACCTGAGGCCCACGCCGTCTCCCTGCCCTGTGAGGACTTCGTGAACCGCCTGCAAGTAGAACAGGTGGAGAAATCAGGAACCTGCGCTCAGAAAACAGATTATGCATATTCTCGGGTGAAAACATTCTTGATGTGAATACACCGTGTTTGGATGAAGTAATAAGGCTAGAAGTAAAAATGGAAACAATACTTTACGCGTGTGAGGATGATGATGGTAATTAATGGGATGGTAGAAGAGGTAGACAGTGCTTAACTCTTTTTACTTTATGTGCATGTGTGTGTGTGCATGTGGGTGAGTGGTAGCGTGTATGTGCGCGTGTGAGTGAGTGAGTGAGTGAGTGAGTGAGTGAGTGAGTGAGTGTGTGAGTGAGTGTGTAGGTGTGCGTGTAGGTGTACATGCCTGTGGCTATTTTGTTTTTAAGTCACTCTGCTCACTATCAGTGCAGGTGAATACAACATATTGACATGTTCACTGGTTCATACAAATTGGCAAACACAGGAAAGCTACGCCCCGACATTACCCCCATCCCTTCCGCACCCGTCGGTCACGGCAGACTCGCCACCTAGTGTCACATCCCGGAAACATCAATTTGCCGACTCGCCACCTATCGTCACAGCCTAGAACTATCAACTTGCCGACTCGCCACCTGCAGGTGTAGCACCCCGGGATCAACCACTTGTCGGCTCGTAGTGACCCCACGTTGAACCCTCACGACTTTTGCGTGCATTTGAGGATTTGTATTTCGTCAGCTGCAAACAACAGCAGCAGACACATACCCGGTTCTTTCCGGGACTCCGGCAGACTGGCGACTTACCTCGGTGAACTGGAGCAGCTTCTCCGTAGCCACTTCGTAGGTCTTCTTGGACAGTTCGCTCTTCCTCAGCTGACATGTCAGAATGGCAAGCCGTTTCTGCACGGTTGGATGATCCTGCAACCATAACAAAATGCAACATGCTATAATCCAAACTGTACAAGCGTCAGCCCTTTCCTCATTATTATCTGAATCAGAGATGTAGAGCACTTGTACGATGCAGCAGAGAAATTTCCTTCGAGTTATACACAATTTTATGTGAGCATATCACCCCATATTTGTAGTTAATGACTAAATTAATAATAATTAATAATTTTAAAAAGGCAATACGTTATAAATATTTACATAAAAAATCAAGATAAACAATATATAAATAACAATAAATCTAAAACAATAATAATTACAATAACAACAATAATTATAACAATAATAACAATCAATGTAATTTAGTTGGCTATCTAACAGAATTCCATTGTGTTATATGCTGCAAATAATGTATTCAATAGTTATTGTTAGCTCACCTTATATACCTTACTCTATAGACCATTTTTGTGTAAATAATCTTGAATTGAAAAAAATGGCTGGAAGACAATTGTTTTGGCGCTGACAAAAGAACATCTTGTTAGTGGTACTTGCTTAACGCCGTCTCGGCAGCAAAGGCCATAATCACTGCGAGAAATGTTCAAATGTATTGAGCAGAATAAACTAATTTTACCCCACATAAAAAAACACACACACAAAAACTAAAGAACATATTGACTAATTTCATATGACATCAGTACATGTATTTAGGTCAGTGCGCGCGCTGCTTGGCTACAGGACAACATCCGGTCACTCCAAACTCAATGGCTATGAGCTCAGAATATCCCAACTTTCACTATTATCTCTGTTTTTAATACTTTCAGAGAAAATTGCCCTTAAGTTAAATTAAATACGTCAGATCTTCCTCTTCAATCGCGCATTAATATATTTTTAATCGACTCAGTGAAAGCTTTTAAATTAATTTTGCTAAAATAAATGCTCTGCATAGACATAGCATTGCTGCAGCACAAATCAATGCAGTGTTTACCCTTCGCGGGCTAGTCAGCAAACTCAGTGCATTGTCAATGGTCGTAAGCAATCTTCTTACAGAAAAAGTGAAATATCTCTAAAACCACACAACCTAGAAATAAACTGATTGGAATACACATAGAAAACATGTTTACCAAAAATATTATATTAAATTGATATGGTTAGGGTTCTGGATTTCTATTAATTTTGAATAAAACTGACGTTTTGCACTGCGAGTACAGCAAACTCAATCTTTCAATTCATTGTCAATGGCCGTGAGCAATCTTCATGCAGTTAAAGTTAAATATCTCTAAAACCACACAACCTAGAAACAAACCGATTGGAATACACATAGAAAACATGTTTAACAACAAGATTATATTAAATTTATAAGGTTAGGGTTCTGGATTTCTATTAATTTTGACTAAAACTGACGTTTTGCACTGTGCGTACCGGCAAACCGCATGACAGTGCGCCTTCGTTCTGCAGCCGAGCTGCGCGCGCATACACAATGTTTGTAAACATTGAAATAGGTCTATAAGCTATGAAATTATTATTAAAGGTTATAATTCAACACACACACGCACATACACACACACAAAAAGACCATGCCCTTTGAATGAATTGCTGCTGATACACACCACGCAGCCTGACTGAGTCGTGAGTGCAGGTGAGTGTGTGTGTGGGGGGGGGGGGATACTGACCATGACCATGGCCTCGCGCGCCTTCAGCTCGAGCAGGTCGACCTCGAGCCGCTTCAGCACTTCGACGTAGTCCTGCTCCATGATCTGAGCTGCCCGCCGGGCCTGCTCCGCCAGGTGCACCTGACTGCGCAGCGCACGTGCCTCCTGCACCGCGCCCTGCGCCTCCTGTCGGCAGAGGCGTGCACTACATGTATTATTATCCCCTACATTCTGATTCGCCTTGCTTATAAATCCCACATTTACACTACTGCTTGTGACTGATTGCGACCGCTTGCAACTGCTTGCGACCACAAAAAGGGGTTGGTCACATCAAGGTCGCAAGTGATCGCAAAGTAGTCACAAAGTGGTTGCAAAGTGGTCGTCAGTGGTCTAAAACCCCATTGTGGTCATTTTCGTCACAAGGAGGTTGCAGCTATTACACGAAAAGTCATCTTGAGAGCTTTTTGCCGGCCAGAGGTCGGCGACCATTTTCATAGGTTTGTTGAGGTCGCAAGTGGTCGCAAAGTGGCTACAGAGTGGTCGCAAAATGGCCACAGAGTGGTCGCAAAGTGGTCACTGACGTCCTTGCGACCATTTTAGTCACAAGGACCAAAATGGTTGCCCAAAGGTCAGCGACCATTTTCTTAAGTTGCTTTGGTCACAAAGAGGGTTTTAGTGGAGCAGGTTCTTTGGTCCAAAGTGGTCACAAGCAGTTGCTAGCCATAGTATGATTGGGTCTTTCATTAAACCTTTTTTTAAATAAATATTTGTAAACGTTTATTTAGTGCCTCGTCAATCATCATACATTGTACATTTTCTAGTTTTATTTCGTGTCTTAATCTTAATTTTAATATTAATACATCTGAACTAGAATTTTTCTATCCTTTTTCTCTCTCTTTGATTTGATTTGATTTTTGGTGGATGAAATGAAAGAGTTGACAGCGTATTTACTTAGAAACGTGATAATATATGAATAGTTGTCTTACATTTCTTACACGCAGCAGTTCTTCTTCCGCCAAACTGCACGCCTTCTCCTTTTCTCTTAGCGCGATCTGTTGTTAAACAAAGCACATTTCGTTTTTATTGGACTGAACCTTTTTTTCCTTTTCTTAAAAAAAAAACTTTCATCACCAGGATAGGACATGTACTGGTGGCGTAGTGTGACTTGAGTGGGATATTGTGCCACAATGGTGGCAGTACGATGTTGGGAAACACTATAAAACCACCATAAGTATGTACTGATGCCTGGGTGATTGATGCATTGATTGATTGGTTAATTAACTGGTGTTTTTTATGCTGTATGAGCAGCAAAGGCCATATGCACGGCGAGCCATGAATGTGCATTATCAAAAGTTTCTTGGGGTTTTATATTCTAGCATTATCTAAGGCTCCATCAGCACTCACGACGACCTTATAGTGTTGTTCCACTCGCAGACCGGATCGCCAGCACCATGACACAATATCCCAATCAGTCACATTATATGGAATAAACCAATCCTTGCCCTATCCCATTGATACTGAGCGGTGGTAGGCTAGGTAGCTACAAGCATCAATTTTGTACGTCGTTGGTTTGACTCAGCCGGGGATCAAACCCAAAACTTCCCAGTTGATTCGGCAGCCATGTCCAGTGTGAGAAGTCGGAAACCATCCTAATATATGACCATCACGCACTTTCCCACAGACAGGACAGCACATACCACAACCTTTGATGAACCAGTTGTGAACCACTGGTTGGAATGGAAAATAGCCCAAACTGCAAATGTGTCCACTGAGCAGGATCGATCGAATGATCCACACCTTCACTGGTGGACACACTACCGCCTGAGCTACATCCCGCTCCCCTTGTGAGCGCGGCGCATGCCCCATGCTTACCTGGCATCGGTCAAGGTCCCTCCGTAGCTGCTCGCGCTCGTCCAACAGAACGCCAAGGTCGGTGTTAGTGTGGGCGGTGCTCGCCAGAGGCTCGTGGTGGCGCGACAGGTTGAGTCGACTGGTACCCAGCGTGTGGCTGCGGTCTATCAGCTGGTGCTTGAACATCTGACGCGCGGCCCGCACGAAATCTGCAATGTTCGCTCAACTCTCTTAATGAGGCTCAAGGAGGCGGTTCTCTAAGACAGTCAGTGTGTGTTTGACATGAGTTTATTTCACCTTATTCAGTTACGGCCAAAATTGTTTCATCTGATAGTATTTTCGTGGGAGAGGGGGTTGCAAATGGAAAACATTGCACTTAGAGCGGGATTCCAACCCACCATTCTAGCCATTTCGGTGCTAGCTAAGAAATCCACTTAGAATGTTTGTTGTTGTTTTATTACCTAGCAACATCTAAGGTCATATCAGGATGGGTACCAACTTGTGACGGTATGCACGCATGGCAACTTTATAATGCCGCCTGCACTGAGAGACCAGGCCACCAGCACCATGACCCAATATCCCACACAGTCACATTATTCTGATACTGTGCTAACCAGTCTTTGTCCTACCCTTTTAATGTTTAGTGTCAGCTAGGTATTGACAAGTATCAATTTGATACGGTTTGACTCGGCTGGGATTCGAGCTCCCGACCTTCCACACGGGAAACTTGCACTCTACCGATTCGGCCCCTGCGCCGGGTGAAATCTACTTAGTTACCCTCACATAATCTACATTTGTGTACCCCAATCTCCTCCCTTACACACACACATACACACACAAACTTACACTCACTCTCTCACACACACACACTTGCCTCCGTACAGCACGTAGCCTGTCGCGTCCACCTGCACCATGTGCCTGAGGTCCTGCTGCTGCTTCGCTGTGGGTTCGATCCCCAAATACCGCAGCGCCTGAAGAGATCAGGCGACATCAACACACATCCCACACATAACAATTCACTCCATCTCACTCAAAGATTCAGATCTTATCTACAATTCTCAACTGCATTTTTGATTTTCTAAAAATAAAAGCCACAATAATTTAAAGTTAAGAATTGATAAGGATATAGTACACATCATTGGTCAGGATAAATAGATCGCACCTTTTTTGCCCTGATATGTCCTTATATTTCCAAGTTGGTTGCAAAGAACTACTAAGGATATATAGTTCACATTATTGATGAGGAAAACTAAATCGCATTTCTTTTCTTCTCACATGTTCTCATATTTTTCCTAGTTTCTTGCAGTCTTTTTAAAATTTATTTTTAAATGTATCATCACAGCTAGGATATCTACTTTGCTAGACCAATCTATATAGCATAAAAATAACAAAGTATCTTACACATTTTGTGTTATTTCACCATGAATATGGCCTTCGCTACTGACACGGTGTAAAAAAACACCATAAATCAAATGAATTATTAATTGAAAACTCCAATTCTTTTTAGGGTAAGATTTAATCTTAAAGTGGGATTGACGTAAGTCTTTACTTCGTTAAAGAAATATATATAGCATTAAAATAACAAATGCATCTTATGCATTTATTTAATTAACCATGAATATGGCCATTGCTACTGACACGGTGTAAAAATCACCATCATCAAATTAATCATTTATTTAAAAGCCTTAAAAAAAAAATTTAAGTTAATTTTAAATCGCGATCGACATAAATCTCCCATAAATCAACCAAATTTATATCCTGAGCTGACACAAACATTATTTAATTGTTTCTCCTTTTAACTGTTTTTATTTTTTAAATCACTAATTTCAATGCATCTCAAACTGCTATGAACTTCAATGCCCACTCACCACCTCCAACTTTTCCACGCGGATCTTGGCCCGCGGGTCTAGAGACACCGTCGGCATCAACATGATGTCATCGGTGTCGTGCGTCACGAGGTCCTCCCTGGGTGAGGCGCCCCCTGGTGAGGCGGGCAGGAAGGAGGCGGCGCCCGACGGGTCACGCGAGCGGCCATCGAACGCTACGGGCGATGGGGCGAATTCGATAGAGACGCCACCTAACGACGGTTGTGAGAAGTTGCCGGCTGCGGGAGTACTCGTCTTACACGCGGCGAGAAGGCCTAGTGGTGGTAGATATTGTTTTGTTTGTTGTTTTTTGTGGGGTTTTCTCCCAAAGTTTCTATGATAAAAAGGGCTGGGCGGGACTCAAAATTGATGATGCGATAGCTGAGAAGAAAGTATGATTTTACTTTTGGCTTAGAATTGCATAGTCGGATGTTTTTGAGTTTCAGTCATTTTCTGAGATAAATAAATATATTATCGTTATAATCGTTCTTACTTTAGGTTCAAGTAACTTTGATTTACAATGAATATCTTTGGAGATATCTGAGGTTTAGACATGCAAAATTGAAGTCAAGTTTGAAATAATTGTACAAGTAGACGAGTATGCTCCTTGTACACGGGAAGGTTAGGCTGATCTATAATTATAACACAATTTTCAGGAATATGCAAATATTCATCACGGATTAATTTTGTGTAAACATGATAAGCAACCACTAAGTGAAACGCATACAGGACAGACAGAACATCTAAGCACACAGAGAATTTGAATGGACTATTTAAAGCTGCATAATGCGATTAAAGCATCACGTTTTCAAAACCCTACACTGACCTAGATTTGATTCTACATATCTGACTTAGATACTGGTACACTTATTAAGCATTTGTTGCGACATAAGGGAATAGCAATTCAATTGACTAGAACATGTTACTGCAGAAGCCTACGATGGCAGAATTTTGACATGCTTGTCAAGATTAATCTGGCATGTCTGAAGTTCAAATATTTCAAAAGTCAGCCATTTAAAATAAAGGTTACTTCAAACTAGAGTAAGATAGATCATAACGATTAACCGAATAGATTTATCTCAGAAAACGACACACAAAAACCACCGCAAAACCCATCGGATTATGCTGAATACTGACTATACTGGTTCATACAGTACATGAACTAGCATGAACTCACCAGTTATACTGCTATTTAGCTCGTAACATTACAATATCAAAGCTAAAGAAGCCGATGGTTTTGAGTTTCTGTGTAAATATTTTGTTCGGGCCCATATATAAATGCTGGACATCATAGGATTCTATTACATGAAGCGATGAAAGTTTAATTAAATTGACTTGCTTTTCCTTCTGTTTAGTGATAGATGTTTAATGACTTACCAGTCCGTATCTAAGTAGGACATATAGTATCAAATATAGGCAAGTGCTGTGGTTTCTAAAATTGTATGGCTTCATCGGATTATGCATCATAGGTACTTAATGAACGCAGAATATTGTGAAAATAATTTTTTCAAATTAAATCAAAGATATACAAGCGAATGAAAATAGGAATCAAACGAAAGTAACTTATGCATGCTACTTACTGGTACTGCATAATTTAGACAACAGGTTTGACATATTAACCATGCAAATGTAATATTCAGTAGCATTCTTTTGCGCAGATATATAAATGCAGGTGACGTCATCAGTTGGTAAAACACAAAGCATGGACAAAAATAACAAACTTAATCATGCGAAGCGGAAGTTTCCTTTTCAGGTAGATTGGGTTACTGGCATTGTCATATGATCCAATATAGGCTGAATCAGTTTGAGACGATCTTTTAAGTCTAAGGCAGATAGATATATTGCTAAGTCAGAAATTCCCCATACATCTACATCAATAAATGGATTGTAAACATTCTATGGTCACTATCATTTCAACAGTTCAGTTGGATTCATTCCTGAATTTCCAGATACAAATTACAAGTGTTCCTCATTAACTACTTACGTTGACTAACACTATGGTGGTTTGTATGCATTGTAATAATCAGCAACCAGGACTGATAAATCATGTGATATGAGACTATTGTGTTCAACCGATATCATTTAAACTTCAGAATGACTAATTATATGCTAGAACATACGAAGTTCCATCTTAAATTGAATGAAATTACTTCTAGTTTGAAACTCAGGCATTGAATAAATGAACCCATTATCAGTATAACATGGCAGTTCTTAGAACTAGCCTCAAGTCTCTGCTATATTACTTCGCTTCGGCCAATAAACACCCCCAGCATCTCTCGGGCCTCGAACCCGATATCGCGAAATAACTGCTTCTTAAATTTGCATAATCCCATGGTCATGAGTTTTTTTGCTCATATCAAAAGATATATATATATATATATATTTTAGGTTGATCATTTTAATCTATTTTACTTTTCAGTTTTGAGTAACCTTCGTTTAAAATGGCTAATTTTGGAACTATTTGAACTGAAAACATGCAAAATATTGTTGGTGCCTACACTAAAAAGCTGGACATAGGCTTACATTACTTAATATTCCTTCTGTGCACCAAGCAAGTGAGCCAGTAACTAAGCTGGATAGGCATTGAATTTGTTTTTCTTTTCTTTTGTGATGGGTCTATTTATGCTGCACACAACGGTTAAGTCTAATGACTTGTTTTCGCCGCTAGACAGTAATAGTCTTGTTGTGTTGTGTAGCTATCTACTGCGTGCATTCTTTCTCTGTTTGTAAGCATTCTCCCACATCCCCCAACCGTCTGTGAGTTTGTTAGTTCTATAATTAAACGTAGGCAATTGCTTTGGTATGGTTTCGAAAAACTACATGGTTTCATTGGAGTATCCAACTTCAATGATTGTGATCACGTGACAATGCCAGCGCAGTCCGGTGTAGAGAAGAGCATGCACACCTGACAAGGCCTGGGCGGCGGTCAGCGCCCCGGGCCCGAGCAGAGGGCCCCGGGCCAGGCCGAGGGCTGCGGCCGTGGGGTTGGACACCTTCGGCTGGGGCTCGCCGTAGGCAGGCAGAGGGGTGGGGCGAGGCGTAGGGGAGGGCGAGGCGCATGCGCGATCCCACCCGACGTCGCTGCACGACGAGACCACCTCAGCGTCCGTCGTGTCGACGTCACACTCGGCGTTCGTCAACTCACCGGAAAGCTGCAGGAAAGAGGACACACCTTATAATGGGCAGGTTTAAAAATAATATTTGTAATGATAGAAATGATGAAAATGATGCTGATGATGCTAATGCTGATAATGATGGTAACGATAATGATGGCAACGATGATGATAACGATGGTACTAATAATACTGATACGAATTCATGGTCAGGTTTTCATAATTTACTTGTTTTAATATATATTTTTTAATTTAAAGCTGCATAGTCCGATGAAGCACCAGATTATCAAAACTAAAACAATTATCTAGATACTAATGCACTTATTATAAGATAATAATGATGATAATGATGATAACAATGATGATGATGGTAACAATAATAATAACAACACGAATTTATGCTCGGGTTTTATTAATTGAGTTTTTTTTTAATATATACTTTTTTAATTTAAAGCTGCATTGTTAGATGAAGCATTAAATTGTTTAAACTAAAACTATTATCTAGATTTGATTCTACATATCTAACTTAGATGCTGATGCACTATTAACCATCTGTTGCCACATAGAAGGGAATACTGAGTCAATTTAATAGAACCTGTTAACCTATGGTGTTAAGAGTGTTGGCATGTTTGCCAAAATTAATTTGGTATGTTTACACTTCCAATATCTCCAAACTTGGTCATTTAAAATAGAAGTTACTTCAAACTAAAGTAAGGTAGATTATAACAATCAGTTGAATATCTTTTTCTCATAAAAATGACAGAAACTCAAAACCATCGAACTATACAACATTAAGAATGGACAAGGTTTAATGGTCATTGTATTAAGGTCTCTATTGGCACACAATTAACAAATGATACCAATATATGCTGCAGGCATAAACTTGCGGTACCAGCCTCATTCTGGATTCGTGAATTTAAGAGTATCAAATAGCGGCATATTCTGTCACCATTTTCTTATGTAATTGTGGAATATGCTGTGTGATGTTTCCAGAGCACACGTCATAACATGGCAGGTGGAAACCTGACTGATAGTGCTATTGATAACGTTGGGACCGCCGTCGAAGAACACATGACCACATATCTAAATATTGGGAATCATCATTAATTCCAAGAGTGTAGTAAAACAGACACGGTGAAATGGGTTTATAAGATATTATACTTAAAGCTAAAGTAAATTATAAGCACCAACCTAATATATTTATCTAAAGAAATCTGGCAGAAACTTAAAAGCACCGGACGATGTAAATAGTCCCCTAACTAGGAATTCTATTTATGCATAAATATTCCATTTCATGTTCATTTATCCCTTGGGGTTTATTTTGGGCGGGTGGGTGGGTGAAAGAATTAAGTGGGAGAAACTTACCCTGTAGGGTGTCTGGCTTGTGAGTTGATAGGTGGCGCTGGACATGGAAGACGCGGCGTCGTTAACTGGCGTCCCTCGTCGCGACCCCTGGCGGGATCCCTGGGTACTACCACTGGAGGAGGCGTGGCTTACTGGTGGCGACCCTGCGTCGTACGGCGACAATCGGTCATCTACAAGCACAAGTCACTTGTGTACAACAACTACGTTGGTTGGTTGTTGAGGTCCTGGCAACATCTAAGGTCATATCATGATGGGTACCAACTTGTGACAGTGTGCACTTATGGTGACTTTATAATGCTGCCACACTGGGAGACCAGGCCACCAGCATCATGACCTGATATCCCACTCAGAAGTCACATTATCCTAACACTGAGCCATCCACTCCTTGTCCTATCCTAATAATGCTAAGCGCCTGGCTAGGAAGTGACAAGTCCCAATTTTTAAGTTATTGGTTTGACTCGACCAGGGTGTGAACCCGTGGGTTTGAATCCCACGATCTACCAAAACGGGAGACCTACGCTCAACTCATTCTGCCATCCCGCCTGGTACAACAATTCTGCTCACCATCTTCATACCGCTCAGATCAGGCCGAAGTAAATTAATTTAAAGTTGCACAATCTGGTGAAAGCTGGACATTTAAAAAAAAAAAAAGCACTTAGATTTAACTCTAGATGAACAACTTAGGCATCAGTGTACTCATTTCAATTCAATTACTTTTATTCCTGAATAGATAAATGTAGTTGGCTGGTTGTTATAATTTACTTTACTTTAGCTTAGAAATTTTTTTTTTTTTAATGATTAACTTTGAAAATATGAAAGTGGAAACATGCTAAATAAATTTGGTGCGCACACCAAAATGCTGAACACTAAAGGCTTTGTTTACCCTTTATCAAGCATAGAAGTGAAGTATAGATCTACAATGGTCTGACTGATAGCCTTCTGGTGTGCTGACTGACCTTGGGGTGACCTTGAACTTGACTGGGAGCAGACACTGGCCTGATCTGCTGTTGAGCTGCTGTAGGATGCCTCAGGTTCATTCTCCAAGCAGTTCTCAAACTCAAGTCTGCAGCAGCAGGACACAGGATAGAGGTGGTAATAAAGACGTAAGCGTTAGCACAACTGATACCCGCATGCAACAATGTACGGATCTTTATCAGCATTTGCTTCATTTAAATATCGCTATGTATTCTACGGTGACACTCCTCACTTTCTAACAGCACATGCTACTGTACACTTCGCTTCCCCTGCTAGGATAGCAACGTACCAGGAGATCACTTCGGTGCTACATAGGCGAGAATGCCGCCAACACGCAAAAGACGAGGCAGGCCACCTTTGTCTCGGGGTGCCTCCCGCCTGCAACCGCCCAGGCAAGCCCGGTCTTCCTGCGACCCGTTTCTAAACCAGGACTTGCCTGACTCAAGTGACTCAACACTGCCACGGCCGGCACTTCCCCGGACCCGTGACTCCCCGTATTCACATACGGAGTCGGACAGGGACGTAATTCGCCGCCTCATACGCGAAAATAGGCGCCTCTCCAATGCTGCTCGCCTGGCAGCCCGCAACAGTGCCTCACAGTCTCCAATACCTAGGCATACCAGGCAAGCAGAGTCTCTTTCCCCTATACGTTCACCTCGCCAGTCCCGCTCTATCTCCCAGCGCCACCCCCCTTCCACCCCAGACTCACCCCACCTCCTCCCCCCCCCCACTACCATGACGCTAACACGGCCCCCGAGCCCTGTCGCGCTCCCCTCCGCCCTGCCTCACCGCCCCCACTGAGCACCGGCACCGCCACGCCTCCCGACTCCCCGCCACACCCACCACCCAGACCAGCTCGACTGCCGCCACCTAGACTCAACCTCCTGGACGCTGCCCAGCTCCTTCAGAGGCCGAAAGGTACGGAACTCCTCCCCCACTTATTCATAACTAGAGGGGACGGTTGCAAGAAAATTGGCATGGGCGAGGCAACATGGGTCAAATACTTCACAGCCGTTAGAGAGCTCACCTCCCATCCCACTTTCCCCGACACCTGGAGGCCGGCTGTTCTCCAGCATGAGCAGGACCTGTCACGTATGGCTATTACATGGGATTGGGTGACATGTAGGTGGTCAGAGCGCATCTTCCCGATGGTAGCTGACGGTTGTCTTATGGACGGCTGCCTTGATGCTGCCCAAATTAAAGACATTCAGCGCGACGTCTGCTCTAACGCTGTTAGAGCATTCTCAGTCCGCCCAGCCTTTGAGTATCGCCCCGCAGCTGCAGCTTCAGTTGCCCCCCCCCCCCCACCCCCCCCCCCAACCTCAAGCCACCCTCAATCCCAGGGAAGACTATATATAGTAAGGACACTGACGGTAAGAACTGATATAACTGGAATTGGGGGAGGGACTGCGGCTTTGCCACCTCACACGAAGCTCTTCCCGACAGGCAGGTGCATATATGCGTGTGGTGCGCATATATGACTAGGAGGGCTATCAATCACAAAGACCAAGATTGCCAGAAGAAACGAAAGTTTCGCGAGAGAAAAGGGTCAGCTGATTTTGCCTCTTCTCCAGCACCAGTAAGTCAATTGCCCGATTGTTTACCGTTACCCCATTACCACACACACCTCAACCCCTCCCCCCAACACACTTCTGGAACCAGCTGGCCCTGCGCCGCCTGCCCATGACCCGGTTCCCCCAACCCACGCCCCCGCTACCCCTCCCCCACCAGCACACAGCCTGCAAGGCCCTCACACTCCCCCATTCATATCACCCGTAACACAATACACTCAACCGACATTAACCGGTCTTTGCCTGATCTCGTGTTTGATTGGTTCGACACGCCTTTCCAAACAGCCCTTGCACTCCCCCCTGACTGCCATCCACACCCATTCACACCTCCCCCCTCTCCTATTTGTTTATCGCACCTCACTAGCAACTTTCAGGCATGTTGCCTCTGCCCACTGTGGGCCGACTTCCCCATATATCTGAATATTTATAATCAAGTTAGAGCCTCAGAACTCCCTAATTCCCTAAGTCAAACTTCCGATCCCTTCAGGTTTGTAGATCTGAGCTTTCCTCCCAGGAGATGTGTAAATGCAGGGATTATCAAAGGCTATTACCAGGTAAGCTCCTTTAACTTTACCCTTCCGACTGTCTCCACACAAACTGACCCCCTTACCCTTCTAGGCCCCAATGCTTGGCTCTGGTCGGCTGATCTAGCCAGGGCTTATCGCCAGCTCAGAATCTGCCCCCTCTCAGCCTCCCCCTTCTCGGCATTACACTTAATGATCAGTTTTATGTTGATATAGCCCCCCCCCCTGGTTCGGCTGCCACACCTCGGCACTCACATGTGCCAGAACCACAAGGGCCTTGGTTTGGCTCCTGCGTAAGCAAGATTACTTTAGCTTGTGTTATCTGGATGACTTTGTCGGTCTAGAACCCACATATCAAAAAGCGGCCAATGCTTATAGCCACTTTCTCTCATTAGCCTCCAGCTCGTCCATGATAAATGCCTTCCCTCTACCACCAATCTCACATGGCTGGGCTTCAATACAGACACAGCAACGATGAAAGTATCTCTACCACTTCAGAAAGTGCAAGAAGTTCTTCAGGTCTGTACTGACTGCAAGCAGAAGGCTAAAGCAAGTAGGAAACAGCTGAACCATCTTTCAGAATGCATAAAACCTGCAGCTGGCTAAATGAAGAGGGTCCTTCCGGCTCTTAGAGCCACTCCTTTTGTAAGTCAACACTCGTTTCACCACGATCTCATTAAGGACTTAGAGTGGTCGAACGGTTCGCAGCTACCTTCAATGCGGTCATACTTATTCCCCCCAAGCCGAGATCCCCTGGAAGATCGAGTGTGATTCCACATTGACAGCAGGAGGGGCTTATTCCAGCAAACACTTCTATGAAGCTGAATACCCTCCCCTCATAGCCGACCTGAATCTCACAATTACCCAGCTTGAGGCGATAAATCTAGTCCATGCAGTTTCTGTCCTCCTCCCCCTTCCCCAAATCAGACAGAGGTAAAGACCCTGTTCTCTGTGCCTGGGCCAGGCAACTCTGGCTTCTTTCAGCTTCACATAACTTCGAACTCGAGGTCTGCCATAAGCCTGGTTCACAGTTAATACTTGCAGACGCCCTAAGCCGCTCCTCATCTGATCCATTCTTTAAACGCAAAGCTTCACTTATGTGCACAAATTTGTCTCTAACTAGAATCCCGATCTCTTTCACTACTGACATAATAGATTTCGCTATGTAAACTATCAATGTAAACCCCACTAGCCTGGAAAATATTACCTGTTTGCCTTATCTTCCAGGCTACTCGCTGAAAAATCACGATGGCCTACTCCAAGTTTACGAGAATGCACTCGCCCATAGGACTTGGCGCAACAAAGCCTCCCACGTGAGGCACTACTTGTGGTTCTGCACCCCCCACCGGGTCTCACCCCCTCTCCCCTAGAGTCTATGACCTCCTCTCATTCCTGTATTTTCTTTTGTTAGCTCTTAGGTCCCCGGGTGCCGTTTTCAATTATTTTTCTTCTGTTAAGGTCTGGGTTTCCTCCCCCCTTGGTGATCACTCTGCCTTTAACACGCACAAGATTTCTGTCATGAAGAAAGGGATCATTAAGTCCTCCTCCCATGTCCCAACCAAGGCCCCAGCCCTTACACCCCACCAACTCTCACAGATCGTCTCATTCCTAACCCGCCTGACCCCCTTACCTGCAGTTATTGCTCTTGCTCTCATCCTAGCCTATTGCACTATGCTTCGGCAAAGCAATCTTATTGTTTCCCCCGATCATTCTCCCCATACTCGCCTCTTCTCAGATGTCACAGCCACCCCTGAGGCACTCCTTGTCCATGTCCGTTCCACCAAGACTCGAGACCAACTTCTGCCTGCCCTCTAGTATTCCGCCTCCCCCGCATCCCTCACTCCTCAAGCTGCCCTGTTAAGGCTTGGTTCACATACCTTGCCAAGACTAACCCACCCCCTCACGGCCCTGCCCTCCTCCTTCCATCCGGTGCGCCACTCTCAGCCCGCTTCCTCACCACTTCCCTACGCCTCGCTGCCACTGCCTGCTAGATTTCCTCTACACACCTCAGCCTCCATAGGAGGGCTGCTCAAGCCTGCCGGTCTACCACTGGCCGATCTCATGACTGCCGGCACCTGGAGGTCCCGCGCTGTCTCAACCTACATAGCCTCCATACCGATCACCGACGCTCCATCAGCGCTCGCTCATATGTTGGGTGAGCGCTGATCCTTCCACCTCTCCATGCCCTCCTGGGTGCTCCATCATCCGGCCTCCATTGCCAGAACATTCAGGTCCTAGCCGCCCATTTGCCATAACCTGCTCTGCCTACCTGTAGGTGATTATTACTTTTCTTTAATAAAACTTTTAAATCAGTTTCCTCTTATGTCTTACTATCCTGCCACATGGCCGAGTAACGTGAATTATGTAATATGATTACATCAACATTAACAAAATTTATAAATATATTTATAATTTATTTAGTTTTATGTTTGCATGTGTTGATGAAGCTGGGGAACAGATTAATCATCTAATTTGATTCTACATATCTAACATAAATACTGCTGTACAACATTTGTCACCACATAGAAGGGAATCCAGAGAAAACTTAATAGAATTTGTTACTGCAGAAGCCTATGGTGTCAAAGTTTTGGCGTGCTTGCCAAAATTAATTTAGCATGTTTGCACTTCAAATATCTCCAAAGTTAGCTATTAAAAATCAGTTATTTTAATCTTAAGCAAGATAAACTATAATTATTATATATATTTGGGTATGCAGGTATTGCCACCCTGCCCTGCAGAGTTGTAAACCACTGCCTTGTGGTACAGGTTCTTGACAGAACCGAAGCCTAAGGGAGCAAACCCTAAACAGAAAACCATGTCACTGTGGCAGCCTTAAGGGCGGTTGATGTATGGAACTCCCAAGGTCTCCCGACCAGCCACTGCAGGGACAAATAGTTTTGCACCTGTCTGGACATGTTCTTGCCGGTGTGAAACCTCTATTTGCTCCCCGAGAGAGTGCCGCTGGTAACTTGCAAAAGCCAGCAGCACTTCAACACTTTTGCAGGCAGCTTTCATGAAATGTACAGTGCAGTCAAGTAATAAAAGCAGTCTTTGTCGCATCGCGACTGACAGCATGATGATGATGATGATGATGATGATGATGATGATATTTATCTCAGAAAATGAGAGAAATTCAAAACCAAGGACTATGCACCTTAAATAACGAGTGACTTGAAGTTCACTGGGCATACATACCTGGCTTTCTTGTCTCTTGATACAACAAACTTGACAAAGTCGGAGGCGGCGGCCAGTCTCAGCACCTGCACTGCCCTGTAAGGGATGCCCAATAGTTTAATTGTTTGTTGGGGGTTTAACATCCTGGCAACATCTAAAGTCACATCAGAACGGGTACTGGCTTGTGGCAGTGCGCACTCGTGGCGACTTTATAGTGCTGTCCCACTGGGACCATGCTAAGTACTTATAATAATGATACACATACTAATAATATACTGCTTGTCCTACTTTTCATCACATTTTTGCAGCAAATTCCTGGAAGTCAGGTTTTATCAAATACTCTCCTAGCACCATTAGATTGATCAGTCAGTACAGACTATCCTTAGAGAGCACCCACTATCCTTGTTGTGACTGTATTATCGCCAATGGGTGAAGTTTTTTATTTTGGTTTTGGGTTCTAGCAACATCTAAAGCTATATAAAAATGGGATTCAAAGTAACCAATTCCTGTAATATATATTGGCATTTTTAAATCGCGGAAATCAGCGAAATCGCGGATATCTTTCATCCCTGCTGTATATGACTTACAACAACAATATTGCGTGGGGGTGATGAAAATGGGACTCATGTGCTAACCATTACACCACCTAGACTCCCTGATGTCACCTCCATATCCAAGCCTACCTGTCTATGTGGCTCTTTGCCTGATAGGGTCAGTGCAGACTACTACACTCGTCCCACTGAAATTGTAAGTCCTTTAAATGGCTTACGCCCATAAGTCGTTTGAATGTTTACAATTACATATACAGGCAATGCACTTTACACATACATACACGGGGTAGGTTCAACACCCATACAGCACATATCTTGTACAGGATCCAGATCACGGCACCAGTGTCGTGGGGGTGATGAAAATGGGAAGTATTGCACTTAGACCAGGAATCAAACTCACATATCTTCAATGTCGGGCTAGTGTGCTAACAATTACAGCACACTAGACCCGACCACACTATCTACACTTACCTGTCTATGTGGTTCCTTATCTGAGAGTTCAGTGCAGACTACTAAAATATATACATATTTATGTTCCAGATCTAGGCAGTCATTTAAGGTGCATTAGACATATTTGTCAAATGGAGAGGGGTATTCCCAACAACTATGAAATACACCTACACAGCCCTAACAACTATGAAACAAACAAACAAACAAACAAACAAACAAACACACACACAATTATTCCCAATAAAATAGAATGCTAAAATTAACTCACTCCTTGTTGGTGATTCCAGATAAACTCTGGCCATTCACTTTCAATATTTCATCACCCTCTTGAAGTTGACCTGAAAGATCCAAGTAGTCACGTGTAAAGCCTTCCAATCTAACAAAGAAATGCACAACCGTGGTGATGAAGCGGGATTGGTTATTTCCCTCATTGATGCGCGGCAAGGAAGGACGAGGAGGCATGAGTTGGATAAATGGCATTTTATTGAGAAATGCCGGAATAAACATGGATAAGTACATCAAGCATGAGTATAGGTAATATAATGGTATACAGGCATCAACATGTAATAAGCAGTGATAATCATGAGTATAGGGATACATAGGGTATCATATGTGAGGCATCGTCATGATATGAGGTGTCATGGTTAAATTGTCAATTTGAGCAGTGGTATTATTTGGGCCCGGGAGGTGGATCCCAGGAGCCCTCAACCCTATGATGGAGAGTTGGTGTATAGGGATGGTGGGTGGGGAAAAAAGTGTCAGGAGGAGCGGAGTGTCTGGAGGCAGGAGGGCGAGTGGCCTGAGGCGGCCTCGGGGCTGGATTTAAGGGAGAGAAGCGCGGGCCGTTAATCAATGGCCAACGGCTGGAGGGGAGAGAGTCCTCCCTCGCCTCGCATCAACCGCAATGCGAGCATTACGACCAAATCTAGCTCCCATAGCACTGAAAACTAATTACTACATCATACATGGTGAGAAAGCACAGCACGAACATTGAGCGTCCATCAATAGACCAGATGACATAGAATTTCGCTTCAAAACAAAGGCGTTTAAAATTGGATAGTCCAACGATTTGGCCTTTTTGAAAAATAAATATAAAAGAGAAATCTATTAGCTTGATTGCTATGATCTACCCTACATTGGTATCAAGTGACTTTTATTATAAATTACTAACGCTAAAGACACCAGAATCTGGACACTATAAGCCTTCAGCAGTTAACAGCTTCTATTAAATTGACTTTTTATGAAGCAACAAAAGATGAATGAGTGCAGCAAAATCTTAGTTGAATATATAGGCTTAATTCTAGGTTTTTGGTCTCGAAATATTGATACTTTCATCGGACTATGCAGATTTAGTAGCGTGAGTTTATGTGCGATCAGGACAGGCTTTACTCCCCTAACTTTGCTACCCACCCTTCAATCAAGAACTATATACGACCCATTAAGGCTAATGATGAAGGGCTAATGAACAGTAACCATCACATATAACCTAAGCTTAGGTGGAAAGCGAGGATTCATATTCCTGACACTGTCCAAAACTTTATACACCACTCAGCTTTCGGCGTCGTGAATTACTTACCATCGGTAGCGACCAGCCCTCCGAAGAAGATTCTCTTAATGAACAGACCGAAGTCCCGCGACCCAGCCTCCCCAGCGCCACCTATTATTTTAATTCCTACCAGAAAAGAAAATGAGAATGAAACTGTATGAGGAGGCTCAACATTTTTTATTTGGTTTAAATAACACCACCTTTTGTGGCAGGCAATCTTGAATAAACTATTTCCAAGTTATGGTTTAAACAAAAAATAAAAAGGACAATTTGTGGATGTAGAATATCTATAGATTTTAATCATTTTGATTATGGAAGTAACTCAGTTCAGGCTTAAGAAGCTATGTGTTTTAGACAAATTACAACCTATTGTTCTAGAGGATTACCCAAACTTTGGGTTTAAAAAACTCTGGATACGGGCAACAGAAATATTGGCTCTGATTAAATTATGTTCTCTGAGTGTGGGAGCTGTGCTAAAATTCATACTGGATAAAGGACAGAATAACACTTTCCTCTAAATCATTCATGTTACCATTTCGGCAACTCACCATAACAACATATATTGATTTCCAGTTGGCATTCATAGGAAGGAAATTCGAAAGGTCTTAATATTTCATCTATTCTGTCCACAAAGCTATTTTTTCTTTTTACGTAAACATTTTATTCCATTGGATAGATTTTTTTTTCCAGCACCAGAACACTGGTCTTGCAGTCGCTGTTCAAATCATCATTAGTTCACATCTTAATAATAATTATAATAATGATGATAATGATAATAGTGATAATAGTGAAAATAATGATGATGATGATGATGATGATGATAATAATAATAATAGAGCATCTATCAGGGTAGTCAGTCCAACAATAGCAGGGTTTTTCTACATTGGCATCGCTTAACATAATTGATTACTCATAAGTGCTTACAAGTAGAATGGCAATGTGATAACACAAGTGGAGCATGACCATATTAACATCAGACGGATCGATGTGAGTAGTTTCATGGCATTTAGTACGTTCGCAAAGGTCATCTTCGGCATTCACTTAGCGTTATGGTTGCAGACATGTTAAGCTTTAATGTAGTACGGTATGGGAAGTAAGTCATGAACTTAGCAGTCTTTAGTTGACCCTTTTTTAAAGACTGTAGAATACAGACTTTGGCATAAGAAGAGACATAATTTCACTTCAGTACCCACCTAGCCCCGTGGGACAACCATCAAACACGACTACCTCAGTCTGCCGCCCGAGCACCAGGTCAGCATCCGCACTACTTCTGAAAGAAAAGAAGCAAGTGACACGTCACTTCCGGTTTCCCCTTATTAAGGTTGCTGCACGGGTCACTTTGGGGCGCCCTAATGGGTGGGTGCAGAAGTAGAGGAGCATTGGAATGTACATTTATCCTACGCTTCAAAACAAGTAAAGTGAAATGACTACTGCCAACATTTCATTTTAAGAAAACAACAGTAGATGGTATGGGAATCATAGTATCCCATATTGTGTACCTCTATGTGCAGTTATTTCATTTTGAATGTATGCATGTACTATGGTAACACATGCACACACACATAAAACAAATAAAAATAGCATTATTATACAATTAATAATCTTTACTGCCAAATCCTTTTACATAACATATTTAAAAAAATTAATAAGACATAGAAATCCATTATTTTTTAGAATTTTAATTAATAATAATAATAATAATAATAATAATAATAATAAATCGAATGTGCAAAATTTCTAGAATTTTGTTGAAAAATAAGTGTTTTCGCGGAATGGCCGACATTACATGTGTAATCGGAATGATTCGATAAAAATCAGGTGGTTTGCAGTTCTGTAACTATAACAAACATTTTCAGTAATTCAAGATGCGAAACGACTCAGTAGTATATAGTGGTCCCTTATTTATTACAGTTAGGGCGGTACAGCTTTTTGGTCTAGGATATAATATAGTAACATGAGTACAGACATTTGTCAATTTCAACTGTGGGAGGTACAATGATAACGAGCATGCATGAGTATTCCACAGGCAGATATCGGCGCACCTCCCCCCCCCCCTTTTTTTTCTTTTCGCCCCATTGTCACAGTTGGTCAGTCCTCGTTTTTTGTGTCACATCGGAATCCAGGATGCTCAACCTCCCTCCAGTAGTCTTTTGTAATGAGGGTGGGAGGCAAATTTACGTAGACTAGCCGGCAGAGATTCGCACACCACGCGCTGGTCGGGTGCTTGAGGCGAACTGAGTTGCTTGGGCGCGTCCACTGGCTACCGGACTTTTTAGTTCTATTTTCAGTAATGACATTACACCCATTTGAATTACTGATGTAGTCACTTACTGCAATTTTATTTGGTCAACAATAAAAATATTTCAACTACAGAAATGATACATATCTTTTTTCTTTCTTTTTTTTTAATTTAAAGAAAAAAGTTCATTACTGTCTGTTCATTACAGTTTGTTGTCTCGAAAATGGCCGCCCCCATAGGCGGTGGCCATTTGCAATGGAAAAGCTGCGCTGTGATTGGCTGAAACCACTGAATACGGCGGCCATTTTCGAGGCGCTTTTCATCTCCAGTCTGAAAAGGGAGGCGTCTTCGAGACATCGCCGAGATGCACCCTGAACGCAAATAGGCCAAAAAGCATCGCTGAGACGTCTCCGTGGCGCCTCCTAGACAGACCCTGAACATGGCCAAGATGTTTAATGTTGCACAATCCAATGGTTTTCAGTTAATCAACATAGTGAGTTGATCATTTTAATTCACTTCACTTTAGTTTGAAGTAACTTTTATTCTAAAGAGTTAAGTTTGGAGGTATTTGAAGTGAATACATGCCAAATGAATTACGGTGTTCACACAGAAATGCGAGTCATTTTGTTGTACTGAATTGATTTAGCATTCCTTCTATGCCGGAATAAAAATATGTATTGAGTGCACCTAGTTCATCTAAGTTGGAATGTCGGATTAAATCAAAATAATTGTTTTGGTTTCGAAAGATTTCTACGTTCATATTTTATGCACCGTGAAGCTTAGCAGTTGCATTATTCCAGAACTACGTGTCATAAACGCCCTCTATTCGGAAAACTCTACATATTAGCCAATCAGATTCCTCCTTAGTTCGCAATACCTGGCGGATATGTTTTACTTGGTCACTTCCGCAGTACTTGCAAAAATATATTAAAATGCACATGATTGAAAAAATAATAGAGAGGGGATGGGGTGGGAGAGGGAGGGGAAGCGGAAGGGGAAACGGGAGGGAGAGCTGGAGAGAGAGGGGAGAGTGAGAATGAGAGGGAGAGGACGATGGAGAGGGAGAGTGAGATGGAGAGGGAGAGGGGATGAGAGAGGATAAATATAGGTATAGGTATAGGGATGGGGACGGGGGGGGGGGGGGGAGAGATACAGTTTTAGCTAAGGCATATCAGACTAAATAAAGACAGGGAAAAGATGAATTGCCGGTAACAAGCTAAAAGTGATGAAAAGAAATAGGACAAGCAGTATATGTATTATTAATATTATTATAAGAAGTACTTAGACGTGATGCACACACTTACATTGCAAAAACACACAAAATGTCTGAAACGATAAGAAAAAAGAAACTATTGGTTGAAAAATTGCCAGTGTGTGTGTGTTAATAATGGGATAGTAAAACCTCACTGGTGTCAATCTGAGTGCACTGCGGGCTCAGTATGATAACGAGGCTGGTTGCCAAATATACTATTCAGTATGAAACACAAGTACAAGCCATATTCATGTGTGGTCGAAAACGAGGCTTGCGCAGCTACCACTCGTTTGTTTACAACACAACGGGAGTATCTATTATACATGAATGAATTTTTTTTTTTGTCCATTAGTTGTTTAAGCAGGGGAAATTTCAGTCATAGACGACTGGTCTTCCTCATTCCACTGCTGGTCGATAGAAAGCCCGAGCCTACACTTTTACCGACCCAAGGGATTTTTAACCTCCCACACCACATAGACATGGTATGAGAGCAACCGGCCTTTGATGACGCTGTAAGTTATACACAGCGGTGGAAATCCAAATTGGCAGAGCTGGGGGCATGGGGAATCGAACCGCCGACCCTCAGATTAGGAGTCTGACCTAGAAAAAGGTCAGACACTCTAACCACTCCGCCACAGAGAACGCCACAATTGATAACTACATCCGGGTAATGGTGGGAGGATAGATGACTGTTGCGCATACACAAACCAAGCCAGCCTCAAAAACATCGATACAGTATCGAATCCAAATTCATCGCCGTAAATAAGACATAGTTTTGCAACTTGATCACACCCAACCCAGTGATTCTTCCCAGCTATAGTAGTACCTACCATAGTGGAAACTATGACAATGATATCACATTTTAAACTCCCAGATACTTCTTCATTATTTTTTTCGGTTCCCACCCAAGTCTTGTTTTTTTTGTTTGTTCACGTGAATTTGGTATATTGATATCAAGGTGTGGTTGTAGATTTTTATGTTACTCTGGTCATACTAAGACACAGCAATACCCCCCCCCCCCCAAGAAATAAAATAAGAATTTGTTATCTTAAATCTACAAACTGTGGTAGGGTAGATGCTTATATCGAAAAGTAGAATCAATTCCCATTGAACTGGTTGAATACCATTTGTAATACTGAATAAAGTCAACGAATAGGACTCGGATGATTGATTCTTTACGCCATGTCGGCAACATAGGCCATATTCACGGCGTGGATGAGATATTGGTACAATAAAAATATAGACTATAAAGAATCGGTGAAAACAGAATACAATCGTGCAGCTTTAGTCGCAACTGCTGACACAAACACAAGTCACTAGTAGTAAACTCTTCTTTTTCTAATTGTATGGTGTGAATTAGAAGACAGTGAACAATCAGCTGACAGTGAGAACTCGGTTTTCTAATCAATAGAGCGCAAGCAACAGAAACAAAGGTAGAAAAAATAACTACCCCATCAAAACGTTGCAATGGAAACAAACATCTTGCCAATACCAAACTTCACGACTTGTACTATTCTGAAACCTTAATGCTTAATTAATCCCAGCATTAACAAGTAAAAAAATAAAAAATAAAAAATAAAAGGAAAAAAAGAGACGGATGTATTACGCCAGAAGAAGTGTGTGTCATCACTTGAGAAAAGTCACTTGAGTCAAGATCTGACCCAGCTTGACTCTGTTTATACTTACCTCCCTGATGAGGCGTGGTAGAAATAATTCCGCATAAACATTTTTGTTTTAATTGATTTAAAAAAAATTGATTTGAGGGAATATATATATACATATGAGACTGTCTCAAAAGGTGCTAAGCAATATGGGACAAAACTTTGTCCATTGTAACAATCAACATACTATTTACTTATGCATTTGCTCAGGATAAACTGACTTTATTTTTTTTACATGGTGTTTCATAATCCCAATAGAATACATATTGATTTGAAGCAAATGTCCTTGTGTTTTCAGTGTAACCGTTTCTGCGCTGTTTTGTGTCAATCGTTACAATGGACAAAAAAAAAGAAGAGTTATCACCTTTTGAGACAGGCTCATATATACATATATATAGCAATCACGGGAGATATATATATCAAGGGAGCTATATGTAGAAATCAAATAAATATTTATCTATCGACTATCTATATCTCTATCTATCTATCTCCCTATCTCTCTCTATCTATCAAATGACTATCTATCGGAAGGGGGTGGATAGGGGTATATACATATTTTTGTGAGCCTGAGTCATATATATATCAGGCTCACAAAAATAGGCCAATCAGGGAAAGTTGTCAATCGTCGAGCATTGGATGTCGGCATCGAACGGCATAATTATAGTTTAGCATTGACATAGGTGTTGGAAAGTTCTTAAATTTATCCTGAATGTAAAGGTAGAGAAAATACAACAACCCTATTTGTTTCTAGGATAATTTAATATGAAACAAAGAAATGCACTACACCTTAAGAATTGCGACACCGACATCTGTTAAAGATGTCGGCGTCGACCATTGGATGTCGGCGTCGAACGGCATAATTTTAGTTTAGCATTGACAGAGGTGTTGGAAAGTTCTTAAATTTATCCTGAATGTAAAGGTAGAGAAAATACAACGACCCTATTTGATTCTAGGATAATTTAATATGAAACAAAGAAATGCACTACACTTTAAGAATTTCAACATATAATATATATAGATATATAGATATATATAACGGGTTCCTACAAAAGTAACCATGCCCCACCTTCGTTTTAGGTTTTGGGCAAAAGGTGAGTAACCTCTTGCCAAAGATAAATAGTCACGCGACCCACTTATCTCATTTATTATCTTATGTATTCCAACTGTGGTTCCGGTGTGTGTGTGGTGGGGGGGGGGGGGGGAGGAGCTGTTCTCATCCGATTGCATAGTCCGATGGTTTTGAGTTTCTGTCATTTTCTGGGATAAATATATTAGGTTGATTGCTATAATCTACCTTACTGTAGTTTGGAGTAACTTTTATTTTAAATGGCTATCTTTTGAGATATTTGAAGTACAACCATGAAAAATTAATTTTGGCAAGCACGCCAAAAGTCTGACACCATAGGCTTCTGGAGAAACAGGTTCTAGTAAGTTACCTTAGTATTCCCTTATAATGTGGTGGCAAATGCTTAATAAGTGCACCAGTGTCTAAGTTAGATATGTAGAATCAAATTTAGATAATTGTTTTGGTTTAGAAAATGTGTTGTTTTCATCGGACTATGCAACTTTAAGAACTATCAGTATATCATACGAATAGATCCATAGCATAGTTAGCCATATGCTTATTAATTGTAAACTGTGGGTAAACATCATTGCTTGCCTACCTCAGTTTTAACACAATACATCAGAGATAGCAAGTGCTACGTAGTGGCATAGTCTTATTTCAAATCTCAGTCATAGCCATTCTTTTATTACAGATAATCACATAACCTCATAAAGCCGTGGGCACAAGATATGGTGAGATAATCAGATTGCTTGTTTGTGCGATTAGTCAGAGCTATTGAAAGATGTTACTGTCGGGGAAAACCACTTCGTAATCTTGACAAATCAATCCGGCGATTATCACTGTATGACATACATATAATTTATTACATCAAACATTCGTCATCCCGTAAATCTGACTACAACATTGATAAGAATAGAAAATAAGGAAGACCGTCATTGTCGTTGAAACAAAAAAGAATTCACAGGACACTCGACGCATAGCTAAAATTAATAATAAATTGCGTAATAAATCGAAGCGTAAAAAGTAATATGTACAGTCCTGAAGAAGAGTTTGTTCGTTCATTTGTTGTTTTACATCCTAGCAACATCTAAGGTCATATCAGGACGGGTACCGACTTGTGACAGTGCGTACTCATGTCAACTGTATAGTGCTGCCCCACTGGGAAACCAGGCCGCCGGCACCATGACCTGGTATCCCACTCAGTCACATTATCCTGACACTGAGCACACCAGTCCTTGCCCTGTCCTAATAATGCCGAGCGCCGGGCTAGGAAGCGACAAGTATCAATTTTTAAGTCATTGGTTTGACTCGACCAGGTTTCGAACCCACGACCCCACGATCTACTAGCACGGGAGACGGGCGCTCTAACTCATTCGGCCATCCCGTCTGGTCCTTGAGATGGGGGGAGAGAGGAGAGAATTGAGAACCCCCCCCCCACCTCTCACTAACTCACTAATTGGGAAATGCCTGAGACTTACCTGGACGAGATGCGTGCTCGCTGCACCTGCTCCGTGACGGTGGGCGTGACGGTGACGGTGGAGGACATGGTTACGGGCAGTCAGCTAGCAGTGCGCAGGTCTGTTTCTCAGGCCGGGATGGGGGGACACCTGCAGCACAAGCACATGTGTAAGCCTCTCTTAGTTCCGTAAATGCTTGTTTGTTTGTTGTTGTTTTATATCCTAGCAACATCTAAGGTCATATCAGGATGGGTATCCTTTTGTGACAGTGCATACTCATGGCGATTTTATAGTGCTTCCCAACTGGGAGACCAGAATGCCAGCACCATAACCTGATATCCCATACAGTCACATTATCCTGACACTGCTAACCAGTCCTTGTCCTATTCTATTAATGCTGAGTGCCAAACTAACTATCGACAAGTACCAATTGTATAACTAAGTCATTGGTTTACCTCAGCTCTGATTCGAACTCCAGACCTTCCGCACTGCGCTCTACCGATTCCACAACATGAAATAACAACAACTGCATACATATATGCAAAATTGTAATCAAGATTAATTTTTTATATTAAAAAACAAACAAGTTAATTGTCGGGGGGATTGACTTAGTTTCCTATAACAAACAATAAGTGACACTGATTTCTTTCTGAATTGTTATGTAAAGTTAGTTGTCATTGTTGTAATTTACAAGGTATGGTTATATAGCTATACTAACTGACTATATATGTGAACTCAACTGACAGGCGTAATGATACTAGTAATATTAGAATAATAAGGGCGTGGAGACTTCTCCCACTTTCATGGAAGCTATAAACAAAGGTGCAAAAGCTGTTAGCCAGGGGCGCTACCAGACCACAAAAATGTGTGCAAGTGGCAGTACCCTACCCGACCCGACTTTACCCGACCCGACTTTACCCACCTCGACTTCACCCGGCTCGACTTTACCCGACCCAACTTCACCTGACCCGACTTCACCCCGACCCGACTTCACCCGACCCGACTTCACCCACCTCGACTTCACCCACCTCGACTTCACCTGACCCGACTTCACCCGACCCGACTTCACCTGACCCGACTTCACCCGACTTCACCCGACCCAACTTCACCCGACCCGACTTCACCCGACCCGACTTCACCCAACCCGACTTCACCCGACACGAATTCACCCGACCCAAATTCACACGACCACACTTCACCCGACCCGACTTTACCCGACCCGACTTTACCCGACCCGACTTTACCCGACCCGACTTCACTAGGCTAGGAAGTAATGGGATCTAAGATATAAACAAAGCGGTGGAAGAGGTTTAAATGGGCGAGTTGGTAGGCAGCAACCCTTTAACCGCGGTGTGTGTTTTTCTGTGGTGTTGCTTGTGTTTTGCTTGTGTGTCTGTGTGTGTGTGTGTGTGTGTGTGTGTGTGTGTGTGTGTGTGTGTGTATATGTATGTGTATGTTATGTGTATGCGTATGCGTGTGCGCGTATACGTGTGTGTGCGCGCGCGCCCTTGTGCGTGGGTGTACGTGTGTAGATGCGATAGCTGTTTTTTAAAGTGCTATTTATATATATATGTATCCTGGTTATATATAATTAGACCCTCCAGGATATCAGGGATGAAATAGACCAAATATTTACCCCCGGTCAAGATCCGAACAAAACACGATTTGGAAGAAATCAATTATTAAACAAGATTTTGTTTGTTTGTTGTTGTTTTATGTCCTAGCAACATCTAAGGTCATATCAGGACAGGTACCGACTTGTGACAGTGCGCACTCGTGGTGATTTTATAGTGCTGCCTCACTGGGAGACCAGGCCACCAGCACCATGACCTGATATCCCACTCATTATCCTGACTATTGAGCCAACCAGCCCTTTCCCTATCCTAATAATGCTGAGCACCTGACTAGGAGGCGACAAGTATAAATTTGTATGTCATTGGTTTGACTCGACCAGGGTTCAAACCCATGATCCCATGGTCTACCAACACGGGAGACGGACGCGCTAACTCATTCGGCCATCCCGTCTGGTATATTAAACAAAATGTGGAGGTCCTGGTTCCAGTGCAGAGTATATCGGAGTAGAGTTGGGGGGAAATGTTGAAAAAAAAAAAAAGATAGCAGCCACAGGATTCTGTACATTTAACTTCTAAAGTCTATTATCTATATGATTTTCATAAATAATGAAATTCAAGCGTAGCAGAATATACACATAAATTAAAATATAAACCGTATTGTGTATACTGCGTGCCAAGACGGCTGGATCGTTCCGAAGCAGTAATAATGAATAAATTAGAACAGGCATTGAATTAGTGGTCAAGCTGAGTACAGCAGGTCGAAGCGATCGATGATCGGTACAGACCCACCTGTTCCCCCCCCCCCCCTCCCACCGCCTGTATCACACTTACCCACCTGCATACATAAACACACCTAGAGGCATACATAGAAATATACACCTACATCAATACACACATGTACATATTCCTACATACACACGCTCCTACATACATATAATATATATACATAACCTCCTACATACACATATATATACATTAAAACCTCTCTATACCGACCCCTCCACAGATCGACCACTCCCCTATAGCGATCGCTTTATTTGGTTCCCAACAATACCATTGTAAGGATATTATAACTCTCTAAACCGACCACCTCCCTAAATGGACCAGTTAATGTCGGTCCCACGGTCGGGCGATTTAGAGAGATTTTACTGTACATGTACAGATGCTCATACATATATACATACATACATACATACATACATACATACATACACACACATACACACCTACCGATATGCATATATATACAAATATACATGCATGGACACACAACACATACATGGATACACACCGAGATCCACACACACAAATACTCATACATACATAGACACATAAAAATATATACACTCATATATACATACCCACAATACATATACACACTTACACATAACTACATACACTCCTACATCTCACTGAAACACATCGAACGCGATAGACGAATCAGTAGAGCACATGCTTCCGTGCGGAAGGTCGGGAGTTCGAATCCCAGCCGAGTCAAACCAATGAATTATAAATATATACTTGTCACTACCTAGCCTGCCGCTCAGCATTAAAAGGATAGGACAAGGACTGGTTAGCACAGAATCAGGATAATGTGACTGTGTGGGATATCGGGTCATGGTGCCAGCAGCCTGATCTCCCAGTGGGACAGCACTATAAAGTCGCAATGAGTGTGCACGGTCACAAGGCAGTACCCATCCTGATATGCCTTAGATGTTGCTAGGATATTAAACAACAACAAAGTACACACATCACATGAACCTGTTTCTAGACTTGGCTACAATACTCCGTATCGTCCGTGGATTTGGACGTGTTGGAGGACGCCAAAGTCCCAGAACATCCCCCGTGGTCGTTGAGAAAGCCATCGGTTATCCTCCGACTCACGGAACTGAGGAAATCTGGGACACATCCACTCGAGTACGAAGGACTGCATGCAGAGATTCAAGGCCAGTTTGCAGACCACCTCTCCATATATACTGATGGTTCGAAAGACCAAAGCCGGGTAGCTGCTGCGGCAGTCTGCTGACGGGAAAAATTTGGTGTACGTTTGCCAGATCAGAGCTCGATTTTCACTGCAGAGGCCCGAGCACTCCTTCTCGCTTTGGAGTATATCGAGGTATCCAACCACACTAACTATGTTATATACAGTGATTCCTTCTCTTGCCTCCTGGCTGTTGCTGGACTGAAAACGAATCACCCTATTCTAGCAATGGTCATTTATAAAATGAACCAACTGACAACAGATGGGTATGATATCCACCTGTGCTGGGTGCCTGGCCATGCTGGCATACAAGGAAACGAACGAGCTGATCGGGCTGCGAAGAAGGCCCTGAACTGTGATCTTGAACCATGTCTGATCCCTCACTCTGATCTGAAACCAATAATAGCCACCCACATAAAATCCAAATGGCAACATGAGTGGGATGAAAACATCAATAAACTTAAAGAAATTGAACCATCTGTGGGAAAGCCACCACAGACTCATGCGGGAGGTCGGCGGGACCAAGTGGTCCTTAGTCGCTGCCGTGTTGGCCACTTGTGGCTTACACATGCTTTTCTGCTCAAGGGGGAACCTCCCCCTGAATGTATTGGGTGTCAGTCCCCACTGACACTCAAACACATTTTACTAAGTTGCGTTGATTTTTTGGCCCTGCGCCAACGGTTCTACACTGCAGGCAGTATGCATGACCTTTTTACTAAGGTAAAACAGGAAAACATTTTAGCCTTTTTGAGGGCAGCTGGACTGTACCACCTTATATAGTTTACTAAATGGATTCTATTAATTATTAATGAAACTTTTCTTTTTCTATGGGAATTTGTTTCCCTTGACCACAGATATATGATTGTGAGCTTTCTAATTTAATTAGTGTCTATTGGCACATAATTGATTGTCTGCTTTTACATGTAAAAGCGATGGTTTGAACAAAAAAACAAACATTTCTCGCCGTGAATATGGCCTATGCTGCCGACACGGCGTAAAGCAACCACCAATCAATCAATCAATCAATCAACCGTATCGACTAGGAGAAGGTCAAGCACCTCTAGACGATGCGGTATGTGTCCTATAATACCTGAGCGACGCATCCGTATTGTCAGGCCAGCAGTACACATCCCGAGAATATTATTTGAACCACCCATTGATCAGTTACACAAAAATATTATGATTTCTCGATCAAATTATTGGTGCCTGCAAAAACTAGTGGTGAATCAAAAGTGTGAGGTTAGGGATCTGCTCCTAATTTCCAGGCCAAGGTCGTCCTGAAATAGCAGGTGTCCTGACATCAGGTGTGTCCAGTCAAATGAGACAACTTACATTTTGTACATTGAACAGAGATGAAATGAAAGTGGTCTCTGGGAAATAAAGCGGAAATGCTGATATTCTCCCATAGGTTTAGCATTGTCAGGGAATCGCTGAAAATTCCCGGAAGTCAGGTTTATTACATATACGCTGATAGTGCTGCGCCGTTTGAAGCGCATATTAGTAGTATACGCTGATAGTCCTGTGGCATTTGAAGCATTTGTTAGTAGGATTAGGTACCGGATGCGGAATGAAATAGTGCAGGAATGGTGCTTTTTTCATCAATATTCACATGCTTGTAACTATTTCTGTATGTATTTCATTTTGATGAAATTGCATAACCTAGAGGATCAACATATGTTCTATCCGAGGTTATTTTTGGATTGAATATATAGTAAGTTTGTATTTAAGTAAAATCCATTTGTATGATGAGTCTATTTAGTGAATATTCCTTCATTACTGGTGTCAATGAAAATGACTCTGGAAACAGGGTACTTTTAATGGGCTCACGCTTCTTTTCACCACATCATAGAAACCATCGTACCAGAAGAAGCGCAATGACCTCACCTTTCTAGCCATATATAGGTTGCCATAGGTCAAAAAGGTCAATCAGGTCAAATTCTGCAATTTATATTATTTTGAAAGTTTCAAATCCAATTACTGAATTACAAAATATTTAAAACCTGATGAGATTTGGGATGGATAGATAAACAATTTGATTCCCGTTCCAATGATACCAATCTTACTATAGGGCTAGTTAGTGAAAGGAGCCACAGGCAGAATATTGACACCAACTTGTTTGGACCTTTGCTGACCACAATAGTTTCTCAATGGTAACACCCATGTAGAAATATGTACTTGACATTGATGTCTATTAAGATATATTACAGAATATATAATCTAATATATGGCCAATTTGGGGAGGATCCTACCATTGCTCTAGGCACAGGAAATATTTAAAGATTTACTTAAATCAATATCTTTGGTTTCAGACACTTTTAATTTGTATTTGCAATCAAAATGCAGTTTAAAAAAATACTTTTAGCAAGATTATTGTGATAGCCAAGATGCATTAGTTCCACATGCTATGTGTGCAAAATTGGAAGAAGATCCATCTATTGGATGAGCCACAGTGAGTGTTCAAATCTTGATGACGAAATCTTTATTTGATATTTTTGTCCACTTTTCCTTTGTATGTGCAATCAAAATGCATTTTTTGTATTTCTAGACAGAATATTAACACGATAATGTGTATTACCTCCAGATGATAGGCACTGTCAATTTATAGGAAGTGTAACCAATTGGTTAAGCTACAATGAGCATTTGGAGATTCATCAAATCGATATATTTGGTTTTCCCACAATTTGTCTTTATATGTTCAATCAAAATTCAAAATTGTCCATATTTTGGACATAATATTGATATAAATAATATCTATTAGTCTTAGAGAATGGTTATTGTAATACTGTGCCAAATATGTGGAAGATTCAACAAATTGTTTTGATGCAATGAGCTTTCAAACATTGAAATGTTGAAAATAATTCACTTACAGATACTGTTTACATGCAAACAATTACACTTTTTGACATTTTAGGATGCAAATATCTTTTCATTTGCTGCAGATAGAGGTCTGAAAAACAAAATAGGGTGTTACACTGTTATAAATAGGTGAACTATTTAGCATTTATTCAGGCTTATTGCAGTTTTCCAAGAAAATACCATGCTTGGAAAATGACTATTTGGGGAAATCAGAATGATTTTTCTGACATTGTCTTATTAAAAATCTGCTTGACTAATTGATTTAGCAATTGACAATTTAAATTCCTTTAGATATGTAGAATGGAAATTGGTTAGCAGAACTCCCCTCACATCCTTCTACGTTTTATTATATTTGGTCAAAGTTCAACTTTTAATTCAAAATTAATTATTTTTATATATTTAATGTTACAAAATTATTGTCTCAAGAACAATAATATATATAGCCGAACTGTCTTTGGATCTGGGGTTGTAATTTCAATGTCTGCATGAAGGAATAAAAATATTGCACCATAGGTATATTTCGCTGCCGGTACCTGGTAGTATACGCTGATAGTGCTGCAGCATTTGAAGCATTTATTAGTAGTCTATGCTGATAGAGATGCGGCGTCTGCACCACATATTGCTGCGGCGTTTGAACAATGTATTAGTATACACGTATAGGTACAGGAAAAATCCCGGAAATCCGCGAAGGTCTTTCATCCCTGCAGGGGTTCGCTGATCTTGTTTGTTGGGGTTCTACGTCCAACAAAATCTAATGTCATATCAGGACGGATCCCGACTTGTCACAGTGTGCCTTATACTTTATAGTGCTGCCCCACTGGAAGACCGGACCGCTGGCACCATTATGAAATTAAGGTATTTCTACCTGTTTCACCAGGTTTGTTTGAACTGTGTTACAACGGTGGATAGGCACCAAAGAAAGATAACCCCTAATTTAAATTAATATTACCCCTTTAGTTTTACTCACACATGTACAAGGTCATCATTATAAAATCTAATTCATCATGAGTACCAGTGTGAAATCTAGGTATTAATTCAGGCCCTTGTGGTATAACTTATTATGATGCTCAGTACTTCTACCCATAGTACTGACAATAGTAACGCTACCTAACCTAGGCAAGCCAATTGTAAAATATTCCGATAAAACGCATGTGGTCTATAATGGAATACAAATGGTCTGTTAAGGTAAATGGTATATAGTGTCAGGTGCATAAATGTATTTATGTAGTTGCTGGTGAGCCTTTACTTATGGTCAATAGTCATTGTGTATTAGGTAGATAGTGTGAAGGAGGCACTAATGATAGTGTGTAAGGGGCCTCAGGAGCTCCTCTCACTACCCCCTCCCCCCCAACTGTTAGTCACGGATCACCACACACACAGCTCAGGCAGGTGGTGGCCAAGCAGCCATGGTGGTGCTGGGCAGATCAGGGTAGCCATGGTGACCCAGGAATTCATTGGTGGAACTGTAAATGCTTGATTCCCATTGGAGGACACAGTCAGGTGGTATGCCATACCAGATCCATGTACCACTATATAATAATAAACCTGAGGGTACAAGCTCTCTCTACTTTTCATTCTTTATACTCTTCCTTTCTCTTCTTGCCTGTATTGATTTCATTATAGCCTGCCTACACAAACCACAGATTCCGGCTGAGGACTTTACACAATGTTATACATACCTCACACTGGAATAACATGTTTGTTTGTTGTTGTTTTATGTCCTAGCAACATCTAAGGTCATACCAGGATCGGTACTGACTTGTGACAATGCGCACTCATGGCGACTTTATAGTGTCGAGAAAACAGGCCGCCGGCATCATGACCCGATATCCCACCCAGTTACATTATCCTGATACTGAGCTAACCAGTCCTTGCCCTATCCTATTAATGCCGAGCACCAGGATAGGAAGTGACAAGTATAAATTATAAAGTCATGGTTTTGACCCGACCGGGAACAGAACTTCCGACCTTCCGCACGCGAGGCTCACGCTCTACCGATTAAGCCACCGCGCCCTCTCTGGAATAACATGACAGATTAAGTCATCTTCTCATCAACCTTAAAGAGTCATCGTCAAGGTAGTATTCAAGAGTCATAGTCATGGTAGTCTTCAAGAGTCATATTCATGGTAGTCTTCAAGAGTCTGGTAGCTTAAAGGGTGTTTAATTTCGTGAGTTGTACATCCTTTATGTGTTCAACTAGGCTTGCTCGGAGGCTAAATCGTGTACATACAGATAATTGCCCATACAAAGCGCCACTCAATAATTCTGATTGACAACCTAACCCAACTCACACCTAACCCAAGCCTCTTAATCTAATACCTCCCGCTCTCAATAATGAGTGTCTACACCCTCCCCCATATTATGTAACCATCCCTAAACAGGCTATTCCTAGCCTCCCTTATTGGCTAACCCTTCCCCTTCCCAATTGCACGCACCGCTGTGGGTGTAGGTGGCGCCCTCAATATTGTCAAATTAACCCTTCCGCCACACATCTATATATCATATACTTTAACCCTCTCATCCCTATTCTTTAAATATTCATTTTATTCTCGTCTGGTGAATATCGGGAAATCTTACACCATGACCCGATACCCCACTCGTGTCTCAATCACATTATCCCGATACTGAGCAAACCAGTCCTTGCCCTATCCTAGTAATGCCGAGTGCCAGGTTAGATAGCTATAAAAATCAATTTCATAAGTCACTGGTTTGACTCGGCCCGGTTTTCGAACCCCGGACGTTCTGCACAGAAAGCCAGTGCCCTTACTGATTCGGCCACCGGTTCGCTGATCACAAGGGTACCTGAGAATATGTAGTGCTTCTGTACAGAGTTTGTAACATACTACACACGATGGCCAGCAGACTGTCAATCACCAGGAACCCTGGAGTATATCTGGGGCTTCAAAACAACCTAATCATCAGCCAACATTTAGCAAGGCCAGGCACGACAACGACAACGACAACAATCAAATATCTGCAGCTTAAGTTTGCTGGTTGTTGGGGTTTTACATCCTGAGAAGGTCATATCCGGACGGGTACCGACTTGTGACAGTACGCACTCATGGCGACTTTATAGCGATGTCCCACTGGGAAATCAGGCTGTCGGCACCATGACCTGATATCCCACTCGGACACATTATCCGGACACTGAGCTAATCAATCCTTGCACTATACTATTAATGCAGAGTTCCAGGCTAGGAAGCGACAGGTATCAATTTTATAAGTCATTGGTTTGACTCGACCGGGAATCGATTTTTTTGGGTTTTGTTTGTTTGTTGTTTTTACGTCCTAGCAACATCTCAGGTCATATCAGGACGGGTACCGACTTGTGACAGTACGCACTCATGGCGCTTTTATAGTGTTGCCCCACTGGGAAATCAGGCCGCCGGCACCATGACCCGATATCCCACTCAGTCACATTATCCTGACACCGAGCTAACCAGTCCTTGCCCTATCCTAGTAATGCCGAGCGTCGAACTCCCGGTCTCCCGCACGCGAGGACCGCGCTCAACCGATTCGGCCACCGCGCCCGGTGCAGCTTAAGTGAATTTTAATGTAAGCTCATAAAAACGCACTGAAACTAAGTGGCCAATCGGAGTACCAACTTATGTATGTATTAAGCGCATCAGACAACCACTGAACCAGACGTAGCAACCAAACCTTTCAGGACTCTTTGTTAATCGACTGCCTTTGATATCGTTAGTGCAAGTTGTAACAACCATATTAGGGGATGTCTATCTGTCTGGACACACTATTATATCACAGAGCAATGGAAGAAGACAAATAGTTGTATCTGAATAAATGTGATAATGTATATTATTATGGATCAAAGATGGCAACTTGTTATATCAGAGGTGAAAACTGTCACCGACCAGAATAGATAGGTAAAAGAATGTACTACCATCCACAAAGAAAACATTTCTTTGGGGCCAGGCATAATATACGACACGACAAATTTTGTCATTTTCTAGACTCAATCAATCACACATGTCATGCTTAGTGTGATCCCCCATAACAAACACCTTCGATATAAGTTATAACTAGTGTATGACAGCTTACCGTGCACGTACACATACAGAGGATAAAAACCAACCAAAGGACACTAGAATGAGCTCATCTTGATCTACTATTCAAGCAACAACAAAAATGTTTAAACAAGTAAAAAAAAATATAGGAGGAACAAGGGTCGCATATGGATCATCCCCACAACCACCTCACAATTAAAACCATCAGTCAGCCAAAATAATGGACAGAACAACACAATCATCGGGCTGTGCTAACAGATCTATCACATAATGAAGTGCTCAGTCACCCTATAGAACTTACGGAACATTGGATGTGCAAACTGTCACCGACCAGAATATATAGTTAAAAGAAAGTACTACAATCTACAAAGAAAACGTGCATTTGAGGGCAGGCATAAAATACGCCACGACAGATTTGGTTATTTTCTAGGCCCAATCATTTCGTTTCATGCTCAGTGACCCTGTAGTTATGAAACATCCGTTAATCTATGCAAATATGCCCCCAACTCTGCCAATTTGGATTTCCACCGCTGTGCATAACTTACAGCGTCATCAAAGGCAGGTTGCTCTCATACCATGTCTATGTGGTGTGGGAGGTTAAAAATCCCTTGGGTCGGTAAAAGTGTAGGCTCGGGCTTTCTATCGACCAGCAGTGGAATGAGGAAGACCAGTCGTCTATGACTGAAATTTCCCCTGCTTAAACAACTAATGGACCAAAAATAAATTAATTAATTAAAAAAAATATCAGTTCATATATTGAAAATGATTGATCAAACACAGTACACTAAAAATGAACAGAACCTTTTAATGACGATATTTGAGCAAACATGGTTGGCAGGCTGGGTTGGGTTCCCTCCCCCCTTTAGTTTTTTGGGTTGTGTGTTTGGGCCCATGCTTGAGGGCAGGTAATTATAGAATATGAGATGATTGGCAGGTCTGGGTGAGTGCACTCAGGGCCTGGCTCTCTGCTGAGGTAGGGGTCAATGCACACAGGGGTCAAGGTTAGTGGTGGCCACAGGTCAACCAGCTCTGGTGGTGGGCAGACCACCGATGGTCATGGTAACCAGAAATGCTGAGTCCCTATTGGAGGAACTGGGAATGCTGCTTCCCTATTGGTTGAGTGAATGGCATGATCCTATACCAAGAATCCATGTACTATACATATAATAAACCAGAGGGGCTTGGAATCGCTCTTACAGTCTTACTTTTGCTTTACTTTCTCTCTTTCTGGCCATCTGTATTGCTTTTCAGTTTAGCATACCTACATAGCCACAGACTCGAACACTGACCCTACAGGCTGATGAGATACCATTATATTGATTGACATTGAGCTCTACTCCCAACCATAATTATATGGCTCTTCTAAGATACCAAAATGACCTTGACAGTGACTTCTTAGTGATTGTAAAAGAATTTAAATTAATTTTTTAAACCAACAAAAAAGCATTGCAACGGCCTATATCCAAACACAGGGCAGTAATCTTAAATTGTCCTCCCACAAACCCACTCTACATACAAATCACCGGTTGAATTCACTCCAGAAGGACGGTTAACAATGTGAGAGCGACACACGATATACCAGAAAACCTTTCGTTTTGGGATTGTTTTAATTAGGAACTGGAGCGCTTGCTTGGTGTTTAAATTAGTTTAACTTAAAGGTATAGGAACGACCACCAGAATACACTAGAATAAAACCATGCTGGTAAAACGAATAAACATTATATTTCCGACATCCTTCCAACATGTTCCTGCCCTCCAGCCTGGTAATGCCATAAAGTCGATACACATTTTAAATACTGAATCACAAATTGAAACAAATATGTTCAGGCTCTAGATTTATGTTTCAAATATTATATAGTCTGTAAATAAGCCTAGGTTATATTATTCTGTTCTAGAAACAAAGTAAGGATGTCATTATTTTCTTTTTGTATTTTACTCCTTTTTCCTTTAGACTTAGGACAATGAGGTAGAAACAAACCGATAAGAGCTCTAGAGAGCACCACTAATAACTGAACTAAGCTCACCTTTGTTTATGCCCCATAAAGGATTTGCAGTAAAGTTCCTCTGTATATCATTATTAAATCGAATAAATGCGACCGATAGGGGTGGGCAGGCGACGTCGAATTCACTGCACAAGAACGCCAGGACGTGGATAATCACTGATGAGAAATACCGAAAAGAAATTATCCACTCACCTATACACCGTTTAATATACTGTACACTACATAGTTTAAAATATCTATGTGATTGAGCAATGTAGTTGGATGTCTTATATATGATATTTATGCCCTACCTGAATAATACATTGAGGAGAAAAACAGCAAAAACTCCTAGTCCGCCAGCTAATTAAATTTATTCTAAATATCTCGAGTTGACGCAGCCATGTATTTATTAAGAACTCGCTAATTTGTTCGATGGAATGAAATCGCCCTAATTCCATTATGAAATGCTAAGTGGATTATTTCAATTCAAGCTAATACTTAATAATTAGTGTAATTGAATGAGCATATTAACTCATATTAAGCAGAACTCGAACACTGCATTCATATAACGGTACTAGATCAATCTATGATGTCTATTCACCTGATGGTGTACTTGTTATACTGAATTGTACCAGAATATACAAGAACACGATACAATATTTAAATATAATCTATGATTGAGATAAAAATCTCTCCTTATTTTGGTTTGTGGTTGTTACAATAACTGTTAACTTTCCTCTTCATAAATACGAAATAATTGTCTTCCTTGAACTTTATATATAAGGTGCTATATAATATGGGCATATTTTTCAACAGCTTGTTACGCACCGCTCTTTGAGATGAGAATATCCCACATCAGTATTACCACAAGACGCTAATAAGTTCTTCAGATTCAGTGTCCAATACATTTAATAAATTGATTTCAGATGCATATTTTAAGTGAACTAAAGATTGAAAGTAATATGGTACGCACATATTCTTAGTAACCAAATGCAATATCATTTCATGGACTTTTTACATCCATTTTGATATACTTAATATTTGTACTAGATTAATAAGTTACACATTTACATGATTACGGTCAGTTAACATTTACGGTACAATACACATTGAAAAGTTATAATGGCCATCATTGTCAACCTCACAGTAGTTGAAGCTATGAACTCTTGCTTATTCAACATCCATAAGCGTGTTGCCACCAGACTTACTAAGAAAGTCTTAGACTAAGTGCAACAGTATCTAAGTTAAATCTAGATAATTGTCTTGTTTTAACAATTTGATGCTTCATCGGTCTGTACAGTTTTAAATTCAGACTTAATAGTTACTCCTGAGTCCTGTCCTGCAGTCCTACTCCACTCCAGTCTACACTAATGTGTCACTGTGTGTGACTGCAGACTACAGTCTACACTCAACTTCAAGTGACAACTGTTCCGTCTCACAGACTACTTGATACCTTGATCCCAGATGTATGAAATGTTGAAGGCACAATTGCCTGTTGGTATTTCGGTCTCTATTCTGCAATACTTGAAAAGTTTTATACTGCTCATTTTTCCTAAATCGGTCTATTCTAGCTTTAAAACAGTTCAGGGTAGGTCTTGAGATGACATTATCAGGTAGTGAATTCCAGTCAGTTATTATTCTTTGGCTGAAGAAGTGATTCGAAGTTCCAGGTTGCATCTGTTTTTGTAGAGCTTGTGTTCATGACCTCTTGTGAAGTTGTGTGAATCATCTGAATGGTGGTTTCAGGTTGCTGGGGAAAAAATATGTGAGGGTCTATGCGGTCAATTCCCTTTACAAATTTGAACACTTGTATCATGTCACCACGTCTTCTGCAATACAATAGTGATGGGAGCTTCAGTGAGACTAATTTTCCTCATATGGCACATTCCTCAAGTTGGGGATTAGCTTTGACACCTTTGTGGCTCTTCGCTGAATCTTTTTGATTTCGTTGGTGTCTAGTTTGCACAATCTCTTAAAATGTAGGTTTATGCATAATTTGTATTGTATTCCATATTCCCAAATGTGATTTATCTGTAACAAAATTGTTGGGAGGAAACTCACATATGAAAATATATGAATTTGCATGGGTCGTAGGTTTTGATGGCCAGTTCATCGGCAGTTTCTGAGTTGAGTTTTGACATGTTTGGATCACAACATACCTTATCATCGCTCAGACTCAAACGTTGCAACCATCATTCTTCGTGTAAGTAAACGTAGATGCATCGACATTGTAGGTTCTACCATGGCTTCTTATTCATACGACCATAAATATAGGCTTTTCCGAGCGTATGTCTGTGAATAAAGGGAAGGAACAATACCTGAATACGCCATCCGTTAACTTATTGAGTCAGTCAATGCGCCATGTTTGCACAGATGCGCCATCTAGCGGAACATGAAAGTGGGTCAGTGACGTCATCGAGGTCATGTTATTACCCAGAGTTCCATTGTCAGCCATTGAGGGAAAGTCCGTCGATACTGGGCAAAGAGGGAGATCTCAGACTCAGTGGGACTCCCAGAAACCCACTTTGGAGTACTTGCACACGGAATTCAAACATTAAAATGCAGATTCATAGGAACATGGATATTTTCCTCATGCGATGATGATTTCTTAGTTTATTTTGTTAGCACGGGATACTCATTTATTCGAGGATCATTAGGAGTTGTGGTAGAGGAAAATCGCCCTACGATTGCGAGTAGCCTCAGTAGGGCTCCGTGTTGTGAACCACTGCTTGCTTACGTTTAAGGACTGCCACATTAGACGTCGGAAATGGGCTCCAAGCAGATACCCAATGACAAGGTGAGTTATGTATGGTATAATCAATATGTTTATTGGCACGTTTTAACCGAAAACTGTCCAAGTGTGCGATATCCGTGTCGTGAGGTGTGTTTGTTTGGGTTAATCATTGTGTACAGAAATTCAACATGGCTGCCACCCTTGGCCTTGCCTTGGACTCTTGGTTCCATGCTGTCAATTGCTGAGTTAGTTACCTGGGTGATCATCTGCTCGTCTCCTGTTGTGATTTAAGCAATACATTTGACCATAATTGATCAGCATGTCCTGTTTGTGTTACTTGTAAAGCAATCTGTGTGTGTACATTTGGAGCCTCTGACTGTACATGACACTGTCACTTGTGACTTGACAGTCCACTCATACTCGAGTCATAGTCATACATGATACATCATGATCATGATACACTGACAGTCAGTCACTGTTTCAGTGACTGTTGACTTTACTATAAGTAAACACTGACTGACTGATACAACCTCTACTACTAACTAGACTAATGTATAGTAATGTAGCTAGTTGCTTGTTGTGGTAAGTCGATCGAGTATTCAACTGTATTCATAATTGACTCTTAACTTGTGAAGTTGTGTCGAATGTTGTGCAAGTTCTGGTCTGGAGGGGACTATGAGTATGATTGTCACTATCTATTCTATGTAGTATGTTATCCGAGTATGAAATAATGAATAGACTTAATACTTATAGTACTAGTAGCCTACTAATAGAGTATCAAATCTAGTTTTTTCTTAGACTTAGGTTATTTTCTTTTCATTTATTTATCACTATGGGGGTGGGACATTTTCTATGCACAGCCAGAGGTCATGTGACAGGAATACAGTGACAGTCGTATTCAGTATTGTCCAACCGATACTCCATTTTTACTGTTATGATCATCATTAACATTATGCTGTCGGTCGCGATGCGACAAACTCACAAAGACTGCTTTCATTACTTGACTGCCGCTCTCCATTTAGCTCTCTGCTGTGACAGTTGCGTCCATGAGTCGGTTATGAAATAACATATTAATCAGAGTAGTGTACAAGGCAGCATATTATGTTGCTGTTTAAGTGTCGCTGACCTGGCTTATGCTTAGTTGGGGCTGTGTACAACGTTTCTTATCATGTTTTATGATCATCTTTGTACCCTAAAAAGTGTAATGATGTTAATTAAAATCAATAGTGGTCACTACGTAGTCTACGAGGTGGATTTAACTGTCGGTTGCCAACGTAATACTAATATATAATATCTTCATCAAAACAAAAGATCTTGTTTTTTTGTCATATTTTCAATCAATCAAAGGCAATTCAACACTCAAACTGAGATTTGGATACAATTTTCAGTAACACACGAATTTGTGTCTTTTTACAATCGCAGTATTATGAGTATATTTAAACAGAAATGGCAGGTGTCTGGGGTATATTTGATACTTTCTTTACAACGAAAGTAGCAACTTTTCATACCCTGACTGTCCCTGTTCTGGAGAGGGCGAGAGAATACATATATCCAAGCGTATTAATATTATATTCTGTGCAACCATTACCACCAATGTTCACTAAGAATCATATGATACGCAATATAACCTAGGAGCACTGATTAAGAGGCGATCGTCAAAATACATACACCGTTTGAATAAAACCACTTCAATCCTGTATATATATATATGTCTTGAATGTGTTGTCCTATCCCGATGCTGTTTTTGACATTCCAGGCAACAACTGAAACAAGAAACTTGTTATTAGTATATTAGCTGGCTCACTCAGTATGCCACAGTGACCTGCCTCCCAAGTGCACGTCTGTTTTGCTTTGATGGTACTTTGTACTAAATTGTAGCATAAGCTGATAACAAATGGGGTTTGACCGAAATGATTATCATGTATCACATGGACCCTGAAATAGGCCTAGTTCTCTCCTTATCATTGTAATAGTATCACGCGTTGCACGATTGTCCTCTGGACCAACACAACTTTAGAAGTTTCCATCCTTCCTGGTCCGAGTCAAAGGCGGCAGGAACCTTTGGTGTTTTGATTAATTCAAGCATTTTTCTTTATGTAGTGACGTAAGAATAAAATTGCTAATGGTTCTGTTATGGATGGGAAGGAGGGTTTGCAAAGTTGGGGAAACGTGTTGCCCCCGCCCCCTCTCTCATATTTGAGTTTTCATATTTTGAAGCTGCCTACGTTTTCGATTACAGTAAAACCTCCCTAACCGACCACCTCCACAGATCGACCACTCCTCTATATCGATCGCTTTATTCGGGTCCCAACCATACCATTGTAACCATAATTTAACTCCCTAAACCGACCACCTCCCTAACTGGACGACTTAAGCCTGGCAAATACCTCCCATAAAAAAAAACTTATGCTGGGTACACACCTACCGTATACGATCGTTTTTCCGCACCCACCTACTGTATACGATCTAAAACTACCCAAAAGTCATGAGGTGTGCACTCCCCTAGCACACCTACCGATTGCGATTCACGACTAAAAACTAATTTTTAGGGCTAAAACGGTAGGTGTGTACTACCATTACGATTGCGATTCGCGATTCGAAAAATGAATCGGCCCGTTTTCAGTTTTAAGCGGATCGGGAGTTTTAGTGCGCGAATCCTATACGGTATGTGTGTACCTAGCATAAAAATGCCCGTTTCACGACTAAAGTTCATTTTTTTCGTCAGTTTCAGTCTTTAGGTGTGTGACCCCCTGACACACCTGAGTCTTCCGATTCCTGACTTAAAACTCAGTTTTAGGGCTTAAGACTCGAATCTTATAAGATTCGAAAAATGAATCGGGCCATTCGAGAAACAGTATATGTGAGCACTCAGTCGTATGTTATACTGTATATGTGTGATACCAGCCGTCCAAGTCTTCCATTCTCTTACCCATCTTCCATTCCCCCATTAAAGAGAGGAATGGAATAGGGGGGAATGGAAGAGGGGTGTCATAATAGGAGGCGCTCATGTTGGTCTAGTTCAGGCAAATAACGCCAGGTGTCCAGAGACCAGTCATGAAATGGACGGTATATGTGAGCACCCCAGTCTTTAGCAGTCGAGATATGTGTATTGTCCCCCGTTTTCAATTTTAGTCGGGGGTCGCGTCGGGCAATGAGTTTTCGCACGTGAATCATATACTGGAGGTGTGTACCAGGCTTTAGGTCCCAAGGTCGGTCGATATAGAGAGGTTTTACTGTAATTGATTTTGACCCTGCATATTCCAGTTAGGTACTGGTACAATCATTAACAGATTGTTGCGACCTGGAAGGAATACCAAGTCAATTTAATAGAACCAATTACTGCTGGAGCTTATGTATCCAGTATGTCGACGTACACACCGAGATTAACTTAGCAGGTTTTTGCTTCAGATATGGGTCATTCTCTAAAACTGGGCACAAAAGTGTGACATGGAAACCAAAAGTGAAAACCTTCCAAATAATAGCATAAATCCTTCCAAATAATAGCCTAATCCAATGTCCTATGAAGGTTTGCGTGTTGTGCATATGGCAGAGCTTTTTGAATTAGATCTTATACAAATTGAACAATACATTAATATCACTTGTGTAACATGAAAATCAAAGACACATCCCAAACCTCATTTTAACATATACAACATAGTCAAGCAAGATTTTATTGATTACTGTTCAGCAGAAAAGGTTATGACTTACAAGAAAAACGTTTTAAAATAAGTTTGGCTACATGTATGGTATCAATGTGTAAATTTTCACTCTAGCATAAGATTATACAAGTATAATTTTGATATCTTCCATGGGATAAATTCAATATATGTAGAACTGCTAACATACCTAATAGACAGAGGATACAATAATTATTTGACTTGCTATCAATAAACAAAGACTTAATTATCAGCATCGTAACTTGCAGACCAAATATGTGGTGCCCAGTTTTGGAGAATAGCCCATGATCTATCCAAAGTTAATCCTTTAAAATACTTGCCCTAACTTCCACTGTGTATGAAGCTGAAGCTGCGACCTGGTGTGCTGGGTCGTGGCTTCAGTCCTTCTTGAGGAAACATCAACATTCAGAATACTCATATTTTCATGCTTTGTTTATACCTTAGTGCGCGTCCTGATCCAATTGGTACCACGGCCTACTTGACATTATTGATTACGGTATGAGAACCAGTACTTGTTATGCCATGACGAAAACTCTTCAACTATGCATGCTTAAAGCTGCATAGTCCGATGAAGCATCAAATTTTCAAACCAAAACAAGTATCTCAATTTGATTCTACATATCTAACTTAAATACTGGTTCACTTGTTAAACATTAGTCACGTATATAAGGGAATACTGAGGCAATTATATAGAACCTGTGGTTTCTGCCGAAACTAATTTTGCTTGTTTGCACCTCAAATATCTCAAAAGTTAGCTATATAAAATAAAAGTTACTTCAGATTGTTTGTTTGTTGTTGTTTTACGTCCGAGCAACATCTAAGGTCATATCAGGACAGGTACCGACTTGTTACAGTACACACTCATGGCGACTTTATAGTGCTGCTCCACTGGAAGACCAGGCCACCAGCACCATGACCTGATATCCCACTCAGTCACATTATCCTGACAGTGAGCCGACCAGTCCGTGTCCTATCTTATTAATGCCTATTAATAGGAAGCGACAAGTATCAATTTTTAAGTCATTGGTTTCACTCGACCAGGGTTCGAACCCACGATCTACCAAGATGGATGCTCTAATGCTAGGTACACGCCTACCGTATACGATCGTTTTTCCGCACCCACCTACCGTATACGATCTAAAACTGCCCAAAAGTCATGAGGTGTGCACTCCCCTAGCACACCTACCGATTGCGATTCACGACTAAAAACTGATTTTTAGGGCTAAACCGGTAGGTGTGTACTACCATTACGATTGCGATTCGCGATTCGAAAAATGAATGGGCCCGTTTTCAGTTTTAAGCGGATCGGGAGTTTTAGTGCGCGAATCCTATACGGTATGTGTGTACCTAGCATAACTCATTCGGCCATCCCGACTGGTCGGTTACTTCAGATGAAAGTAGGGTAGATTATAACGACCAGCCTAATATGTTTATCTAAAAAAAAAAAATGACAGAAACTCAAAACCCATCGGACTATGCAACTGTAAGCTTATTATTCATTTATGCATTCATCGATGGATGTATGAAGCGTGTTCAGTGTTTGGTTATCGGCGTGGCAAGATCATGAATCTTTTGCTGTAGTTTATAATTGATGGAATGTGTTGCCTTTATCCTTGACTACCTTAGGGTGAACCTAAAAATACAGCAAGTAATCCATTAATTCTCTTTCAAGTTAATTGTGGATGGGTCCAACTAGACAATGCTTTCTTTCCCTTTAAATTCATAGGGTTCATTCAAACTATATTTAAAGAATTATTGCATGGAGCAATTACCATAACCCACGTTTATCTGACGTTCAGATTGATTGTTTGGATTTTACGTCCTAGTAACATCTATGGCCATATCAGGACGGGTACTGCCTTGTGATAGTTCACACTCATGGCAACTTTATAGTGCTGCCCAACTAAGATCAGTCTGCAGGCACCATGGGCATGACATGATATCCCAGTCAAATTATCCTGATAGTGAGTTAACCAGTCCTTGCCATATCCTAGTAATGCAGAGTGCCAGACTAGGTAGTATCAATTTTGTACGTCATTCGTTTGACTCGACTGGGATTCAAACTCTTGGCCTATTCATCTGTGACCAGACGGGATGGCTGAATGAGTTAGAGCGTCCGTCTCCAGTGTTGGTAGATCGTGAGTTCGAGCCCTGGTCGAGTCAAACCAATGACTTAAAATTTGATACTTCCTAGCCTGGCGCTTGGCATTATTAGGATAGGACAAGGACTGGTTGGCTCAGTGTCAGGATAATATGACTGAGTGGGATATCAGGTCATGGTGCTGGTGGTCTGGTCTTCTAGTGGGGCAGCAATATAAAGTTGCCATGAGTGCACAGTCACAAGTCGGTACCCGTCCTGATATGACTTTAGATGTTGCTAGGACGTTAAACAACATCTAATATATGATCTATCTATGCTTGTCTGTTCATCTATACAGAAACACGGGAACATCATGCTGCGCGTCATTTCATGAATTAAGGCTGTGACACTATGCACTACAATATATAGGCAGGTTGGCTCCGGTACCATGTTAGTATGGCAGAATAATATGATGCCAGAGGTATGGTATCCCAATGGGGCGCACTATACAGCCGCTGTCCCTGATGATATGTTGTCAGATGTTGAGCTCAAATGGGACATTAGACTGATACGAATCAAAAAAAGTGATATAGCGTCAGTGTCTGTGTACTTTCAGGAGAAATGGCTGGCGTCATTAGTGAGGGTGGTATGAAAGACTAGCACCTAGCCGGTGGTTATTGATCCCGTAGTAACACACAGATCGCACCTGTAATGACGTATGTAATAACGACCAGGGGCCATATGCAGGAGTCAGTGTTAGCGAGCCAAAACGCGTTTAGACGGGATTTCTGGTTTAGCGCCGAAAAGTCAGTATGCAGGAGGCAGTGTTACGCTAACACTGCGTGTTTAAGGTCCGCGACACTAACCCCGTTTCATATGACGTTTACGGGTGGTGTTAGCGTAAGGTTGTGGCCAAATCTCTTATGCGACCATATTTAACAGAATTACATACGCAATAAGTGAAATCTTATCAATTTAACCCTAAATTCGAAGCGTTATTAAGGCTACCACCGCATTGGCGGCGATATTAATATTGTCGAACCGACGAATGCAAGCAACCGCCACCGCCAGTATGGAAAGCGACGTCGATGCGGCGGCGGCAGCGATTTGTTTACTTTACACTCGTCGATTTGAACATATTAATATCGCCGCCGTTGCGGCGGCAGCATTAATATTGCTTCGAATTTAGGGTTAATTAAATTAAATTTCACTTATTGCGTATGTAATTCTGTTAAATATGACAGCATTGAATAGATTTGGGGCTACATGACATAGAGGGATTTCCCAAATCTATAAATAACTTCACGGGTAGCTATAATCAAAGTGTTACGCGCTCCTGCATACGACTTGACACAGTTCCCGACGTCGGTGATAGCTAAACGGTAATAGGCTCTAACACCAAACCCCGCTAACACTGACTCCTGCCACACGGGCCATATGCAGGAGTCAGTGTTAGGGAGCCAAAACGCATTTAGAAGGGATTTCTGGTTTAGCGCCGAAAAGTCGGTATGCACAAGTCAGTGATAGGCCTAACACCGCACGTTTAAGATCCGTGACACTAACCCCGTTTCATATGACGTTTAAGGGCGGTGTTAGCGTACGGTTGTGGTCAAATCTATTCAATGCTATCATATTTAACAGAATTAAATACACAATAAGTGAAAGTTTATCAATTTAACCCTAAATTCGAACCGTTATTAAGGCTACCGCCGCATTGGCGGCGATATTAATAGTTATATTTTCGAATCGACGAAGGTAAAGTAAACAAATCGCCGCCGCCGCCAGTGTGGAAAGCGACGTCGATGCGGCGGCTGCGGCGATTTGTTTACTTTACTTTCGTCGATTCGAAAATATAACTATTAATATCGCCGGCAATGCGGCGGTAGCCTTAATAACGCTTCGAATTTAGGGTTAAATTGATCAAATTTCACTTATTGCGTATGTAATTCTGTTAAATATGGTCGCATTGAATATATTTAAGCCTAATATATGGGTAAAGACGTAGAGGGATTTACCAAATCTAAAAATTTGACGTTTAGCTATAATGAAAGTGTTACGCGCTCCTGCATGCGACTTGACCGCATTCCCCGGCTCGGAGATAGCTAAACGGTAACAGGCTCTAACATCAAACCCCGCTAACACTGACTCCTGCATATGGCCCCAGGTCTTCTATACCGCACTACCAGATTCACCTAAAGCTAGGATTCCTTACACACGGTATGCGGCGTGCGGCGTGATTACGGGATGGGTCCTTTCACCCACACCCACACACACACCCACACACAGTGTCAGGTTTCCTCACCACTGTTCTCTATGGCAAACGCAGCAGCATTCGCATTCGCATGCCGCACCGATCGGTACATGGACTAATTCAGTATTCGCATGCCGCATGCCGCATACCGCGTGTAAGGAATCACCCCCATTGACTTAGATGCTTTTCGAATTTTTGCCGCATTCGCATTCGCATACCGCATACCGCGTGTAAGGAATCCTAGCTTTTAGCCCTGCCGGGCGCGGTGGCCGACTCGGTAGAGCGCGGGCCTTGCGTGCAGGAGACCGGGAGTTGGTTCCCGGCGAGTCAAAGTTTCAAACCATTGACATGTAAAATTGATACTTGCCGCTTCCTAGCCTGGCAGTGTCAGGATAATGTGGCTCAGTGGGATATCGGGTCGTGGTGCCGGCAGCCTGATTTTCCAGTGGGGCATCACTATAAAGTCGCCATGAGTGTGCACGTCAGAACCCATCCTGATATGATCAACCGTAGCTCTGAACAGTTCTGGAATACTATTGCGATATGGTCTGCGTTTTCCAGTCTTCATAAATAGTCACTATGAATATGATAATAATTTCTCGAGCTTCCTGTGAGTCTAATATTTTAATCAGCATACGTGACATCATGGTTCCTCGGGGAAGATTGCAGCTGTGATCCAACACGTCGCAGCATAAGGGCTAGCTTACATACGCAAGGTAAAGGAGGTGGCGAATACACATACACCATGATACAGGAAGTAAAATTGTATCTAATGTAAAATATTTGGTATGGCAATTTCACTGCAATCTACATTAGACACGGGTGTCTGGCGCAAAAAAAAACCTGTCCCAAGTTTGGTCATTAGAAAGCATGTGGTCATAGATGCAAAGGGTGTTTAAAGTATACGGGCTATGGTTCTAGCCAATCCCCGCTTAAACCCTAGTCACACTACGGCTTGCGACCACTTTGGTCGCAATGAGCTTTTTAGTGCAGTAGCTGCGCCCAAAATAGCCACAAGGTGATCACTTGTTACCATTTTACGGCCACAACCTCTTTTTTTTATGTGGTAGCAAGCAGTACAACTCTGAGTTGGTGTCTGTCCCAATTACGATTGAACGGCACGGTCCAAGAGTGCTAATCCTGCGGTGAGGGTCTCGGTTAAAAAGAAAGAACCTATAGACCTATTTCATATGACGTCAGCATAGGTAGCTAGGTCAGTGCTCGCACTGTTTGGCTGCAGGATGACATAGTCACACTGCAGACTCAATCTTCATACAGAAAATGTGAAACGTCTCTCAAACCACACCACCTAGAAACAAACCGCCTGGTACACATATAGAAAACATATTCAACGAACAGATTATATAAAATTTATAAGGTTTGGGGTCTGTATTTCTATTAATTTGGAAAAAATAATAGACATTTTGCACTGTGTGTACCGGCAAATTCAATGCATTGTCAATGGTTGTGAGCAATCTTCATACAGAAAATGTGAAATATCTATAAAACCACACCACCTAGAAACAAACCACCTGGTACACATATAGAAAACATATTCAACAAACAGATTATATTAAATTTATACGGTTTGGGGTCTGTATTTCTATTAATTTTGAATAAAATATACGTTTTGCACTGCGCATACCGGCAAATTCAATGCCAGTGTGCCTTCGTCCTGCAGCCAAGCTGCTCGTGCATACACAATGTTTATAAACATTGAAATGGGTCTATTGTATCCTAAGCTGTAGTCCACCTGGTCAATGCTACACCGGTTGGGCGGGTTAAATGTAGGTCACGTGTGTGTGGTAAATGGGGATTGCCGGTCATCTGGACGTCACGAGTCTTTCCTTGCCTGTTGTTGGGGTAGGGGTGGAGTTGGTTGGCTGTTGGAGTTTTGCATCCTGGCAACATCTAAGCTTCTATGGTCATATCAGGATGGGTACCAACTTGTGACAGTGCACACGTATGACTTATAGTTCTGCCCCGCAGGGAGACCAGGCTGCCAACACCATAACCTGATATCCCTCTCTGTCACATTATCCTGACACTGAGCCAATCAGTCCATGCCCTATTCTGGTAATGCAGCTCACCAAGCTATAAAACGACAAGTATACATCTTTACGTCATTGGTTTGACTCGAATCCCACGATCTACCAAAACGGGAGACGGATGCTCAACTCATTCGTCTATCCCGTCTGGTAAAAGTGTCGTAAAAGGTGAATGGCAGGAACATGGATTGTGACCATTTCAAAGAAATTATTACACAACAATATTCTTAAAGAATTCCCCGCCCCGCAGCAGGCCAGGAAGATTCGTGACTTCCTGTTCCAGATGGCCGGTGTCCTAAATGTGAATGACAGAAGCGGATGGCCGGCAATCTGGAAGTCACGAATCTTCCTGGTCTGTTGTGGGGGTGGGGGTGGGGGTTCTTTAAGTATATTGTTGATTAATTATTTCTTTGAAATGATCACATTTACTGTGATAAAGGTTTGGTCATGCCCAATATAGGATTATTGCAAACTTACCGTCAATCATTAGTTTAACCATTTTTTTAATGACTTTGTGTGTAGAATATTATTGTACCTTGGTGCAGAGTATGGTCGGGATAAAACAGCAATTATTGTAACTCGACTGTTATAACTTAGACAAGGGCTGGTAAAGTAAGCTCCTTACACAATCCGGTGTGGCGTGCTCAACCGTGTACCGTGCTCAGCTGTGCGCATAGACTCAAACTCAAGGCATTGTCAATGGTCGTGAGTAATCTTCATATTCACCAAAAAGATTATATTAAATTTATACGGTTAGGGTTCTTGATTTCTATTAATTTTGATTAAAACTAATGTTTTGCATGAAGGTGAAAATGATGACAACGTTGGACGGCCCCTTAGTTTAAGTATTTACATGTTTTCATGGAGTACTTGGTTTTTTTTATGGAGAAAATGGGGCTTCTTTAATTAAAAAAATTTCCCGTTGTGGGTTGTTTTAATTTTTTTTTTTAATTTTGGTTCATGTGCATAAATTATTCTATGACACAATGAAGAACACCCATGTACGATGTAGTCGGCTCTTTGTCTTGTACGTGTATCCGGCTGGATGGTCAAATCAGTCAATTAGTCAACATTTACCCAAATCGGGCGTTTAATCCGATTTCTTTACCTCTTAAATAATCGGATCAACTGACCCCGGCACGACGTAACTAAGGCGTTACTGTATGTATGCTAATCGTAATTAGAGCGCATGTGCAGTTTGATATCAGAAACCCTTAGGGTACCAGGTATCTCAATAACACTCTCTGTAAACTGGGATCAGGAGGAGACCACCCTCCTTACTACATCTGATCTGTGTTGGCTTCTGACCCTGGAGAACCCCCAAAGGGCCCACAGTCACTTGTAAAAACCTAGCTGCACAAGCATCTACCAGTACCATCCTCTCCTCCCTCTGTTTTGGGGTCACGTTGCGGTCACGTCACACTGCTCGTAGTATCCCAATTGGAAAACCACCTCCTCCTCCTCCTCCTCCTCCTCCTCCTCCTCCTCCTCCTCCTCCTCCTCCTCCTCCTCCTCCTCCTCCTCCTCCTCCTCCTCCTCCTCCTCCTCCTCCTCCTCCCTCCTCCTCCTCCTCCTCCCTCCTCCTCCTCCTCCTCCTCCTCCTCCTCCTCCTCCTCCTCCTCCTCCTCCTCCTCCTCCTCCTCCTCCTACTCCTCCTCCTCCTCCTCCTCCTCCTCCTCCTCCTCCTCCTCCTCCTCCTCCTCCCTACTACTCCTACTCCTACTCCTACTCTCCTCCTCCTCCTACTCCTACTCCTACTCCTCCTACTCCTACTCCTCCTACTCCTACTCCTACTCCTACTCCTACTCCTACTCCTACTCCTACTCCTACTCCTACTCCTACTCCTACTCCTACTCCGCCCACAAACTGTGCAGGCTTGGTGCAGTGTGCCAACTGTGCGGTCAGAGGTTGTCCAACTTAGCATATACCTATCATCAGCTCATGCAGTATACAAGAAGAGAGGTTGTAAATGTCATTGAGCTGCGTGCTTTTCCACTTTGGAAGTCGTGATTTGCACATCTATGGAGTGGCTTCTGACCTATGCCACCTGTGATTATCATATTCCTTGGATTTGTTTATAGTTGCATAATTCGATGGTTTCGAGTTGCTCCCATACTGTTTGGATATGTTATTTTGATATTTATAGTATGCTTTACTTCAGTTTAAAGCAATTTTTATTTAACAAGGGTTAACTTTGGAGATGTTGGAAGTGAAAACGTGCCAAATTAATTTTGGTGTGAACACTAAAATGCTGGGCCTCGTAGGCTTCGGTAGTGGTATGATCTGTTAAATTCACTTCGTATTTCTTTTCTGGGTAACACAACCTTATTGGGTGAATCAGTGGCTATATAGGATATCTAGGTCACTGTGCTATGTGTTAATTTTGAAAAGTGTTTGCTTTCGTCTAACTTGGTAGCTTTAGTTTAAGCCCAGAAGCACCCAGCAAGAAAATGACGTTTGTTTTAATCACAAGCGAATAAAAAATATCCAGAATCTCGCTTAAGCGCCTGTCAGACCTTACCGGATTGGGCAACGGACATAAACCGGACAAAGAATTGTCTAGTCCGGTGGTGTTCGGTAACAAAATGTGTCGAAATGTTGCAACCGCCGCCGAAAGGTAAATGGACAAGGAACGTACATTACCAAATGTCTAACGGATGGACCGAACATCGAACGGACACGTACCGGACTGATCACGGACGCGCCAAAAACTGACACACCGAATTCCCGCAGCACCATCAACGGACTCTTCAGGAAACAAACCGGAGACGTAGCGGATGGGTACCAGATATGAAACTGACTTAAAACGGACACCAACCGTACACGTCAGTCCGGTTGTGTCCGGTACACGTTTTGTGCATGTTCAAAACTTGCCACCGGAAAGAGAACGGAAACGCCGGATGCCTACCGTATATAAACCGGACATTGACATATTTCACCGGACAGTGTCAGGTTTCTATCCGGTTCCCCAATCCGGTGATGTGTGACAGGGCCTTTAGGGACTAACTTGCCCATCCTCATATGAATACAAAACATTTCCTTTGATGTTGATCGTTTATGTACGAATATATTTAGGTTACTTCCTGAATCAGAATGCTATAACTCGAGAAATTACGAAAGCACTACAACCCGTTTCTATGCCTTCTATTCGTTATTTTCATTTGTATCTTTTGATGTTGGAATTTACCTCATGTTGCTAAAGTGCATGACAATCCATGGTTATGTTGTGAGGTTTTGGGAATAGTGTTTGATTATTTTAATGTCAGTGTAAGATTGTTCAGTCGTCTGGTTGCGACATCGATTCTTCATTCCTTCTTCCTTATACTAGGACGTAAATCCCTAACAAAGAAACCAAACCTTACGCAATAAGCAGGAATCTAGTTACTCGCGCAATATTGTCTCTGTGACAGGGCTGCTAAACACTCCATTAGAAAGAGTATTGAAAGGCTAGATTACGGAAATAACCACTATTGCAATCTAATGTTAAATATACTGTTCAAATGCTACTTATTTTCCATAACCTGCTACTTTGGGGTGAATTGAGAGCTTTCTGTGGCCGCCATCTTGTGTTTTTTTAGGCATTCTCTCTCAGTCTCAATTTCTCAAATTTAAGCCAATATAGATAAAGACTGCAGTGGACCCACCACATCCACAGTTAATTTCTACTGACACAGTTTTTGCTCAGATCGGTAAGAGGGCTGGCTGGCTGGCTTCCAAAAGGTCGTGGGTTCAAACCCCGGCCAAGTCAAAACAATGAATTATAAAATTGATACCTGTCGCTAGCGTTAAGCTCGGCATTTCTAATCTGATGACTGGGTTTCTCAGTATCATGATAATGTGGTTGGCATATCGGGTCAACGTGAGGACAGCCCGATTTCTCAGCGAGACCGCACTATGGAAGGTGTCATAACTGCGCACTGTCACAACTCGGTACCCGTTCTGAAATGACCATATATCTTGCTATGACGTAAATCCCCCCAACGAACACGTTAAGAATGCTCTCCCAATATGATGCTATGTCTATATGCACGATGTATGTGTATGCTATGTATGCGCATACTATGTATGAGTATGCTGTGTGTGTATTACATATGTGTATACTAGTATTGTATGTACTGCGCACAGTAGGGTGGGGGGACCAGTTGGTATTCTGTAGGCGCAACACTGGTGTGTCTCATGGCGCATTGTACTTCGGTACACAATGTATAACGTGGAACTGAGTGTGGTAGAACGCTGGCCGCTCTCATAATGACCCTTGTGTCCTGGAGTCGAATCTACATTGTCTGATGGGAAGTCGGATATCAATCCACACCCACCACCACTCCCCAACAGAGCCCTACAGGCTACAAGCACCCGCAACCGCAACCGCTCGCCCCTGCCAAAGACCCTATAACACTAAGACGGCTCACTCAGCCTTTGCTGTGTAATCAAGAGAACAGCCAGCGCACCAGGTGGTGGGTTTGGTCATTTTGATAGCATTGGAGTGTCAGAAGAAACCCTGCTGTCCCTTGGTAGGTGTGTGGTGGGGGTTTAGGGTTGTGGTGGGGGTTTAGGGATATGGTGGAGGTGTATGTATGTGTGTGTTGAAGTGTGTGGTGGGGGTGTAGGTGTGTGTGGTTGAGGTGTAGTGGTGTAGGTGTGTGGTGGGGGGTTTAGGTGTTTTGTTGTGGAGGTTTATGGCTGTGGTGAGGGTGTAGGTGTGTGGTGGGGGTTTAGGGATGCTAAAGATTGTGAGGTGCTGCTCTGCAAGACCCCTACAACGCCACCATAAACCACCAACACCCCACCACAAACCACCTGCACCCCAACCACACACACTGTCACTGGTGGGGGGGTGGGGGGGGGGGGGGGGGGGGGGGCAGGGGGTGGGGGGCGGGAGTTCTATAGGAGTAGCAACACACAACCAGTGGGGAGTCGTGAGGTGTGGTGTGAGAGCGCCGACTGAGGTGGGGGGGGGGGGGCGGATGGGAGGGAGGTGTGGTGTGAGAGTGCTGGGTAAGGTGGATGAGGAGGGAGAAAGGGAGGGGGAAGAGCAGTGAGGCTGAGTGGGGGGAAGGGAGGGGAATGAGGGAGGTGGGGACAAGGCAGTAGGTGCAACATCGGCCAAATCCGAATGACAGGCAATCTCTCTTGTTTTATTTTAAACTCACCCCCTCACCTTGTAGGCCTATGTGTTTACCATGTGAAACACCAGCCAGCAGCCGGGGCTTATCAAACCCACCACAAGATGGCACTGCCAAATTTACATTACCATGGGAGAGATAGGGAGTGAGACATCTTAGTGTTATAGGATCTTTGCCCGGGCCCGGGCCCTGGTCCTGGCCCAAATTTGATCGGCATCTGTCTAAAGACGGGTCCGGTCGATTCAGTGCGCCCCCCGTGGTATACGCAATAAATGACGAGTACAAGCGAGAACAGAGGGTCTTCTGTGCTTGGCTGAATGTATAGTAGTACCCCGGCCGCCGGCGACCTTTGACCTCGACCCCATTGTTCACCCATGTCGTGCGGTGTGGGGGCCGTAAACTCTAGTGGACAGGCCTGGTCCAGTTTGCCGCCCTCATGTGGTGAGGAGTCGAGGCCGAGGTCGGGGTGGGGGTGTCTATCTGAGGCCGAAATGCACTGTGTACACTGTGTTATGTAAACTGAGGTTGGCTGACAGGATGTGTTGCTTGCCGCTTCCACACTGACAACTTGTGTTGGTGCATTGCGCTTGGCACCCAGAATAAACAAACACATCTATGTGGCACGTGCGATCTTGATACTGTTGGCTTACATCGTAGACTGGTCTATCCCTTTCTAGTTGTTACCGCCAATACTGGAGCAGAGTAGTGGTCTGTTTGACTTCTTTTTTTTTGTATAAATAATTTGTAAAAGCCTATTTTTGGCAATTTTTTCAAATAATTTGTGCGTGGAATGGGGTACAATAGTTGATTATGATGGGGAAATTTCAGTCGCGGACAATTGGTCTTCCTAACTATTCTAGGAGCGGGACATAGCTCAGGCGGTAGCATGTCCACCTGTGAAGGTGCGGGCCATCTATCAATCCTGCTTAGTGGACACATTTGTAGTTTGGGCTATTTTCCATTCCAACCAGTGGTCCACAACTGGTTCATCAAAGGCTGTCGTATATGCTGTCCTGTCTGTGGGAAAGTGCATATAAAAGACCCTTTGCTGCTTATAGGAAAGAGTAGCCTATATGGTGGCAGCTGGTTTCCAGCAAAGAAATATGTCAGAATGACCATATGTTTGACGTCCAATAGCTGATGATAAAATCAATGCACTCAAGAGGCGTCGTTAAATAAAACAAACTGTGTCCTAACTATTCTACTCCTTGCCCTATCCTACTTAATGCCAGGCTAGGCAGCAACATGTATCACTTTTTGACTCGACCATGGTTCAAAACTGGCAGGCTGAATCCCGTGACATACCAAAATGGGAGCTGGGCGCTCAGCACATTCCTTCATTCCGTCTGATTTATTAAATGCAGCAATTAAATAAAATAGTAAACTACCAAACTATTCTTTTAATTGTCCTCTATTCGGGTATCTTTTTGGAGGGTGGAGGAGGGGGGTTAATTCTTGTTATGGTGAAAGTGTATTTGCTGAGTTCTCATCCGTCGTAATTCATCTAATCAGGGTTATCTATATATCCCACATGTGGACATATATGTTTCAGCGGAATGCGGTTATTTACCTCAGGCCCTAGATATTGTTTTTAAAACAATACCAAATACCCGTGTTAATTGCACCGTTGTTATACCGGGCCTGCGGTTTGCTGTTCGGCACTTCTAGATAAGGGCTTTGTATGTGCGCATTGTAAATTGTCGACTGCCCCCCCCCCCCCCCCCCTTCACTTCAATTCACGCTTTTGCCACAACCTGATATCAAAGCCCCGTTCACACTGGGCAGTTAATTCGATTCATATGAATCGACTTGTCTAGTTCGCTTCACATTCGCCATGTGGACGCTACGCTAAAGCGATTTAGGGCTGAATCGATTCATATAAATCGGATTTTATAAACCACCTAAGCAGGTGGTTTATATGAACCGAATTTTATGATTCGACTTATATCGCCCGTGTGAACCCAACCGACTTACTTGAGACGGATTAAGGACGTCACACTATATAATATAATTTGATCTATGAAACCGCTAGCTGTGCACAGATATTTTTTTCATCATTTATTTTTAGGGTTTCACTGCCCAGCAGAAGTTTTGACTGTTCCAAAACAATACGATTCAGTTAATACATATCTAGGTCGAACCCACAGTCTCTCGTGCCGATGTCGACGAACCCAAACTGGTGCTGCTTAGTCTGGACTTGCTCATGCGCAGATATCCAGTTCCGCCTTAAACCGCTCCGTGTGCGGACACGACACTAGTTCGCCTTATCTAGTTCGGCCTAAAGTTGTGCTGTGTGAACGGGGCTTATGTTGTGTGGGTTTTTTTTGCTTGTGAAATTCTGAAATTTTCGATGGCATCTTGGTGGTCTCAATATTTACCAACTAAAGTCTGCTGGGTTTGGCAGTATGGTGGAAGGTATGCTAATGAAATGGGTGTGTGATGCCCTCAGCTTTGTTTGTTTTTCTACTGCCCTGGCAACATCTAAGATAACATCAGGACATACACCAACCTCTGACTCTGCTTTTGGACCGACATAACAGTGCTTCACTATTACCCAAGTCATTGGGACAGTGCTATCCTTGTCGGACATTGAACCGCCTCCAGTGCTTGCCCTATCCATGTCAAGTGCCGTGCAAGGTTGCGACAATTCTGAATAGTGTAAGTCGGTGATTGATCCCATAATATGAACCAGTGGTCCAAAACTGGTTCATTAAAGGCTGTGGTATGTGATGTCCTGTCTGTGGGGAAGTGTGTATAAATGACCCCTTGCTGCTTATCCGAGAGAGTAGCCTATGTGGTGGCAGCTGTTTTCTCCAAAGAAATTTGTCAGAATGAACATATGTTTGACATCCAATAGCCGATTATATGAAAATGAATGTGCTCTAGGGGCGTTGTTAAATAAAACAAGCTTTTGATGCCATACTGCACGGCTATAGCTGTCACCCTGCCCCATAGATAAAAGAGCTAGGGTGAATGACAACCATGGCTAAATCTTAGCAAAAACTGCTTCAAATAGGTTTTAAGTGTGGATGGGATGGTTTCAGTGTGCAGTGTTTATCTGTATTGGCACATACATTAAAACTTCTCTATGTCGACCGACCTTGGTACCTACTTTAAGTGGTCGTTTTAGGGAGGTGGTCGGCTTAGGGAGTTAGAATATGGTTCCAAATAAGGCTATCGATATAGAGAAGCGGTCGATCTGTGGAGCTCGGAGGTTAGGGAGGTTTTACTGTAGTTTGTGAAATAGGAGGGTTTTTGTTTTATTTACATTCACAATAACGCAGCATTTCACTTATTGAGTAGGTTATGCATAACAGTATTTCAACCCCGAGTGAATATTCATGCTTCTACATAACAGAATTAGATCGTAGTAGTGAATAGATTTGTGCTTTTTGTTTTTTTACATTCGCAATAACGCGGCGGCGGCGTTCATATCGCTCGGATTTTGGGTTTAATTTTAGCCGAATTTCACTTATTGAGTAACTTATGCTCCTAAATAACATTATTTCAACCACCATGTGAATATTCATGCTTCTAAATAACAGAATTAGATCGTAGCAGTGAATAGATTTGTGCTTTTTGTTTTATTTACATTCGCTTCAATGCTGTGAGTGCCATTGTTTTCACCACCTGGAATAGTTGCTAGGGCGCGATACGCTAAGTGCCCGGATGTCCGTGCTCTCCTATGGGAGAGAATGCAAAAAGACAAGATGGCAACTTCAGAATGCTCTTGATTCTAGTTTTAAAGTCTATTAATCAACATTATTTAATCAATTCTTTGTTCAAATGTAGCAGGTAAAGGGTTGATGCCATATATGTGTATATATCAGGCTCATGTCGCTCAGATTTAGTCATTTAAAACATCAACCATTGTGTTAGACGGGATGGCCGAATGAGTTAGAGCGTCCGTCTCCCGTGTTGGTGGATCGTTGATCGTGGGTTCAAATCCTGGTTGAGTCAAACCAATGACTTAAAAATTGATACTTGTCGCTTCCTAGCCAGACGCTCGACATTACTAGGATAGGGCAAGGAGCAGTGGAATGAGGAAGACCAGTCGTCTGCGACTGAAATTTCCCCAGCTTAAACAACTAATGTACCACACACAAAAACAAGCACCGCCATGACCACGCTTTTACACTGCAATGGTAGTATTGTGCATAGTCTGTTTACTGGAACAGCTCTGACGTACATGGCTTGTGGCTGTGTGAAGAACCGGAACTCTATTTTAACTAGATTGGTGTAGGAGGTGCCCACCCACACATTCCGAAACGGGCCATCAACACTGGGTTGCGATTACCAACAGTTCACTGACCATGAACCGGCCGCTCTCTGAACAAAACATCGCCTCAATTGTTGCGAGTAGCTTAAGAATAATGGTTTATATATAAATTTCATAAAAAGGAGACTGATAATCGTGGAAGGGTTTGTTTGTTTGTTTGTTTGTTGAGTTTTACGTCCGACAACATCTAAAGTCATATCAGAATGAGTACCGACTTCTGACAGTACGCAATCATGGCGACTTTATAGTGCTGCCTCTCTGGGAAATCAAGCCGCCGGCACCATGACCTGATATACCAATCAGTCACATTATCCTGACACTGAGCTAACTAATCCGTGTCCTATCCTATTAATGCCAAGAGCCTGGCTAAGATTAGGAAGCGATAATTTCATAAGTGGGTGGGAGTTGCTAACAACTAACTGGATATTATAACAATGATGATGGTATATGTGGGTAAGTATGTTAGCAACCCGCCGACTGTGTGGTGGGTGGTGTGTGATGGGCGCGTGAACACAAAGGCAGTGTTGGGTTTGGTATGTATGCTGGGTGGGCCCGTCAATGGACTGCCTGTGGTGCTGGTGGCTGGTGGGCGGGGGTCTGTGTCGGGACGCGGGTGGTTGGTGCACATCTGTTTGTAGTGAAACTGTATCATCTTAAAGCGATCGTTGTTCAAAGTAATTTTCAATTAGGTTAGTCATGTGCGAAGTTATTATCAGTCACTGAGGAGTGGTTTGTTAGTTGTTGGAGTTTTACATCCTTAGAATGATCTAAGGTCATATCCGGTGTGGCGTGCTCAGCCGTGTCCCGTGCTCAGCCGTGTACCTATACTCAAGCTCAAGGCATTGTCAATGGTCGTGAGTAATTTTCATACAGAACAAGTGAAATATCTCTAAAACCACACCACCTATTAACAAATCGCTTGGTACTCATATAGAAAACATCTTCACCAAAAAGATTATATTAAATTTATAAGGTTAAGGTTCTTGATTTCTATTAATTTTGATTTAAACTAATGTTTTGCACTGCGCGTACCGTCAAACTCAGGCATTGTCAATGGTGGTGAGCAATCTTCATACAGAAAATCCAGGAAAAGTGAAATATCTCTAAAACCACACCACCTAGAAACAAATCGCTTGGTACACATATAGAAAACATCTTTACCAAAAACATTATATTAAATTTATAAGGTTAGTGACTTACGACCATTGACAATGCCTTGAGTTTGAGTATAGGTACACGGCTGAGCACGGGACATTGCTGAGCACTCCACACCGGACTTGTGACTGTACATTCATGGCAACTTTATAGTACTGCCCCACTGCAAAATTAAGCCACCAGCACCATGACTTGATATCCCACTCAGTCACATTGTCCTGACACTGAGGTAACCAGTCCTTTGCCCTATCCTATTAAGTAGTTGGGATGGTATACTGAGAGTGGCTGTGGTGCACAGTCATATAGTGGTCATTAAGCTGGAATGGTTGTGATACAGTGGAAATAGTTGGGATGGTATCCTGAGAGTGGTTCGGGTGCACAGTCAGATAGCAGTAATGGAACGCTGGGGTGGCTGTGGTACAATGGAAGTAGTTGGGATGGTATACTGAGAGTGGCTGTGGTGCAGTCGGATAGCAGTAATGGTACACTGTGGTACAGTGGAAGTAGTTGGGATGGTATACTGAGAGTGGCTGTGGTGCACAGTCAGATAGCAGTAATGGTACGCTGTGGTACAGTGGAAGTAGTTGGGATGGTATACTGAGAGTGGCTGTGGTGCACAGTCATATAGTGGTCATTATGCTGGAATGGTTGTGATACAGTGGAAATAGTTGGAATGGTATCCTGAGAGTGGTTCGGGTGCACAGTCAGATAGCAGTAATGGAACGCTGGGCTGGCTGTGGTATAATGGAAGTAGTTGGGAGGGTATACTGAGAGTGGTTGTGGTGCACAGTCAGATAGCAGTAATGGTACACTGTGGTACAGTAGAAGTAGTTGGGATGCTATACTGAGAGTGGCTGTGGTGCACAGTCAGATAGCAGTAATGGTACACTGTGGTGCACACTCATATAGCAGTAATGGTATGCTGTGGTACAGTGGAAGTAGTTGGGATGGTATACTGAGAGTGGCTGTAGTGAGGTTGGATAGCAGTAATGGTAGACTGTGGTGCAGTGGAAGTAGTTGGGATGGTATACGGAGAGTGGCTGTGGTAGTCAGATAGCAGTAATGGTACAGTGGAAGTAGTTGGGATGCTATACTGAGAGTGGCTGTGGTGCAGTCGGATAGCAGTAATGGTACACTGTGGTACAGTGGAAGTAGTTGGGATTGTATACTGAGAGCGGCTGTGGTGCACAGTCAGATAGCAGTAATGGTAGACTGTGGTACAGTGGAAGTAGTTGGGATGGTATATAGGGTATGCACTGACATCAAGCTAAACGGAAGTGCGGCCATTGTGGCGATAGTAACCACAATAATAAACACACTGTCACACTGCAAACTCAATGGCTATGACTAGTATGAGCAATCTTCATACAGAAAAAGTGAGATATCTCTAAAACCACACCACCTAGAAACAAATCGCTTGGTACACATATAGAAAACATGTTTACCAAAAAGATTATATTAAATTGATACTGTTAGGGTTCTGGATTTATCTTAATTTTGAATAAAACTAATGTTTTGCACTGTGCATACCGGCAAACTCAAGGCATTGTCAATGGTCGTGAGCAATTTTCATACAGAAAAAGTGAAATATCTCTACAACCATACCACCTAGAAACAAATCCCTTGGTACACATATAGAAAACATGTTTCCCCAAAGATTATATTAAATTGATATGGTTATGGTTCTGGATTTCTATTAATTTTGAATAAAACTAATGTTTTGCACTGCGCATACCAGCAAACTCAAGGCATTGTCAATGGTCGTGAGCAAACTTCATACAAAAAAAGTGAAATATCTCTACAACCACACCACCTAGAAACAAATCGCTAGGTACCCATATAGAAAACATGGTTACCAAAGAGATTATATTAAATTGATATGCTTAGGGTTCTGGATTTCTATTAATTTAGAATGAAATAGACGTTTTGCACTGCGCTTACTGGCAAACTTTATGGGTTGTTTACTAGTTGATATCGCCACAATGGTCGCGCATCCGGTTGATGACGTCACGTGAATACCCTGTATACTGAGAGTGGGTGTGGGGCACAGTCATATAGCAGTAATGGTACGCTGTGGTACAGTGGAAGTAGTTGGGATGGTACCCACGTTGCTGGGAGCTGGCAAGTGGCATACCACGTTGTGTGTGCTGGCAGACACTTGGTGTGGCAGGCTGTGACCCCAGGGTCAATTCGGCAGGCCATCGCGTAATACGTGAGGATATAGGCGACTGACTAATTACCGAAATATACATGAATATCCGCTAAGCGTCTATTCATGCCTGCCAGGTTATTGCACTAGTCTGGCAGGAACCGCCCGAAGCAATTAGAGCGTTTGGAATAGGAACCAAGTCATCACGATTAGGACACTCGCTCGGCCACTGAACCCTGCCATTCCAAAGCGTATATGTTAACCCGTCTGTGGAATCATTGCTTGTCACAATGACACCTGATTCAAAGTCATTGACATTGGGCTACCTGGGCCGCGTTCAGGGTCCGTCTCGGAGGCGTCTCGGCGATGCTTTTTGCTCTATTTACGTTCAGGGTCCGTCTCGGAGACGTCTCGGAGACGCCTCCCTTTTCAGGTTGGAGACAAAACGCGCCTCGAAAATGGCCGCCACATGCAGTGGTTTCATCCAATCAGAGCGCAGCATTTCGATTGCAAATGGCCGCCGCCTATGGGGGCGGCCATTTTCGAGGCGACCAACTGCTATTGTTGTTCAGACTAGCCTGACGTCCGAGGCGCCTCCGAGACGGAGCCTGAACGCGGCCCAGATGTACATTACCATCCATCCCACATCCGGAAAACCAGCCGATTTTTAGTGTATTAATTAAAGCTGCATAATCTGGTGAAAGCATCAAATTTGTTTAAAACCGAAACACCAAGCTAGATCTGATCCTTGATCTCCAATTTAGATACTGGTGCATTAATAAGCATTTGTTGTCACATAGAAGGAAATACTAAGTCTATTTAATAGACTGCTGAAGCCTATGGTATCAGAATTGTGACGTGCACATTAAAATGTTGTGTACTTCACTTCAAATATCTCCAGAATTAGCCATTTAAAATTAAGTTTCTTTAAACTACATGTAATGTAGATAATGTAATGATCAACCTAATAAGTAATATATTTGTTTCAAAGTCAAAGTGAGAAAAAATCGAGAGAGAAAAGTGAGAAAAAAACGATCGGATTATGCAACTTTAACTCAAATATGATGGTATAGCCATGGGAACCCAGGAATGCTTGATGTTCATTGGTGGAGCTTGAGATGTTTGATTCTCATTGGAGAATAAGGTCAGGTGGTGTGCCATACCAGGTCCATGTACCACTATCGCCGTGAATATGGCCTATGCTGCCGACACGGCGTAAAGCAACCACCAATCAATCAATGTACCACTATAAATAATCAACCTGAGGGCTTGGCTCTCTCTCTACTTTCACTCTTTATACTCTTCCTTTCTCTTCTTGCCTGTATTGATTTCATTATAGCCTGCCTACACAAACCACAGATTCCAGCCGTGGACATTACACTGTGCTTCACGAAATGCCCTATCTCACCTAGTGAGGTGTATATAGTATGCATTAGGTCACTACTTTTGTGGTTCTCTTATCTATTGACCTGTTTGTCTCTTATCTATTGACCTGATAAGCTCATTATGACTGTAATCTTGACTCGACTGTTTCTCATATATTTCAGGTATGTGACGGCGGCCACCAATCACTGCCTCACCATACAGTGGTAATACCTGACATCCCTGTTTCCTTCTTTAATCCTGCTAGTACACCTCAAAACTAACATAGCTGCGAACCTTCCCAGCTGTTTCTGTGTCAGAGCAATGCCACCTAAGCACTGGTTTTCTATTCTGGCTTCCCGTCTAAATACTCTACCTGTTATTTTGGGCACATTTGATATGAGATTATTTTGACACACAATCAATCCCCCCCCCCCCACTTCCCCGTGCAATAATGTATGCCGGATTAGAGCTAGGTCAATATGAATCCATCTTGCACATGCTATCTATATGCAAAATTGTTCAAATATGGTGTGTGGAGTGATTTAACTGTACTTGTGGAGCGTGTAAGGTAACAGGAGGACGGTCTTCTTGTATCAATATTAGTTGTGTGCGTTGCATGCTGAATATGGCAGTCTGCACTGATCTAACATAGCATCCAAATTCCAATGTGTAATACGCACTGAGATTGACAAAACGCTGTATTAATTCTGTTCTATACTGGTTAGTGTCAATGTCATAAAATATGTTACTTGTTAGCATTTTCAAGTCTTGTTTTAGTGAAGCAGTTACATATAGCTTCTTCTGTTAAGCTTTGTGTGGGAAAATGTGATAAGTACTTCCCCTTAGTTATTTATTTACTCCTTTATTTTTCTACTTATGTACCCGCCCTGATATGACCGTAGATGTTTGAATGAAATAGGAATTCCAGGTGACTGCTGTTCCAGTCCACAGTTCCTGCTTGGTCTGGCCTGTGCGGCTAACAGTCCTCTACATTTTGGGAGGTCATGGGATTCAACTCTCCGTGTTTGAACCGTGGTTGAGTCAAACCAGTTAAAAATATACATGTGTCGCTACCTATGTGGTACTATCTTGGAGGTGATGAAAATGTGAAATATGCCTAGCACAGGATTCGAACCCACATGTCTTGCTATTCCATGGCTAGTGTGCTAACTATTACACTACCTAGACACCCTGATGAAATCACACCTACCTCTTTGTGTGGTTCATTGCGAGAAGCCAGTGCAGTCTACTACAGTGCCCCCCCCCCCCCCCCCCCCCCCACAAAAATTATCACTTTATTGAACGCTAAAAGTCGTACTTTACGGACAACCCCCCTCTTCCCGTCTTACGCTTTGTACGATTGGAAATGTTGACATCTTTGGACGACCCCTTAGTGCCTGGCCTTATTGCACTGCCGCTGCAGCCCATCTGTGAGGGAGGTCGGGAACCAGGCCGCGCTAGGCCCAGAACCTGGCAATGTAGGTCGCTGTCCTAAAAACGGCTCGTACTCATACCCACACAATTTGGGATTGAGTCGACACGAGTGTGGCGGTTCTTCCGGAGGACCTGGTGGCTTACCACACTAGTCCGTACACATACATCCCGGTCAAACGGGTCTGACCGGGCCACGTTACAGTCAAACACATGAGCCATGATAGTCTTGTGGTGTTAAATTAGCACCATACTCAGATTCCCCCCCCCCCCCCCCCCAACCAACCAACCAACCAACACCAACACCAACACCAACACCACCACCAACACCACCAACACCAACACCAACACCAACACACACACCAACACACACCAACACACACACACACACACACACACACACACACACACATACACACACACACACACACACACACACACTAAAATGACGCGCAACACCAACGGTATAATATCTACTTATCAATATTGTTTTTACCGCTTTCTAATTAAAGTTGCATAGTCCGATGGTTTTACGTTAGTTATTTTTAAAGATAATTTTTGTATTAGGTTGATTATCATTATCTACCTTACTTTAGTTCTAACTTGAGAATGACTAAATTTGAAGATAGTTGTAGTGCAAACATGATCCATTAATTTTTGCAAGTTAATCAAAGCTCATAGGCAAGCAACACCATAGTCTTCTGCAGTACCAGGTTCTGTTAAATCGACTTATTTCCTTCTATGCAGCAACAAATCTTTACTAAGGGCACCAGTATGTAAGCTAGATATATATTAAAATGAGATGAGAACTGAGAAAATGGAGGTTAATGCATTCACATCCCCAAGTAAAGGGCATGGTACACACTCAGGCAGGCGTGGCTGATTGAGATCAAAGGATTAGCCAATGCCTGCATAGTCCGATGGTTTTGAGTTTCTGCCAGATTTTGAGATAAATGTATTAGGTTGATGGTCATAATCTACCTTGCGACATTTTGAATGAACTTTTGTTATAAATGGCGAAATTTGGATATATTTGAAGTGAAAAGATCAAAGTTAATGTTGGTATGCTTGTTGAAATGCTGGACACGTACTTCAGTGTTAACTGGTTCTATTAAATTGACTTAGCATTCATTCCCTTCTATAAAGTCACAAATACTTAATAAGTGGCTTTGCATCTAAGTTGGATATGTAGGATCCTATTGTCTACGTAAGTGTTTTGATTTTGAAAATATGGTATGCTTTCATCAGATTATGCAACTTTAAAATGCAATGGCTTTGAGCTTCTCATGTCTTCTTTGGATATTCTACTAAGAGTTAAGTTGTACATCATCCGATGACAGCACAAAACTGTCAAACCAAAGGAGTTTCCCACATCTGATCATACATAGCAAACTTAAAATTGCATAGTGCGGTAAATTTTGAATCCGAACAAACTCAAAATAATTTTGACAAGCTTGCCAAAACTTCTGTAGCTCTGAACCAGATATCATAACAGCCACGTGATGTAGGCTGACCTACTAATGTAGGTAGCCTAATAGAACATGTCTAAGCATCACATGGTACTTAGAATGAGGTCATGGCTAATGAGCTCACAAGGTTGATCTAATTTGTTAGTAATGTCCTTGCTTAATTGGGTTTTCAAAGTTGATGGCCATGTGGATGGTATCATGAATTCACTGGTTATTCTTTCTATCATGTCCCAAATCATGAGTTCATGCACCAGTATCTAAGTTGGAGATATATGATCAAATGTAGGTAAGTCAGTGTTTTGATTTTGACAAAATTAGGTTTCATCGGACCATGCAAATTTAAATACTGACTAATCAAGCATTTATTACTTCACATAGCGTAGCTTCACTTTTAAGTGACTTTAAGATATAAACTGTCATTGCTGCATTGAACACTAAATTTATTTTGAATGTTTTCTCTTCAGATATTTCCAAAGTTAGCTGTTTTTTAAATTAGGTACCGGTAGCGAAATTAACAAATATGCATAGGGTGCAATATTTTTATTCCATCCTGTAGACATTGAAATTAATCTAAATCTATAAACAGTTAGATTATAAATGTTATTGTTCTTGAGATAATAATTCTTTAAGATTAAATATATAAAATTGATTAATTTTGAATTAAAAGTGGAACTTTGACCAAATTTAATAACAAGTGGAATGATGTGAGGGGAGTTCTGCTAACCAATTTCTATTCTACATATATAAAGGAATTTAAATTGGCAATTACTTAATCAATTATATTTTTAATAAGACAATGTCAAAAAGTGCAATTCGTAACAAAAAAAGGAATTCTGATTTGGCCAAATAGTCATTTTCCAAGTGTGGTATTTTCTTGGAGAACTGCAACAATGATAAATAGTTCACATATTCAAAACAGTGTAATAGCCTTTTTTTTCAGAGCTCTAGCTGCAGAGAACCAAAAGAGATTTTCATCCTAAAATGTCCTTAAGTGTAATTGTTTGCATGTAAATAGCATCTATTAGTGAATTTTGTTCAACCTTTCAATCTTTGAAAGCTCATTGCAGCAAAACAATCTTTTGAAACTTCATTATATTTGGCACAATATTGCCATAACCATTCACTGAGACTAATAGATATTATTTATATCAATATTATATCCAAAAATATGGAAAATATTGAATTTCGATTGAACATATAAAGACAAATTGTCAGAAAACAAAATATATCAATTTGATGAATTTGTAAATGCTCATTGTAGCTTAACCAATTGGTTAAACTTCCTATAAATTGACAGTGCACACCATCCGGAGGTAATACATATTATCCTATTAATATTCTATCTAGAAATGCAAAAAGTGCATATTGATTGCACATACAAAAGAAAAGTGTACAAAACAAAAAATATAAATTTGTTCATCAAGCTTTGAACACCACTCACTGTGGCTCATCAAGTAGATGGATCTTCTTGAAATTTTGCACACATAGCATATGGAACTATAGCATATTAGTTATAACAATAATTTAATTAAAATTTCAAAAGCTACATCTTGATTGCAAATACAAATTAAAAGTGTCTGAAACCAAAAATAAGGATTTAACTAAATCTTTAAATATTCACTGTGCCTAGAGCAACAGTTGGATCTTCCCCAAATTTGGCCCAATATTAGATTATATATTCTGTAATATATCTCAATAGACATCAATGTCATATACATGCTTCTACATGGGTGTTACCATTGTGAAACTAGTGTGATCAGCAAATGTCCAAACAAGTTAGTGTCAATATTTGTCTGCGGCTCCTTGCACTAATTAGCACTATAGTAAGATTGGGACCATTGGAACGGGAATCAAATTGTCTATCTATCCATACCAAAACTTATTAGGTTTCAAATATTTTTTAATTCAGTAGATGGGTTTTAAATTTTTTTAATAATTTAAATTGCAGAATTTGACCTGATTGACCTTTTTGACCTAGGGCAAACTATATATGGATAGAAAGCTGAGGTCATTGATGTTCTACGATGTTGTCTAAGGAAGCGCGAGCCCATTAAAGATACCCTGTTTTCATAGTCGTTTTCATTTACACCAGTAATGAAGGAATATTACCTAAATACACTCCTTATTCAAATGGATTTTACTTAAATACAAACTTACTATATATTCAATCCAACAACAACATCGCATAGAACAAATGTTGATTTTCTAGGATATGCAATCTCATCAAAATCAAATAGACACAGAAATAGTTACAAGCATGTGAATATTGATGAAAAAAGCACCATTTCTGGACTTTTTCATGGTGCTGCCAGTACCTATTAATTTTTTTTTTTTTAAAGGCTACTCCAAATTAAAGGAAAGTAGATTATAACCCTCAACCTGTCGACATGTGCACCTTTAAAGAAAATATCCAAATAATGTCCATGTGGTTGAAGGAAGCACAAATCTGAGACTAACTAGTTGAGCCAATTGACCTAGATAGTTCCTCTTACAGCTCCAACAGCTTCAGATTAAGCATTCCACTCTTGCTGTTATCTAGAAAATGCCGCCTGCATTTTGCACAATGAGCTAACTAGCTGCGACTCGCCTTCAGACGGCTCGGATTCCGGAAGAGGCGAGTCAATGACCTACATGGTGCACATTACAAGGCGAAGCGCCGTTTCAGCCGCTTATTAGGGACATTTGCCGCCTTTCGCTGTTATCTGGCCACGCTGGCCTGCATCTGCACAATGAGCTAACTACCGGCCTAGTGCCCAACGGGCGGCACCTGACTGTCATGCCACTCTGCTCTAATTGTATTATCACACAGCCTTCATACAGACCACAACCCTAGACGCGCGGGTCGTCTGCTCCCAGAAGTCGGCTGCTCACGCTGCCGCCCGTGACTCATCATTCCTGCTGATTTATTGCGCATGCGCGCGGGTTTCGGGTTGCGCCTCGAGGGAGGCTCACGCGCGCCGGTAAAGTCGGCCATACACCAGTCGGCAATGTCGATGGGAGGTTTTTGTTTTGGGGGTGAATCCAGGTTAAGGACCCAATTATCGATAGCGTTAGCAAGGGGTGAAGGACCTCCAGTGTTTTCCCGCGAAAAAGAAACCGTCCTCTTGTCGGGCTTAGTTGGCACTGTCGGGTAATTTACTCGAGGTCGCATAATTGCATATATATATACCAGGCGTGGTGGCCGAATCGGTAGAGAGCGGGCCTCGCGTGCGGATGGTCGGGAGTTCGGTTCCCTCGGCAAATCAATGACTTATAAAATTGATACTTGTCATTTCCTAGCTCGGCACTTGGCATTAATAGGATAGGGCAAGGACTGGTTAGCTCAGTGTCAGGATAATTTGACTGAGTGGGATATCTTGTCATGGTGTCCACTGCCTGATTTCCCAGTGGGGCAGCACTATAAAGTCGCCATGGGTTTACACTGTCTCAAGTTGGCACCCGTCCTGATATGACCTTAGATGTTGCCAGGACGTAAACCAACCAACCAACCAACATCCTTGCATATTCCAACCTATAGGATTTCATGGTAACGATTGTTTCCGGTAACGTGTCGTTACTGTGCTGGGAAAAAACCCGGAAACAAAAGCGTTTTCCCCCATAAGTATGGTATTAAAGATTTTTAGAAATACTTAATAGACACACATACACAAACTATTCTATCAAGATTCGGTTCCCTTCACCTGTTTCACAGAACTAAAAAAAATCATTATTGATGGCTTCCCATTAGCCCTGGGCACGAAACCCAAAATATGTTTCCCATAAAATTTGAAATCCTATAGGTGGTATTCGTCATTCCCTGCACCCCACACACCCCAGATGCGACTTTTTTTCCTCTTTTTAATTATCCCTCAGTAGTGGGGTATTGAGTTATAATTATGATAGTTGACACATCACCAAATATACAGAAAGCCGAAGTGGTGTAAATGGAGTGACCAAATCGGTAATACCGTTGGCTGACTTCCTGTGCGGGAGGTAGTGCGTTCGAACCCTGGTCGAGTAAATCCAAATTGATACTTGCCTAGCATTCGGTTTTACTAGAATAAGGTAAGCACTAGTTTGCTCAGTATCAGGATTATGTGGGATATAGTCGCCATGAATAGCCAATCACAAATCGGTGTCCGTCCGGCTATGACCTTAGATGTTGCTAAGGCGTAAAACTCCAACAAACAACAGCAAACATGCTTCGCTTGCATGTCAATCCACGAGCCTCATTTCTGTGTTCACGTCATCTTTTTTAATGGGCTATCAGGGTTCCAGTAATGTCAGGGCTGTACCCAATTTATAAACATGAATCTTTCTATCGCTGATATATGGGGTATTCAGATGGTTAATGTGTGCCCAATTTATAAACATGAATCTGGAAGCTCATTCTGTGGCTGATGCATGGAGTATTCATAGTATAACAATCCCAGATTTGCAATGACCTAGCCACTAGTGGTATCTTACGACCGTAATATTAACATTTCCCGAGCTTTTTATGGTCTAAACAAATTTGAACAATGCATTTACATATTTGGTTAGAACATTAGTTTATCAAATTAATAAGTATATGCTTGTGTGATGTAGTAGCCCTCAAACAAACGGCTCGAAATACACTGTTCACAATGTAGTACCGCAGCAGATCCCCGATTTGAACCTTAAATCTAATGCACTTAAAGGTATAGTTCAAATTAAAGCGATGAAAATGTCAAATTTTCTAAGCTAAAGTTTAATCCTACATATCCAACTTAGATATTGGTGCACTTATTAAGCAGGTATTGCAAAGTCAATTTAATAAAACTTCTATTAAATTGGCTTTGCATACATTTCTATGAAGATGTTACCGCTGAAACCTATCAGGTTAGGATTTCAACATCAGTCACAGAAATAAGCAACATAATTTCAGTTGTCCACTGGACAAGTCTGGTGTGGTTTTCACTTGTCAGCCTGAATTTTCACTTGTCGCAGGGAAGCTCTTTATTTCGAACGCTGAACGTGCATGTTTAAACATTAATCTAGCATCTTTTAACTTCAAGCTTAGCTATTTAATGTCAAAGTAATTTAAGATAGACTATAATGATCAACCTAATATATTCATCTGAAAAAAAATGGTAAGAAACTCAAAAACCATTATACTTTGAAACTTAACTCTACTAGTAGTTGTACCAGAAGAGTGCACTGGGTGACCCTTGCGGCTGCTTTCCAAGTACCCAGGAGCAATTGTCCAATATTACGTACGGCGCCTCAGGGCCTAGTTGGTCGATATTGTATTCATCAATTATCGGTAATTTATTTGTATTACATTAACTTTTTAGCTAGTATGTGCACTGGTAGCCCTGACTAAACACACAAAAACCGTGTTGATTCTTACAGACCACTCAGAAGGGCCACGAGTCGTTTTATTAAGTAATTGGTTTGACTCGACATGGGTGCGAACCCACGATCTTCCAACAAGGGAGACGAACGCTCTAATTCATTCGGCCATCCCGTCATTCTCTATTTAAAACTAAAACGCCTACCTGGATTTGAGCCTACATATGCAACTTAGATATTGGTGCACTTATTAAACAATATCTGCATAGATGGGCATACCAGGCCAATTTAATATAACCGATTATTGTTGATGCCTGTGGTATTTAAATTGTGACGTGCATTCCAAACTTAGTTTGTCATGTTTTCATTTCATATATCCAACAATGTTAACCATTTATAATTAAAAATTACGTCAAACTAAAGTGAGGTTGATTATAACAATGTACCCAATCTTAAAATCTCGGAAACTCAAAACCATCGGACTATGCAACTTAAAATGCAAAGTTAAAATACACCGTGCAAATGTCAACTTCTACTTCATGAGAATTGTTGAGTTTGGAATATCATCCGCTTTATTATATTGCCTAGATGTGTGTATTTGCACTATGCTTTAGACCATCTTAGCTACGAATCAGTGGGTGCTGGTCCCCGCGTCCCCCGGGCATTGACCTGCACACACAACACAACAACTGTTTGTTGTTGCGTGTTGTGATCCAGGAGCGCAGTCGTCGTGGCTGGTTTCCAACGGCGCCCGCCCTTTAAACGTGATGCTGGTGTAAACAAGCAGCCACGTGACCCAGCGTTACTCGACGCAGTCAGTGTCTCTGGGTCTGTGTACAATAAGCAAGCCGACGTGCTACCTGCAGCACCACCTGTACACCATACCCGGTCAGCATGTGCTCTTGTTTCTTCGTTGTTTTTGTATTAGCGGCCACAATAACAGCTGTTCGTGGACCAACCCTCCCTCCCTCACCCTCTCCCTCTCTCCCTCTCTCCCTCTCTCCCTCCCTCTCTCTCTCCCTCCCTCCCTCCCTCCCTCTCTCCCTCCCTCCCTCTCTCCCCCCCTCTCTCCCCCCCTCTCTCCCTCCCTCCCTCTCTCCCCCCTCTCTCCCTCCCTCCCTCCCTCCCCTCCCTCCCTCCCTCCCTCCCTCCCTCCCTCCCTCCCTCCCTCCCTCCCTCCCTCCCTCCCTCCCCTCCCTCCCTCCCTCCTCCCTCCCTCCCTCCCTCCCTCCGTTGTTCGAAAACTGGGCTAGTCAAACCGATGATTTAAACATTGTTACTTGTCGCTTCCTAGCCAGGCACTCAGCATTATTAGATGTTGCTAGGAGGTAAAACCCCAACAAACAAACACGCCCTGCCCTGCCCTGCCCTGCCCTGCCCTGCCCTGCCCTGTCCTGCCCTCCCCTTCCCTCCCCCTTCCCTCCCCTCCCCCTCCCCTCCCCTTCCTTTCCCATCCCTTCCCTTCTCTTCCCATCCCTTCCTTTCCTTTCCCTTCTCTTCCCTTCACTTCCCCATCCCTTCCCTTCCCTTCCCCATCCCTTCCCCATCCCTTCCCCATCCCTTCCCCATCCCTTCCCCATCCCTTCCCCATCCCTTCCCCATCCCTTCCCCATCCCTTCCCCATCCCTTCCCCTTCCCTTCCCTTCCACTTCCTCTCCCCATCTCCCCCCTCCCTCCCCCCGACGCTGCCGGGCTTTGTTCAAGCTGAACACAGCACTGGGCAAGACAAGTGCCCCCAGGCGGTGGTGCGTTGAACAGAGTTAGACACACGTTGGTGGTCATTGCCTTACTAGCAAGATGAGGTCCCGCTGTGGGCCACTGGACGTTTTTCTAACGAATCGTAGGCCTACCTCGCCAACATTCCCGCCTCGTGACATGTGACTCTGGAGTGATGTGTGCTTGAGTGTTGCTGCCTCGAGGGTTGCTGCTTTGCTTGAGTATTGTGTTATTCTCTACTCGAGTGTTATAATACTTGAGTGTTGCTGTAGTATGTGCTACTCGATAGTCGAGTGCTTCTGTGTTGCTGTGGTACACGCTACTCCAGGGTTGCTGAGCTACTGTGTTTATACTACAATTGTGTCCGATTTGTGAGCCACAGTCGAGGTCCTGGCACTGAATAAGCCCGTCACTTCAATAACGCCTCCCCGTTCTGGAAACACTATACATAATTATTATGAACTACACGCGGGTATTGTGGGGTGTCATGATCCTCAGAACCATGGGGGTGTGGGGGGATATGGCACATTATTGCATAACATTGTATCCCTCCCTTGCAACAATTACGGCTGGGGTGCGTGCGTAATTTCTTCTGCTGTAAATAAGTGTAATATATTCAACCATTTTATTTAGTGCGTAGATATTTGGTTTACAGACAATTCAGATCAGTTTGAGATGCAAGTTATGCTAGCAATCACGAAATAAAATGAGCTGTTTTTCATTTGCGTTGTGAGTGTTGATTTAATGCACATGGGTACTACTATTACTACTAGCATATTGTCCATGCCTAACGCACATACATTTTTGGCAGGACATTGCAGTTATTTCTATCAGCTGTTTAAAGAAAAGAATCACCGGACACGGTGGCCGAATCGGTAGAGCGCAGGCTTCCCGTGCGGAAGGTTAGGAATTCGAATTTCAGCCAGGTCAAACCTATGACTTATAAAATTGATACTTGTTGCTACCTAGTCTGGCACTCGGCATTAATATGATAGGACAAGGACTGGTGAGCACAGTGCCAGGATAATGTGACTGAGTTGGATATCAGGTCATGGTGGCCTGGTCTGCCATTGGGACCGCACTAAAATGTTAATATGAGTGCACACTGTCACAAGTCAGTACCCATCCTGAAATGACCTTAGATGTTGCTAGGGTGTAAAACAACAAACAAACAACTTGGTACGCCGTGTCACGTGTCTGAATGTGGATCATGTGACCTCCAACCCCCCAAATGGTTGTGTGGCAGCTGACAGCGGTCGGCAGGTTCACTCCTCCTACACTTGGTGCGCTGCGGATACAGTATAAGAACACTGTCAATGGTGGCATTGTTTTCAATCTGACACGCATCCAATGATCAGGGTTGGGTTCTTTCTGTGCCGTACGTAGTGTCGGTTTGCAATTGGTTTACTAAAGCTCCAGTCACACAACAGCTTGCGATCACTGGCAACCACTTTGCAACCACTTTACTAAAAGCCGAGTGGTCGGTGACCGGTCACAAGCACACTGAAAGTGGTCGCAATGTGATTTTTTGTGTGCAGAACCTGTAAGTTGTAACCTCCTTGTGACCAAAATGGTCGCTGACCATTATTTTAGTTACAATTTGTTGCTTTGATCACAAGGAGGTCGCCTGCTTTTGGTTTCAAAGTGGTCGCAAGTGGTCAGTGGTGACAAGCCACATTGTGACAGAGGTCTGACCGAAGCAGTCATCTGCTTATAAAGGGGGTATTTCAAAACATATTGCGTTGTTCCATGTTTCAAGTACATTATCACCCGCCTTAAAGATCTCGTCATCTGATTGTCAGATGACATTTTCGCAAGACTAGTATTCGCCATAGCTTAGCAAAATATTACAATTTTCTAAACATTATTTGCTGTGTTGCGCTTAGAACTAGATGTACTAACAATAGACTACATCACGGTTCTGACTGCGCATGCGCTGAAAATGGTGTTGGGAGCAAAGCAAAGGCGTACGGTCATTGAGTTTGCCGATACGCGTAGGGCAAAACTTTGATTTTATTCAAAATTAATAAAGATACATAACAATTTGGCACAAACATGGACGGAAGGATGCAATATAATAATATGTTTAAGACACAACTCTCCATAATTTGAGCTAAGAAACATACCATTTCAGTCACTTTACAGGCTGATGTTTACATCACCATTGATTAGCCATAAGTAAGTCTTGTTCTAAATATTAAATTGTCAAATGTGTCAACAAAAACTTGTTTCAAAGAAATATATAACCAATATCTGATTAACCGTACTCATTTTCTATTTCTACATATGTCATTACCCATAGGATATAAATAAAAACATAAATAAAATAAGTAAAACTGACTGGCTATGGCTCTAACACTAGTCTGAGTGCCCAGTGCCCAGATTTGACTAAATCTAAATGCACATGGCATAATATGTGTATATTATATTGATGTAATTTATGCAATGCTGGATAAAAGATTAATATCTTAATTTATTATATATATTTTTTTAGTTGGTATTCTATGTTTCAAACAAAAACTGAGATGAGCTGAAACTGGCACATTTCATAGCTGCACCCAGTGTATTAGCATGTGCCATGTGCTTCTCGCGGGTTTGTTTTGCTCTGACGCATCCCACAAATCACCGCGCCGTTGGAACCACGATGTAGTCTTTAGATCTAGTAGCTGAGAATAATCATTCTGGTCAAATGATAAGAGTAGTCACATGTTAACTACAGTAGCCCCGAGCCTCGGAGTGAATAGGTTATATCAACCAGGAATAACAATATTCGATAATGATTATTCTAATTAAGAAAAGGTGTGGTGTTCATGTTACTTCCCCTTTAATGTGTTTGGATATTCTGAAAGTGCACAACCAATTGAAATCCCTAGCTGGTAGATTACCAAATATAAAGCCTGAAATGGCATCGTATTTGGCTAAACGCATAGCAATTCATCAATTAATTACATTTGGTGTACTGATTAATAGGAGGAAGCGAAATCATTGATTAATTAAATTGATTATTGGAAGAAGAAAAGTCTGAATCTATGCGATTACTTTTTGGTATATGCTTCCCGCGAGGCCCGTTTATGGGTTCCCGACACAGCATATATCAATTTGTCTGTATTCTCGGGCCTGATCAGTAAGGTCAAATGTAAAGGTCGGTATTGTAATGTTCGCGTTATGACCCTGTGCAACTTTCTTGTTCCGGGAACTAATCACTTTGCATGCACACACTATGTAGACTTGATTGGTTGGTAGTTGGAGCTTGACGTCCTGGCAACATCTAAAGTTATATCAGGACAGGTAGCGACTTGTGACAGTGTGTACTCATGGTGACTTTATAGTGCTGTCCCACTGGGAGATCAGGCCGCCAGCACCATGCGATATCCCACTCAGTCACATCATCCTGACACTTGAGCCAACCAGTCCTTGCCCTATCCTAATAATGCTGAGCGCTTGGCTAGGAAGCGACAAGTATCAATTTTTAAGTCATTGGTTTGACTCGACCAGGGTTTGAACCCATGGGTTCTAACCCCACGATCTACCAAAACGGGTGACGTACGTTCAACTCATTCGGCCATCGGTATACGGACGCTCAACTCATTTGGCCATCCCCTCTGATTTGTAAACTTTGTGAACTAATTAGAGAAGTGCCGACTTTGCGTTACTTGGACTGTGTGAGTTTGTTATAACAGGGCGCGTCGCCCGGCTCTGCTATCAGCAGGGCGCGATGTGTGGGTGTGGATGTCTGTGGGTGTGAATGATGGACACCAGTCTCCGGGATTCGGCTTCCCAAAGGTACACCCGCCGATAATGGCTCATGCTTCGTTATCGGGTTAGCGCGCACTCACAATTAGCGCCCGTGATAAATTCTCAATTTAATAATCCCGCAGTACACGTGCGAAATGTCGCTACCGATAGCACGCATTCGTCAGAATCGGGCAGAGTTGATCTACAACCGGCACAAGCTCTGGCACGCCCGGAACGTTCGAACACGTCATTTGTCTTTCAACGGGATCTAAGGATCCAATCTGTTCGAATTGTCCTGCCGGCTAGTAACCACGCCCCTTCATCTCAATTGAGTTATGTAATCGCTTTTTTTCCTTTTGTTGTGGTAGTTTTTCTCTTTAGATTGGAAAACAACAAAGAAGTAAACATTGTAGTAGGGAAAATGTGTTGAATGCTTCTCATGTATATTCCGTGTCTGTAAAAAAAAAAATTCTCTACTTCCATGAATATTGGCATTTCGAGATATAGACTTGCGCACCTCGTTTTTTTATGTATCTAGTTATTATATATATAAGTGTCTAATATGTATGTTATATATATTATACACATGATATATTATGGATAGTATACATGTTATATCTATTACATCTAATATATTAAATATATCCCCATCCTGATATGACCTTAAATATTTCCAGGATGTAAAACCCCCAACAAACAATATTATAATTTTTATATATACACATTTATTTCATATATTTTTATTTTACATATACATATATTATTTATGAATACTTTGTCCTGATTCACGACTTTGGAAGTGCCCTTCAACTGTGGCGGCGCCTTGTTCTGTCTCCCTCCTGCAGCGCCCCCTGCCCATGTTTCCCGGCCACACACTGCTCACATGGTGCAGGCCGCGCGTTAGTTAACGTTAATGACGTTTCCCTTTGTCGCCGCACCACCCCCTTTCCACTTCCTGCCCTCCTAATAAAAACATGGCCGGTGGCGCTCCTTGACCTTGGCGCTGACCACGTGATTGCCCTCATTGTCCGGTTTGTCAGCCCCCACAATGCACTTCGCGCCGCGTTTGGGGGCGCTGATTACCAGCGTGCCCGCGCGACGCTGTGTCGGGGACGAGATCACACTGCTTCAAAACAAAAAGCAAAGAAGGAACAAAAAAAAGGGGGTTGGTGTGAAGATGGGGGGGGGGGGGGCGGGGAGGGGGGCTTCGGGTGTAGGAGATCTGCGGGGCTTTTTGTGGCCCCGTGACCGCAAGCTGTGCTCGCAGGCAGGAGAGCGTTATTTGCACACATTTGAACCATTATGAGCAATCACCAGGGGAGCCGGCTAACAAGCCTCTTTAGCCGGTCCTGGCTGCAGAGTAGTCAGTGGGGTATATATAATATACCGTCAACTTTCACTGGCAAGCTAAATTGCTGACAACAAAAAGCAACAGGAACGCGGGAAAAAATTCATGAATAATGTAAAGGTTAAGTTGGTGCTATTTCCCAGGAAATAATAGTTTGCTGTCATCTAAGCGAAACTGTTATGGCTGGATAAATGGATCGGTTGAATTTCTCAGGCTGCCCTGTTGTATGTTTTATGTTGGCAAGCAGCATGCAGCGACTTGCCCTGCTTTGCCCTGCCGTGCTTGTCTAGGCTTTACTTAAAGTTGCATAGTCCGATGGTTTTGAGTTTCTCTCATTTTTCTGAGATAAGCATATTAGGTTGATCATTATAACCTATCTCAATTTAGGTTGAAGTAACTTTTATTTTAAATGGCAAACTTTTGAGATATTTGAAGTGCAAACGTGCTAAATTAATTTTGGCAAGCTTGCCAAAACTCTAACAACATAGGCTTCTGCAGTAACAGGTTCTATTCAATTGCCTCGATATTCCCTTATATGTGATTGCAAATGTTTAATAAGTGCACCAGTATCTAAGTTAGATATGTAGAATCAAATCTAGATAATTGACTTTGTTTTGAAAATTTGATGTCATCGTACCATGCAGCTTTAAGTTCTGTTCAGGAACTCTATGTGGAATGTTATAAATATGTTGATGATTTAATCATATAGTTTGATAGTTATAATGCAAGAGATTATTATTGTTATCATTATCATGATTATTATTATTATGATTATACAAGATATAGTAATAATACAATATGGTGGCTATTGTGATAAAATATTGTGATGGTGATGTTGCTAATGATGATTAGTATTATGAAAAATACCATATTGTGGTTATGGTAGAAGATTGTGATGATTAAGATGAGGATATGTGATTGTGATAATACCATATTGTGGCGATTGTTTGGGATTTACATCCTAGCAACATCAGGTGTGTTTGTTCATTTGTTTGGATTTTATGTCCTGGTAACATGTAAAGTTATATCAGGATGGATACTGACTTGTGACAGCGCACAGTTATGGCAACTTCATAGTGCCCCACTGGAAGACCATGCTGTCAGCACCATGAACCAATATCATACTCGGTCACAGTATCCTGATACTGAGCAAACTAGTCCTCGCCTTATCCTAGTCATGCCGAGTGCCCGACTAGGTAGCAAGAAGTATCATTTTAAAAGGCATTAGTTTGACTCGGCCTTGATTAGAACCCTCATGGGAAGCCAGCGCTCTTAGCGATTCAGTCAAGAGTTGGGTCTAGAGTGATAGAAGATTGCAATGGTGATGATGATAGAAGATGAAGATAACAGATAACACGCAATACCATATGGTGATGATAGTGAAAGAAGATTGTAATGCTGATGATGATGACAATTCAATATCATGGTGGTGATGATGATGACAATTCAATATCATGGTGGTGATGATGATAATGCAATCTAATTACTTGGGGGACGGTTGAGGTGGCCTGTGATGGCGGTGACGGCGACATGACTATCGCTTTACAAGCCTCTAATTAGCCGGCGTGACGATGAAGGTAGAATAGAGCTGAACAAAGCGCGTGTTGGTGTGCCGGCCGCGTGTCGGGTGCTCGTGCGCATGTGCGCGGGGCGTGTTGCTGCGGCGGCGGTGAATCACCTAATGGGCTCATCAGGACGGCCAAAAATGAATGTGGCGCAATGCGCCATTGTCAACTCTCACTTTAAACCCTTAGCCTGCACCCGCCGGCAACCCCTCTTCCATTCCCCACCCCAACCCCTCACCATCACACTGGCGCCTCCTATCGGTAGCTTGCCGTCACCGTCACGGGGGCAGAGCCAGTCCGCAGCTCCCCCACATCTAGACGGGCTACCGGGGATACGAGGAGAGGGGGTTCGGACTGTTAGGACTTGTGGGTAATACTAATAGCTCAGATTGTGGGCGGCAGAGTTTTAACAGCAGACCGGGCTGTGGGGCTGCAGGCGGTCTCCCCTCTCTGTAATGTGACGGAATCTCCCTGTCTGTCACTTCCTTTATGGGTAACCAGAGCGGGCTTGAAAGAGGTGACGTCGGAGGGGGAATTAAATCCGCTCAGCCTTGAAAATAAAAGAGCATTGCTTTGGGGGTGGGAGGGGGGGGGGGGGGATTTGCTTCATTCAGAATGCAGGTCGAGCGTCCATCATTAGGAGTGCGTGGTGAATCACCCCTCCCATAACATCCCCCCCCCCCATAACCACCCCCCATCCCCAACGCGCCCCTACACCCCTCACTCACCATACACACACACGCCAAGACGCCCACCTACTCCCCCTTCTTCTCCCCCTGCCCTGTCGCCTATGTACCCTCCCCCCTCCCCTTCCCCTTCCCTCTCCTCCCCCCTTCTCCCCCTCCCATTACCCCTTCTGCGGCTCGCTGTATATGCAACTTAACATGCCATTGTAGCCATTGTCGTGGACCCTTCGCCTGGTTTACAAATAATCTACCGATCGTTTGCATATCCTTTGAACGCAAGCAGTCTAACTAAATAGTACTCACTGGAACTCGGGATTTCATAATAGACATACTTTGTACAACAATAGTTAATAATACTTAATAGAAATGTACAACTGTTGAAATCCATAAATAAATAAATGCATAATAAAACTAGCAATACATATTACATTTATGATGCTGGTATTGATTTTTGGAGAGCAAAATAGATTGTTAGTAAATTTATGTTATAAATTTATTGATATGTATTAGTATAATTGAAAGGGATACTTTTACATATGTAATGACATGTAATGTCCCACTCCCAGTGGTTCGGCAGTGATTACAAACACCAACAGACTGAGAGTCCTATTTGAAATTACTCCGCCCACCCACAAGGAATATTATGTTACCTACACATGTAGATCATGGTGGGCTTTATTATTAGTATGCTTATTATTATTAATATTATTTGTATGATTATATCTTGAGATACTTCTTTTTTTTTGCTGGGGAACTATATTCTATCAACGTCATTTTTCGATGATGCAGAATAGGCAGAGTAGGCTTATAATTTATATTCACAGTAACACACATCCTAATAGTTACAATGCTAGTTAATTGGTAACACTAACAGTAGCATTGGTATCAGTATCAGTACAGTAAACAACACCGATAACCTTGTAATTGTAATGGTAGCAATAATATTACTAAATGCAGCGTTAGGTTATAAATCGATATATATATATATGAATCTTATCTCAACTTTTAGAGCCGTGTATTAAACTAATATGTCATATGCTGTACATCCCGAGTCTGGTAAGTGTACTCTATAAATCTAGGTGTATTGTTGGTAGGAGATGGATCCCCGCAGGGGGGGGGGGGCGCCACTCCATGGTATCCCTCAGTCCTCACAACGACTCCAATACCCGTGGGGCATTGTGCTTCTGGCGTTTGCTTATATGAATGAATGTGTACAACCACAGGCATAGCCTATAAGAAGGTATTCTAGTGTGTTATTGCTATGTTGTGGCACTATGTCCAGCGTGGTTCTCCACTAGAATAGGCTGGGTAACATGGATGCTAAAAGTGCAACTATCTATCGTTGTAAGGTAACCTTTTTGGTTCTGATTTGAACTTTGATATTTTTGGGAGGTTGGTGGAGGTTGGTTGGACATCAGACCCTAACAAATAAACAATCAAAATTAATTTGGCGTGTTTTCATCAAAAGATCTCCAAAGTTCATAATAAGTTAATTCAAACTAACACGCAGATTATATCGATCAAGTTAATATGTTTATTTGTAAGAAAATGGCAGAAACCCAAAACTATCGGACTGTGCAACTTTAACATCGTACCTCGTAATGTCCTAGCACCCAAGGGGTGGTGGGGGTTGAAGTGAGGTGGAGTGGGAGTGGGAATGGGACACCAGTCAGTTGAAAGTATTTTTTAAACTGTGATGAAAATTTGACAGGGACTTGTAGTGTTAGCCTATAGGAGATATTGATTACTCGTCGGTTGAAAACCGGTGTAACCCACACTGGTTATGCAGTTACCTACGCACTGCTATTTGCATCACTGTGCCTGCTTGGCGAGTCAACTATGATGCTAAATGAATTACTAAAGCTAAGATTCCATATGTATACACAGAAGCAGTATGCGATTTTGTGTTCGGATACCGCACTGATTCCTGCATAGACCGATTCAGTTTACCATACAAGAAGCCATATGAAAAACCGCGACTGCTTCTGGTCAGTGTGGAATCATGTGTGTCTAGATTCATTTCCTTTTCCCTCCACTCTCCACATTCACATGAAATATGCAGTATGCGACTTTCGCACATATGGAATCTCAGCTATAAGCTAAGATTCCATATGCGATATATGCGGTATGCGAATGCGGCAACAACATGTAAAAGCATATAAGCGCACTGTGGTGCTTCCATATGTCCGGTTGCGAATGCGAATGCGTGGACGGCAAAGTGGATCGCTCAATGGATAGATCAGTGCGAATGCATTTACGCGGTATGTGGCATGCCGCATACCGCGTAAATGGAATCTCAGCTTTAGACGGAGATGCTCAGACTGCTGATTGCTAGTCGTCATAATCAATTCAAGTAGGCGTCACGGTGCTGCTCGGGTGTGATTGAGGAGAGGCAGGGCGGCATGTGTTATTACAATGCAGACGGCCAATCACACGTTCTCAGCCACAGTCCGCCCATCACCCTGTCACGCTGACCCCAATACACAAGTTCACCTCCGTCTATTAAAACTTTGCTCTTTTGGAGAATTCCATGTTCATTGTGATCAGGATGAGCAGTTTCTGATTTTCAGAGGATTTTCGAGAGACAAATTCTTATGTCATAGGTCATTTATGCTTATGCTTAACAATAACAGTGAAAAATGCATGGAGTCCAATTTAAAACATTTTGGTTTTTTTTCCTTGGAGGCTATTATCACCGCGGTGCTGCATTTGATGTCAATGTCATCTTTACAGAGAATTCACCCTTTCTCTCGCCGACACGGCGTAAAGAAACCACCAATCAATTAAGCAGTCAATCAGTGAATCAATAAATCAATTAATCACCCTTTTTGGCCAGCTACATGTTCTGCAAAGTATCTCGAGTCAACATATTACTCAAAGGATATGTGTGAATATAGGCAATTGTGGTACTGTTTAAAAGAAAGTGTTTAGCACCCAGTCCATTAAGTTATCCGCTTATCTGTAAAGTCCGTTTGCGCGCAATGTCCTCACAGTGCCCCCCCCCCCCCCCCCCTCCCCCTCTCAGCAGTTCTGTCTTTGGACCGGAAGTGAGATAAACCAGACGCGTTCGGTTGTCTGGGTGCACAGTCCCGCGCCAGTAGACCGGAAGTAACCTTAGCACACACTCTGTGTGACACTAGCAGCCCACAGTGGATACCTGCATAGTGATATTTTGTTCGGAGTTTGTCTGTTTGTTTGTTTGTTTGTTTATTTATTTATTTATATATCTATCGATCTTTTTTATATATTTATTTTTGCACGAATAAGAAATATTGGGAATGTGATAAGTAATACGTAGAGGGGTGTGTAGCCTGGGAGTGTACGCTGTGTGCGTGTGTGTGTGTGTGTGTGTGTGTGTGTGTGTGTGTGTGTGTGTGTGTGTGTGTGTGTGTGTGTGTGAAGGTGTGTGTGAAGGTGTGTGTGAAGGTGTGTGTGAAGGTGTGTGTGAAGGTGTGTGTGAAGATGTGTGTGCGTGTGAAAATGTGTGAGGTCAGTGTGTGTGTGAGTGAGTGAATACAGTGGGGCTCGTTAATATGGCCATGAGGTGACTGGCACACATTCAATCACTGCACATGACGTGTCCAGGCAGGCTGAGCCAATCACATTAGATGGCCGCCTGTGTCCGGTGTTGGGCATCCCTTCTTGGAGTAGTCATGGGTGATGATTGTCAGTGACATTTGAGAAAGAGCAGATTGACAACTAGGGCGTTACTCTATGGGGTAGGGGGAACCTGAATGCCTGGAAGCACTGAATGCTTGCCACTTTTCGGTCAGGGATGACTAGCTGAAATGATTCATATTGCTTGTTTGTTGGGGTTTTACGTCCTAGCAACATGTATAGTCATATCAGGAGGTATTGATTCATAAGGAGATAACCAACCACTTGTGGTGAACTAATAGAAGCCTCGAAAATCTTAATTCGATAATTTTGAGTTTCTGCCATGTTTTTAAAAGTAGATATATATATTAGGTTATTATATTATAATCCATTTTTTAAAGTTTGAAGTATATTTTGCTTTAGACGGTCAAGTTTGGAGATATTTGCAATATTATTTTTGGGGTGCACATTGAAGTGTTGTTGGGCAGAAGCTTTGTTTATTCGTTTTCAAGTGTAGGAGCACTGACATGTGTGCCCCAGTATCTAATTTTGATATGTAGTATCAAATCTCTGTCAGTGTTTTGGTTTAATAAATTTGATGCTTTCATTGTAGTCCTTTAAATGTAGCCTTTCCTGGGGTTAAATTAACTATGTCAAAACAATAGCGATAGTAGACCTAATGGTCATTATGATTGTAATAGTGATGGTTTTACTGTCCGCTAAAATTGGAAGTGTTGGGTTGGTCTAGTTTTAAAGCAGGGTAGTTGTAGCTGATTTAATATGCGACGCCTGGGAAATGGAATTGAACACATGCTTGCTGTTGCCTCTGGTGTCACAATTAAGCAGTTGCCCTCTTGTGTTATGAGTTTCTAAATGAGTAGTGATACTTTTTCTGCCCAGAACGCCGTTCTTGGCGCAGTAAACCTGGCAGACTCCAATGGGGGATTCACTAATTGACTCCGTGTCAGCAGCAAGTCGTCGACTGTTTAAGTAAGTGGGTGAACTAACTTGTAGAGCCTCCCCTGAAAGCACCAGCGGCCCCGGACATCGGTGTCTGAAGCCTCTGTGAGCACTGCCGTAATGACGCCAGTCCTGCCTTCATCTCCTGAACTTAACACATAAAAGGGAAGAAGAAGAAGAAGAAGAAGAAGAAGAAGAAGAAGTGCAGTATCAATCCCGCCTCCTGATAGTGACACTGCAGGTGTGATGTCTGGGGTGAGGATGTGGGGTGGGGTGGAGTGGGGTTGTGAGCAGTAGTACAGAACTGGACCATTTGATTCGGGATGTGTCCAGTAGCGAATACTAGCGCCGCGCGCATCTTGCGCCGCATCTGGTTTACACAGCAGTCACCAGCCATATTCAGCACTATTAGTGTTGTTAGTAAATACTCGGGTGATATCGCTGTCCTAAGTAGGATTTACTAACGTGTCCAGTGTTATTGTTTGTTTGTTTGTTTGTTTGTTGTTGTTTTACCTCCTAGCAACATCTAAGGTCATATCAGGACGGATACCGACTTGTGACAGTACACACTCATGGCGATTTTATAGTGCTGCCCCACTGGGAAATCAGGCCGCCGGCACCATGACCCGATATCCCACTCAGTCACATTATCCTGACACCGAGCTAACCAGCCTGTCCAGTGTTATGAATATGGCGGGGCACTGTTGTTGTCCTGGTAATCCCTATCAACATTTTCCTATGGAGTCTGCGCAGTGAGCTGCTATCCATAACGATAGTTCTCCCACTGCCGTCAAAGGGGAGGAGGAGGAGGAGGAGGAGGAGGAGGAGGAGGAGGAGGAGGAGGAGGAGGAGGAGGAACAACAAATCGTGTATTAGATGGAATTGTGATATTGAGAACAGGATGGTCGCTAGAATCTGGAACGAGTTAGGGCATTATGAGTTGTGGTAATAATAGTGAAACGAATTACGTAATAGACTAATGTAATATTCACGCGGTACCTTCAAATTTTAGCATTTGTTCCTATGTGGCCGATAAGGTGCTTGTTAGCCGCGAACTCTGAGTATGACCATTCTGATCGGATAGCACTAGCAGCTGAAGCCTATTCTTAGCTAAAACTAAAGAAGTGACACCAGGCCATGCAAATGTTTAGTAAGTGGTGCTAATAATAAGTAGTGCAGTTTCTATGGTGATAACCGCTTCTGCTTATAACTTTCTTTATCGGAATGTAAAAACTCGAATGGGAATGGGAATGATAACATCAGGGAACCGTGAAAACTAGTCTCACACACGTGAGGTGTGCTAATCCCGGACAGGGCACAATCAGATTATACCCGAGACCATTCTCGGGTGTCTGATTATATTCGCACTACTGTCGGCTTAGTGAGAAGGGGGATACAGGGGAGGGGGAGTTGGGGGGGGGGGGGGCTGAGCTAGCATATCAACTCACTGACAATACCACGAGAGCTCGCCTGTGTGCAAACCGGATGAGATGACCCAGCGGTACAGTGTCAGTTTGCCGTGCGGGAGGACAAGAGTTCGATCCCCAATGAGGACTGACTGACCGATGAGGTATGGTGGAGAAGGCAGCCCATCCCATCAGATGATGGGTGAAGAGTTTGTGAGGCAGGGCCCATGTGACTGCGACTGCATAGTGTGACGGGGGGGGGGGGGGTCCTAATGAAATACACAAACCCAGCATCGCCACAGGCAATAGGCACTCATCACAACACTCCTATCTAATTAATCACCCTCCCCTCACACCCCACACACACCTCCCCTCACACCCAGGGACGACGTCATCCCGGTAGTCGTGGCCTCCGTTACCGTCATGCACTGCGCCTAAATGTGATTTGACATTGATCCAGGATCTCTGATAATATGTGTCAGGCTCGCATCAGGATGGACCTAACTGCACAGACACACATACACACAGTTCCCTGTTAATGGTAATAATGTCTGAACAGGAAACACTGATATTGACACCACCTTCTCAGGTAATATTTATAAGCAGGGATGAAAGATCTCCGCGATTTCGCGGATTTCCGGGATTTTTCCTGTAGCTATAAGTGTATACTAATATGTTGCGCCCTTCCTGATATGACCTTAGATGTTGCCAGGATGTAAAACTCCAACAACCAACCAACCAATACGTTATTTCACGCTGCAGCACCATCAGCGTATACTAATATGTGGTGCAAACGACGCAGCAGGGTCAGCGTATACCGATATGTGGTGCAAACGCCGCAGCACTAGCACCGTATACTACTTATACATGCTTCAAATGGCGCAGCACTATCAGTGTATACCAATATGTATGAAATCCGACTTCCGGGAATTTTCAGCGATTCCGGGAATTTTCAGCGATTCCCTGACAATGCCAATGCTAAGCCTATGGGAGAATATCAGCATTTCCGCTTTTTTTCCCAGAGACCACTTTCATCCCTGTATAAGCGAACGTACGGGATGGCCGAATCGGTAAAAGCACTCGCTGGCCATACCATGCAGCAGGTCGTCAGGTCGAATCGCAGCTGAGTTAAATCGATGACATGAAATTGATACCTGTCATTACCTAGCTTGGCGTTCAGCATTAATAGGATATGGCATGGACTGGTTTGCTCAGTATCATGAGTAGGATATTGGGTCATGGTGCCAACAGCCCAAGGGGGCAGCACTATCAAGTCGCCATGAGTGTGCAGTCACATCCGGTTCCTGTCTTGATATGACCTTAGATGTTGCTAGGATGTAAAATGTTTAATGTAAATAGCATGCATAACCTCCCAACAGTAACACCAAAGCAAAGCATCAACCAATTTTGGAATTCCTGGACTGTGTCATTATATGTATTGGATAATCATACCAATGCTAATGGAAGCAAGGAGACCTATCCGCTAGGTCGGAGTAAGCTATAAACTGTCCCCATATTGTGTTAGATAGGGGGGGTGAGTGGTGGTAATTTTACGTCATGTCGGTAGCAAACGCTTTATCTACACAGCGGCGGAGTGCATGCACGTAACCGTTATGAGCAGAATAAACAATCACTAACAAGAATAATCTACAGCAGAAAATTAATTTGTCACGTTGGCTTCATTTAAAAAATAAATTTATATGTGTAGTTTGGCAAGAACAGGAGAAACTGGTTGCAAAATCATATGTGGTGCCCCCACGACTCCCCAGGATAAGAGATTGATGATACTTCATTGGTTACACACACACACACACATACACATACACATACACATACACATACACATACACATACACATACACATACACTACATACACACACACACGCACACACACACACACACACACACACACACACACACACACACACACACACACACACACACACACACACGATGTTGCTAGGACATTTCTAAATTCAATGTAGTGGTGGCTTCTAGTTCTACTTCTAGGGTACTTTTAAGATTACATGATTACTTTGCAATTTATACAAAAGCACCTGACTTTGTGCTGTTCAATTCTTCCGGTTGAAACCTTTGATTTTATATATAACTCAATCTCGTTTATTTTCATACACTTAGTTTTACGCTTAGATCTCTTCATAGCAATATTGGGTCGTTGGTTTTATTGGTGGTGTCTCGGAAATATTTTACGTAGTTGTGTGAAGCTGATTGTGTAAACCAGGTTATGGTATTCTGTGGAATTGTAGACGGCCTAAAGCCCCCCCCCCCCTCCCCTCCCCTCCCCTCCCTCCTCCCCTCCCCCCCCCCTCCCCTCCCCTCCCCCTCCCCTCTCCCTCCTCCCCCTCCCCTCCCCTTCCCTTCCCTTCCCTCTCCCTCTCCCTCCTCCCTCTCCCTCTCCCTCTCCCTCTCCCTCTCCCTCTCCCTCTCCCTCTCCCTCTCCCTCTCCCTCTCCCTCTCCCTCTCCCTCTCCCTCTCCCTCTCCCTCTCCCTCTCCCCTCTCCCTCTCCCTCTCTCCCTCTCCCTCTCCCTCTCCCTCTCCCTCTGTTCCTGGTTTCCTCAGCTCCTCAGCTCCACGATCTAAGGCTTTGCGTTGACAAATGGCATTAGGACCACAGTGGCACCGCCTACCTACACCATTAACCTCGGTGTTTGTTGTGTTGGATAAGGTCCGGGGCTTCTTCCGCCTGGGCCCGACTCTACACACATCTACTTCTTTGATCTGTCTTTAATGAGAGTAATGCGCCTGCTCTTTCATGGAAGTAATCTAGGACATGTACAGTTTGGTAACCATCAAAACTTTCCAGTTATGTTGTATATAATATATCAATAAGTGTGAGTTCAGCTAGTACTATTGGATTTCAACGTGGTCTACACGTGAAAGTCGTGAATAGGTTAATACCACAACATCCGTATTTGTTCATGTTAGCCAAGAGATGCTAAATACAGTATAATCTCTCTAACCGACCACCTCCACAGATCGACCAATGACTCCTTAAGCAGAGTACCTCCCTAAATGGACCATTAAAAGTTGGTTCCAATGTCGATCGATTTAGAGGGGTTTTACTGTAGTCCTCAAGGCTCTGTGGCGTTTTGTCTAGACTAAGAAAAGTAAGATAAGTATCATTATGAGTAGATACAATATTCTCCTCCAGTATGGTGTGGATGACGGCCATATTTAAACCCAAAACAAAAACTGCTTATGTGTGAATCCACTGTAAACAAGCTCTGTTGGTTTTAGCGAGCAGTGCCTTATCTATATTGACATAGAGTTGATGAACTGCGACAGGTTCCCACCATACCAAGATGGCGGCCACAGGATTCTCACCATTCAACTTTTAAAGTATATTATTAACCCACATGATTTCATCAATTCTGCACTTTAAAATGAATGCCCTATGATAGCTAAATATTTTAGCAACATATTCAGCATATTACTATTAGATTCTGAATTCATGTGGTTATGTCCATAACGCAGCCAACCAACATTTTTCCTATAGAGTTGACAATCGAGACCCGTGAAAGTAACTATGGTGCAGTGCTTTCATCTATATTCTACCGCTTGAAATTACCGATCACACATGAAGTAGTTTACTCTCAAGCCATTTCCAACAGCACGAGTGCCATTCAGAATGCAATATAAACTTTAGCCCAGTTTAGTTGGTTGTTAGGGTTTTACATCCTGGCAACATCTAGGGTCATATCAGGACGAGTACTGACTTGTGACAGTGCACACTTATGACGACTTTATAGTGCTGCCCACTGGAAAATCAGGCTGTTGGCACAATGACCCAATATCCCACTCAGTCACATTATCCTGACACTGAGCTAACCAGACCTCGCCCTATTCTATTAATTCAGAGCACCGGTCTAGGAAGCAGCAAGTGTCAATTTGATAAGTCATTGGTTTGTCTCGACCTGGAACCGAACTCCCGATTTCGCGCATACGAGGCCCGCGCTCTATCGATTCGGCAAGCGCGCCCGATAGTCCAGCTAAAGCTAGGATTCCTTACACGTGGTATGCGGCGTGCGGCATGCAGCATGCGGTATGCGAATGGGAAGATTCCTTCTACACGGCATGTGGCATGCGGCACACGACTGGCTATATTTAAAACTCTATATGACCAAATATTGCATTTATATCTAGGTACCTTTTTGTACATCACATGGGGGTTCCTACCTTTATTATAACCAAATTATAGATAAGTATTCATATTTCTGTGCATATGGTAGCATTTTTAGCTTTCCCATAACCGTCAGTCTCCCGATTTGGACGGTCCTAACATCCTAAACTGAGCCATGTTAGGACCGTCCTTTTCGGTCAACAAAACCATTATTTTGTCTTTATGTGTGCTCTTTCTACTCGTGGGGGTTCCTACCTTTATTATAACCAAATTATAGATAAGTATTAATATTTTAGTGGCTCTGGTAGCATTTTTAGCAACCCGAACCCCCACCACCACCACTACCATATGTTTCCACTCAGCAGCCTTGGAGACTGCTTCCTAACAGGTCCGCGCTCCACCTTGTCCTGGCTGTCCGTAATTATCAGTCGCCTCCTCCAGCCTTATATCAATGGACAAATGCGACTGATGCTTTTCTATTCGCACCACCCTGTCCCGGCTGTCCGTAATTATCAGTCGCCTCCTCCAGCCTTATATCAATGGACAAATGCGACTGATGCTTTTCTATTCGCACCCCCGTGTCGCATGCCGCATGCCGGACCGATCGCTACAGGGACCGATCGAGTTGTCGCATTCGCATTCGCATTCGCATACCGCATGTAAGGGTTGCAGCCCATTGACTTCAAGGCGTTTCGATTTTTTGCCGCATTCGCATTCGCAGATCGCATACCGCGTGTAAGGAATCTCAGCTTAAAGGGGCTGTCACATTAGGGTTTTTTGCGGGAGCGTATGGCGGCGTAAGCGCGTTACGTCATATACGTCGGCATACGCCGTATACGCTACTCATACGCTACGCATACGCTACTCATACGCTACTCATACGCCGCCAGATGCCGGCGTATGTGAAGCGTATGAGGCATACGCCACCAATACGCTTTCATAAATCCGTTCGTCCAAATTTTTTTGTGCATGCTCAAAAAAACTCGACCTATGGCCCATACTGTCAAAAAATGTCACAGCACGCTCCCATACGCTCCTCGTACGCTCCTCGTAGGTTCCACATACGCTCAAAACCACCCGAAAGGTCACCAAATGTCATCATAGGCCGGCACGCGCAGGACCTACGTAGGTTTTCAATACGCTCCCGCCATACGCCGTAATGTGACAGGGCCTTTAGTGCTAAACGCCCACATAGTGACTCCTCCTGACAGGACAGGGGGCTGTTTGAGACTACAGTAGCGTATGTCATTTACATTGCCACTGCGTATGGCGGGAGCGTATTGAAAACCTACGTAGGTCCTGCGCGTGCCAGCCTATGATGACATTTGGTGACCTTTTGGGTGGTTTTGAGCGTATGTGGAACCTATGAGGAGCGTATGGGAGCGTGCTGTGACATTTTTTGACAGTATGGGCCATACGCCCTCATAGGTCGAGTTTTTTTTAGCATGCACAAACAAATTTGGACGGACGGATTTATGAAAGCGTATGGCGGCGTATGCCTCATACGCTTCACATACGCCGGCATCTGGCGGCGTATGAGTAGCGTATGCGTAGCTTATGAGTAGCGTATACGGCGTATGCCGACGTATATGACGTAACGCGCTTACGCCGCCATACGCTCCCGCAAAAAACCCTAATGTGACAGCCCCTTAAGCGTCAAAGAGTACATTTTGAACATTGAACAAATTGAAAGATTTTAGTACTTCTAGTACAGAATGTATGAATATATGCAGAGGTATGCTAAAATGAACCAATGACCAGCGCCGCGTTCATCTCAGAAATTTGTCCAAAACGAAGCTCTCCGTCGCTAGCCTAGCTAGGCCTCGATGCTGATCCAAACTCGCCTGCCGTGATGTTTTTCGCAGGCTAGAATAACAATCTATTCCCACTTTTGCGCGCACCAGCCACCCACCCGCCGGTTTGCATTAGAGCGCTAACAAGATGCTGGGCTCTCGTGATTGTCACCGGTTTATTGTCAGTTTGGCGTCGACTGCCTGTGTGCCTTAAAGTTGCATAGTCCGATGAAGCATCCAATTTTCAAAACCAAAACAAGTATCTAGATTTGGTTCTACATATATAACTTAGATATTAGTGCACTTATTAAGCATGTGTTGCCACATAGAAGGGAACACTGAGCCAATTTAATAAAAACCTGCTACTGCAGAAGCCTATGGAGTTTTGGTGTGCTTGTCAAAACTAATTTGACATGTCTGCACTTCAAATATCTCAAAAGTTAGCCCTTTAAAATATAAGTTACTTTAAACCAAAGTTAGATAAATTATAACAATCAATTCAATATAGATACTGGGTTGTTTGTAACCTTACAGCGGTTACCGGTTGCAGAACTGCAACATTATAGAGAGGCTCTGATAAATCGGCCCAATCTTTGGTTGAAGAATAATCTTCTGGTGGGGCGGTTGTAGAAGCTGGGGGATGTCTTTACAATGATTAAACGACGAGTCGTTGGGGCGGTCCAGAATCTCCGGCCTGGCGGTAGCACAGCAATTGTATCCAGCAGACAGCAGCAAGGATTTCCGAGGAAGGGCGGGTAAAGATGGGTCCAGCGGGTCCAGCAACGAGAAGAAAGCGAGAGAAATCGAAAGGTAAGGGCCCCACCCAACACACAACTCCCCTGGTCAGGGGGAGGAGTATGCCTGGGAGGGGGAAAAAAGGGTAGAGTCTAGGAAAGAGAAATGAGGAGAGTTGAGTCAAAGGACCGTGTCTATTTGCTCGATGGCAACCATCCAGCGAGCCAAAGACACGGACAGAGTATGGGTAGAAAGTGAAATGCTCCCCCTCCTGGAACTCTTTTCAGACATCAAGGAAGAAGGAGCAAGGCCAGCGGAGAGGAGATAGAGAGAGGTGTGGACGAAGCGCGGTCCGGATAGCAAGTGAATTCAATATATTTATCTCAGTAAAAATGGAGAAACTCAAAACCATCGGAATATGCATTATTCCTTAATTTCATTGAGCCTGAGTTCGGTGCATTGGTTACGCCCTGTGACGTTGTAGGTGGTCCCACCCCCTCCCCCACCACCGTTTCGAACCTCCCCCCCCCCCCCCCCCCCCCGCCCCATATCCTCCCTTAGCGACCACACTCACAGCGCGGTTAAATGGCGGTTACCTGCCTTGGTGGCGGTGGTGTGTTATATAGTTTATTTGTCGGGGTTTTACGTCCTGACAACATTTAGGGTGATGTCAAGAGGGGTACCGACTTGTGACAGTGAGCACTTATAGTGCTTCCCCACAGGAAATCCGGACTACTGGTACCATACCCGATATCCTACTCACATTATCTTGATACTGAGCAAGCCACTCATTTTCCTGTCCTATTATTAATGCCGAGCACCAGGCCACGTAGCGACAAGTATCAATTTTGTACGTCATTAGTTTGACTCGGCCGGGCTTTGAACCCACGACCTGCCGCACGGGAAACCAGCCAAGCGCCTTCCGGTAGATGGCGGATGTAATAACCAACCAACACAAGGCGCTCAGTGCTTTATCGTAAAATAAGTCACTGATATAAAAGTTACGCCTAATGTCGGCGATTTGCACGCGCGATAAGTGTCGGTGCACGTGCATAATGTCGGGCCTCCCAACACGTCGCCGCCGCGCACCGGCCTCCCGCCGCGCGGAACGCCCATGTGACACACCCACGTGACACGGCCGGGGCAGACGAGACAGATTGTAGAGCGCGTTGCAACCCGACCCGCCCGTGCGGCTGACCCCGGGGTGAAGGGTCAAGGGTCGCCACGGTCCGCGTGAAGAGGGCGCTGAGGCACTCTGGTACTGCCCCTGTCTGAGAAGCAGGCTATCTGGTCCTCACAGAAGGTTACTGCAGAATGTATGTGTTTTGCTTACCGCTACTACATGTTTCTAGGACGTAAAACCACTACAACAGTAACATCAATAACAATACCAACATCATTGGATTTGGAGACACGCGCACTCCGTTACTAAACTCCTGCAACTTTGATATTCTCATCATGAATGTGGTTTTTGTTGCCAATAACATGTAACATAGTATTTACCAGTCGGTCTCATAAGGTTTTGTTTGGATTATTCACATGCCCACGCTATATAATTAATTACACTTCGATGATTCATTAAGGAAGTCCAGTTATTTCCGACTGTGTTAACCAACTAGTCATACTCCTTTGAACTCTTGTATACCAGACGGATGCAGGTATTGCAGGTATAGCAATACCTCAGGGAGTTTGATGCCCCTGCCCTGCAGAGTTGTAAACCACTGCGTTGTGGTTCCGGTTCTTGACAGGCTCGGAAGCAGTCTTCATGAGAAATATGATTGTTTGTTTGTTTGTTGTTGTTTTACGTCCTAACAACATCTAAGGTCATATCAGGAGAAATATGAAGAATGGGACAGTGCAAACATGTAGGTTTATGTGGCGGACCTGTTAGGAAGCAGTCTTCATGAGAAATATGATTGTTTGTTTGTTTGTTGTTGTTTTACGTCCTAACAACATCTAAGGTCATATCAGGAGAAATATGAAGAATGGGACAGTGCAAACATGTAAGTTTATGCGGCGGACCTGTTAGGAAGCAGTCTTCATGAGAAATATGATTGTTTGTTTGTTTGTTGTTGTTTTACGTCCTAACAACATCTAAGGTCATATCAGGAGAAATATGAAGAATGGGACAGTGCAAACATGTAGGTTTATGCGGCGGACCTGTTAGGAAGCAGTCTTCATGAGAAATATGATTGTTTGTTTGTTTGTTGTTGTTTTACGTCCTAACAACATCTAAGGTCATATCAGGAGAAATATGAAGAATGGGACAGTGCAAACATGTAGGTTTATGCGGCGGACCTGTTAGGAAGCAGTCTTCATGAGAAATATGAAGAATGGGACGGTGCAAACATGGCTCAGTTTAGCTTGCTTTGAGGGATGTTAGGACCGTCCCAAATATGAAGACTGCTTCCTAACAGGTCCGCCGCATAAACCTACATGTTTGCACCGTCCCATTCTTCATATTTCTCATGAAGACTGCTTCCTAACAGGTCCGCCGCATAAACCTACATGTTTGCACCGTCCCATTCTTCATATTTCTCATTTCTGTGTTTCTGTGTGTGTGTACTTTTTATATACTTCACTGCATAACGCATTACGCAATACGCATTACGCGTATATGGAATGCTGGCATTCGCATAACGCGTAACGCATTACGCGTATATGGAATGCAGCCTTTAGGGAGCAAACCCTAAACAGAAAACCATGTCACTGTGGCAGCATTAAGGGCGGTTGATGTATGGAACTCCCAACATCTCCCGACCAGCCACTGCAGGGACAAATAGTTTTGTGCCTGTCTTGACATGTTCTTGCCGATGTGAAACCTCTATTTGCTCCCCGAGAGAGTGTCGCTGGTAACTTGCAAAAGCCAGCAGCACTTCAACACTTTTGCAGGCAGCTTTCATGAAATGTACATTAAGACCGAATTAAGAGAGCTAAATGGAGAGCGGCAGTCAAGTAATGAAAGCAGTCTTTGTCGCTTCGCGACCGACAGCATGATGATGATACCAGACGGGATGGTCAAATGAGTTGAGCGTTCGTCTCCCGTTTTGGTAGATCGAGTCAAACAATGACTAAGACCGACTCATGGATGCAACTCTCACAGCAGAGAGCTAAATGGAGAGCGGCAGTCAATTAATGAAAGCAGTCTTTGTCGCTTCGCGATCGACAGCATGATGATGATGATACCAGACGGGATGGGCAAATGAGTTGAGCGTTCGTCTCCCGTTTTGGTAGATCGAGTCAAACAATGACTTAAAAATTTATACTTGTCGTTTTCTAGCCAGGCCCTTGGCATTAATAGGATATGGCAAGGACTGGTTGGCTCAGTGTCGGGATAATGTGACTGAGTGGGATATCAGGTCATGCTGCTGGTGGCCTATAAAGTTGCCATGAGTGCGCAGTCACAAGTCGGTAGCCGACCTTGTATGACCTCAGATGTTGCCAGGACGTAAAAATTCCAACAACAAACCAACAAACCACCCTTATGATCCGTGTAACCGCTCACGCTGCAAACAAGAGAGATGAGTGTGGGAGCGTTGACTGGTGGGTGTTATTGCGGTCATGGTTGGGTGATTAAGGCTGAGGGTACATAATGCACGTGGTTTTTTGTTAGCACCCACTGAGTGAGCAACGCCCAAGTGCAGGAGTGAGCAACGCCCAAGTGCAGGAACTATCTTTTGAGAGCTCGGAAATGGTGCAGTTGATGGCAGTGTTTTGGATCCATGTGTAGGGTGGGGGTGGGGGTAAATTTCTTCAAATTCCGCAAAGTAATTCGGAATTTCTGAGCACCACTTGACAAATAACTCTCTAACATGTTCTATTCAATTTGCTCAGTAGTCCCTTCTATGCGCCAACAAATGCTTAATAAATCCAGCAGTATCAGTTAAGTCCACCAGTTAGATATGTAGAATAAAATCTAGATAATTGTTTGGGTTTTGAATATGTGATCCATTCATCGGACAAGTGCGTCATTTGAGGGTAAATATTTAATCTTCATATCACTGGTGTTCCAGCCAGACATAATCACTTTTTTTCAAAAATTGCATATCATAGTGAAAAGTACGGATTTAAGTAAAATATACCAGATTTGTTGGAATGACAGTTGGACAATTATTGGGAGAGTATAGGCAGACTTCATATGTATGTGTGTGTGTGGGGGGGGGGGGGGGGGGGAGATCGGGGAGGGAGGTGGGGAGGGGATTGAGCTGATGTAGTTACCACCGGCGGGTATCCACATATTCAGCACCACCCGGGTTTCTTCAATGAGCCTTCTTTATTAAATATAAAGCAATGGTAGCTCGGGCCTCGGTTTGGAGGCAAGTCTACGCGCCAATACAGGTCACTGCAACGCAGGGGCCGAGCCCACCAGTAACCCTATACTTGTTGTGCGATTCGAGGGTGGGGTGGGGTGGGGTGGGGTGGGGATGGGGGTGGGGACACAAGAGGGCAGTGGGACCTGAGCCCACAGGTAGGTATTGTACGTGTAGCTGCAAGCAGCCATGTATATTCAGCATGTCTTCAAGTGACCAATTTCATATGACGTCAGCACGTGTATCTAGGTCAGTGCGCACGTCTCTTGGCTGGAGGACAACATCCGGTCACACTGCAAACTCAATGGCTATGAGCAATCTTCATAGAGAAAAAGTTAAATATCTCTAAAACCCCACCACCTGGAAACAAACTGATTGGAATACACATAGAAAACATGTTTACCAAAAGGATTATATTAAATTGATACGGTTAGGGTTCTGGATTTATATTAATTTTTAATAAAACTTACGTTTTCCACTGCGCGTACCGGCAAACTGCCTGCGAAGGGTAAAACACGGCAGTGATGTGTGCTGCAGCAATGCTATGTCTATGCGGAGCCCGTCCTGATATGACCTTAGATGTTGCTAGGACGTAAAACAACAAACAACAAACTATGTGGAGCATTTATTTTTGTAAAATAAATTTAAAAGCTTTCATTGGATCGATTAAAAATATCTTAATGCACGATTGAAGAGGAAGATCTGAAGTATTTAATGTAACCTAAGAGCAATTTACGCTGAAAGAATTAAAAACAGGGATAATAGTGAAAGTTGGGATATTCTGAGTGTCAGTGCCAGTATTATTAGCCTTACCAGATCATGGCCTCAAAAACTATTTTCGCAAAATAAATTCAAGAACTTCCAATTGGCTGATAAAAAAAAACCTGAATGTGAAATTGTAGAGAAAGATCTGAACTATTTAATAGAATCAAGATAAATTTGCTTTCAAGGCACCAAAAATCACAAATTACTGTGATAGTTAGGGTGGTTTTAATGTTGTCTCTATGCCTATGACAGCGCGTTGTGAGCGCAAAAAGCCTACCGGCAAATTCAGTGCATTGTCAATGGCCGTGAGCAATCTTCATACAGAAAAAGTGAAATATCTCTAAAACCACACCACCTAGAAACAAACTGCTTGGAATACATATAGAAAACATATTCAATGAATAGATTATATTCAATGAATAGATTATATTAAATTTATATGGTTAGGGTTCTGGATTTTTATTAATTTTGAATAAAATAAAAGTTTTGCACTGCGCGTACTGGCAAACTCAATGGCATTGTGCATTCGTTCTGCAGCCGAGCTGCGCGCGCATACATGATGTTTACAAACATTGAAAGGGGTCTATAGACTACATCACGGTTCCAGCGGCGTGGTGCATTGTGGGATGTGTCCGAGCAAAACAAGCCCCCCAAAAGCACATGGCACATGCTAATACACTGGGTGCAGCTATGAAATGTGCTAGTTTCAGCTCATCTCAGCTCTTGTTTGAAACATAGAATACTAACTAAAAAAATATATATAATAAATTAAGATAATTAATCTTCTATCCAGCATTGCATTTACATCAATATAATCAGCACATCTTATGCCATGTGCATTTAGATTTAGAAAGATCTAGGCACTCAGACTAGTGTTAGAGCCATAGCCAGAGTACTCAATGCATTCTCAATGGCAGTGAGTAATCTCCATAGAGAAAAGGTAAAATATTGATAAAACCACACCACCTAGGCACAAACCACTTGGAACATATATAGAAAACATGTTTAGCAAAAGGATTATATTAAATTGATACGGTTAGGGTTTTGGATTTCTATTAATTTTGAATAAAACTGACATTTTTCAATGCGCGTATCGGTGAACTCAATGGCCGTACACCTTTGCTTTGCTCCCAAGGCCGTTTTCAGCGCATGCGCAGTCGGAACCGTGATGTAGTCAATTGGTGTAAATGTGAAGTGCCCTTTGGGATAGGGCACATAGATGTCTGGTTTGTTGTAATGTCGCGAAATAGCGACCCATTTCAAAGAAACAAAGAAACAAAGAAACAAAGAAACAAAGAAAGGGGGAAAAAAGAAGAAAAAAAAAAAAAATTACAGGTGTACATTTAGCCTACCTCTATGTATCCTGCTTTCCATTAACCCGAAGGACATGCGCTGTGTTTTATGCTAAATATTTGTTTCAGTTGCCTTTTCTATAATTTGCTCTTTAATGCAACATGCGCCTATGGGATGATTTACGACTTTTAGATACATGGCTGTTGAGGGGAGAGATTTGAATCAGGGCCTGTCTGCCTGCATCTTGCACTGTGAGACCACACAGCTTGAAACTGATAGAAGGGACGGTAACTAATGGTAGGTGTCCGGTGATTAGTGACATCCTATTAAGACGGGGCCGCTCTACTCGGCTATGTTGTTGTCTTGTGTGCGCAGTGCATATTATTGTGAGGTGTACCTACCTCCAGTCACGCGACCTGTACTTAATGAGCTCACAATTGCATTAGTTTTGGAATGACCTTTGTGGACTCTAATATCGTCACCGGTTCATGTTGATGCCGGTCTATTGTTGGTTCTGCGATCGTATGCAGCCGGCGAATCTTTAATAAAGCGAGCACCCAGGTGAGGAGGGTAGGTGTGAGGGCACACGTGTAGCTTGTTTGCTAGGCACAGCCTGTTCGCACCTGGCAACGTGACGCCTATTTAGTAAATGAAGTAGATCACTTACCTCCAGAGTGCCCCGACCCAGGGGTGTCTTTGTGTGTGGTGTGGTGTGTGTATGTGAGTGTATGTGTGACTGAGTGTGCGCGTGTGCGTGTGTGCGTGTGTGTGTTTGTTTGTGTGTTTGTGATTTTTTTAAAGTTTCTTTTGGGGGTTTTGGGGGTATTTTTTAGGCAGGGTGGGTGGGTAGAAGTTGTGATGGACCTGAGTAGTTGGGATGGTCTGCAACTAACTACGGTGGATTGCTGGACATGAGGGATGCATTACTGCCTGGAATGAGGGCAGAAGCTAAGGTTAATTATACGGCGGAGGCCTGACCCATCCCCTGGGGGCCTGGTGACCCCAAGTATCAACAGTCCCATAGAAATAGTGAAGCGCCAACCCAGCACTACCTGCATAGTAGCCATGTGTCCCAGACACAGACCATTGTGGTACTGGTGCTTACAGGACTATCTTAAGGGCAACTTGCTGTCTACATTGTATATATATGCGCTATGATAAGTAGGCCTCTCACGGAATGTCCTTTTTTTCCTCTTTTTTTGTTTGCTCCATTCTTTACATTGTTTCGAAAGTATAGTTTAGTTTATTTACCTATGCTTCTCTTGCGTGAAGCAAACAGTATATATGTCCGGCCTGTCCTTAGTTGCATAGTAATTGCTAGAAAAGAATTTGATAAGTTTGTTGGATTCAAAACTGTGCAAATACGAAAGTGGTGAAGCTTCATAGTATATAGATGATGACTTGCAGGGTAGAGCTGGTATCTTAATCTGGTTTTCAGACTTTTCAGCTAACCAACATCATGCAAAATAGAAATAGAAATCCGTGACGCCATTTTTATTTTTATGATTTTGGTTATTATTATTTCTGTTGTTGAATTCAAGTACATACTGTACTGCACCCTGTGTCTTGATGCAAATAAATACCTTGCACTATGTTGAGTACCTCTGCTATACACCATAGGCTGCTTGCTCCCCCATATTTAATGTTCAAAATGGGTGTGCTGCACACAATGCAGCATATTCCACTTCCTCATCATGTACAAACCAAATGTGATCGAGCCAATGGCTTGAAGACCAGTTTGACGGTGCTGACAAAATACGTATTCAGACGAATAATACATTTTTTTTAATTAACCAAAAACAAATGGGAGGATATGATTTTGAGGGTTGGATTTCTTGTCGCCATGTTGCCAATCGTGTTAGCTCTGTGCGGCATCTCTCCACCTGCACTACAGGAGTGTGAACTGTGAGTAATCATGTTGCAGTGAGAGCAGGAGGCCAGAGGTAACGTGAGGCGGACGTCTTGCGTGCAGTTTCACTCTTCTGTGCACTTTGTTATGTCCTGATTGGTTGATACAGTGATAGTGTGTAGGTGAAGGTGTGCCTGTCTGTTATATTAGAGGAAAATAGAGAAAGATGATTTTGTTGGTTGATAGTTGGAAGCTGTACGTCCTGGCAACATCCAAGGTCATATCAGGACGGCGTCCGACTTGTGACAGTCCACACTCATGGTAACTTTATAGTGTTGTCCCACTGGGAAATTATGCCGGCGAATACCGGCACGTTACGGCACGTTACCGGCGCATTACCGGCGCGTCGGTACATAGCAACGTGTGAATGGAGGCGTCGGGCCGCGTCGAGGTTTTGCGCTTGCACAAAACTTTCGACGGGCCGCAAAGCACGTAAGCATGTTGGTGAGCGCATTACGGATGCGTTAGCAACATGTTGACACACGTTGGCGGCGCGCCGGCAGAACGCTGGCAGACCGTTGATCAACGTCGGTTAACGTTAGCTTTTTTTCCCCCAAAATGCGACCGTTCCGTCGGCGCGTCCGTAACGTCCCATCGACGGGTAGTGGGTGCGCTATTGGCGTTGCTCCAGTGTATCTCGGTGCATTGGACGTGTTGCCTGGACGCATTGGCGGCGGGTGTGGATGCGCTGCGGGCACGTCCTAACGTGTTGCTGGCGGGTATGTACGGGTTCACACAATACTAACACGATACCAACGTGCTGCCTCCATGCCGTAAATGCGCCGACAACACGCCAATAACACGCTACAGACACGCTAATAACACGCTACTAACGCGCCAATAACGCGCCTCCAACCCGCCACTAACACGCTGCGCCCCGTCGAACTTTCTCCCAAAACGCCGAAGAGTTGGCCGTGTGTCGACGGGTTGCAAATATTTTGCACATTGCCGGCACGCCGGGGGAAACGTCGTAGTGTGACAGGGCCTTTAGATTAAATGTGGAAATTGATTTGGTGAGCTTGTCTTTAAAACGTCAACTAGTTATAGGAAGGCGTTCCTCGTTGTGCGGCCGGATGCGGTAGAATGCAGGCTTCCCGTGCGGAAGGTCGGGAGTTTAATAGACGATATCACCGTTCCGAGTGTGCATGCGCTGAAAACGGCATTGGCAGCAAAGCAAAGGCATACAATGATTGAGTTTGCCGATACGTGTAGGGCAAAACTTCCATTTTATTCAAAATTAATAGAAATACATAACAATTTGGCACAAACATGGACGGAAGGATGCAATATAATAATATAATGAATATGTTTAAGACACAACTCTCCATAATTAAGCATTTTGAGCTAAGAAACATACAATTTCAGTCACTTTACAGGCTGATGTTTACATCACCATTGATTAGCCATAAGTAATTCTTGTTCTAAATGTTAAAATGTCAAATGTGTCAACAAAAACTTTTTAAAGAAATATATAACCAATATCTGATTAACCCTACTCATTTCCTATTTCTACATATGCCATTAACCATTGGATATAAATAAAAACATGAATAAAATAAGTAAAACTGACTCTGGCTATGGCTCTAACACTAGTCTGAGTGCCCAGATTTGTCTAAATCTAAATGCATATGGCATAAGATGTGCTGATTATATTGATGTAAATGCAATGCTGGATAAAAGATTAATATCTTAATTTATTAGATATATTTTTTTAGTTAGTGTTCTATGTTTCAAACAAGAGCTGAGATGAGCTGAAACTACCACATTCCATAACTGCACCCAGTGTATTAGCATGTGCCATGTGCTTCTCGTGGGTTTGTTTTGCTCTGACACATCCCACAATGCACCGCGTGGCTGGAACGGTGATGTAGTCTATTCCAGATCGAGTCAAACCAAGGACTTATCAAATTGATACTTGTCGCTTCCTAGTCTGGTGCTCGCCATTATTAGGATAGGGTAATGAATGGTTAGCTCAGTATCAGGATAATGTGACTGAGTAGGATACCATGGCATGGTGCCAGTTAGATTCAGCCTGTACTCACAGTACACGGGTGAATACCAGCCCTATATAAAAGCGGTCGAAAATACGGGGAAATGAAATGAGAGCCTAATTACACAATCTAAGAAGCAACACTTATTCTTGATATATATATATTCATATTTACTCGCTACCGTTGAGTTGAAAAATATAATAAAACGTATAGTTTAATAGAATTTTAAGATGAAATCGACGGCATTCCAATGCCGCCATCTTGGTCTTTTTGCATTCTCTCCCATTTCACCAACTCTGTGCTGATATAAGTACCCATTTGATACTGGAGGCAGGAATTCTACTTCCTGTTCCATACTAAAGCTATTTTCGCCCGTATTTACACAACATTGTCGTTCACCCGTGTACCACAAGTACAGGGTGAATCTTTTATCTAGGTGCCAGTGGCCTGGTCTCCCAGTGGATCAGCACTATTAAATCGATATGAGTGCGCACTGTCACAAGTCGTTACCGTGCTGATATGACCTTAGATGTTGCTAGGACGTAACCCACCCCCACCCCCACCCTCTCAACAAACAAACAATCCTGGTGATGCGCATGTCGATAGAGGGCGTGGCATGCGGCAGGCTGGGTGCATGCCCACGTGTGTGTGTGTTTGCGGCGAGCTGAGGGCGCCCATTAACTAATGACTTCGGGCGTGCTTTAAAGGCCCGCCACCCTGGAGGAGGAGGCCGGCTGTCAGCCCGCTCATTAGGCGTGATGCACCGCCCTCAATGTCGGATAAAAGTACCCGATAACGGCGTTTGTTTATGCCGTAAATCGGCGCGCCGAACCCGTCCCAGGTCTCCCCACTGCCACCCTGCCTTCTCACCCGCGTAAACACTGCACCGCCGCTATTTCCTCACACTGAGACCTAGCCTACCCTAGGCAGTCACGACGTCACGCGTGACCCAGCGCCCATATGTTGCACATATTGTGACTGGATGTGGCAAAATGAGAATGCGGTGGCTCTCCGTGTCCGATATTAGGCAGGGGAATGTGGTGAAGAGCATGCAGGGAATAGTTTGTTTGTTGTTGTTTTACGTCCTAGCAACATCTAAGGTCATATCAGGACGGGTACCGACTTGTGACAGTGCGCACTCATGGCGACTTTATAGTGCTGTCCCACTGGGAAACCAGGCTGCCGGCACCATGACCTGGTATCCCACTCAGTCACATTATCCTGACACTGAGCACACCAGTCCTTGCCATATCCTAATAATGCCGAGCGCCTGGCTAGGAAGCAACAAGTATCAATTTTAAAGTCATTGGTTTGACTCGACTGGGACTCGAACCCACGACCCCACGATCTACCAGCACGGGATACGGACGCTCTAACTCATTCGGCCATCCCGTCTGGTCTGGGGAATAGTGTATTGTACATACTTATATGTACCCATATGTCCTATTCATACGTACATAGATACATACGTACACACATACAAACTTACTTACATACATACATACATACATACATACATACATACATACATACATACATACATACATACATACATACATACTTACATACATACATACATACATACATACATACATATGCATACACATGCATACATACACATGCATGCATACACATGCATGCATACACATGCATGCATACACATGCATACATACACATGCATACATACACATGCATACATACACATGCATACATACACATGCATACATACATACATACATGCATACATACACATGCATACACATGCATATACATACATACATACATACACATACATACACATGCATACACACATACATACATACACACATACATACATACATACATACATACATACATACATACATACATACATACATACACACATACACACATACACACATACACACACACACTACACATATACTATACACACAGTGCTTAATTTAACTTATTGGTGTACTTTCGATAAATACTATAACTTATAAGCGCTTTAGCGAGCAGCGCAGATATGTGGACCTTGTGATACGCTACGGCCGTTCTGGGTTTAATAGTGTTGCTGTTCTGTAGTGTCAAACAAACATGTTGTGTTGGGTGTTTATTTTTAATCGCAAATAATCGGAATTGCTTATAATAGTAGTGTGACCTTTTGCCCTTGTCATACGAGTAGTTCGCCCATGTTTTTGACCCAGCCCCCATCTATCTGTCTGCCGCATCTTACAGTGACCCTCCACCTAAACCCCCAGGGCAGCCTTGGGCCGCTTATCAGACCACCCTGACGTCCCAACTGAACATAACCTGAGACGGGACATGATCGAGGTGACCACCGACTCCTGCCGACAACCGCTGCGTCTGGGCCCACGGCTCTACCAATTCGCCGATCTTTCCAGCTGGGGTTGGGTGTGCTCTTTGTTCCTTTAACAGGAGAACAAGGGCAACAACAAAACAAGAAATGTTAGCGAATGTCTGCTGTGGATCGTATGGTATTGTGTTTTTGTTGGTATGGTGATGACGGAGTTACTTCCACCCACCCACATCCCACATACATACCGCGTACAGCCTCGAGTTAGCAGGCTGGTGCCGACAGTAGCAGGGCTCTCTGGGATGGGATATAGTTTGGGGGGGGGGGGGGGGGGGGCGACATCCTCAACAGTTATCCGGGGTACTCGTACAGCAGGCAGCAGCAGTCTTAGCGTAATCTATTTCAGTCATACAATAGAAAGATGCATCCTCGACCAGCTGGGTAATTCCTGGTCACTTCATACCATATCTCGCGTTATAAATATCTATTTGAAAAGTGGCGGGTTTGGGAATGATCCCATTGTTAATGCTAGAAATAAGGCAACATTTCATCCGTATGGTGTACACAGTGCACGATGAACATCAATACAGCACGGCGGATTTTCCATTTGGAGTTTTACATCCTGGCAACATCTAAGGTCATATCAGGAAGGGTGCTGACTTGTGACAGTGCGCACTCATAGCGACTTTTATAGTGCTGTCCCACTGGGATACCAGGTACCATGACCTCATTCTCGATGTCGGACATCCGGGCACTTTTGGGGTTCACGGCCCGCGAAGGGTAAAACAAATGCTACTCCCATAGAAACAACATTAGAACTACCCTATCTATCACAGTGATTTCTGCTTTTTGGTGCTTTGAAAGCAAATTTCTCTTGTTTCTATTAAATAGTTCAGATCTTTCTCTATAATTTCATGTTCAGCTTTTTTTTTATCAGACAATTGGAAGTTCTTGAATATATTTGGCAAATATAGTTTTTGAGGCCATGATCTGGTAAGGTTAACACTGGCACTGACACTCAGAATATCCCAACTTTCACTATTATCTCTATTTTTAATAGTTTCAGAGAAAATTGCTCTTAGGTTAAATTAAATACCTCAGATCTTCCTCTTCAATCGCGCATTAAGATATTTTTAATCGATTCGATGAAAGTTTTTTAATTGATTTTACAAAAATAAATGCTCCCCATAGACATAGCATTGCCGCAGCACACATCACGGCGGTATTTTACCCTTCGCGGGCTACTTTCCGGGGTTGTGACGTCATGCCGACATCGAGAATATCCGACTCAGTCACATTATCCTGACACCGAGCCAACTAGTCCTTGTGTTAACCTCATAATGTTGTGTGCCTGGCTAGGAAGCAACGAGGATTAATGTTGTATGTCATTGGTTTGACTCGACCGGGATTTGAACTCCCGACTTTCTGCACGGGAGGCATGCGCTCTACCGATTCAGCGACCGTGTCCGGTCCCTTTACCATTTCTTTTCCATGTCGATTCCTGATATGACTAGGTGTTGCTAGGAAACCCAAACAGACATCCAAACAAACAGGGGGGCGGGGGGGGGGGGGTTAGTGGTGTAGGGTTAGTAGGTTGGTGTGACAGTTGACGCCGCCCAGCTGTGCCTAGTTGTCTGTTAACTAAGCGTTCCAATGGTTTGTTTTCCACGTGTTGAACGATGGCTACTGAGCCTCTCAGGGCGTGAGTAGACAAGCTGCAGGTGTGGGGTGTGGGGTGTGTGGTGCGTGTTCCAGGGAGACGCTTATTGATTTACTTTTCTTTGGTGTGGGTGTGAGTGTGACTGTCAAATAGCACACACTGCTCTGGGCACTATAACGCCCGCCCCAAATGAGCTGTATATATTACAGACGCACACAGAGATACACAGCAGGTAGACAGATAGCCACTGTACTGTGTTCACCTCAAGCAAATTACACAACCACTCTTTTTGATTCTCTAATGCCGAGTCTATGAACACGTCGCGCATGCTCGGTTGTATTTCTGGTGAGTGCATGTCATTGATTAATTCTGCAGGCGTCCTGATATGAGGCCATTTGTTTGCCACTCATATGGAGTAGACGGCGTGTCGAGTACACATTGGCTACAGGCACACCACACACACACACTTGTTTGCTACTGACACTATGTGGATGGTGGGGCTGGGGTGGTGTGGAGGCGAAGGGCTAGGGGGCGGGGCGGCCTGGTGACAGCCCCAATCCTGCCATTACTAAACTACACATTACTAGGCTACAAGCGCAAATGTACAACACATTATATCCAGCCCCGGCCTGGCCAGGGCATTCGTTGCCATGGAAACTCGCAGGTTTGGTTAGCACGGCGGCGGGCTGCGTGTCGGGGTGATGCTGCCTGCCTCTGGCCCGCCGCTCCCCGCCACGACTTGTGGCAGTGTCACGTGGTGCGTCAACCGGCCTGGGCCGCGTTCAGGGTCCGTCTCGGAGGCGCCTCGGCGACGTCTCGGCGATGCTTTTTGCTCTATTTGCGTTCAGGGTCCGTCTCGGCGACGTCTCGGCGACGCCTCCCTTTTCATAGTAGAGACAAAAAGCGTCTCGAAAATGGCCACCGTATCCAGTTGTTTCAGCCAATCACAGCACAGCTTGTCCATTGCAAATGGCCGCCGCCTGTGGGGGTGGCCATTTTCGAGGCAACCAACTGCTATTGTTGTTCAGACTAGCCTGACGTCACGGGCGCCTCCGAGGCGCCTCCGAGACGGACCCTGAACGCGGCCCTGATCTGCCACGACTCGATCAAGTACAGTTTAGTCGATTTGGGTTCATTTTTGTTAAGCCTGTTTGTATGTGTGTGTGTCGGGTGGGGGGGGGGGTTGAGAGGGGGTGTCCTTTTGTGCATGCAATTTGTGGACTATGACATATAGACAATAAACTAGATGTTAATGAGTAGAGCGTCTGCTTTCGTGTGGCAGCTCATGGGATTCGAACCCATGAAGTTCAAACCCTGACTCAGCCAAACCAATGACTTAAAAATGCATACTTGTCACTATCTAGTCTGACGTTCGACACTACTAAGATATATAAGGGAAGGAGCAGTGGAATGAAGAAGATTGTCCCGTGATTGAAATTGCCTCTGAGACTTTTTTTTTAATTAAAAAAAAAACAACCCTTTAGTTTGTTTGGAACGTCTTGGCACATTCTGGAGAGCAAGTCGGAGACAATTGACCTGGTTCGGCGGTGTTTGACTGAAATCCGCAGAACCTAGTCCTACAATAGTATTGTGCTCGAGTTGAGCTTTAGCAAGTATGAAGCCAGCCTTTCCCTCTAGCACGCGTCGTATACCATCAACTACCCGAACGAGTTGGCAAACTATCGTGAATTAGGTTGGTCAGTTAGTGTTGCTTTGTGATTTTTCCAATGTGTGCATTAACGTCTTAAGTTCTTACTGCTGTCTGTGCAATACCTCCTCAATGTTTGTCGGTGTTCTATGCAGAAGTCTCATTCAACAAAATGAATGTGACATGCGTACCAAATGAAGGTTAGCATCTGTGTGAACAACACTACTAGCGCCTGTACCCTATTTTACAACCAATCAAGTATGAATAAATTGGCCAACTCCATTGTCCAACGCTAGTGCACTAGTTAATACCCAAAAGTCTGAGCAAAGAACCTTAAAGAGTACTGGTTCTTTGTGTTAAATAAATCTTTTCGAGATTATTGAATCTCGAATGGTTTGGATAGAATCCAGTATCTGTATAAGATGTGGTTATGTAGCATGTGATTCTGATCGTGGAAACTGGGTTTCCAGGTGTGATTGAAATGGTAAAAACCAGCTCAATCATTATAAATATATCAACCTTGGTATATCACCAAAAATCTATCTTAGAAATCCCAATTATATTGACCTTAGAACAGCTTAGAATACCCATGATATAGTTGTTCTGTTACTTGAACTTTAAGTTGTAGGTCAACCCATACTTGTTCTTATCCTCATTGAAGGATCATATCAAAGCTACTGAGTTCAAATATACGATTAAATATCACCAGGCAGATAATTGATAGGGGGAGTCGGCAAATTAGGCTATGTGGTCTTAGATTCACAATTAATTAATATGAATGGCTGGGGAGGCTTTGTCGATAATCCTTCTTGAATTAATGACTAATGCCCCTGGGCTTGAGTATATTCTGTATTGTAACGCAGTTATTAATGAGACCCCAATGGCTACAACTTGAATTCAGGCATATCATATCTACATTAATTTATAAGTATGCACTAGGATTAGCCATCTTTGACGTTGTGAATGTACAGCAGCCTTAATCGTATATTTAGTATGACGGTTATTCTCCAGCACACAAGTATATAGGGGCACCCACTGTGTGATTGTATACAATCACCTGCCCAAGCTGCGGTTGCAGCTGCCAAGGTTGCAGTGTCACAGCTGCTTCTATTGCTGCTCCTGGTGCTGTATCTACTTCTACTGCTACCGCTGTTGCTGTTGCTGCTGCTGCTGCTTTTGCTCTTGTTCCTCCTCCTCTTCCACCTCTTTCCTACTCTTCCTCTTCCTCTACCTCTTCCTCCTCCCCCTTTCCCTCTCCCCCTACCCCATCATCCTCCTCCCCGTCCTCACCCCCCTGCTAGAACTGCTGCTGCTTCTGCTGCTGCTAGTGCTGCTGCTGCTGCTGCTGCTGCTGCTTCTCCTGCTGCTGCTGCTGCTGCTGCTGCTGCTTCTGCTGCTGCTGCTGCTAGGACAGTTCACTGTCCGCTTCCCACTTGCTCCAGGGCACTACCCAGCTTGCTTTTGTTCGCGAGACGAGCCGCTACGCTACAACACTGGTTGGCATGGCAACAATTAAGTCTCTGACGGACGTGTGCCGGTGTGGCCGTCTCAGCTGCCACCAGGCTGATATGCCAAATGTCGCTTCAGCGTCGTCTGCGCATGCGTCAAAACTGGGCCAGTCTCAAAGGCCGTAATCTCTGTTTTTAATACTTTCAGCGTAAATTGCTCTTAGGTTACATTAAATACTTCAGATCTTCCTCTTCAATCGCGCATTAAGATATTTTTAATCGATCCAATGAAAGCTTTTAAACTTATTTTACAAAAATAAATGCCCCCACATAGACATAGCATTGCCGTATTTTACCACCCGCGAAGGGTAAACACTGCAGCAATGCTATGTCTATGCAGAGCATTTATTTTAGCAAAATTAATTTAAAAGCTTTCACTGAGTCGATTAAAAATATATTAATGCGCAATTGAAGAGGAAGATCTGAAGTATTTAATTTAACTTAAGGGTAATTTTCTCTGAAAGTATTAAAAACAGAGATAATAGTGAAAGTTGGGCATGGCAAATCAGCCTTGTGGCAGCTGAGACGGCCACACCGGGCACGGCAAAAAGAGGTGAAATGTGCGATGTGCTCGGTGCTGTTGTGTCTGATCAGGTGGTGGAGGTTGTCTGGGGCGTGTGGGCTGCAGCAACCAACCACCGTGGCTGCACCATACTGGGGATTCCGCTTTCACCCCTCACCATTTCTCTCTACACGTCGCGCAGGCTCGATATGGGCAGGCAGACACGCCCAGGCTGCCCCAGCCATCCATTACCGTCCAGCATATGGCAGCATCTGCTCCGAACGCTCACATTTCCGGTCGTCCTCTCATCTCTCTACCATGGCGGCTGGTTTTGAGAATGTTTTGTTATTTTATTTTGTCTACTGAGCCATTATTCTCATCCCTTTAGGGTCACATGAGAAGGTCATATTTCGCCTGGTAACAATGTCTGTGACTGATTTCCGTATTCAAACTCGGTTCATTCCTTGTGTTATCCTCGACGGTTTGCAGTCTTACTTAGCCTTTGGAACCTGCTTCTACATAATTCCCATTTGAAAGCAAAATAAGCGCCCACATTGATGTCGTTTCCTATAACAGTATAAGTGTGACTGCGCGCACCACCACCCGTGTCGCCACCTGGTTGTCCGCGTCCGCATTCTAATGGCGACTTTCCTGTGAAGATAGATCTCTGAGAATCTCATTAACATAGTCAGTACATGCATACTGACTACTGTAGCGCAATGTTTTTTTTGTTAAATTCTCCTGTGGCTGTACTGCTTATCTGATCTGGCCCAAGTATTTCTACGATGTTGTCTTCATTGGCCCACCCACGTCCTGATATGAATGACCTAGATAAGATGTAACATGCCAATAACTCTCTTCTACCGCGCCTAGATCTCTACTAAGCCTCGTAGTTCAACCGCATGGATACTGTTTACTCTCATTGGATTCATATCGATGCACTATCTAGCCACAATCCAAAGGCATTAATACAGATAACATATTTGTTAATATATTTAGTATACCTATTTCTGTTAATATTTTGTTAGACATATCTGTGGTTATTATTAATAACGCTGAAATTGATTCTGACCTGAACATCGAGGTTTCATTCTAATACAAGTATTACTATCCTTTTATTATTGTTATTAAAGCTGCATAGTCCGATGAAAGCATCACATTTGATCAATTAGACACTTATCATATAACTCATTTCAAATGTAAATACTGATGCACTCATTAAGCAGTTGTTGCTGCAGCGAAGGAATACTAAGTCAATTTAATAGAACCTGTCAGTACTGAAGCTCATGATTCCCAGTATTTCCACGCGCGCACCAATATTAACTGTGCATTTTTCAATGCAATTGTCTCTAATGTTAACCCTTAAAAATACGTACTACTTTACTCCAAGTAATGAAGTAGATTATATATGTAGTGATCGACTTAGACTCACAATTCTAATCCCAGCCGAGTCAAACCAATGACTTATAAAATTGATAAGTGTCATTATCTAGCCTGGCACTTGGCATTAATAGGATAAGACAAGGACTGGTTCGCACAGTATCAGGATAGTGTGACTGTGCAGGATATTGGGTCATGGTGACGGCAGCCTGGTCTCCCAGTGGAGCTGCACTATTAAAGTTGCCATGAGTGCGCACTGTCACAAGTCAGTACCCATCTTGATATGACCATCGATGTTGCTAGGATGTAAAACAACAAACAAACAAATAATCTAATGAACAATGTGATCCTACATGGGTGCGCGCATTCCTTTGAAGCGCTGAATATAAACATTACATTGGGCGATGAGTGCGAGAGAGGAGATAGGGAGGGGGGGGGGGGGGGGCTATTCCTCCTTTTGACCCAGTCTGCTTAGATTCCATTTGTCAAATAAGACAGGTTTATTTGTACGAGTACTTTCAGTACAGAGTGTTTATGTAATATTCATACATAGCACATCAAGAATGTCCTTGTGGCGAAAAGAAGTTTTAGCACCGTAAAAATGTGCACGCACTGTCCACACCTTTAGACTAGAGGGTAGGGCAGTGGCATGTTGCCGCCGTCGTTGTATAATTCGAGGAGAGAGGGGGCTGGCAGGGTTCAGCGGTCACTGTATACAAAGTCGGGACGGCACTCTAGTGTTTCCCTGAGGAGGCACTCAAGTGTTCCTTCAACCAAGCTGAGTTCTGCCTGTCGTCTACCCTTTTTTTATAAACCCCCGGACGCGTTGGCCGAATCAGTAGAGCGCATGCTTTCCGTGTAGGAAAGTCGGTAATTTGAATCCCAGTCAGGGATAGGGCAAGGAGTGATTAGTCCAGTGTCAGGATAATGTGACTGAGTGGGATAGTGGGTCATGGTGCTGTTGGCCTGACCTCCAAGTGTGCACTGTCACAAGTCGATGCCCGTCCTGATATGATGCTAGAATGTTAAACCTAACAATGTTATAAACCAACACCAGTAATGAAAACATGCATGGAATAAGACATGCGGTTCGAAGTGTGATGTTGTTTTTTTTGCCCTGCCAGCTGCAGTTTAAACTGTAACTTGTCTCTGTACAGAACCTGGCAAATGGGTCACCAAGAACCTGTTTAAAGTTGGTAGGTTTTCAGTTGTCATTGTACGAAATGCCCCGCCAGTTAACATTTAAACTACTTTTCATCGTGATTTTTAAGTGTGCTGTTATAACTATGTGGTGTTTCTATTCGACTTGTGCTAATTAATTTATATGTTTTGCTCTGCTAAGGATCGAAACCATGAGTATGTAATATGGCATTCCTGGTGGCATAGTCGTTTTATATAGCACATAATATAGCACTCGAGTGGGCCAGAGGTTAACATTGCAGTTCGTCTGATCTGCCACCCATGCACACTATGTAGAGCAGCCTGTTTCCTCAGTTAAAACGGTGCATAATCAGACCTTTTGGGACCGGACAGAATGTCTGAAACGGTAAGAGCTCTGGGCCCGTATGCATGGGTCGGTGTTAGCGGCTTTTGGTGTTACAGCCTGACACGTTTAGCTATCACTGAGGTCAGGAAATATGTCAAGCGGTATGCAGGAGCATGTAACATTTTGATTATAGCTAAACGTGAAGTTATTTATAGATTTGGGACATCCCTCGATTCAACAATATGAATAACGCCGCCAATGCGGCGGTGGCGTTAATATCGGTTCGAATTTAGGGTTAAATTGATCAAATTTCACTTATTGCGTATGTAATTCTGTTAAATATGATAGCATTGAATAGATTTGGGCCTAATATATTGCCGCCGATGCGGCGGCGGCGAACAACAGTATGGATATCGATGTCCATGCGGCGGCGATTTGTTTACTTTACATACGTCGATTCAAAAATATTAATATCGCCGCCTTTGCAGCGGCAGCGTTAAAGTTGCATAGTCCGATGGTTTTAAGTTTCTGTCATTTTTCTTAGATAAATATACTAAATTGATCGTTATAATCTACCGTACTTTAGTCTGAAGTAACTTTTATTTTAAATGGCTAACTTCTGAGATATTTGAAGTGCAAACATGTAAGATTAGTTTTGGCAAGCTTGTCAAAACTCTGACTCCATAGGCTTCTGCAGTAACAGGTTCTATTGAATTGGCTCAGTATTCCATTCTATGTGGCAACAAAGGCTTAATAAGTGAACCAGTATCTATATTAGATATGTAGAATCAATTCTAGATAATTGTTTTGTTTTTGACAATTTGATGCTTGATCGGACTATGCATTCGCTTCGATTTTAGGGTTAATTTAATATAATTTCACTATTTTACTATGTAACTCTGTTAAATATGACAGCATTGAATAGATTTGGCCCTAATCGGTACCTAACAGCGCCTGTAAACCAGCAATGGAATGGGTTTACCGTAACCTAGTTTAAGCTTGTGGTGTTAGTCCTATCACTGACTCAGGCATAGTGACTTTTCGGCGCTAAACCAGAAATCCCATCTAAACGGATTTTGGCTCGCTAACACCGTGTCATGCATATGAGCCCTGGATGGCTTCTCATGTGGAAAGTCATGGGTTTGAACCACTGTTAAATGAAACCAATGACTTACAAAATTGATCCTAGCCTGGCACTCTGCACTAATACTAATACAATAACTGGTTAGCACATTATCAGGATAGAGTGATTAAGTGGGATATTGGATCATTTTTTCGGTTGTCCGGTCTCCTAGTGGAGGAGCACTATAAAGTCACCATGAGCGTGCACTGTCACAAGTTGGTGCGCCTCCTGATATGACCTTAGATATTGCTAGGACGTGAAACCCCAACAAGCAAGCGTCTCTTCAGGATGCCGCTTCTTGAATATGGGAAGTATAGTTGGACTTGTGTGTACCAAACTACGTGAGTAATTGAAAATGTAATTCATTGTGTGCTTCAGTATTAGTGCTTCTATACCTCTGCGCCTTCAGTGTTGCCCTTGGCGATCTACCTATCCCCATGTGTAAGCAGGAGGGCAGCGCTTCGGTCTCAGATGGGCGGGGAGAGGTGGCCCGCCATTTCACTCCAAATACAAGTACAGTAAAACCTCTCTAACCGACCAGCTCCACAGATTTACCACTCCCCTGTATCGATCGCTTTATTTGGGTCCCAAACGATCGCCCATACAATGCCATTGTAACGATAATAAACCTATCTAAGCCGACCACCTCCCTAAATGGACCATTTAAAGTCGGTCCCATTGTTGGTCGGTTTAGAGAGGTTTTACTGTACGTAAGAGTTCACACCCGACTCCTAGTGGTACCACATAACACACTATATATATACTCTATGGTGACCGTGAAGTAATATTTCAGTCCAGGCCTTCACGCAATAACTTTAAAAACTTGGGGCAAATCGTGAGTGGTGATTTCTGTATGATTGGCGCCATGCTCGCGAAATGTCGGAGGCGGTGAACTGCACCAGGCACTGCCGGCGTGTGCCTGAGTGTGCCTGGACCTCAGTGCGTTAACATGCCCACCGCCAGCAACAACATCCTTACAGATATGGCGGGTGCCAAGTCTCACAGGGTCTTATATATGTGTACGTTTGTATATCCAGAGTACTGTTGGAGCTGTGGATATATATACACACACCAGTACATAGACAAAAACACACACACACACACACGCACGCACGCACGCACGCACGCACGCACGCACACACACACACACACACACACACACACACACACACTATTAGCTATATGCAGCCATGTTGCTATGCTAGAGCCATGTGGTGCACAATTGCAAGTCTGGTATTATTCTAAGTGTCCGTGCCTAGCTCCAGGTATGCGTGTGAAAGTGATATTTGTTAGTTTCTTTGGGTTACAAAGTTGCGGAGTAGGGTGAAACTGTAGCTACTCACCCAGAAACGCCTATGCAACAAACAACCGATGCTGCCAATCAGGATGCATTGCTCGGTGTGCATTAGCTTTTTTACGGTGGGCACTGGCAGCGCGCACAAAGGCCTTTCCATTAACAGGGGTTATCAATCTGCAGGTGGTGAGCAGAGTGTATTTACTTTTTACAGTGAAAGTGGCAGTTTGCACAAAGGCCTCCACGTTAAACAGTGGTTGTCAATCTGGAAGCGTTAAGCAGCAGTTCCTCATAATGAACCCCCCACTCTGAATAGAGTTTGGCCATGGCAACGGGCATGATATATGCTGTAAATACTCCCCTCCCAGTTCCAGCTATGGTCCACTCTGCATAGAGTGTAACTATGGTAATGGGTGTGATATATGCCATATATGCCCTCCCAGTTCCAGCTATGGTCCAGTCTGCATAGAGTGTAACTATGGCAATGGGTGTGATATATGCCATATATGCCCTCCCAGTTCCATCTATGTTCCACTGTGCATATAGTGTGACTGGAAATGGGGGTGAAATATATAACTAAGGCAATGGTCGTGATATATGCTGTAAATACTCCATTCACAGTTCCAGCTATGGTCCACTCTGCATAGAGTGTGAGAGTGTGACTGGCAATGGGCATGATATATGATGTAAATACTCCCCTCACTGTTCCAGCTATGATCCACTCTGCATAGAGTGTGAGAGTGTGACTGGCAATGGGCGTGATATATGATGTAAATACTCCCCTCACTCTTCCAGCTATGATCCACTTTGCATAGAGTGTGACAGGCAATGGACGTGATGTGTGCCATAAATACTTGATATATGCCGTACAAACTCCGCTCACAGTTCCAGCTATGGTAGGGTCGGGCTACCGGGTTCTGGTTAGCATAGTCAGAGTATGTGCTTGTGTGAAGATGACAGTCAGAAGTCCCTAATTCAAACCTCTACATTGGAACATCTTCATGTGCAGTGGTTACAGTTATATGATCCGGTGGTTTTGAGTTTCTTCAGGCCAAAGGGCCGAGAAGCCTGTCATTTTACGAACACGGTACAAAGAACTCACCCAAGCTAATACTGCTCGGGTGGAGACACCAATTGTTGCAAATCTGCAGCCTAGAGCATAACACTCATGCCTGCTCTGAACTCATTTTCCAAACCACCCAGTTTCTGGCCTGTTTATTAGATAAATATATATATGTACAATGCTAATATAAAACGGCATAAAACCATGGCGCTCTTCGCTCAGATCATGGTAGGCCTGTACGGTAAATAATGTCTGCCAGATTGCTTTCACACTAAGTCTATACGTCACCGACAAATACACTGTTTGTTTATGTGCTGCGAATATGAAGCCCGGGGCTGTGATTGTGTGGGGGACCCCCGTGTTTGGGGACGACCCCCCCCCCCACACACACACACCAACATACACACACGAACACACACACGAACAAACCAGCACACACACACACACACACACACGAACAAACCAGCACACACACACACACACACACACACACACACACACACACCTGACCTACGCTGGCCGCAGGTTGCCATATCCCGCCTGACCAATCCATCTTATTCTCCTCGTTACCATGGTAACCATAGTCATTTCGAATGGCTTAAGCCATGTCAGGAGGAATTTATTTAACACCATTGTCGTAGGTATCGCTGAATAGCTTGTAATGTATGCGTATTGTTTCCCGCCCTATTATGAACTTAGATGTTTCTCGGACGTAAAACCACAAACCAATCCTATTATTAAGGTCGGGGGGGGGGTGTCCTGTCGAGCCTAGTTGTCAGTGTAATCACGTCTGGAAAGAATTGAGTAGGCTGATCCTATCTCTAAAAGCAATAAAGACAGGTACTTACTTATCAACACACTACCAACCATACTTCTGTGCTTTTGCACTCTGTGTAAAACTGATGGTTAAACGAAAATGGAGAGAATACAAATTCTCGCCGTGAATATGGCGTTTGTTGCCGACATGGCGTAAAACAACCACCAATCAATCAATCAATCAACCTGTGTGTATCTGTGTTTGTGTATGTGTATGTGTCACTCTGTGTCATTGAGGTTGCATTATTGGAGCAATACTATGTGAATAATTTGTTTGAAGCTAAGTGATATGGGATGCTGCAAGCATGTGGAAAACTTATGCATGCAGCAGGTTCAAGCCCGCATGTCTGCCCTCATGGAACCCTGGTCCTAACCATTAGTCAACCTAGGCTGCCCGATACAAGCAACCCACTATATATGTAACAGCTATTTTGTGAAGAATACGTCTTAAGTTGGTTATTAAATTATGAATTCATGATCTGCATTTTAAAGTTTAACTAGAAATCAGGGGATCCAACACTACTTCAATAACCTTTGTGTCACTACCGTATTTAAGAAACGGAAAAAAGGTCTTTGTATTAGCCATCTACAACTGCTTATAATTCTGTATGGTGTGTGCCTTCCTAGATTCCACATAAATATGCCTATGTTACCCTTATTACCACCAGCTAATTGCTTCCAGTGTGTGGGTAAGTGTCGGATCTAATAGCTCCAGTATGCTTGTTCCTAGGCAAGTGACTTATTCCTTATTTGATTACGATATTTTTCTATGGTGTTTTTGTTTGTTTGTTTATATGTATTACATATAGCTTATATACAGGGTTGAACAGCCTTGAACTTTTATTTTCTCCTATTCTCCTATTCAAGGCCTTGTAAAGCCTTGAATATAACCTATTATGGTTAATTAATCTTGAAAAGTCTTGAATGCCATTAAACTGTCCCCATTGAACTAAATTAGTCCGAAATCAGCACTCGCCATTGTCTTGAATTCCAATCAAAAACAGCCTTGAAATAGCTTTGAATTCCATATCTTCACATGTGTATTCTGTTATGTTTCCCAGATGGTCCCAGGGCGCCTCTGCCCATCTGGTATAATTGAATTCTCGACTGTCCCTTTATAACGTGAAGGCAGTCAGTCCTGTATGAGACTCTGCAGCCTGCTGTCTATCTTGTGTGCTCTACCCGGTGAGCTAAGGATTCCTCCCCCTCTGTATCATACCAACTATGGCGGTGGCATACAGGCAATAAAGCCCGCCTACCTTTTAATGCGGGACTTTAACCAATACGAGAACTCTGGGGTTTCCTGGATTTATTTTTCAACCAAATTTGTGACGTGTTAAAGCCGCCTGATATGATAAAAGCATCTAAACAAAACACGTCCACCTCAAGTACTGCAGCAGATATTAAACAGATTGCAGTTTGGTGCACCTGTGCTATGCTGCTACATTCAAATTAGGGTAAATAAAGTGTATGTCCAGGATTTTGGCTTGCGCACCGAAATTAATTTAGAATATTTTCATCTTCTTCATCGTCATCATCATCTTTGTCTTCCTCTTTTCCTATGCTTTGTATTCAGCTGTTTCTTCTTAAATTTCGACTAGGGCGTGGTGGACAAATGTATAAATCCCAGCTGAGTCAAATCGATTACTTAAAAAATTGATACTTTTCACTACCTAGTCAGGCATTCAACATTACTAGCATAGGGCAAGGACTTGTTCATTCAGTATCAAGATAATGTGACTGAGTGGGATATCAGGACAGAGTGCCGTTAACCTAGTTTCCTAGAGCGGCAGCACTATTAAGTTGCCATGTGTGGGCACTGTCACAAGTCAGAATCCATTCTGATATGAACTTAGATGTTGCTAGGACATAAAGCCCCAACAAAAAAAACATCCCTTGCCGACTGGTAGGAGTAAATGGACGCGGTTAACGGCCGCATTATGTACACCGCCCACTCTCTTCACGTCCGAAGAGATTTGTCTCTGCGCCGCCCACTGGCACTGCTCTGTCTACACACCCCTCAATCCCCTCAACCCCCACCTCTCCCACATCTCTCCCCAACCAGGTCCTCCACCACCACCGAGCGTGGTGACCGAATCAGTAGAGCCAGGCTTCCCGTGTGGGAGATCGGGAGTTCAATTCCCGGTCCAGTCAAACCAATGGCTTACAGAATTTATTCTGGTAGCTTCCTAGCTTGGCACTTGGTATTAATAGGATAGGAAAGGGACTGATTAGCTCAGTGTCAGGATAATGTGACTGGGTGGGATATCGGGTCATGACGCTGGCGGCTGATTTCCCAGTGGGGCAGCACTATAAGTATAAAGTCACCATGAGTGCGCACTGTCACGTGTCGGTACCTGTCCTGATATGACCTTCGATTTTGCCATGACGTAAAACAACCAACCAATCCTCTGCTATACCACCACCACCACCACCACCACCAACGACAACGACGACGACAACACCACCAACAACACCACCACCACACCACCACCACCACCACACCACCACCACCACCACCACCACCACCACCAACGACAACGACAACACCACCAACAACACCACCACCACACAACCACCACACCACCACACCACCACCACCACCACACCACCACCACACACCACCACACCACCACCACCACCACCACCACCACCACCACCACCACCACCACCAGCCGGCTCTCCTGTCCCACTTGGCTCTGTGGTGTGCCATCCCTCTGATCACATCGTCCGCAGGGCGGGGTGGGTCGGGTGGTGGGGTGGGGCTCTCACTATTTACCTCACGCCAAGTGACCTGCTGACCGTGGGGCGACCTTCACCTCGCCGTGAGGTCAGACGTGATGGCGCTGGGAGTGGTCGGTGTGTTGTTGTTTGTGTATATATAATGCTGTGACGGCCTAAGGTACGTCCTGTCCAGAAGGGGTGGCCGAATAAGTTAGAGCATCCGTCTCCCGTGTCGGTAGATCGCGGGGTCGTGGGTTCGAACCCTGGTCGAGTCAAACCAATGACTTAAAATTTATACTTGTCGCTTCCTAGCCTGGCGCTCGGTATTATTAGGATAGGACAAGGACTGGTTGGCTCAGTGTCAGGATAATGTGACTGAGTGGGATATCAGATCATGGTACTGGCGGCCTGGTCTTCCGGAGGGGAAGCACTATAAAGACACCATGAGTTCGCACTGTCACAAGTCGGTACCCGTCCTGATAAGTGATATGACCTTAGATGTTGTCAGGATATAAAACTCCAACGACCAAGCAACCAGTTGCCATCACACTGCCACCATGTCACATGTCACATATCATGTCATTTGGTGTTTTAGTCTAGTCTAGTAACCTGGGGGCCTGCGCTCGATGAGGTCTATCCAGTCTTGGTAGGACACTATTTGCGCCTTAAAAACCGTGGTATGAGAAACAGTAAGGAGATTGTTTGTCACGGTGATGGTTTCAGTGGAGGCTCTAGGCTATAGTCAAAATTACAAGGCTTAACAGTGATAACCATATTTCATTTGGGTCTATTTTCCATATCACGTATAATGATAAAGAATGTTTACAATTAAAACGTCGTCGTTCTTAGCAGTGGCATTGCTGATGGTATTGGTAATAGACGGTTTTGTCCCCGGTTTTAATAACGCAGACCCAGTAGGATACTGGGACTAGCTTTGCTCTGCCTTAGCTCACCTCATTTATTACTGACCGTATAGATGTCAAATTTGTAGAGTTTTTTAAAGCTGAAATTAGGGGTAAACTATTACACAAGTAGTTTTCGAATGGATCAAATTCATGCTTGGTATGAGTAAAATAAAATCGGATCTCTAAAATTAAATTAAATTTTCAACAAGGAAGAAAGAATTATGACCACTATCAACATGAGATCGACTTTTACTCGAGTATATATACCGTATTTTAAAGCTGTAATCCAATTGTTATGAATTTCTGCAATATTTTTCAGCAACACGTGCTTAGTAAAGTTCACTAGTATAAGTTGGACATATAGGATCAAATCTAGATAAGTGTTTTTAATTTTGACAATGTAGCGCTTTCATCGAACTGTGCAGCTTTAAGTTATGTCAATAGCCTTTCAACTGAGCAAATAATGAACTTCCAATTAGTAAAAATTAAATATGGTAGTGTAGATACAATTGGGGTGATTTTTTTTCCTGCTATTGAGCACATATTTCACTGCATTAATGAGTGTGTGTTTATGTGTGCGCGCGGTGCTCGCCTCCCTCCTTCCCTCCCTCCATCCTCCCTTCCCTCCATCCTTCCTTCCCTCCTTCCTTCCCTCCCTCCCTCCCTCCATCCTTCCTTCCCTCCTTCCTTCCTTCCTTCCCTCCTTCCTTCCCTCTCTCCTTCCTTCCCTCCCCCCTTTCCTCCCTCCCTCGCCCCTCCCTCCTCCCTCGCCCCTCCCTACTCCCTCCATCCCTCCCTCCTCCCTCCCTCGCCCCTCCCTCCCTCCTCCCTCCCTCCCTCCCTCTTCCCTCCTTCCCTCCCTCGATCCCATCCGCCCACAATCCCCCTCCCTCTAACTCTAGCTTTGTTTGTGTTACAACCACAGATGACACGTGGGGTCCCTGAATAATCAATGCTCGCATAAGTGTGGTAGTCATGCGTTAGTATGGATAGGTTAAAAACGCAGATAATTCATAAGCAGTGACTGAGTGCTGTGTGTTTTGTAAGACTGTGGCTATTTACATATAGATTGGTTTGCCTTGACCATGTAAGGCTGTTGGAGGCGCTCCCTACTGAGCATGCTCTGGAGGTAAATGTTGGGACAACTCACTAACACTTTATGCAACAAACTGACAGATTGTCTAGTGGTATGGAGATCTTCCAGTCCGATATAGGAAAAAAGCAATGGCTTAACGCTCACTGAAAAGCAATATGCCATAATGATGATCACACAAATTCCTATAACCGATTCTGATGGTGCTGTCACATTACGACGTTTCTCGGCAACGCGCGTTGACATGTCATTTTTTGGCCAAACGTCGGGAAACGTCAGGAAGCGTTACGCGCGCGTTATGCGCACGTCGGTACACTTTGATTGACAGCGACGGTCGGCGAGCAACGCTGGCGCACGTCGTGTCGCGTCAAAGGTTTTGTGCATGCACAAAACTTTCGACGACCGACAACGCGCCTCAACGTGTGGGTGCAGACGTTATGGGGACGTTGACACGCGTTACAAGCGCGTTGGAGGAACGTTGCTCGGACGTTGCTTAACGTCGATTGACGTTGCTTAACGTCGATTGACGTTGATATTTTTTCCCCTCTTGCGTTCCCTCCTCTTGCATTCCCCCATCTTCCATTCCCCCTCTTCCATTCCCCCCTCTTCCATTCCCTCCCCTTCCATTCCCTCCCCTTCCATTCCCTCTTCCATTCCCCCTCTTGTGTTCCCCCTCTTCCATTCCCCCCTCTTCCATTCCCCCTCTTCCATTCCCCCCTCTTCCATTCCCCTTTTCCATTCCCTCCCCTTCCATTCCCCCTTTTCCATTCCCTCCCCTTGCATTCCCCCTCTTGCATTCCCCCCTCTTGCAGTCCCCCCTCTTCCATTCCCCCCTCTTGTGTTCCCCCTCTTCCATTCCCCCCTTCCGTTCCCCCCTCTTGCTTTCCGCCTCTTGCGTTCCCCCCTCTTGTGTTCCCCCATCTTCCATTCCCCCTCTTCCATTCCCCCCTCTTCCGTTACCTCTTCTTGCATTCCCCCCTCTTCCATTCCCCCCTCTTCCATTCCCCCTCTTGCATTCCCCCATCATGCATTCCCCCCTCCTGCGTTCCCCCTCTTGCATTCACCCCTCTTGTGTTCCCCCCTGTTGCGTCCCCCCTGCTGCATTCCCCCTGTTGCGTTCCCCCTGTTGCGTTCCCCCTCTTGCGTTCACCCCTCTTGCATTCCCCCCTCTTGCATCCCCCCTCTTCCATTCCCCCCTCTTCCATTCCCCCCTCTTCCATTCCCCCCTCTTCCATTCCCCCTCCGTTCCCCCCTGTTGTGTTCGCCGCTGTTGCTTTCCACCTCTTGCGTTCCCCCCTCTTGTGTTCCCCCCTCTTGTGTTCCCCCTCTTGTGTTCCCCCTCTTGTGTTCCCCCTCTTCCATTCCCCCCTTCCGTTCCCCCCTCTTGCATTCCCCCTCTTGCGTTCCCCCTCTTGCATTCCCCCTCTTGCATTCCCCCCTCTTCCATTCCCCCTGCTTCCATTCGCTCCCCTTCCATTCCCTCCTCTTCTATTCCCCCTCTTCCATTCCCGCTTCTTGCAGTCCCCTCCTCTTGCATTCCGCCTCTTCCATTCCCCCTCTTCCATTATGGAAGAGGGGGAATGGAAGAGGGGGAATGGAAGAGGAGGGAATGGAAGAGGGGGAATGGTAGCAGAGGAATGGAAGAGGGGGAATGGAAGAGGAGGGAATGGAAGAGGGTGAATGAGAGAGGGGGAATGGAAGAGGAGGAATGGAAGAGGGGGGAATGGGAGAGGGGGGAATGGGAGAAGGAGGAATGGAAGAGGGGAATGTGAGACGGGAATGGAAGAGGGGAATAGAAGGGGGAATGGAAGAGGAGGGAATGGAAGAGGAGGGAATGGAAGAGGAGGGAATGGAAGAGGGGGAATGGAAGAGAAGGGAATGGAAGAGGGGAATGGAAGAGGGAAATGGGAGAGGGGGGGAATGGAAGAGGGGGGAATGGAAGAGGAGGGAATGGAAGAGAGGGGAATGGAAGAGGGGGAATGGGAGAGGGGGGAATGGAAGAGGGGGAATGGAAGAGGAGGGAATGGAAGAGGGGGAATGGGAGAGGAGGCTCGTTGGCACACGTTGCGAGAACCTTTTTTTTTCTTTTTCGGCAAGCGTCGACACACGTTGGCCGCTCGCTACAAACACGCTGCGCTGACGTCGAACTCTTTCCCAAACCGCCGAAAAGTTGGACGTGTTTAGACGCGTACAACTTATTTTGCGTGTTGGCGGCACGCCGGTGAGAAGCGTCGTAATGTGACAGGGCCATAAGTAAGTAAGTAGCATGGGCCGAGACTGTATATGTTTATCATAGCAATGTGTGATTAATGTAGGAGGCTGAGACAAATTAGCCAGACCTGACTCTTTCAAGCACTATTCACTGTTTTGTTACTGCTTCTATAGTCTTATACCCCTGTCACACTACGACGTAATGAGCCAACGTGAGCCTAACGTGGTGATATTTCGTCATTACGTTGATGTACGTTGGATTACGTTATGATGACGTCATAATGACGTTAGAGTGACGTCGAGCTACGTCACATTACGTCGTGTTACGTCGAATTACGTCGAGGTTTTGGACCTGTTCAAAAGTTTTGACGTAGGTCGAACGTAAGGGTTTACGTTTGCCGTACGTTCTGTTCACGTTCAGCGAACGTCAATGACGTTAAACGGACGTTATTCCAACGCTCCTCACTACGTTCAACTTCGTTCCACTACGTTAACCCCCATTAAACCAAGTGCAAATGCCCACGGGGCGTAATGGGAACGTCAGGACAACGTCAGGAGAACGTCAGGAGAACGTGCATTCAACGTACGTTCAACGTATCATGACGTAGCGAACGTCACGTAACGTTCTTCTGACGATTGAATAACGTTCATAACGTTCCGTCAGCGTCATTACGTTGACCTCTCTCGTCGAACGACGGTATCACTACGCTTTACCGACGTTGCTCTCTCGTCCACTACGCTGCATCCACGTTCAACTTGTGCCCAAATTTGCATACTACGCTGAGAAGTTCAACGTTCTTCACGTTCTCCCTACGTTGACGTCGTTACGTCGTAGTGTGACAGCCCCATTAGCTATGAAAGGCCTCGACTTGGTATTTCCTTTTCCATCCACCATTCTGTGGAATACATTGCCCACATGTTCATTCCCTATTGTGAAGTTATACCTCTCGGTCTGAAAAGTAAAATCTAAATTAAATTTTAATTAAATAAATAAAGTATTTAGGAATAAGCTTACATTACACCCAAGTTGGTTTCTTTTGGGTTCAGTAGATTTTCCTTATTGAGGAGTGTTCCATAGCATATCCAAGTGTTTTTTTTTGCGCTGTCCAAAGTAAGCTCATCTGATTGGTATTAATTAAATTGTGATGTGACCTTGGTGAGAGATGGATGACCACTAACCAAGAAGACAACAACCAATATTGTCCTGCCTAGTCAGCTGCCAACTGCTTTATCCCAGGTCTGCTCTCATACTTAAATTTTGCCAGGGCGTAAAACCCCAACAAACCTAGTTGACATGACGTTTTACACAGAACTCAGTTCAGCTTTCGAGTCATAGATCTAATATGGGTATTCCAAGTTCCGCTTGCTCCTCAGGAAGAACTGAAGCTGTGATCCACCACAGCTTCAACTGACACGGCGGAAGGTATGGTGAATACACAAATCCCGAATAATACTTGGTCTAATGTAAAATAGTTAACCCTGCCAAGTTTGGGATCATCAGGATGTATGTGGTTATAGGTGCATAATGAGTTTAAGCAGGAGCACACGGGTGGAAGGCTAAGCCGATCTATCCCTGCCCAAGTGGTGTTGGGTTTTAGGGTTGGTTAAAGCTGCATAGTCCGATGAAATATCAAATTTTCAAAACCAAACCAATTATCTAGATTTGATTTGACATATCTAACTTAGATACTGATGCACTTATTAAGCATTTGTTTCTGCATAGAAGGCAATACTGAGTCAATTTAACAGAACCTGTTACTACAGAAGTCTAATTTTCCATGTTTGCACTCAAAATATCTCAAAAGTTCACCATTTAAAATAAAAGTAACTTTGAACTAATGTAAAGTAGATATTAGTGATCGATCTAATATATTTATCTCAGAAAAAATACAGAAATTCAAATCCACCAGACTATGCAACTTTAACGGGACACGTATGTAAAGTAGCTCCTGCTCGGGTGGTGGGGTCACGAGGTCACTGACCTCCCTGATGAGTGCCATTACATCCCGGCCTGATTGACCATTGAACCATTGAACCGGCGGGCTTAATGCTTAGTGCCAATCAGGGCACGGGCCATGGTGATGAGGCGTGGTGTTCGGGCATGTTGATGGTGATGGTTGGGAATGGTGATGGGGATGGGGCATGGTGACGGGCCATGGTAGTGGGGAATGGTTGGGAATGGGGCATGGTGACGGCCATGGTTGGGAATGGCTTTGGGGATGGGGCATGGTGACGGCCATGGTTGGGAATGGTGATGGGGCATGGTGACGGGGCATGGTGATGGGGTGTATATTATATATGTGGCGATGTCATGGGTTCGAACCCAGGCCGAATAAAACCAACGACTTAGAAATTGGTGGTTGTTGCTGACTACTCTGGTACTTGGCATTATTGAAAGAGGGCAAGGGCTGGTTTGCTCAATATCAGGATAATATAATATAATATAATTTTTTTTTGGGTGTAAATATGTTTATTCTGCTGAATAAGTCTTTTGTCAGTGCCGAAGCACTCGTCTTCCAGCCATTTTTCAATTCAGGGTTATTTACACGAAAGGTATATAGAATAAGGTGTACAATAATTTGCAGCATGTAACACAATGAAATTCTGTAACTCAAAAGTTCCATAGCAATATGGTAACAGTAGTGTCATATAACTAGATCAATATTAGTCAGATCAATGTGAGTATTTACATAGTATTTAGAATGTAAGCAGAAGTTATTTTCTGTATTCAGTTGGTAAAGTTGTAGTAAGTTTTAATGTTCAGTTGCAGTTAGGCAAGCGGTATATAAATGTTGGTTTGTTAGGAATATTCTAGTATAACTCTAGTGTAGTTAGTTATGTGAGTTCATGAAGTATGTTGTTGGGGTGGGGTTGTTAATAATACACTGGACCAGCTGTGACCAGTGAAGCAGTTGGACCAATCCCAGTGCATTTAGGTCTTAAATTTTACATTTTTACCTGGACTGTCTCTGTAATCGCATATGGTTGACTGGAGATAACAGAGGAACAGCAACAAATAAAAAAAGTGGGGGGTGGGGTGGGGGGAGAAACCGAGGCTGAGGGTTTGGTGGTCTGCCACTTACGGCATGGTGACGCCATGGAACATACTTTACTGCAACTGCATAAGGGCCTGCCCAATCCGATGTACTCTTAGTGAGTTTTTAAATTCTAGGTCAGAGGACGCTGCCCTGGTTCTGGTTGGTAGGTTGTTCCAAATCATGCTGCCTTTGTAAATTGGTGCTTTAATTAGTTTGTTTGTGGAAGGCTTGGGGACTTTGAGTAGAGTGGAATCAGCCTATCTAGTATTCCTTTTTGTGTTGTCTAAATATTGGGTCTCACTGGCTCTTCTGTACATAAGTGATAGGAGATGTGAATCTCTTCTAACCATTAGGTAATCTAGGTTTGCTTTATCATGCATTTCCTTTACACTTAGTGTTTTGCCCCAATAAATTGTTCTTAACGCCCAGTCTTGGATCCTTTGTAGCTTAGTCAGTTGCTGCTTTGTGAGCAATCCATAAATTATATCATTATAGTCTATTATTGGTAGACCTGTTGATTTATATAGCAGTAGGGCAGTGTTTCCGCTTATGAAGCTCCACATCTTCCTGATTGTAGTCATTTTTAGTGCCAATGATTGAGTTAGTCTAGCCAGCTTTGATTCCCATTTAAGGTAGAATCAATCACTGTTCCTAAGTACTTGTATGCATTGAGTATGATATCGGGGTATGACAGCGAGCACCTGGTCTCCCATTTGGGACAGTACTATAAAGTCACCAATCACTATGAGTGGGCGCTATCACAAGTCTGTAACCGTCCTGATGTGATATTAGATGTTGCTAGGATGTAAAGCCACGCCACACAACTCACAAACAAACAATCTACACTGATCACTGAAACAAGAATCCACAAGCAGGATGTTTACAATTACAAACAATGTGTTGAATCACACCCGCCTACCTTACTGCTGGAATTACCCGGTCTGTAAGTGGTACAACTTCTCACATACACCATGTTTTGGACACAGCCATAGGCCTCTCTACATGTTTGTTTGTTGTTATTTTGCGTCCTAGGACCATCTAAAGCTAAGATTCCATATACGCGGCATGCAAATGCGAATGTTGTATATGCAGCATAGACATATGCCAACCCCCAATAGCCGATGTTTAGTTTTTGTGCTGGGGGATCGTTAAACAAACAAACACACCAAAAAAGATACCCATGACATTTTTGTGTTTTTTTGCTCCAAATTTGTGAAGGAAGATCAAAGTTACTATTGTTTCCTATGGCAAACGCAGCAGTATTCGCATTCGCACCGATCGGTCCATTGCCGCCTTCGCATTAGCATTCGCATTCGGACACATGGAAGCACCCCTATTCATTTACATGCTTTTCGATTTTTTGCCGCTTTCGCATACCGCATATATGGAATCTTAGCTTACTGTTGATCCCTGGTTACAATCGTGAGCCGATGTTGTACGGTATTATGCCACTGGGCTGAATGTCCATACACATACATACAGCAGTTATTGAAGGGTTGGTTATCTTGGGAATTGCTCAGCACAAATATTCACATGTGCCATTTTCAGTTTTAGATTCACAATGATCAGTAGCTGTGACAAAACTAAATAATTGTAGCAAAGTGTCATATTTTCGTTTTGCGTGTTATGTACATTATTTCGCTTTAGCACATTTCCCACGAATCTGCTACAAGATAGTCACTAATGTTGAACAATATAGTCATTGAATGTGTGTACACTATGACATAAATAACTTTTTTTCATGGTTTGTATTTAAAGTTGCATAGTCCGATAAATACATTAGATTGATTGATATAATCAACAAGTAATTGTTTTTGTAAAATGGACAATTTATTTTAGAAGCATATCCGATTAATTTCGGCAAGCAAGTCAACATTTTGAAACAATAGGCTTCAGCAGGAGTAGGTTCTAATACATACAGATTAAAAAAAAGAATAAGTACACCAGTTCTAAGTTGCACATGTAGGATAAAATCTAGGTAATTGAAAATGTGATGCTTTCATCGGACTATGCAACTTTAAGGTAAAGGTGAAGTCACCATCATAGAACATTTATTTCTTTAGAAATATATAATAATTGACTGCTCAAATATCTCTGATAAAAATACTCTGGAATTATGTGTAGAGAAACACCAGCTAATTACTATGTCGGTAGTGTGTGGGAAGGTTAGCTGTACCGACCCCGGGTTCAGGGGCTATCTACTGCGGTAAGCCGACCAGCAGCGCACCTGGTGTCAATTTACCGAGACGCCGGTAGAGGGGGCTGCTGGGTCAGAGGGCAGGCCGACGCTAATGGGGTCTTCTGCAATACGGAATGGAACATTAAAGGTCATTACACACGCCTGTGAGGACGGTGTCTAAATAGCAGGGCTCCAAATCCCGAAGCACCCCACGTGGTCTTCAAGGTCGTCGGGTCGTCCGGTGTCGCAGTTTGAGCGCCCTGCCAGTTTCAGCTGACTGTCAGTTTCATGCGCATGCGTCAAAATCTAACAGCATCGTCACTAACCTTATGAATTTAATATAATGTTTTTGGTAAAGATGTTTTTTATATGTGTACCAAGCGATTTTTTTCTAGGTGGTGTGCTTTTAGAGATATTTCACTTTTCCTATATTTTCTGTATGAAGATTGCTCACGACCATTGACAATGCCTTGAGTTTGACGGTACGCGCAGTGAAAAACATTAGTTTTATTCAAAATAAATAGAAACCAAGAACCCTAACCTTATCAATTTAATATAATCTTTTGGGTAAAGCTGTTTTCTATATGTGTACTAAGCGATTTGTTAATAGGTGGTGTGATTTTAGAGATATTTCACTTCTTCTGTATTTTCTGTATGAAGATTGCTCACGACCATTGACAATGCCTTGAGTAAGATGGAAAAAAAGGTGTTTGTCGCTACCCAGCCTGGTGCTCGGCATTACTAGGATAGGGACAAGGAGCAGTGGAACCAGGCACACCAATTATCAGCAGTTCATTTTTCCATGTTTAATCAACGGATGGTGCAATGAATCTGCATAAATAAAATGTTTCTAAAGCCCCAGTCACACAATTGCTTGTGACCACTTTGCGTCCTCTTTGGACCAAAGAACCCACTTCCTTGTGACCAAAGCAATGGTTGCCATCCTCTGGGTGACCATTTTGGTTGCACTGATGTTTTTAGTGCAGTAGTTGCAACCTTCTTGTGACCAAAATGGTCACAAGCAGGTCGTTGACCACTGAGGACCACTTTACGACCTCTTTGCAACCACTCTTTTTTTTGTGGTTGCAAGGAGTAGTGTGACTGGGGTATAAGTGAAACAAAATAAATGGAAATAAAGGATTTTAATCCTTTAAATTGCCATTGACCTTTTGGTATTGACGTTGAATGTAGAATACGCTTGGAATTGTACCGCTGTAAATAAATCTTATTTTAAATTAAAATTATTTTAAAGCAACCTTATATTTTCCTTACATACTGACTTATCTCTGATGGGTAATATGTACTAGATACTACATAACATTATCCTGATCACGGAAACAGTGCATGAGTGATTCTAGCAATATGTGTTACTGAATAATCTCCCGCCTGTCACGGCGACCTGACCTTATCGCCCGACCTGGACAGGCGCACACTGCCCCACACGTGCATGGTATGCAGCCGTGCCGGCCTGTTGAAATACTGCGCCGCCCGGGAAGAACCTGCACCGACTGCGCCCTGTCGTCGGTGCTGGCGCGGCCATTTATCACAGATAGGGGGAGACACCAGTCCCGTGAAGTTCCCCGCGTCTCCGCGAGGGTGATGTGGCGGGACTTTATTGCGACGTGTGTTCCGGTCATGTGGCGTGTCCGCCCGTCTGTGAAGTTAGCGCCGCTGTGTCCTAAAGGATGAGCCCTCCGTGGAACCAACCACCTGGCCATTTCAGCAAGTGCTTCCCCAATTTGCGGTAGCGCCTATTGCAGCTATTTTGGGTTACGCCCCAGTCACCCTATGGCTTGCGACCACTTTGCGACCAAAAGGCTGACTAGTATCCAACTGGTCGCAAGCACTGAAAGTGGTCAGTGGCCTCCTTACAACCATTTTGGTCACAATGAGGTTTTTGGTGCAGCGCCTGGAACCTCCTTGCGACCAAAATGGTCACTCAGAGGTCGACGAGCGGTCGCCACCTTTTTTTTTTTTTTTTACCTTTTTCTTTTTTGTTGTGCTTCGGTCACCGACTTTTGGTCGCAAAGTGGTCATAAGCCATAGTGTGATTGAGGCCATACTTAGGTCATGGGGACTATCCTAGTAAGGTATTCGTTATCGCGCCATACTTGAATGTACTTATCGTCATTGTGTGAAGATGTCACAGTGCGTGTCTGTTTACTACACAAACATAGAGAGGGGAGTGGTTGTTTAAACCATAACTCATTATGACGTCATTCAGGAAACCACACCGCGCAGTATTAATTCGAATCGTCACAATATTGTAGTATTGATAAAGACACTTTGCTATTACAAGCTGGGAATGAATGTATTTGCCTTAAATAACCGGATGCGGTGGCCGAATCTGTAGAGCGCAGGCTTCCCATGTGGAAGGTCCGGATTTCGAATCCCAGCCGATTCAAACCAATGATTTATAAAATTGATACTCGCCGGTACCTACCCTATCGCTCGTCATTGATATGACAAGGATTGATATGACGGTGTGACTGTGTGGGATATCAAACCCCAATAGCCGATGTCTACGTTTTGTGCTGGGGGGTCGTTAAACAAACTCACTCTAAAACCACATCACGAATTAGATTGACATTGATTACAATCTCTATATGTTGATATGGATGCTCTGAAACGCGTTAAAAGTGATAGGGAACCCCCACAAACAAGTCGGCCGTCTCCCTGGTGGTCCACTGACCAGTTACCCTCAATTAGTTTGCCTTATTTAGACCACATCTGTGCGCGCCCGCTAATTGCATTAATTATGGTTACCTGAGGTCAGCGGCTGCCACCTGAAGAAGCAGGTTAAATGGTTGCTTACACCACGCACTCATACTCGACTATAGCAATCTCCACCATATATATCTAGCTGGAGTACCTCGGCGCTGGTACTACCGGGAAATGAGGCAGCAAGCACCATTACCCGCCACCCACCACTGCCACTAGTACGCGCCACCAACCACCACCAGTATCCACCACCACTACCACCACCACCACCACCACCACCACCACCACCACCACCACTATCCGCCACCATCACTACCCACCACCACCACTATCCGCCACCATCACTACCCACCACCACCGCCGTCACCATCCACCACTACCACCTCTCCCACCCACCACCACTACCAGCCGCACTACCACCCACCGCCACCTCCTTCTTGTAGTCCTCGTCATCCTCCTCGTCCTCGTCCTCGTCCACCCGCCTCCCGCCTCCTCTCCCCTGCTTACCCCTCCTCATTTTACCTGCTTAATTGAAGCTTAATTTATGGGATGTGCGAAGTTGCATTGTTGCGACAGGCCTGTGCAGGTTGGGTATTTCAATGCCTTCCACACCTGTCAGTTCTCACCCACCTGCTGGGCGTGCGTTGTGCCCACACAGACACCTGTAGTGCGTAGTAAGGGTAGGCTTTGCTCACGTTTTAGACGGCGACTGCGCGGACGGTACCTGGTTGCGGGCGTGTTCAACGTGTGTGAAGCTGGGCCGATGCCGAGGTGGTGTATTGGTTGGCGGGGGGGGGGGGGGGGGGTGCAGTTTAGGTGGTATTTGCGGGTGGTTACCAAGGAGTTGGGGGCTGTTCACTACCTGGGGGTTGGCTTTGCTTTGAGGTGCAGGGTCCAAACCAGGCATACACTTGTGCTCAGAAGTAATGCTTTTCTTGTTAGCTGCTCCTGGATTTAAGCATTAACACATTGTGCACCAGCATTAACTCAAGTAGCTTTCATGACCCACAAGTCGGTGCTTATTTGCAAGTAGCAGATCTTTAGCATCAATAACTCGCCCCGCTCCCCTCCCCTCCTCTCCTCTCCTCCCTCTCTCCTCCCCCTCCCGTCCCCTACCCTCCCCCCTCCCGTCCCATACCCTACCCTACTCTCCTCTCCTCTCCTCTAATTCCTCTCTCCGCCCACCGGTATGAAATTTTCCCAGTGCCATTGCTTTACGGTATTTAACCTCCCCCGTCCGCCCCCAAACACACACCTGATACCTTGATATGAAGTGTATGTGACCTTGAAGGATGAGTTGACCTGTGTGACCATGTCTGATGCTTCCCTTCTCTTCTTTTTTTCCCCTTCCCATTACAGATCGGCATCTGTACGGATGCTGACCCCTCGTCTGGATTCATGGCCCTCTCCATGGTACGCCTCTGTCACCCTGCACGGACGAGTGACCTTGACCTTCCGAGGCCACACTTTCACCTCTCAAGGTCACTCGCTCCGTCTCCAGGTCCTCCTTGTGTTTATATCAGAACACGTAGTCTAGATAACCTCCAAATTGATAATTCTTTATTTCATTTGTTATTCTTATTGTTTATTTCGGTGTTTAAAAAAAAAGAAAAGATTCATACTGAATTTTTAATTACAAAAATTCATAAGATCTGTAGATTTTGGCAATGTATGACTTCTCGGCCATTGTAATAAATTATGTTTAATAGATTATTAAATGTCTAGCCACAAGTTGAAATCACTTGAGATTTACAAATGACAACAAAACAAGAAAGGCCATGTGGGACGGAGGTCTGATTGTGTGTGTGTGTGTATGTACGTAAAGGCGTCACCTCATATATCCCCCCATGTGTCCTGTGTAGTGGCGCCCCCTGTTGTCATCACTTTCACATCCCGTCACAGTCCCTGGGCGTGTCACCATTCAGTATGCATGGCCCTCAACCAAAACAAAGACACCCTCGCATAGCGTTACTTCCACCACTTTTCCCCACCCAACCTCCTCACCACTGCTATCTTGTCTCATCAGTGGTTGCTCGACCACCTGGTTGTGGTTGTTTTAATTTCACGTTCTTTGTATTGTTGCTCCAAACATTGTCTCGAAGTGGAATTCGTAGACAATTTCCACCACCGACCCACTCGTCCTCAGATAGCGATGGCAAGAGCTAATGTAGTCAATAGTAGCTCACCGCACATGCTCCATTTGAAATGTCGTATAGAGGATTTCCACCACCAACCCACAATCTGGTGGTAGTGGCAGGAACTAACATTGTGGGTAACAGCTCACTGCGCATGCTCCGTGGAAGAGGTCTTGTTAAGGTGTCACGTGACCGGTTTGTGCAGGAAGCCGGGCGCCGTAAGGACCTCCAGGGCGTGGAATGTGGTAACCATCTCCAGGTGCTCGTAGGGATGGTGTGTCCGCTTGGTAATTCTGCAGCAGAAAATATATAAGCTGAGATCAAGCACAACCGTTAGCATATTTTCGGGCGCTTTTGTGTGTATCTGCACCAAGAATCTCGACACAGACAAGAGTTTGCAGCAGGACTTTTATTTTTATTTTTGTATTATTTATATATATGTATTAATAAAAAACTATTATATAGCTTTTTTTTTAAATGTGAACCAAAGGAATGTGCAGTGCTTTGTTCAATTTGGCTTCTATAGTTCTAGTCGTGGTTTTGTCGATGTGGATGCATGCAGGTTGCGGGCGTAAAATGAAGGGCGGTGTGTTTTCCAGCTTTAGAGTAATGTGGCCTGTCGGTTGTGATGGCGCATATTACTGGGATCCAGGTGTGGCTTATTTATTTAGTGTGTGATCTGACAGGTGAATCACTGGGTGAATAAGCTGGTTTTCACTCGCTGTGCGGTGTAGGGTAGTACTGGGAGCGTCATAGTCTATGGACCTCGTCCGGCCTAAGGTAAAAAGTCCCAGGGCACACCCAACCTGTATCTTACCTGCTTATCAAGTAAAGCTGCATTCTGCCTGGTGGCGGTATCAGGTGGATCTTCTTCAAATCTTGCACACATAGCATATGGAACTAATGCATATTAGGTATAACAATAATTTTGAGAAAAATATAAAAAGCCGCATTTTGATTGCAAATACAAATTAAAAGTGTCTGAAACAAAAATATAGATTTAAGTAAATCCTTAAATGTTCATTGTGCCTAGAGTAATGGTTCGAGCCTCCCCAAATTTGGCCCAATATTAGATTATATATTCTGTAACATATCTCAATAAACGTCAATGTCATATACATGTTTCTACATGGGTGTTAACATTCCAAACAAGTTGGTGTCAATATCTGTCTGCGGTTCCTTGCATTAACTAGCACTATAATAAGATTGGTATCAATGGAAAGGGAATCAAATTGTCTATCTATCTATACCAAATCTTCTTAGGTTTTAAATATTTTTTAATTCAGTGACTGGAACATAACATAATAAGACAATGTCAAAAAGTGCAATTCATAACAAAAAAATCATTCTGATTTGGCAAAATAGCCATTTTCAAAGCTTGGTATTTTCTTGGAAAACTGCAACAAGACTGAATAAATGTTACATAGTTCCCCTATTCATAACAGTGTAACACACTATTTTTCTTCAGAGCTCTATCTGCAGAGAATCAAAAGATATTTGCATCCTAAAATGTCAAAAAGTGTAATTGTTTGCATGTAAACAGCATATATATGTAAGTGCATTATTTTCAACATTTCAATGTTTGAAAGCTCATTGCTGGAAAACAATCTTTTGAATCTTCCTCATATTTGGCACAGTATTACAATAACCATTCTCTAAGACTAATCGACATTATTTATATCAATATTATATCCCAAAATATGGAAAATATTGAATTATGATTGAACATATAAAGACAAATTGTTGGAAAACCAAATATATCAATTTGATGAATGTTTAAATGCTCATTGTAGCTTAACCAATTGGTTAAACTTCCTATAAATTGACAGAGCATATCATCTGGATGTAGTACACATTAGTGTATTAATATTCTGTATAGAAATACAAAAAGTGCATTTTGATTGCAAATCCAAAAGGAAGGTGTACAAAATAAGAAATTAAAATTTGTTCATCAAGTTTTGAAAACTCACTCTGGCTCATCCAATAGGAGGATCTTCTTCAAATCTTGCACACATAGCATATGGAACTAATGCATATTAGCTATAACAATAATTTTGAGAAAAATATAAAAAGTAGCATTTTGATTGCAAATACAAATTAAAAGTGTCTGAAACAAAAATATAGATTTAAGTAAATCCTTAAATATTCATTGTGCCTAGAGTAATGGTTCGAGCCTCCCCAAATTTGGCCCAATATTAGATTATATATTCTGTAACATATCTCAATAAACATCAATGTCATATACATGTTTCTACATGGGTGTTAACATTCCAAACAAGTTGGTGTCAATATCTGTCTGCGGTTCCTTGCATTAACTAGCACTATAATAAGATTGGTATCAATGGAAAGGGAATCAAATTGTCTATCTATCTATACCAAATCTTCTTAGGTTTTAAATATTTTTTAATTCAGTAAATGGGTTTTAAACTTTCAAAATAATTTAAATTGCAGAATTTTACCTGATTAACCTTATTGACCTAGGGCAAACTATATCTGGATAGAAAGCTGAGGTGATTGCGCTTCTTTTGATACCATCCATGACGTTTTGCCTTGCGCATACCGGCAAACTCAATGCATTGTCAATGGCAGTGAGCAATCTTCATACAGAAAAAGTTAAATATCTCTAAAACCACACCACCTAGAAACAAACTGATTGGAAGACACATAGAAAACATGTTTAACAAAAAGATTATATTAAATTAATGAGGTTAGGGTTCTGGATTTCTATTAATTTTGAATAAAACTGGTGTTTTGCACTGCGCATACCGGCAAACTCAATGCATTGTCAACGTCAGTGAGCAATCTTCATACAGAAAAAGTTAAATATCTCTAAAACCACACCACCACTGCTTGGAACACATATAGAAAACATATTCAACAAATAGATTATATTAAATTTATATGGTTAGGGTTCTGGATTTCTATTAATTTTGAATAAAATAAACGTTTTGCACTGCGTGTACTGGCAAACTCAGTGGCAGTGTGCATTCGTTCTGCAGCCAAGCTGCGCGTGCATACACAATGTTTACAAACATTGAAATGGGTTTATACATTATATTATTATATTGCATCCTTCCTTCCATGTTTGTGCCAAATCGTTATGTATTTCTATTTATTTTGAATAAAATGCCAGTTTTGCCCTATGCATATCGCAAACTCAATGGCCGTATGCCTTTGCTTTGCTCCCGGCCCGTTTTCAGCGAATGCGCAGTCGGAACCGTGATGCAGTCTGTTAAGAGGTCCATTTCCCTTCATGTACTTAGCAGTCAGAACATCGTTTTGCTGATGGTTTTTAGGGGCTTTTTTATTGTTTTGTTTTTTTAATTGTGGGTTCTTTGAAGGTAACGCTCATTCCTGATAATTCGCTCTTCTATAAATATAAGCGCTACTACTTGATATTGGTTAAAGTGTCTGCCTTTTTTCTAGGTCGGATTCCTAATCTGAAGGTCGGTGGTTCGATTCCCTCTGCTCCCAGCTCTGCCAATTTGGATTCCCATTGCTGTGTATAACTTACAGTGTCATCAAGGGCCAGTTGCTCACATACCATGTCTATGGGGTGTGGGAGGTTAAAAATTCCTTGGGTCGGTAAAAGTGTAGGCCCAGGCTTTCTATCGATAAACTGTCTAATGGTGAAAAGAAGTCTATTCAGACTTATCCATGACAGGCAGTATAAATTCGATTTATGCAAATTGATGATTTAAACTGAGCCATCGGGGTGGCAGTGAATGGTAAGAGTTGAAATGAGCAGTGTTGAGCTGATGTTTGTCTTAAAATAACAGCTGGTCTGCATAAGGGCATTCCAGATGCAGGAATGGATCAGTTGGTTGCATGTTGTAAAATGATCATAAATTTTATTTTGGAAGTCTGACATCAGTTGGCAGGGTCCTTGACAGAGGGTAAAATGGGTAAAATTCTGTATCCTTAAATTTTCTGAGGGTATGACTCTACCCTCAAATTGTTGGGATGCTTTTTTAAAAAAGGTTCTTCAAGGACCCAGAGACAAAGCCTCCAGACTCCCCTCCCTCATCGCTCCCCCGCCCCCTCCCTGATTCTGCATCAGAACTCCTTAGGTAGCACCACATGTCTATTCATGTTCTGGAATGAAATAGCATTGAGAATACTACACAAATCCCAAACTATTTGTAATATTCAAGACTAGATCCATCAAATCGGTCAATCACTCATTTAGTAATACACAAAGTAAGTTAAAACAATGACGACACCAATGTTGTGTCAAAGATGAATTGCCTGCAGTTGGTTTGCAACTAAATCCAATGCAATACCGAATGCAATGCGTGATTTGCTTATTCTTGAGATAGATTTTCAAAATTAATTGCTCCCCAATTAAAAAATATATTTGTGTTAAAATCTGTACGAAATATTGGTTTTCCAACCTAAGTTTGACATCGGTATCTGTAATCGGGCTGTCCACGCTGTCATACTCTAATAATACATTAATCAATTAAAACAACTTGTGCCAAATTAGCTGCAATTGATAATACAGATTAGATCAGGTTGTATGAGGCTATCACCGCTCATCTTCTCAGATATGTGATGCCATCTACCAGTGACAAAAAGAAGTTAATCCATGCGCATTGATATATCGATGTTCGTGAGTACAGAGATGTCACGGCATGCAGATCTGGTCAGCGTAGGCCTGTCAGGTTATATACGTGACGAACTAGTCCTTTCCTCAACGAGCGGGCCGTGAAGCTACCCCATCGTCCCTCCTCACTCGGCACCCTGCGTGCACACAGGAGCCGCGGGGGACCAGCAGCCAGCAGGCGTCTCTTTGACCTATATCTGATTAGATTATCGGCGTGCACAAAGGTCATGGGCGCGCTCGTAAAGGCGGCGCTCGGCCGTCGGTCCCGGTCGCTGCGGCACCCAATCATATTAGAGGCTCGGTATCACGTGACGGGCTGATAACAAGAATGGCGTGTGAGCTGCTCAATGCAGGAAGTAGGTGGGACACACCGGCGCTGGTTCAGGCGGGTGTATAGTATAGGTAGGTCACCCGCCGTCACTAGTGCTGAGGCTACTACTGCAGGCATGGGAGTTGACTTAGAAATTCTTCTTTTGATGTAATTGCGGTGCGACGCAGAGCGCTTGACCTGAATTTGGAACTTTTCCCCTTATACTTTGGATGTTTTCATGCGCTTTGACCCCACGTTTGTGGGCCTTATGTGTATAGTCATCGGTGTGTCCTGCCACCTCCATCTGTATTTCCTCACCTTAAATTCACCTCGCATATTGTAATAATTTGTATGTAATGCATGGCTTTAAATAAAGAAATGCTGGTCGACATAAGCCGAATAGGTCAGGAACTAGTTCGACTAGGCTGCTAGCTTATGCTGATTAGGCCGCTCAGTCCATATCGCTCTCTGCCAAATTTCCCGGTCACTGACCGTCCTAGTTCTACAAATCCTAACCAGTAGGGTTATGCAGAATTGACGCGAGCCTCACTTTTCACTTCTAATTGTCCCACAACTGATACTTATATAAGACCTACCAACATGGGTTAGCGTCCGTTTTTTCTCTTTCTCATCTACAGATTAAAGTTGCATAATTCGATGGTTTTGAGTCAGACATTATTTTAAGATAAATATATTAGGTCGTTCTTCATAATCTATCTTTAGTTTGCTTAGAAAACTGTAGTTTAGTTTTAGTTTAAAGTAGCTTTCATTTGAAATGGCTAAATTTGGATAGATATATTTAAACTAAATTAAATTAAGTAGAGTGTCCCCTTCCCTCCCCCTCCCCCTCCCCTTCCCCTTCCCCTTCCCCTTCCCCTTTCCCTTCCCCTTCTCCTTCCCCTTCTCCTTCTCCTTCTCCCTTCCCCCTTTCCCCCTTTCCCCCTTTCTCCTTTCCTCTTTCCCCTTCCCCCTTCCGCCTTCCCCCTTCCCCCTCCCCCCTTCCCCCTTCCTCCTTCCCCCTTCCCCCTTCCCCTCCCTGTCCTCCACCTCCCAGTACACTCGATAGGACTGCCATCTCCCGCCTCCCTCACACACACACACACACACACACACACACACACACACACACACACACACACACACACACACACACACACACACACACCTTGAACCAATCTAATTTAGCGCCTATTCCCGGCCTCTAAGCGCATTGGGCCCGAGCTACCAACTCCTACATTAACTCCCTGTTGAACTAACCCAACACCCGTTCTGTAAGCTAAACCTGCGCATGTGCGCCTGGGTGCTGCGTGCGCGTGGCTGTGAGTGCATTTCAATTGGCCCGCGCCGAGCAGCGCGTTATTACGTCGGGATGAGGGGGCGCGGGTTGGTGATCGGGCCGGGTTAGCTGAGCGGGGCCGGTGAGTGATGGACTCTGCCGCCTGCAGTGAGGGCGGGGCCGGGAGGGGGGGGGGGGCGCAGTGGGGTACGGCAACGAGGCACTTTGGGCCTGGAAACACCCGCCGCCCTCACCCGCACCCACATCCACACACCCCGCACACACATCAACCACACCACACCCGCCGACCAGCCACACCACACCACTAATACACCCGCACACAAAACGCCTACCATGCATTGCCGTTCAACTGTCACATGATTTGCTGACGGCGTTTGCGATAATAGGTTGTCGCTGGCTGCATTGTGTTCAAGCGACCAGTGATACACGCAATACACCTGCAATGCTGGGACTGATTTCAGGATGCCGTCATGCACTCACCCTCTCATTAACTTACTCACACCTTCACTCACTTTTGCACTCACTCACTCACACACGCACTCACTCACTCACCCACTCACTCACTCACTCACCCACCCTTTCACTCACTCCCCCTTTCACTCACTCACCCTTTCACTCACTTTCACTCACTTTCACTCACTCACCCTTTCACTCACTTTCACTCACTTTCAGTCACTCACCCTTTCACTCACTCACCCTTTCACTCACTCACCCTTTCACTCACTCACCCTTTCAATCACCCACCCTTTCACTCACTCCCCCTTTCACTCACTCACCCTTTCACTCACTCACCCTTTCACTCACTCACCCTTTCACTCACTCACACTTTCACTCACTCACCCTTTCACTCACCCACCCTTTCACTCACTCCCCCTTTCACTCACTCGCCCTTTCACTCACTCACTCACCCACCCACTCACCCTTTCACTCACTCACACTTTCACTCACTCACCCTTTCACTCACTCACCCTTTCACTCACTCACTCACCCTTTCACTCACTCACACTTTCACTCACTCACACTTTCACTCACTCACACTTTCACTCACTCACCCTTTCACTCACTCACCCTTTCACTCACTCACCCTTTCACTCACTCACTCACTCACCCTTTCACTCACTCACCCTTTCACTCACTCACCCGTTCACTCACTCACTCACCCTTTCACTCACTCACTCTTTCACTCACTCACCCTTTCACTCACTCACCCTTTCACTCACTCACCCTTTCACTCACTCACCCTTTCACTCACTCACTCACCCTTTCACTCACTCACTCACCCTTTCACTCACTCACTCTTTCACTCACTCACTCACCCTTTCACTCACTCACCCTTTCACTCACTCACCCACCCACTCACCCTTTCACTCACTCACCCTTTCACTCACTCACCCTTTCACTCACTCACCCTTTCACTCACTCACCCTTTCACTCACTCACTCACCCTTTCACTCACTCACCCTTTCACTCACTCACCCTTTCACTCACTCACCCTTTCACTCACTCACCCTTTCACTCACTCACCCATTCACTCACTCACCTGTTCACTCACTCACCCTTTCACTCACTCACTCTTTCACTTACTCACTCAACAGAATAAACTAAGAATATTTCACGCATGCCCTGCGATTTCATGGGATTTTCTGTTTTTTTCTTTCATTAAAAAAAATTAAAGTTTCAAACTGAACATTTTAAAAGAACCATTTTGACAGCTCGTCACGTGGCCTTGGCGCCTGCCATTAGACGCGATGTTGCGGCCGATATCCAGTTATGTTTTGTTGTTGCACACATCAGCAAATACTGGAGTAGCGGATCTCCATTCCTATATCAGCCATCCCATCGGTAACCATCTGGACGCCTCGTGTTTCTTTTAATCGGCCATAGCAGATAGAGCAGTCAATTATTGGTCCTGTGTGTAGATATTCTTAGTGATTCCTGAGCAGTGGTGTTGCGGGTGGGGTGGGGAGGGGTGGGGTGGGGGTGGGGGGCACCAGCCTGTCGTCCTCCTCACGGTAGTCCGCTTCGCATACAGGGAAGGGTGGGGTGGGAGGCACTAGCCTGTCGTCCTCCTCACGGTAGTCCGTTTCGCATACAGGGTGCGTTTCAGTCTGTGTGGTTGCAACATAAAGCAGTCTGCGCAGATCATACAGGACACTTCCGCCCTAGTTCACCTGTCATAAACGTATGGTAGACACAGTGGCTGGAATCTCACGCATCGACTTGACACCCAATTAAGAATTTAGGAAGTGACCCCTTCGTGGTTGTTGTAAGATATTTGTCAATTTGTCTATTGATTGATTGGTGGTTTCTTTACGCCGTGTCGGCAGCCTAGGTCATATTCAGTGAGTTCTTGGGATCCACAGTGTGGATGAATGCTGAACTTGGGGGAAGCACCCCATCGTTCTGCACCCGGCTGTGCTATTTTATTTGTAGCTTTATTTTGATTCGTGGAACCATTCCATTTGGTGTCACCGGGCGCGGTGGCCTCATCAGTAAAGCGCGGGCCTCGTGTGTGGAAGGTCGGGAGTTCGGTTCCCAGTCGAGTCAAACCAATGACTTTAAGATTGATACTTGTCAATTCCTAGCCAGGCGCTCCGCATTATTAGGATAATGTGACTGAGTGGGATATCAGGTGATGGTGCCGGCGACCTGATTTCCCAGTCGGACAGCTCTATAATAAAGTCACCATGAGTGCAGTCACAAGTCCGGTACCCGACCCGATATGACCTTAGATGTTGCTAGGACGTAAAACAATAACAAACAAACCAGCATTTGATGTTCGTTGGTATTTGATATCGTTGTTGTTGTTTTTTTCAAATTATGGAGCCAGTTGTTTTTGTTGCTTGTTTTACTGATGATAGTCGCTTGTGTAATAATCCTGCCAAGGAGGCACAGAAATAGCAGGCAAACTGACATGCAATAAAACTGGTTGTGGTAGCCGAATCAGTAAAAAACGTTGGCTTCCCGTGCAGAAGGTCGGGAGTTTGAATCCCGTGCGGAAGGTCAAGAGCTTGAATACCAGCCGAGTCAAGCTAATGATTTATTACAAAATTGATGCTCATCCCAAGCTAATCTGGCACTCAGCATTTCTAGGAATAGGCAAATTAGCAGGATAATCTGACTGAGTGGTATATCAGGTCATCGTGCCGGCGACTTGGACTCCCAATCGGACAGCTCTATGACCCACACTTCTATAAAGTCGCTATGAGTGCGCACTGTTTCAAGTCGGTACAGATTCTGATTTTGATGTTGCTGTGATGTTAAACCCAAACAACCTGATGAATAATGCGAATATTCATCCAGGAGAATTCTATTAAAACTGCTCCCCCCCCCCCCCCCACTCTGCCCGGCCCTCCAGTTGATTATATTAAGAATGCTTCTCTGGTGGATGCGGCCATACTGTTCCAGTCAACTCGCCCCCAAACCGCTTCCTCCGGATGTCACCGGGCACCAGCTGGACACTCACATACACAAACCAACTGGGGCCTAGGTGACACACTAATGTGATAGGAACACCGCTTGGGAATGGAAAAGTGCAAGTTCGATTCCCCACCGACCCCCTTCCTAGTGTTCTCGCCGTTAGCAGCCACGTCACGTGACTTCCACCGAAAGTGGCCTCGCTGTCTACTATATCGTGGTTTACTATTATTGATTGGCCCCGACCTGCGTCTACGCTCTCTCTCCGTACACTACTCACGGGCATGCGCTCCTCGCCCCAGACGGAAGGCGCCTGTCGATTGCACACACGGCACTGCGGCATCTGGACGTGCGCGCCGCACATCCCAGTACACGTGTGTGGCTGTCCAGTCAAGCCTTCTGCCGTGCAGTAGATTCCCTAGCTAATGGGTTGCTATGGTTGGTGACGTCACGAGATGCCCTGCTTATGTGTAGTCTGCTGTAACCAGATAGATGCGCACAGAGAAAAGAGAAATCACACAGGTGCAGGGCAGAGTCCGTATGGGGCCTGGAAAGTCTTGAAAAGCCTTGAACTTCATTTGCCCCATTTCAAGGCCTTGAAAAGCCTCGGATTTAGCCTATCTTGGGTAATTAGTCTTGAAAAGCCTTGAATTCCATGAAACTGTTCCCACTGATCTATATTAGTCCGAAATCGCCATTCGGCAGAAAATAATCCAACATACCCACACACAATAAAACGCCAATACTCGCACGAATTCCTCTCAAAAACAGCCTTGAAATAGCCTTTAATTCCATATCTTTACATCTGACGGACCCTGGATGTGGCACCCATGTTATTGTTGGTTTAAATAGGGCTGTGTCATTGTTAGTTTAAAAAAGGCAGTGTCATTGTTGGTTTAAATAAGGATAGTGTCATGGGATAGTGTTGCGAACAAACAGTAATATCGTGATTCGAATCGACACTGGCATTCCGGAGCGAGTGTCATAACTCATGTCCCACAGTGTATCGGTGTTCTAAATAATAGGTTTGTATGGGTTGGGGGAGGGGGTCCTTAGTGGGTGGGTTGCAGACACAGGAATATATCGTCACTATAATGGGACTCGAACCCACACTTCTGCCTTTCCCGGTCGGGCGTCATAGCCATTAAGACTATCTAAGCTCCCTGGTGCAACCAACACGGCCACGCCTACCTGTGAATGCAGCATTTCACCTGGTTTACGTGAGTACACCTCATCACACTTGATATAGTTGGTGATAAGATGTCGGGATGAGTAAAATAAACAGGCTATATTTAGATTTAGAATTTAATATCCAGCTTTCAAATCAGCCACATACGCCAGGGTAGTGCAGACCGGTGCACCCTCCGTATTCTTCCGTATTCTTCCGTATTCTACCTTAGTCTTCCGTATTTGTTACGGAATCAAACACTGAGTACGGATTTATTTGTTTCGTTACAGAGTCACTGGTCTCAAAATATGGCCACGTCCTGGCTTCGTAGCTGTTGTGGGATTTATGGAAGGTTTACTCGTGAATGTTATATAATTGTTGAATTTTCACGGTAAAAGCGCTGTTGAAAGTCATTCAAGAATAGGGAAAATCGATTTGACAATACTGAATTCTGCGCGATTGAGTTGCACAGGTCTGGTGGTGAATCTATACTGGAAAATCTCTTTACCTCCTGATACTAAGAATGCCTTCAGAGGGGCATAATACTTAACACCTTCTGTAATATACATCTAAGTCTGCAGCTGGGATCAGGATCCGTCTTGATAGGAATACAAACCTTGTCAATGGTATCGCCTATGTTTAAGCCGGCCTAGATTAAAACCTGAATAACAATGTATATAGTCTTAAGTTTATTTAGCCTTTGACACCACTCGTCCTGTGGCCATATGTATATATGCGTGTGAAATGCTTACATCCAGGGATATATCTGATTCTAGGTAAAGATTTCAATTGCAGATTTGTTATAACAATGTATTTTGCATAAGTATGAACTTTAATTTAATGTAACATTGGTTGCACGATGGGAAGATCACCCCTTAGGGAAGCCATACAGTGACCTTACTACATGTTTGCCGTTAAATACAGCTCAACTCAACTCAGTCTGTAATGGATGTGGACATGCTTTTATTGTTGTTGGACTTTTCTACTGGCCTGGTATATCTGTGTTCCATCTATCATGGCTGGTTACTCAAATAAGGACTGGTCTGCCTTTAAGCGTCCATTCGATGAGATTAGACGGCTGAATAGACCACTGTTATTACATGTCTTAAGATTAGCTTACAAGGAACTGGTCATTAATTGCTAATCGTAACTGAAACCCTGCGAATTGTTCTTACTGGTAATAATGATTTGGCCTCCTTATCGTTGTTATTATTATCATCATCATCGTCATCATCATTATGCTGATCACGAACCTCCCTATATGGGCCGTCTCCACCAATACTAGCCCCTGTTTTCTTCTAGAAAATACCGGACGCGGTGGCCGAATCGGTAGAGCGCGGGCCTCCCGTACGGGAGATCGGGGGTTCGGTTCCCGGTTGAGTCAAACCAATGACTTATAAAATTGACTTATAAAATTGATACTTGTCACTGCCTAGCCTGACGCTCAGCATTAATAGGATAGGGCAAGGACTGGTTAGCTCAGTGTCCGGATAATGTGACTGAGTGGGATATCGGGTCATGGTGTCGGCAGCCTGATTTCCCAGTGGGGCAGCACTATGAAGTCACCATGGGTGCGCACTGTCACAAGTCAGTACCCATCATGATATGACCTTAGCTGTTGGCAGGATGTAAAACTCCAACAACCACCCAAAATCATCATCAAGATTATGCTGATCACGAACCTTCCCATATGGGCCATCCCAACCTTCACTGTTCCAACCACAATATAAGCCCCTGTTTTTTTTCTAGAAGTTATTCAAATATGCATACGGTGGTGTTAATGTTATGTCTTTCCGTGTACTTTCAGATAAACCTTCGACTGATCCTAGTATCGGGGAAGACGAAAGAGTTCTTATTTTCGCCGAACGACTCTGCGGCGGATATAACTCAATATGTGTACGACCACTGGCCTGACGGTAAGTACTCGGCACCAGCTGGGGTTTATGTAGGGCTAGGCGGAATTAGCACGCTTATATGTACAGTTCTACAGTTGTGTTTTAAAACTTGTATAGGTCTGCAGCTATACCTGTTTTCAGCACATGTCTTTTGACCTACAAGTTACCGTCTTTTGACAAGTTAGTTTCTAAAACAAAATATTTAAATTTAAACCAAAGTGACAGAATATATTCTATTCACTGCTCGCCATGAATATGACCTCCGCTGCAGACGTGGCATAAAGTCACCATCAATCAATCAATCAACATGGGGACAATCAAATGAAACACAGACAGTTTGAATATTGTGTAGCATTTGTCCACACATGGCGGGAGTTAGCCGAACCTTGGGGTCGCGAAAGACAGCACTAGTGTGTGTGTATGTGTGTGTGTGTTTGTGTTAGCGCGTGTGTGTGTGTTTGTGTTAGTGCGCGTGTGTGTTAGCGCGCATGTGTGTTAGCGCACGGGTGTGTGTTAGCGTGTGTGTGTGTGTTAGCGCATGTGTGTGTGTTAGTGCGTGTGTGTGTTAGTGCGTGTGTGTTAGCATGTGTATGTGTGTGTATATATTTATATATATAATTAATATATGTGATGTATAATGTGTTTTGCGAGTATAAAGATACTGAAGGGAATATTACTTATGATTATTGTTATACTCCATAAGACGCAACACTGTACTACATATATAGCATCCAACCGGCATCTGCTCATACAAGGATTGTGAATTCAGATCTTGCCTTGTTGTGTCGTTGAGAAGGCGATAAAGCACGTTCCTTAAATTATTCTTATATGGAGATTGCCTGTACTCTAAGAGTATTGTAGAGCTTTACATTCAGCATCCACTTAATATTTTACAGCTGTGGGATACACTTAATGACCGGGGAGTGAGAATGAATGATCCCTAGAGGATGATTTATTTTAATGGATTGTAGCGCTTTCACTGAATAAATCATGTTGAGTGATTTAAATTTTATTTTTATTTAGTGCTTTTTAATCTAGCATTAAGAGGTATGTAACTGTAGTTGTGTACCTTGTGTACCTTCAATATTATTATTATTAATATTGTTATTAATATTATGACTCCCAAAATAATGAAAGATTAGAAAATGAATGTTTAGGTAGAGCAGTGTGAACAATGAGAGAATGGTGTAGTCTAATGGAGTCTAAAGCAATGGGGCCGTTATTGTAGCAGGGACAATAGACACCTCTCGCTAAGAAAGGATTACTTTAGAAATTGTCGTCTGTTCGGATTAAAATTGCATGTTATCACCAAAGTAATATTACATCAGTTAGAAGGAAAGACCTTCACTCCCACCCCACCCTCCTGCACATCACCAATGGTAATTAAATTTAATTGTGAAAATTGAGATAAAGATGACCGGTTTATATACACAACATAATATGCATATATTACTAAGTTCCTAATATGGTTACTACAGGGATGTCCACTCCTACTGATGTCTCATCGGGTGTCATTTACTAACTGTCCATAGTGTCAGGTTGTGCTGCAGCAAGTCAGCTGCCCCCTTGATGTTGTAAAGGGTGTGCAGAGACGGCGGGCATTGAGGGAAACCCGGGAAGAAACAAAGTTTTGGACTCTGTGCCAGGTGCAATGGTGGTATTGTCATGGGGGTGATGAAAATGGGAAATACTGTGCCTAGAGCGGGACTCGAACCCACATCTCTCTGCATTCCGGGCCAGTGTGCTAACCATTACACCACCTAGGCTCCCTGATATCTACACACTCCCCACGCCTACCTGTCTATGTGGTTACTGGCCTGAGAGGTCAGTGCAGACCACTACACTCGTCCCCTGGAATTGTAAGTCTTGTAATGCTTACAATTACATACATACAGGCAATGCACTAACACATAGATACACAGGGTAGGTTCAACAACCATACAGCGCAAAGCTTGTACAGGATCCTGGTCACGGCAACCAGTGTCATGGGGGTGATGAAAATTGGAAATACTGTGCCTAGAGCGGGACTCGAACCCACATCTCTCTGCATTCCGGGCCAGTGTGCTAACCATTACACCACCTAGGCTCCCTGATATCTACACACTCCCCACGCCTACCTGTCTATGTGGTTACTGGCCTGAGAGGTCAGTGCAGACCACTACAGTATTTTCAAGCAGGGCTATGGCCGATTTTTCAGGACAGTTTTGACCTCTTCTCCAGTAAAATTTCACGTCATATGTCCTAGTTAAATCTCATGTCATTCTCCCTCATTAGAACTCACCCCACCACTCCCTCTCAGTTAAACCTCACATCATTGGTCCCTCAATTAAATTTCATGTCATCTTTTTTCCAGTCAAATCTCATGGCATCTCTCCCAGTTAAATCTCACGTCATCCCTCCACCACTTAAATCTCACGTCATCCCTCCACCACTTAACTCTCACGTCATCCCTCCACCAGTTAAATCTCGCGTCATCCCTCCACCACTTAAATCTCACATCATCCCTCCACCAGTTAAATCTCACATCATCCCTCCACCAGTTGAATCTCATGTCCCCCCCTAACCGCCTTCACCCTTTCTCAGTTGAGCATGGGTTTACTCGTCCCCCAGCTAACTGCCTTCACCTCTTTCTCAATTAAACGTGGCTTTACCCGTCTCCCACCTAACTAATGCTAGGTACACACCTACCGTTTATGACTCGCGCACTAAAACTTTGCGCCCGACGCGACCCGATCGCGAGCCGATCGCGATTAAAACCGAAGATAAGGGATGCGCACATATACCGACTGACATGCGCACATATACCGTCCGATTCGTGACTGCGAGCCACGCACCTGGTGGGTTTTGCGCGAACTACATCACCATCAGCGCCATCTAGCACTTTCCTTGCGCCGATTCACGACTGCGGTGCACGCACCAGGTGGGTTTTGCGGGAACTACGTCGCCATCAGTGCCATCTAGCAGTTTCCTTGCACCTGCCACGGGTCGGGTTTTGCGCCAACCTGAGCGCCGTCTGGCATTATTCTGTGGCAGGAGTTGAGTTTCTCTATGGACGCCTGTAGCCTCTCAGTCGCGATTTACTTGACCTAACTTTATCAGACTATATTTTACTCTCATGCGCAATTTCCTTGCACCTGTAGCCTCTCAGTCGCGATTTACTTGACCTAACTTTATTAGACTATATTTTACTGTATTTAACCCTGCTGCCAGATTTTCAATTGTTTCCTTGCGAATTTCCTTGTGCCTGCCGCAACTTATTAATTAAATTTCCACCATCGCAATCTCCGTCTCGCTCGTCCAGTCCGCCATTTTTATCAGTTGTGTATGGACAATGTCACATGAGCGTTTTCCGGCCCGGCGATTGGTTGTTCATTAAAACTCAAAAGCGACCGGTCGGCGGCTAGCACGCATATACCGTTTAAGATACGACCGACCGCACGCACCTCCCGATTTGCAATCGTCCCGATTCGTTTTTCGAATTGCTTGCGATTTCAGTTTTAAGCCCTAAAACTGAGTTGTAATCGCAAATCGCGGACGTCTGGTGTGCTAGGGGTCCGCACCCACCTAACGACTAACGAGATCCTATGCGCGAATCGCGTCGTAAACGGTAGGTGTGTACCTAGCATAACTGCCTTCACCCCTTTTTCAGTTGAGTGTGGCTTTACCCGTCTCCTATCTAACTGTCTCCTCCTCCCCCCCCCCTTTCTCAGTTGAGTGTGGCTTTACCCGTCTCCTATCTAACTGTCTCCTATCTAACTGTCTTCCCCCCCTCCTTTCTCAGTTGAGTGTGGCTTTACCCGTCTCCTATCTAACTGTCTCCTATCCAACTGTCCTCCCCCCCCCCCCCCCCCCCCCTTTCTCAGTTGAGTGTGGCTTTACCCATCTCCTATCTAACTGCCTTCACCTCTTTCTCAGTTGAACATGGCTTTACCCTTCTCCCAGCTAACTGTGTTTACCCTTTTCTCAGTTGAGTCTGCCTTTGCATGATCACCCAGCTACCTGACTTGTCTCTGCCTCACCTGACCCGCCCTCCAGTTGTCATTCAATTTCCCCTTTAATGCTGCCTTCATATTCAATTTGACAGGTGTTTTGGCTTATTGATATCATCCCTCCTTGGACCTCAATATTTGTTTCTATTATACATCAATTGTACGAACACCCTCCTTGAAAACAAGTATAAGTGTGCAGCCAGTGCATTATATTTGTGCTGACGGTACATTACGGTACATGCCAGCTGATACTTCCAATTCGGAGGTAAATTAGACACGCATCCATCCCAATCTCGCTGGGTGTCGAATACACACCGCCTGCTGCCTTACTCTGAATCTTAATGGACTTGAAGTTGCATAGTCCATGGAAACATAAAGCTTTAACAACTAAAGTAATTACCCAGATTTGATCCTAATTATTGAACTTGGGAACTAGTATACTGAGTAAACATTTGCTGCTGCATATAAGAGAAGTCAATAGAACCTGTTACTGCTGAAGCCTAGGAGGTCCACCATTTTCACACCACACACGCCGCCAAAATGATCGTGCATGTCTTTACTTCAAATATCTTCAAAATTAGCCATTTATAATTTTAAAAAACTACTTCAAGGCGAAGTAAAAAGAGATGATAACAATCAATGTAATGTATTTATCTATAAAAAAAAAATATATATATATCAAATTTAAAATTGGCAGAAACTGAAAACCATGGGACTGCGGTTTAACATCCCGTGCGCGACTACGCAGTGTTTGGCCAACGTGACATGGCCGCTTCTCGCGTGACGTCCATTTAGACGCTCCCCGGCGTCCGCTCCTCTCGGTGTGCGCCTTCCGGGAAGTGCGCACAATGCGCGCGCAGCCCACGCGGGACGCCGGGTCTGTCTTAGTACACACACGAGGCGAGCTTCCCGGAACGCTGTGTCTGGTGGCCTGCGTCATGCAGCGCGCCGGAGTGCTGAGACCAGGTGGCAATGAATGCCCGGCACGGCTTTCATTAATGGATTGTCATAGGTGCCGTGTGCCGCGGGCCGCCTCACATAAATAGAACCCCCACTATCACCTCCACCATCACCACCACCACCACTACCACCATCACCACCACCTCTACCACCACCACTAACACCATCACCAACACCACTACTTACCACCACTACACCACTACTTACCACCACCACTTACCACCACCACTTACCACCACTACACCACCACCGCATTCATCGCCACCACCACCTCCACCTCCACCACTACCTCCACTACTACCTCCACCACCACCTCCACCACCACCGACACCCACCACCACCATCATCGAAACCCACCACCACCGGGCGTGGTGGCCAAATCGGTAGAGCATAGATCTCGCGTGCGGGAGATCGGGAGTTTGGTTCCCGGTCGAGTCAAACAAATAAATTACTTATAAAGTTGATACTTGTCGCTTCCTAGCCTGGTGCTCAGCATTAATAGGATAGGGCAAGGACTGGTTAGTTCAGTGTCAGGATAATATGACTGAGTGGGATATCGGGTCATGGTACCAGTGGCCTGATTTCCCAGTGGGGCAGCACTATAAAGTCACTATTAGTGCCCACTGTCAGAAGTGGGTACCGGTCCTGATATGACCTTAGGTATTGCCAGGACGTAGAACTCCCAACAACCAACCAAACAGCCAAACGACCGACCAACCGACCAACTAACCGACTAACCAACCAACCGACCGACCGACTGACACCAACCGACCGACCGACCAACTAACCCACCACCACTACTACCACTGTGTCGCTCTTAGTAAACCGAATAGGGCAGTCGATGGGGTCAGAGTTGGGGGCAAAGAACCATAGGTCTGTGAGTATTTGGTTTATGTAACTTGTTGTGTAGTCGAGTAGGACCTGTTTTGACTTGTCGGTATGTCCTGCATCAACGGCTTGGTGAATTTTGAATAACTTGACCTGTTTTGTTGTTGTTCTTTTTTGTTATTGTTTTTTAAATGGTGATGCTCTGGTTGATGAGTGGTGAAGTGAGTTGGTGTTAGGTGAACCAGCCATCACTGTGTGCCAGTTGTGGGACAGGCGGGATGGTAGAGTTGAGCTCCACCCACTTCCTGTGGACCAGGTCGCTGGTTCCAACTCCAAATCAATAACGTAGAAATGTGTACTTGTCACTACCAAGCCTAGCATTCGGCATTACTAGGATAGGGCAAGAAGCAGTGGAATGAGGAAAACCAATAATTATTGCCTGTGATTGATATTTCCTTTGCGTAATGAATGATTGTAACAGAAAACTGTGCACGTGGATTAGGTTTGGAAGAGAGAATAGCAGGAAGGCAGAGCTGTCGTTTATCTGGTCAGCAACACCAGGAGCGACACCAGGATATCAGGTTATGGTGCTGGCGGCCTGGTCTCCCAGTGGGGCAGCACTATGAAGTCGCCATGAGTGCGCACTGTCACAAGTCGGTACCCGTCCTGATATGACGTTAGATGTTGCCAGGACGTAAAGCAACCTACAAAATTAGGAAATGCCATGCCTGAGAGTTAATCAATGATGCAGTGAATACCTGTGGGGAAAAGTTCAGCTGATAGTAGTTAATATGTGAATGTTTTCCTGTTGATATTTATACCCTTGGCCGGTCCTACAGTCAGCCCCCCACCGCCCTGTCATGGAGTGCCAGCTGGACACGTCTCATCTCGGCTACTTTCCAGAGGTGCTTAATGAATTCCTAAGGACTATGAGAACGGGTATTCTCAGTTCTACTTGTCCCTCAAGAAGGACTAAACCTGAGACAACACTATGGAATAAAGCATTAACATAGATAGAATTGATAGATTTATACGTTGTACAGTCTTCTTTTTCATTGTGTCCTTCCATCAGTTATCTCAAAGGATTTTCGAGCAGAGGTATGATCGTGGGACGTGCTCTCGGTGGTGGTAGCAGGATTTGCAATCAGATAACTGATTCTCAGGGCCGCGATGTGGACGCTCCTGCTGTGGCCAGTTTGTCGATAGAAAGCCCGGGCCTACACTTTTACGGACCCATGGGATTTTTAACCTCCCACACCACATAGACATGGTATGAGAGCAACCGGCCTTTGATAACGCTGTAAGTTATACACAGCGGTGGAAATCCAAATTGGCAGAGTTGGGGGGGGGGGGGCACAGGGACTTGAACCACCAACCCTCAGATCAGGCATCCTACCTAGAAAAAGTCAGACACTCTAACCACTAAGCCACAGAGAACACCAGTACAGTAAAACCCAGTTAAACCAAACTTGAAGGGACCTAGAAATTTGTTTGGATTAACCGGTCATTGGTTTAACCGAGATTTGGCTTTGACTTTGACTTTGAGTAAGCGTGTATTGCACATGTAATGTACAATGTATGTGGACACTTTGATTATTGTTTTTTTATGTATACACAGTATAACCCGGTTAAACCAAGCTCGGTTAAACCAAACGATCGGTTAATCCAAACTTTTCGGCGGCCCGGCAAGATACTACCATTTATCATATAAAAAAGTCAGTCGGGTCTCAGATGGCCTTATAAACCACATGAAAGTTTGATTTAACCATACCAGAATGGCCTGGGGGCCGACAATTTTGTTTGGATTAACCGATAATTTGGATTAACCGACTTTTGTTTAACCAACTTTTTGATATGATATTTATAAATGGTAGTATTTTGCCGGGCCGCCGAAAAAAATGTGGATTAACCCATCGTTTGGTTTAACCGAGCTTGGTTTAACCGGGTTGTACTGTATAATGCTCATCAAATATTACATGAATTATACCGTATCGAAATATGATTTCCCTATTATTTCCAACCCACAAAAAGATAAAGCGCAGGTATGCAAACACGAAGGAATGCTTTATTAATGTGGTACATGTGATCATTGCCCCTCGGCCTCCCCACCCACCAGCTTCCCTCCAGGTGGCGCCCCTGGTGGGGTGCCGCCGCTTCTGGCCGCCCCAGCACGACGGGCCTTTGACAAACCAGCTGCCACTTGAGTTGTCTGGCGCTAACTGCCTGCTTGTCGCTTTGCATGCGCTGCACAATCCAACGGCACCGGGACCCGCTTAACTCCCGACAGGTCATCAGGCTGGTAAAGCGCCCGGATAAAGTACAGTGTATGTCGGGAGTGGGTGTGTTGTGTGGGTGTGTTTGGTTGTGTGTTTGGTTGTGTGTTGAGTGTGTCTGTTGGGGTGTATGTGTGGTGTGTGTGTTATGTGTGTGTGTGTTGGGGTGGTGGAGGAGGGGAAAGCGGTTGCTTTAGGCACTGGGTCCACCCACCAACTCTCACTGCGATCGCTGTTGGTCAATTGCATCGCCTGCACTATTACAAATGCAGTTTGACCTTCAGCTTTTGTATCTTTTCTTAAACTTGAAATATAACAAAAACCATTGGATAGATTTGAGGGTGTTTTTTCTTCTCCGTGAGGTTGTTCTCTCATCTTTGACGATTAAGATGTATATATCAAGCTGAACTAGTGAGATGTGCCAGCTAATGACTGAGTTAGGTGCTATATTCAGGCGGTTAGTGTGTGTTGCCAGGGTAGTCGAGGATGGCAACGGTTGGGGCATTCACTCAGCCGTTACCGGGTGTAGTCAACCAACTTTAGCGTCCACTTTGAACACATTGAGCTCGCGTGCTTACACGCAAGTACATGCGTACACATGTACATTCACACACATACACACTCACTTATTCTCTCACACATACTCATTCACACGCACTTATTCTCACACACACTCACTGGCACTCGCATGCTTACTTTCACTCCCACACTCTCATGCACTCTCACACATTCAGACACGCATAGGCATACACCTACACACTCTCACCATCACATACTCTCACCATCACATACTCTCACCGTCACATACTCTTACCATCACATACTCTCACCGTCACATACTCTTACCATCCCATACTCTCACACGTACACTCACGCATACACTCACACACACACTCACTCACTCACACACACATACACACAAAGTTGGTCAGTGAACCCTTCAGTTGGAAGTTGAATGCAGAGTTTTGGACACGTTTTGTGTGTGTGTGAGGGGGGGGGGGGTTCTGATGGTGTATTTATGCTGCCCATAATGGTTAAGTCTGATGACTTGTTTTCGCCACTAGACAGTAATAGTCTCATGTGGAACCACGAGCGAGGATTGACGTGAGGCATTGGTTGGTGTACATCTGAGGCGCGACTGTGTTATTGCTGTGGTGGTGCAGGGTATTGGCGAGTGGAGATGGGGAAGGGGGTAGAGGGTGGGGGGGTGTTGTTAAATCGGCACCTATAGCTTTCACTTGAATGTGCCTGGGGCAGCTATAAAACCCCACTCTTACCCGGGTCATAATATGCCAGCCAGGGCTCCGCACGTGTGTCATGTGTTTACGTCTGTATCCAGTGAGTATCACACCAACTAATTATCAACATTATCATTTGCTGCCGACCTCGACCTTTGACCCATGCTGTGACGTTGACCTGACCTTTACCTCTTTATTTTGGTCTTTTCAGCCAATAAGTTGGCACTAACGAACAACGGTCAGACTAACACGGAGGGTAAGCCTTAGATCCAGCCGCCTGCCTCACTCCAGCTTTGAATGTGTTACTACTACTTGCAGCATGATCACGCACCCACTGTCTAGCGGTCAGTCACCAGATGGCCAGCCCTGTCCTATCAACTATCGACTATATATATATATATATACTGCTAGAGCCTGCCACCTCTCAGTTCCGGCATGAGTGCGCACTCACCGTCCCGAGTTGACCACCGCCGTGTAGAGGGGTTTCACCCTAGCTTGGTTCCCCACCTCGGTCTCATAGACCTTACTTAGGCTTGGCACAAAGAATGACGTCATCTTACCATATATGGAAGCCATGTAGGGAGGGACCTGTGTACCCGTTCCTCTGCGCGGTGTGCACTACTCTGCGGTGGTGTAATCAAGGCATTACACCCATAAGCCATCAATGTATTAAGTTTATAACATAGACCAATCATGGCATCTATTTTTGGATCGATATTTCAAATAAAACTAAAGGTGAGATGCCGGTACATAGTTATGGCACAATATAACACAAATTGATGGCTTATGGACTTAACGCCTTGAGGACACCGCCGCAGAGTAGCACCCGCGCGGAGGCACACCTACACTGGCCTCGATGATGTCATGCTTTGTGCCAAGCCTAAGGTCTATGAGTGACCATGGCGGGGAACAAAGTTAGGGTCCACCCGAGCACTGGTCCTGCTGTCAGTCTGTGCAGCCGGTCGGGGACGCACGGAGGGAGCACGTGCAGTGTGATAGGCTGTTAGCACACGCAACTAACGCCGGGGACAGCGCGCGGCCAAACGCCGCTCGGCGCTTCCGGTTGTGTTCATTGTGCTAATCGCCGATCACGTGAGTTCTTCCCTTTGTGTGTCGCCAGCCGATTGCGCATGCTTACAGCGGCGTGAGGACTAAAGGGGAATGTGTGTAGAGCAGTCTTATGACCTCTAGTCATTGTTGCATGACCTTGACCTCTATACTCAGCAGGTAGCTCTAACTCTTCCCTGACCAGGCCCTCTAGCGGGCACTGTGTACACCATGGCGTCGTTATGGTCTCGGTTTTGGTTGTGTTTGTATAGGGTTTTTTGGCGTCTCGTAATACTTACTTACATAAGCCCGTGTACATTTAAAAACTGGCCCTTCCCTCCCCACCCACCTTCCCCACCCCCACCCAATCACTCCATGCCTCACCCTACTTCACATACACCTCCCACCTACTCCATACACCTCCCACGAAACCATTTTTATATCAGTCACACAGTTGAAGCCTCCACCGTCACCTATGTCGCCATCATTGTTACGTTATTGTGACGTCATGTAGCCTACCTATGATCGGGCTTCACGTCATGCCTGACATTGTTCACGTCATTGCGTCTTCGTTTCATGCTTCGATCACGACGTGAGCCCGTGACGACAGCAGCAGGTTGTGTCATCTGGCGTCTGGACATGACACGTCTGTGACGTCATGTTCTCCGTAGCACTCTCATCCCGTGCCTCGGTCTCCCCCCGTAGGCGCTGTAGTTAACAAGACACTCTTGTGTGGTTTTCTATCAGTATTTCTTTTGTGACGAATATGTGAATAAGTAATTGTAATTATGTTGTGATTTTTAACGACTACCATGTGTGCTAATCATTGGTTATTATTAATTAGTATTGGACAAGATGGATATATCTTCTAAACTTGAGTTGTAGATGTAGATGGTTTTATCTGAATACATACCTTCGTGATCAATTGATTGCATTGGAAGAATGATGTCGATACATACGATTGTGTTCTGCACCCGGAGTGTGTTGTATGACGTGGTTTAATCAGGGTAATGGATGGATGGCAGAATGAGCAGAAGCAGCAGCAGCAGCTTTCCGATTCAATCTGCTATAGAAATATTAAACAAAGTAATAATTGCAGGAGTAGAAAATTGGATAAAAATTAAAATAAGCAGTTATCACATCAATACTTTAAATCTCCCGGTCATACTTTAAAACTCATCACCCGGACTACTATATTTAATAACTCACTGATATTGGAGGTTTTTGTTATGCACTTCAATATTCCTTCCTAATTACAGTCTTGTTGAAATGGTGTTCATTGAAAAGGTAAACAGCTCAACCCCTCCGGATTGTGCACACTGCTGCAGTTTCAGCTAAAACAGCAGCAACACCTGCGTAAGACTACCAGAGTAACTTTTCTATTAATTTCTGTTGGATTTATAACAACTTGAAGTCTGTTTATTCTGTGACCAAATGTCACTCCCTCTGTTACCAAATGTCACTCACTAGCCGCAGCCCTTTTCAGTGTTATTTGGCTATACCTTTACGTGTACAAAAGTGGGGCAATACAATGAACACTAAGCAGATACCTGTACTTCAAAGTAGGTCGTGGTAGGAATAAAGCAACTGCCATGTATTGTGAACTGGTTAACTTTCGCAACTGTTACTTTGTGGTAATATCAGGCTTGTGAGATACTGGTCATCTTTAAAGAATGTTTCCTTGTGGTGAAGGGTGACTCACGGGGTAATTAAAATTTGTTTTATCCTATGGTAAAAGGTGACTCATGGGTAACTGGCGTTAACCTTTGGAAATGTTACCTTAGGGTCAAATGTAGCTCTTGTAACTGGCTAACTGAATGTTACCTTATGTGAAAATGTGACTCTTGGGTAACTGGCCAACTGTTTTTAATGTTACCTTATGTTAACAGATGAGTCATTGGCAACTGGGTAACTACAATTTTATTTATCCTATGTACATTGGTAGGTGATTCATCAGCAATCAAGCCATCTTAATTAGTGTTGCTTAGCAGATAAGTGCAGCTGTATCCTTTACTTATTTCTAAATTGTCTTTTTTTTAAATTAATAGAACAACTACAAAAAAGACCCACACCTCGAACACCTCTGTACCTGTAGGAGTCGACGTCGGAGCTGCTGACCTCTTTCTCTTGTTTTTTTTCCGTTAAAGGGGCACTAGCATGACCAACACATCTTTACTTATTCATAATTATCATGAGCAGTCGTGACTAGTTATAATTTGTAGAGCTTGAAACAACTACAGGGTCCGTACAGGGCCTGGAAAGTCTTGAAACGTCTTGAACTTCATTTGCCCCATTTTAAGGGTTTGAAAAGCTTTAAAATTAACCTATTTTGTGTAATCAGTCTTGAAAAGCCCTGAATGCCATTAAACTGTCCCCACTGATCTAAATTATCCTAAAATCGCCATTCACTGTCATTACTTTTTTCCTGAAATCCAAATGAAAATATTCTTGAATTCCTATCAAAAACGGCCATGAAAACAGCCTTTAAAAGCATTGAAATAGCTTTGAATTCCATATCTTCACATGGGAATGGACCCTGCAACTATTATATGAGAGGTATTTAGAACCCAATCATGTTCTGACGGTCTCTGTTGTCAAGCTGTGGCTATTAGTGCCATTCAGCTCTGGTGACATAGGCCAGGGCTAAGCATGCAGGTTGTTTTTTTAAGTAGTGCAAACCCTACTGTCACGTCCAGTTCATTTGAACTATGCCCTCTAACCTATATAAGTCAACCCATCTCTTGATTGGGTGAAGTCAGAACTACTGATAATGGTCATTGGGTACTCAGTCTAATGGTGCTGGACCCATCAGTCCCCATCTACTGAGGTCGAGCTCAAATAGCATATTCTAAAGTGGTTGACTTTTCTGAATATGAATATTCTGTTCATCAAAGGAATACATAGTAAAAATCAGGTGACTAGATTGTCCTTACCATATTCCACATAATCAGGTGACTAGATTGTCCTTACCATATTCCACATACTTTATTAAGTTTATAGTGGTACATTATTTGCTGGTTCATATTGTGTATGGGGGGTAGTAGAAGGAATAGATCTGAACCAAGACGATTGCAATTATGTTTATAAGTTTGGTAATCTTGAAGCCTCTGGCTGGAGAACAAAAGGATATCCTTTTGAAGGGTCCATGTTATTATCTCCACTCGACTAGTAACAAAACTTACCTCCACTTAAGTTTTATTGCCTGCGCATATTGCCTCTTTGCGAAGAAAGTTTTTATGGATTTCGCCCCCTCCCTTGTTTTTGTTGTTCTGTTTGATGCCACTATGAAACAGTATAAGTTTGGCTGTAGGCAGTTGTGTCAGGGGGTTCAGTTGTTTTTTAAAATTCACTTTGAGTCGAAAATATGAAATAGTTTTAAATTACAATTTCTCAAGAAAATATATCTCATGTCCTTTGATTTTGCGTGTGTTAGCCTCCACACCTTCTAATGTGCTGCCTCTACCTCAGTAGCAGTATAACCCGGTCTCCTAGCTACCAGGCTAGAGTTTTCAGACAGCCCCGAAAAGACGTGCAGTTTGGAGGTGGCGTACAATATGTGGTACAGGCCGCTTGGAACCTTTCCCTTTTCACTCAATACTCCGCCCTTGTTGACTCCATTTCCCCCTCCCCCCTTCCCCTTCCCCTTCCCATTCCCCTTCCCCCCTTCTCTATCTTGAAGATTTCTACTGCCTATCATGGATAAGTCCGAATAGACTTGTTCTCACCATTAGACAGTTTGTTGATAGAAAGCCCGATTCCCCTTCCCCTCCCTCCCTCCCTCCCTCCCTCCCTCCATCCCTCCCTCCCTCCCCTCCCTCCCTCCCTCCCTCCCTCCCCTCCCTCCCTCCCTCCCTCCCTCCCTCCCTCCCTCCCTCCCTCCCTCCCTCCCTCCTTCTTTCTCCAACGGAGTAATTTCTTTTCTTGAAGATTTATACTGCCTATCATGGATAAGTCCGAATAGACCTATTTTCACCATTAGACAGTTTGTCGATAGAAAGCCCGAGCCTACACTTTTACTGACCCATGGGATTTTTAACCTCCCACACCACATAGACACAGTATGAGAGCAACTGGCCTTTGATGACGCTGTAAGTTATACACAGCGGTGGGGGCAAAGGGAATCGAGCCACCGACCTTCAGATTAGGAGTCTGACCGAGAAAAAAGTCAGACACTCTAACCACTCCGCCACAGAGAACACCACATAGTCATATTATCTAATCAGTCACTGCCACAACGACACGCAGGCAACAACGATAGAACCTGAATGGCTGGGACCAGTTTCGAATGTGGACAAGAGAGGTGTAAAAAATATCGTTTTAAATACTGGTAGGGTCTGCTCTGATAAGCCTGCTTTAATGTAACTTTTGTCATCGTTTGTGTTTTAACATATTCTGGGGGGGGGGGGGGCGGAGGGGGGGAGGAGGCACAGTTTAAGTTTGGTATCCGAAAGCCTTGGAATTTCTCTTATAGCTAGCTGTTTATTGCCCGATGCCTTAAAATTGGGTTGTTATCCAAATTCCAAAGCCTTGAAAAACATGTGGGTTGTTAGAAAGGTATTAAGTTGCATGCGCTTGAAATGCCTTCCTCTCTTATTTGTTATAAAGAGTAAATAAACTAACTGACTACAATATAAGTTTAACATTGATTAAAGGGCAGTTATTCAGGACTGTGGAATGGATTTAATGCCAAGGAAAATAAATAGTTAACATGGGATCACCTAATATAAGAGACAATTCAGACAAACCTTTTGAATGGAGCAAATCGTCATTTCAATTTTATTTGATCATCGCTGGGTTTGTTTGATTTGGATATCAATAGGTGTTTTTGTAATAAGTTGTAAGCATTTTGGATAAAGCATTGCATAATGGTCATCTGGATGGTGCTATTGGGTGCATCAGTGGAATAGATCTCGGGCGCCTAGCCTTCTGATGTACCCCGTGTTTAATGCAAATTACCGCTCCATGATCATCAAATTAAATTATCCAAAAGGCGATATTTCATGCAGCTTCCCTGCGTCCCAGAGAGCAAGCGTTTTTGTCGTAAATGGTTGTCGGATGAGTTTTCACAAATAAATGTGTCGATAACAATGTTGCCAACTTGCCCCTTTATTTAGTTCAATTTGATGGTGATTTGGGAGTACAGTGTGCCTGCGGGGGCTGATGGAGAAGTATTTTTATGCATTTTAAGATTCCCTTTCTTTGTGGCCGCCATTTGGTACTGAGCTGAGCGGTTAATTCAATCACGGTCGGCTTGGGTGGCCAGAGGGTGAGAGGGTGGTGGGTGGGGGTGAGGGGGTGACGGTCGGTAGTAGGTACATTACCACCGTAACCATGTCTCTGACGAACCCACGCCAAAATGTACTTTATCCTCTTCACCAATGCCACTCACTCACTCACTCACTCACTCACTCACTCACTCACTCACTCACTCACTCACTCACTCAATCACTCACTCACTCACTCACTCACTCACTCAATCACTCACCTGCTAACTCACTCAATCACTCCCACTATATTTCTGTCACTTACTAACTCACTCACTATGTCTTTCACTCACTCACTCCCCTACTTGCTGTGCATATTTATCAACAGCAGAAAGCGTTTTGTCACTCACTCACTCACCCACTCACTCACTCACCCACTCACTCACTCACTCACCCACTCACTCACTCACTCACTCACTCGCAAGCACTCACAATTCTTCTAGCGTTCTTTCTTGTCACGTGTGTGCACCCGCACACACACACCCGCACTCACACACACACACACACACTCACACACACACACACACACACACACACACACACACACACACACACACACACACACACACACACACACACACACACACACACACACACACACACACACACACACACACACACACACACACACACCACAAGCCGCCATGTAAATGCTGCCACGCGTCATCCCACTTTTCTTTCCCCACTCCTTCCTGCCCACACAGATTCCAACCCCTTATCCTTTTCAGACAGTGTCTATATGGGCATCATGGTAACAAAGAGCCACACAAAACAACCAACAGAAACAAAGCCTAGCCTGTAGTGAACCGTGTGGGGGGAGGGGGGGGGGGGGAACTATGCATGCGATTAAATTGATTACACATCGAGTTGCTCCGTTACTGATTCTGTAAGCTGCTAAAACGTGTATTATTCTGTATTCATCCATTAAAAAAAGGCGATGGTAAAAGAATGTGTGCATAATGCGATGGACAACAGATCGCCTATCACAGTGGCATTGGCGTATCCACTGCGCTTGTTATTGGTTGTTTTACGTCCTAGCAACATCTAAGGTCATATTAGGTCGGGGAACCACTTTGCACTAACTAGCAAGCCTAAATAGTCCGATGCGTTTCAGTTTCTACCATTATTTGGGATAAATATATTAGGTAGGTCATAATGACCTACTTTAGCTTAGTTTGGAGTAAGTTTAATTTTAAATGGTTAAATTTTAAGATGTTTGAAGTGAAAGCATGCCAAATAAATGTTGGCATGCACATCGAAATGTTGACACCATAGGCTTCAGCAGAAACAGGTTCTATTACATTGAGTTACTATTCCCTTCTACTCAGCAACAAATGCTTAATAAGTGCACCAACATTTTGCTTTACACAATTTGATGCTTTTATTTGATTATGCAGCTTTCATTAGGTATTTATTAGTCTGCACCAATCTGGCTTCTGAGACGCTCCACTTTTCATTAATCAAGGTTTTCGGTAATGAGGGTCTTTTTTACCAACCTGGCGTTAAATTATCATTCACTTCGAAATCTGATATGTGTGCAATGCATATTTTGTTCAGGTTCATGGCACGAATTGTGATACACATTACGGAATATTAAATTGCATCATGTAAAATTGCAAGCTATATTGGCGGTATCATAGGTAAATTGCTTATTAGCCACACAAAATGAACAATTACTAATCAATTCCCAATTTGAGAAGCAATTATTGCTAATCAAAATTTCCAAAAGAAGATTCTCCTTGATATGATGCTCTTCAATATCAAATGTAACATGAGTAGTTAAGATGCGGGCTAAATGTACTTCGACTACTTTTCGGTTTTATCCATGAAAATGTTACTTTTATTCTTAGGTAGTAAATAGGACCTGTTAACTTTACAACAGAGCTAATTCGATGTTTTAGCTGTTTTAAACGTATATCTGTGTTATTTTTAGGGTTTTTTTCCTGAAAAAAAAGCAATCTATATGACTTGAAACTTGCTTATGTGCTTATTTTTCGTTTTCCAAGTATCTGCACATGTTCTATGGCTTTGTGAATTTGCTAATTTGGCCAATTTGGTTTTGGATGAAAAAAAACCTCAAAATTATATTTTAAAATGCTCATAACTTTGAACCCATTATCACATCAAGATCACTTTTATACCACTGAAATCAGTGTATTAAGTTCTATCTGATTATCACAAAAGTGAAATGCAAATAGACATTTAAAAAATCAGTTTGGAGTGCCTACTACAATAGAGCCATTCTGCATTCTGTAGGCAGAATGGTGGAAAGAGTTTAATTATATGCGTCAGTCATTCCGGAGAGACCGCTGGAACTGAAAACACCCATATCACCTGAAGTCTTGCTCAAATCCTTGAATGGCAAATGTTGAGGTTAAAGCTGCATAGTTGTTGTCTGATGAAGCATCACATTTTCAAAACCAAAACAATTAGCTAGATTTGATTCTACTATATAACTTAGATACTGATGCACTTTCTAAGCATTTGTTGCCACATAGAAGGGAATACTGAGTCAATTTAAACCTGTTTCTGCAGAAGCCTATGGTGTCAGAGTTTTGATGTTCTTGCCAAAACTGATTTGACATGTTTACACTTCAAATATCTCAAAGGTTAGCCATTTAAAATATAGTTACTTCAAACTAAAGTAAGGTAGATCATAACAACCAATACAATAATATCTAACTCAGAAATAAGACAAACTCAAAACTATCGGACTTTGCAACTTTAACTAACTACTTAAGGCTCAGTTCTGTGACAATAACTTAGATAATGCTAGTTTTTACTAAATGGGCTGCGACTATGGGGTCAGTTCTGTCACTAGAACAATTCTGAGACTGGGATCAGTTATGTGACTATGGGATCAATTCTCTGGAAGGACCAGTCCACTGAATATCAAGTCTGAATATCAAGTCTATAGCGTCGGTTCTATCACTATGGGATCAGTTATGTGACTATGGGATCAGTTCACTGTAACATTTCAGTTGTATATAAGTTCTGTGACTATGGAGTCACAGTTCCGTGACTATGGGGTCAGTTCCCTGTGACATTTCAGCTCATTATGGTCTAAGGACGGCGTTGATGGGTTGGAGTTAATTCGTTGTTACTCGGTGTTCAGACGGAGCAGTCCTACGTGTGGCCGTCACGCACATTAGTCACGTGGTCGTGGTGGAATGCTATTTTCACTGCTTCTTGGTTGGTGGTTGGAGTTTTACGTCCTAGCAACACCTTCGCTCATATCAGGACGGGTACCGACTTGTGCCAGTGCACACTCATGTTTGTGCTGCCCCACTGGAATACCAGGCTGCCTGCATCAACACTCGATATCTCACTCAGTCATGTAATGTTATTGAGCAAACCAGTCCTTGCCCTATTATATTAATCTAATGTCAAGCATTAGGCTAGGTAGAAATACATATCAGTTTAGGAAGTCATTGTTTTGACTCGTTCGGGGCTTGAACTCCTGACCTACAAATTGGGAAAGCAGTCACCGTTCTTACGAATTTGGCCATCCCTTTCGGTCCAGAAGGAGGAGCTAGCATCATTGAAGTTCATGACAATGTGAAGCCTGCTGGGAAATTGCTTTGGCATCTGTAGAAATGTAGAACATCTCACCCACCTTACTCCTACTTCTGTACCCCCTCTTCATTTACAACCACGCCTTCCTGCTCCATGTAAGGTGTCTGCCTTTAAAGTGGCATAGTCTGGTGCTTTTTGGCTTCTGCCATCCTTTTTTAATTTAAAAAATATGTTACATTGATCATTGTAATCTTTCTCACGTTAGTTTGAAGTAACTTAGTTTAAATAACCAACTTGGGGATATTTGAACTGAAAACCTGATTAATTAATTTTGGCACCCACATCAAAACCATAGGTTTCAGCAGTAACAGGTTCTATTAAATCTACTTAGTATCCCCTTCTATGCAGCAACACATACGAATTAATCAACTTCGATGCTGAGAGCCTGTTGGGATGTTTAGTACACTAACTAGACTTCAGCAATCAATAGCTGGGTCGGCCATTTGGTCCCTACCTCCAGCTGTATTTTCACACATGCACCTGGCAACCAGTCTAGAGTCATTACAAAAGTTTAGTTAGCCGCTAGATTTCGATTCTGATAACCATTGTATAGGAATATTTAGGGCAGAGATCAGCAAAATTTGGCTCCGATAACAGAATTTTCTAAACCCCATTATTGTAAAATTATTATATTGAATTTGCCAGTACACACAGCACACCCACCAGTACACAAACCACCAACATCAGTACACAAGCCACACCCACCAGTACACAAACCACCAACACCAGTACACAAACCACCAACAGCAGTACACAAACCACCAACATCAGTACACAAGCCACACCCACCAGTACACAAACCACCAGTACACAAACCACCAACACCAGTACACAAATCACCAACACCAGTAAACAAACCACCAACATCAGTACACAAGCCACACCCACCAGTACACAAACCACCAACACCAGTACACAAACCACCAACATCAGTACACAAGCCACAGCCACCAGTACACAAACCACCAGTACACAAACCACCAGTACACAAACCACCAACACCAGTACACAAACCACCAACATTAGTACACAAACCACCAACATCAGTACACAGGCCACGCCCACTAGTACACAAGCCACACCCGTCAGTCTGCAGACCACACTCACCAATATACAAACAATGTTTACAAATCAATAGACAAGCTACACTCACTAGTACACAAACCACACCCACAAATAAGTACACAAAGCACACATATCAATTCGCAAATCACGCAATACCGCATACACCAGACAATATCAACAATGCCAACACGGCACAATGCGGGCCGCCCCGACATCATATCGGTACCCATTCATCACAGCGCCCTCTGGTGGCCTCGCACTATCATCACCGCCACGCGCCAATTGTGCAGCCATAATGAGACCGCTGGTCCTCAACCTGCGCCTGGCTTTAAACTGAGGAAACGCTCGTCTATCCACATTTGTTTAATAATTTAAAATTACAAAATACAGAACTAATATAAGAACCATTAGTGTGTGTAGCCTGGTGATGTCAAAGACTGATAATTGGACGCGGTGACCCAATCAGTAGAGCACTGTGGAAGGTCGCCAGTTCGAATCCTAGCTGAGATAAGTCAATATTTACTACCTAACCTGGCGCTCGGCATTGATAGGATAGGACATGGACTGGTTAGCACAGTGTCAGGGTAATGTGACTGGGATATCATGTCATGGTGGAAGTAGCCTGGTCTCCCAGTGGGGCAGCACTATAAAGTAGCCATGAGTGCTCACTGTTACCAGTCGGTACCCGTCCTGATATGACCTTAGATGTTGCTAGGACATACACCAACAACCAAGCCAAACCATCAAAGACTGCCTAGTGTGGGCGGCTTTAAAATGGCGGTGAAGTGGGATGCTGTTATTTACAGAGTGAGGGGTCCTTTCCTCCCCTCACTGTACCACTGACAACACGATCTGTTTGTCTGTGTACCTTGGCTGCTGCTGCTGATCTGTGATGCGTGTGTGGAGGTGTGGAGTGGAAGATGTGGATGCTGGTCAGCCGTCTCTCACACACCCGCCTCTGGCCGGCCGTTCCCATTGACCACTGCGAGATGGTCGAATGGGTTGAGCGTATGTCTCCCGTTTTGGTGGATTGTGGGATTCGAACCCATGGGTTTGGTTTGAACCCTGTTCGAATAAAACCAAAGACTTAACAATTGATACTTGTCGCTTCCTAGCCAGGCACTTGGGATTATTGGGATAGGGCAAGGACTGGTTAGCACAGTATCAGTATAATGTGATTGTGAGATATCATGTCATGGTGGTAGTGGCCTCATCTCCCAGTGGGCCAGCACTATAAAGTAGCCATGAGTGTGCACTGTCACAAATTGGTACCCGTCTGATATTACCTTAGATGTTGCCAGGACGTAAAACTCCACCATACAACCTATTGGTGGGTGAACTTTTGGTAAGGGGGGGGGGGGGGCGGGTCGTCGCGTGCCAAGCCTCTTTGTGGGACCGTCTACTCAACAGTTCGCTGATCAGACCCGGGACTCACCCATTTGGGGGTTACTGCCACCAAATAAATGCACCCCACCACGACTGTCTGTTGCGCCACGCCTTTCGCAACATTTTACGCATTTAATTACAGTTTTGTTTGATAAGATCTATCAGGTTTATTTAATTTCCTGTGCAACCTTTAGCCAGCTGTTTGAGCGCCATCGATCGGTTAAAAGAAGGAATGAGTTTGAATCGATCTGCGAAGCGTGAGATGGGCCTGCGTGGTAAGCCTTAGGCCTGTTTGGTTGGAATAAATAGGCTTAGGCCTATTCGGGCTTAGCCTCGCCCCTAACCATGCACATTCTCGGGAGAGGAAACAATGATATACTAACTGACTACAGTAACATTGATTAAAGAGCAGACATTTGTGACTGTGAAATAGATTTAATGCCAAGGAAAATAAATAGTTGATAGGGGATCACCTAATATAAGAGACTGCAATTCAGATAACTCTTTTTTAATGGGAGAAAATTGTCTTTTAAGTTTAATTTGATCATTGCTGGGTTTGTTTGATTTGGATATCAATAGGTGTTTTTTGTAAGTATTGTGGACTTAAATTTCTAAATGAGATAACTGGCTGTATTAAGCGAACATATCTTAACGGGAGCCTTGCTTGGGGGTTTACACTTGGGTGTGTAATCTATTCTCGTACCGTCTGAATAGCTATATTATAGGACACCAACTGTCTAGTTTTACTGTAGATCGTGGCGTTATTAGTTCGGGTGAGTTTTGTGTATTTGTGTATGTGTTTATTCAAACACGATAGTCATCAAGTTGCAATAAAGGCTTCACGGGCATGAGGTGAAGTAGGTAGTAACAGAGTCAGAATAATGCAAGTATCAAACAGTAAGAAGTCAATAGCGGCAGTAGGCCAGTAGGTTGTATCAGATGGACAATAGTCAGTGTACAGTATCAGTTATCAAAGTCAATGATGGAGCATGATAGGTCTAATAGTCAATGTTCAGTAGTATGAATGTTGGATCATGCTGTAACTCGAGTCGCCCCCTCAACCCTTAGTGGATGTTGTTCGTTGTTGTGGGGTGGGCGGCGGCTGAGTCGGAGGCGAGCTGCTCGTGTGACTGCCTAGGTGGAAGTGACAGTTTCATGGCTGGGGGGGTTTCCGAGGAAGGGCGTGCATGACGTCACGAGTCTCGCGGGGGGCGGGGGTTCGCGAGAATTCCGGTAGGGAATGCTGCGGGATTCGAACCCAGGGGGCGCCACCGTACCGACTCCTTGTTCGCGCACAAATTACCCATGGTGGCGGGCCACCATGAACAATGCTTAAAGTTGCACAGTCCGATGAAAACATTAATTTTTCGAATCCAAAAAGCTCATCAATATTTGATTATGTATAGCCAACTTGGACTCATGTGCACTTGTTAAGTAGGCATCTGTTGCTGCATAGAATGTGATGTTAGGTCAATTTAATAGAATCTGTTACTGCTGAGACCTATGGTGTCAGAACATTTATGTGCGTGCCAAAATTAATTTAGTTTGTTTTCCCTTCAAATATCTCAAAAGTAAAGCATTCATAATAAAAGTTCCCTTCAAACTAAGCTAATGTCGTGGGGGTGATGAAAATGGGAAATATTGCGCCGAGAGCGGCACTCGAACCCACATCTCTTTGCATTCTGGGCCAATGTGCTAACCATTACACACCTAGGCTCCCTGATATCACCACACTACCCACGGCTACCTGCCTATGTGGTTACTTGCCTGAGAGGTCAGTGCAGACCACTACACTCGTCCCTCTGGAATTGTAAGTCTTTTAATGCTTACAATTACATACATATAGGCAATCCACTAACACATACATGCACACGGTAGGTTCAACAACCATACAGCGCGTAGCTTGTACAGGATCATCATCACAGCAACCAGTGTTGTGGGGGTGATGAAAATGGGAAATATTGTGCCTAGAGCAGGACTCGAACCCACATCTCTTTGCATTCTGGTCCAGTGTGCTAACCATTACACCACCTAGGCTCCATGATATCACCACACTACCCTCGCCTACCTGACTATGTGGTTACTTGCCTGAGAGGTCAGTGCAGACCACTACAGTAAGGTCGATTACAAAAACCAATATATTACATTTTTCTCGAAAAAATGGCAGAACTCGAGAAATTTGGACTATGCACCTTGAATGTATTTATTAAGCAGGGTGTTGACAAATCGAACCCTGTCTATATGTCACTGCTGAGACCTATAGTGTCGGAACATTTATGTGCATGCCAAAATTAATTTAGTTTGTTTTCCCTTCAAATATCTCTTAAAGTAAACCATTCATAATAAATGTTCCCTTCAAACTAAAATTATGGTCGTTTAAAAGAATCAATATAATACATTTATCTCGAAAAAATCCAGAAACTCGAGAAAGTTGGACTATGCAACTTGAATGTGTTTATTAAGCAGGGTGTTGACAAATTGCCCCCCGTCTATATGGGGCACTCCCCTACCTAAATGGACCACGTGACAATGTACTCATGGAAGATGTGGGCGGGGGCCAGCCACATGCCTCTTTTCACAAGGTGGGCCAGACGTGTGGTGAAAATGGTGCTCCATCATCCACCTATTAACGTGGAACCAGCAGCGGTGGAAGAGTTTGTATCCTTGGCTACCGCGGCGCACCTTGGTCCGCATTGTCATTGTCATATTCGCTGGTTAATGGGACTGATGAGAATTGCCGTTATTACTGCCTGATTGGCTCGACATGTGCAAGAACAACGCCTGTGTTTGCGGGGACCGCCCCAGCGCCTCTCAGAGTCTCAGCTGGCCACAATGGCGCATGCAAATCAGGGAGTGGTCTGCTGGCCGCACATTCACTGTTTTCACAAATGGCAAATGATCGATGTTTGCTCAGATTCCTTTTTTAGAAGTTTCATTTAGTAAAGTAGATTATGATGATCAACCTAATATATATATTATATATGTATCTTATGGCTGAAACTCAACCATCGGATTATACATCCTTAAGTAATAAACTGGGAGATACAGCGAGAAAGCATTCCTCGTGAGGTTTTCAGCATGCTCGACTGCTATAGTATATTGTTCCGTATTTACTGAGATCAAATCCTGAATCATGTGGCTTGGATATGCATGGAAGCGACAGTTGTCACATTAGTTGTGCATTCGATGTTTGCCTAATGTTACATTAGTCATGAAAATTAATTCCTGCTTTTCTTTATGAGCCGCTTCTTTCCAACGTGCTATATTGATTTTCTTGAGTGTAAACGTGAGTAGTGGAGAGGGGTAGTTATTTTGGCATTGCCATGGTGACATGGTGATTGTAAAACCTGCCTCGCATTGGTGTTTTTGCAACCATCGATTTTGCAATTATGTAGGTGTTTATCAATTGGTGAGTACTTGTCATCAATATGCACTGGACATTTTTTGTTTAATAAAAGTATATATAAATGTAACAGAAGATTGTTTGCGATTAGAGAAATTATTCAGTTCTGACTCCGGTCTTTGATTTCGGATTGGATTGATCTGCGCCTGTACAGTTGCGACAAATGGGTGTCTTGCATTAGACCAAATGATTTTTAGCAATGCCAGATGAAATTTCTGATTTAAAATACATTTCCCATTGTTTCCCTTCATGAAACATCATTTTCTGGAAGGGATGGTCATGTTCACACTTTTCTGTGAGAGTTTGTCATATAGGGAATGCCTTTTTAATGGCTGTGAGCGAATGATTGAAATGTTATGCTCTGGCAACATCTGATGTCATATCAGGATGGGTAATGTCACAGTGCACACTCACAACAGCTTGATAGTAATGTAGTGTCTACCTTCAAAGGACCGATTCTGGATCCATAATAATGCCATCCTGACATAGCCTGAATCTTTTTATCAAAGTCGCAGTCAAATTAGACAAATTAGTCTATGCATTGAAGAATTATTCGCACATGGCAAGGGTTCACTGATCACAGGGCTCCGCTGAAGACAGATACTACATGGCTGCATCACTTGGGTGCTGTACCACCAGACCCCAACTCGATATCCCACTCAGTCATATTATCATAACTAAGCTAACCAGGTCTTCCGTATTTAGTGTAATGCAAGATAGCAACAAGTACCAATGTTTCTGTGTTGAATCTGCCACGGTCAATGTCATGGCCTCCAACATGGGAAGTGAAATCTCCATGCACTCTACCACCCCGGTTTGTCTATCACTTGTTAGAGTAATGAGAGAAAGAGGATAGAGAGGTGTATGTGCATTGCTGTTGTTATGTGTACTCATTGGCTAGAGTGCTGGCCGCTGTGGTATGGATTAGGTGTAGTTGCAGGCCCAGGTGTGGTGAGGATGAGAGTGGCTTCTCGCTCCATTCCAAGTTGGAGCATTGTTCGGAGGGCCTGATGGGCCTATACCGTGTTGCTGATCATCACTCAGTACTCAGTCCAGCCCTCCCCTGTCCTCTGAGCTTGGAACCAAGTCATCACCCAATGTGGCTTCCCACGTGGCTTCCCATGTGGCTTCCCATGTGACATGCGCATACACTTACAGTAGAAGTAGAACACACAAAGCATGTGCATGCACATGCTCACACATGGATTCTTACTCACAGACATAAGCATGTTTAGACACGTTCGCAAACACATGGGATATTGTATCACAGTATCTCAATGGGCAGCACTATTAAACCACCAGATATGCACCCTATCACAAGTCGGTATCCTCCCTGCTATGACATGAAATATAGCTAAGTTTTAAAACCCTATAAAACTCACCTTTTGAAATATGGATATTAGCTACTGGGGTGTTAGAAATGCCACGAATGTTGGTAACGGGTGCTTTGGGGTGTAGTGAATGTCGTAGTTATGGTTTCAACGTCTGTATGCATAATTCATATTGCTTGAAGAGCCATAGTGAACATTTGTGAGCCACGGCACCAAGCTCATTACCATGCAATGCTCCTAATTGCTGTGCCCATGTTGCTCATCCTAAAATGCAAGACATCAAACTCTGAGTCTGATTGACTATATTTGGGTGGCTTCTGCATTTGGAAGCGTTCGCCCTGAGCAATATTGATCAACACTGAAGACAAGTTGGCAGCAGTGGACAGAAATGAGCACAATTATGTCAAGCTGAGTAGTACAAAACAGGGTTTGTGAATCTGCACTGCTAGCGTTCTGACCTCATTATCGCCAAGATTCAGTATGTGCAGGTGCTATTGTTTCCCATCCTAAGCCATTGTTTTCCAAATGTGTGGCTTCAGACATAATAGTGTTTTTAATGAGTATTTTCCGAGTTGTGACTAAGCGGGAGTGCATCAAAATCGGGTGATAGGAAATGTCTTAATGCTTTTAATCTTCAAATCCTAGAAGAAGAAAAAGTGATTCCAAAACAACCGGGTCTCGGTATTGATATCGGACTGGATAGGATAATGGATATCAGCCAAAACAATGCGCCATTAAGGGCATTTTGATGTATTCATAGAAATAATATTCCACACAACATTAGAATATTGGTGGTCTGTGAATTATATTTCTACTAGAAATTAGCTTTTCGCGTATTTTGTAGTGTTTTCATGAAATCCAGGATGACTTTGTAGACCTGGCATTGACAAGATTCGAAGCCTTATTATACATCTTGGGGCTGCGCTGGCCAACTTGACAGTTTTCCATCTGACAGTTAGTAGTTTGCCATCGCTAAATGTCCTATACTGACACTACTGAGACAGAAGCCAACATTTAAGGCCGAAAGTCTTTTACGAAAACCGAAAACTTGTACTATTACAGCACTTCATATCATATGCTATTCGGTGAAAGAAGACAACCATCTAATAGTTAGTTTCTTGCAGTGATGAACTATAGCCCTAGTTACCAGACAAGGCCAACCTCTAGTGATTTACATTAACTCACATTTGGTCATCAGGCTGATGGCGTGTTTAAGTGGGGATGTGTAGTAGAGGTGCTGTCTACGTGAGTGAGTTGATGGGTTGAACATTGGGTAAAGCACTTGGTGAAATGTTGGACTACGTGTTGGGCGAGTTACTTTGTGAAACACTGCATTCGATGGTGGAGCACCCAGTGAAATGTTGGGTGGAGCACTTAGGGAAATGGTGTGTGGGGCACTTGGTGAAGCGCAGGATCTGACGCTGAGTGGCACACACGGTGAGACGCTGGGTGGGACGTCGCACGAGCTGCCGGGTGGCAAGCCTTGTGACACGCTAGGAGAGATGCTTGAGGCTGTGTGAATAGGAGCGGGTGGGGGGGGGGGGGGGCTGGACAGGATGCTGCCTGAGATGCAGGGCTGCCTTTGTCTCCTGACGCCCATCATATAGTAGCAGGTATAGAGGAGCCTGCACAGCTTGTGGGGTGTGGTTAGAGGGATGCTCTCCTGGCGGTGTAGGCACTAAGGCACCAGCCATTGTGACAGGTTACCGGTGAGCAATGTGTTTAATACTGGTGACATACGCCGCAGTGTGACAGAGTTGGACATTAATGTGGCATGAGGCATGATTGGGGCTTGGTGGGTGACTGCTGCTGTGTTTTATTGCGCCTAGGGAAAGTTATGGTGAAATTACGTATTTATTCTGCAGACATCCATGCAACTACTAATATTACTATCTTTTTGTGGTAATTGGTTCGACTGCATACATATGTCATTCGAAGGAAATTCATTTCATTATGAACTAGATATTGTAAAGCATGCCTGCCACCATGTGGCGTGGTCGTATGGTTGGCGCTGGCGGTAATGCGGCCTGCTTTCCCCGTAATGTCACACCGTGATGTGAGCCCGCCTGCCCGCCCGCCCAACCACTATTGGAACTGACACCTGTCTTAGACTATCTTGACACGCAACCACTGACTAGCACTGACACCCACACAGGTACTGGTACACACTACCACGGCCATTGCCACAAGCTCCAGCACACAACCACTGATGCTAAAATAGTGCTAACGCACTGCGGTTAGTGCTGACACACACTCATATATATATAGTGGTCCTTGTACGATTGTGCAAAAGTATATTCTAAGAATGAAGTCCTAAGCACTACCGTCAATAGCTAGATATGATATCCAGTTGTGCTGTGTACCTAGCCATGTTGGCATCCCTTGAAACGAGCGGGCTGCGAAGAAGGCTCTGACCGCTGTCATTGCAACATGTCAGATCCCCCCACTCTGATATAAAACCCTGTCATTCTTATATAAATCAAATCTAAATGGCAACCTGAATAGAATTAGCATCCAAAGAACAAGTTGCATGACGTCATCCCATTTATAGAACTGTGATCTGAAGTGCCAGCAAGACAAAGTGGTGGCCGCCACTGCCACATTGGCCTTTCATGGCTATGCCACACCTTCTTAACTAAAGGGGGAAATCACCACCCAAATGTATTGGGTGTCAGTGTCGACTGATACTCAAAGTTTGTTGTTTTATTTAATGATGCCTCTAAAACACATGGACTTTTATTATCGGCTATTGGACGTCAATCATTTGGTCAATCTGACACATTTCTTTAGAGGAAACCTGCCGCCGCCACATAGGCTACTCTTTCCGATAAGCAGCAAGGGGTCTTTTATATGTACTTTCCCACAGACAGGACATCACTTACCACAGCCTTTGATGAACCAGTTGTGGACCACTGGTTGGAATGGAAAATAACCCAAACTGCAAATGGGTCCACTGAGCATGATCGATAGGATGACCCACACCTACATAGGAGCTACTGTCTGAGCTACGTCCCGCTCCCTTGTCGACTGATACTCAAGCACATTTGACTTGATTATGTCAATTTTATGATGTTATAATTCTTTTATAAATAGCATGCGAGACCTTTAATAATGTAAACACTGAACACATTGTAAGGTGCATGAGGACAGCTGGACTATCACATCGTGTAGTTGTTGGCACCTATGTTATCTTATACAAATTTGACAATCTTTTGACATGTTAGGTTCTAGAAAAAAATAGCAACAATCAATTCTGCTCACTTTTCACTGTGAATATGGCTCGCACCGGACACACCACATACAATCACCATCAATCAAACAACCTTACATGAGGGTTCAACTATGCTAATGTGTGTGTGTTTTCTTCTCATTGCAGAGTGGTCAGACGAACAGATAGCCCCTAACTGCGGTGTCAATATCCTACGACTAATATACCAAGGACGGTTTTTACACGGAAATGTCACATTAGGCGGTAAGTGTCCACTCTGATGGTATTGAGCCCCTGTTATTGTCTGACATTATTCACCGCCACTCAATGGGTTATGCAACTAATTTCTAAGGGTCTGATGGCCAGGCTATGGAAGTGTGACAAATGCTATGTCCTCATCTACATACAAATTACTTTGGGGGATTTTTGGGGTTTTGTCTTTTTTTACATTTCTTGATTATGCAGGAGAAATTTCAATCACAGAAAATTGGTTTTCCCGACTCCCTTGCTCCTTGCTCTATCTATCCTAGTTTGGTTTTTTTCTTGAAGATTTATACTGCCTATCATGGATAAGTCTGAATAGACTTGTTTTCACCATTAGACAGTTTGTCGATAGAAAGCCCGAGCCTACACTTTTACCCACCCATGGGATTTTTAACCTCTCACAAGATAGAGACATGGTATGAGAGCAACTGGCTTTTGATGACGCTGTCAGTTATACACAGTGGTGGAAATCCAAATTGTCAGAGGTGATGGCACGGGGAATCGAACCACTGACCTTCAGTAATGCCGAGAACCAGGCAAGGTAGCGATAAGTATCAATTTTTTAAAGTCATTTGGTTCATTCGACTGGGTTTCTAAAAGCCAGCGGTTTAAATCCCCTGCATTTGACTATGGAGGAGACTTCATGAACACTAAGAGTTGCTGTGGCTTCTTTCATAGCCCATCCAATTTGGCACCTTATTCAATTTTGAATGCAAAACAGAAAAATGAGCAAAAAAAAGGCAAGCATCGCTATTATAATCAAATATAATAATATAATGGGTTGGCCTCAGGTTAAGAAATTCACATTGACGGTAGTTGCTATTGCACATATCCAAATCGAGCGAATTCCCGGTCCAGAAGCGTGGGTAGTGTGGCGCTCGTCGTAAAGGGCTTAACACAATGTCGAATCCGATCCAATTACGCCTATTTATGCAAAGCGCTCTGCAGGCTGTCAATCTGGAAGCGATGCGCCTGTGTATTTGTGTTTTAGCATCAAATGTTGGTTGCTCCGACAGCGGGTTGCATCCTCTACTCCCTTATGAACCAGTCTTTCATGTGTAGTCTAATTAGAGCCAGTCTGATCCTAATTACCTTGTCATGACCACTTTGTAGTGCTGCCTAACTGGAAGACTGCCACCAGTACTATGACCCAATATCCGACTTAGTTACATTATCCTGATACTGAACAAACCAGCCTTTTCCCTGTCCTAGTCATGCTGAGCACCAGGTTAGCTAGCAACAATTATCAATTTTGTAAATCATCGGTTTAGATCAGTCAGGATTCGAACCCACTTCTCGCATGAGAAGCGAGTTAATACTCTTAGAAGAATACCATTTAATTACATTAAAGCTGCATAGTCCGAAGAAAACATAACATTTTAAAAACCAAAACAATTATCTAAATTTGATTCTACATATATCTAACTTAGATGCTGGTACACTTATTAAACATTTATCGTCACATATAAGGGGATACTGAGTCAATTAATAGAACCTGTTACTGCAGAAGCCTATGGTGATAGAGTTTTGGCAAGTGTGCCAAAATTAATTTAACATGTTTCCATTTCAAATATCTCAAAAGCCACGATTTCAAATAAAAGTTACTTCAAACTAAAGTAAGGTAGATTATAATGAACAACCTAATATGTTTATCTCAGAAAAAGTGAGAAGCTCAAAACCATCGGACTATGCAACTTTAAGCAAACAGCTATTTATTATTTTCAATATCTTTCTGAAGAGTTGGGATATCACCTAGTGTTGAGTGAGAATGTGACAGTGTCTAATATTTGCTATTTAAACACAGAATCAATCTGCGACTATTATATTTTGTGGTCATTACCCTGAACGCTTCTCCCGAATGTGTTGCTTAGGATTTCTGAGATTCACCGATGTAGGAGGTTACTGCCAAATGAAGTATAATGAACCATTTTAAAGAGACCAATCTGAGTATTTAAAACGTCATGTGGGCCTGCTTTCAGATCTCAGACTTCTGTATGGGTGGTATTTATCAGGTGGTCACCGGTGGTCCTTTAAGACATGCCGAGAAGCAGTTGACATATTCCTTAATAGCTGCCCCAAGAGGAGACTGTTATTTGTGTGCCTAGATGACCTCGTTCTTCGCATTCATGAGGCCCGTTTAGAAGCAGCACACGGCCCGGCACTTTGAAGGGTCTGCTTAATTCACTTGTGCCTGCCTTGTGTGGAATAGCGAAAACAAAGTATGCTTCTCCCAACCCCGTCTCGCCCCTATTATTAAGCAAAAAAGCTGGCAAGTGGTGAGGAGGCCGCAGCTGGAGTTGGGGTGGCGCCCTCTGGTGTACAGCGAGAGGTGCTGGGTCGAGGCGAGGGTCACTTCCGGTGGGTGGAGTGAAACTAACCAAGCAGTGGCTATTGGTGGGAATATTGGAATGGTAAAACATCTAAGGTCATATCAGACCAGTTACAGATTTGTAACAGTGCACACTCATGGCAACCTTTATAGTGCTGTCCCACTGGGAGACCAGGCCGCCAGCACCATGATCTCATATCCTACTGAGTCACATTATGCTGAGACTGAGCCAACCAGTCCTTGCCCTATCCTAATAATGCCGAGCACTTGGCTAGGAAGCGACAAGTATCCATTTTTAATTGGTTTGACTCGACCAGGATTCAAACACATGGGTTTGAATCCCACGATCTACCGAAACAAGGAGACGGATGCTCAACTAATTCGGCCATCCCGTCTTGACCAGCAAGTAAGCATGGGTATGAGCTACTGCTGTGCCTCCTACGTTATATCTAGCTTCTAGGAATAAATAGATAATACAGTACTAAAATAAAAATTAGAGAGTACATCATAGTGTCATGTTAGCATTTTAATCAGCTACATAAATACAGGTGCAAAGTTACCTAGATATGAATGTCGAAAGTATCAATTGTGTGAACAAGAACTTGGTGCAATGTAATTTTTTCTTAAACTGGTACTGTATTTAACAGGTAAGCTGAGCTTTTGATACTGGTCTCAAATGTCCTGTAGATACACAAGAAAAAGAAGAAAAATGTTGTTTTTAATGGCACTAGTTTAATTTTTGTTTAGCACTCCACACACAATCACGGTTACACACACGCAAACACGCGCGTGTGCGAAGTAAAGAAAAATAGAAAAAAAGGGTGAATACAAAAAAAGTCGAATGGCATTAGTTTAATGATAGAACCACATACACACTGACGCACACCCTACGCCCGCCCACACGCGCCTTGTGAGGTGGTCAGCGTAAGGAGACCCGGTGGTCACGTGGTCGCTAAGTCCGGGTGCGGAATTAAATACGGATACTCCAATGAGAAACGAGGTTGGCCTGAGCGCTGAACTTTAAAGTACAAACCAGTTCCCCTCCAACTGTTAAAAACAACACATTCTTCTCTTTTTGTTGTCGATCGGGACATAAAGACTTTAATTCGGGGTGACTATCATTTTCGAATTAAATATCCCTCCCTTCCCCTCCCCTCCCCTCCCCTCCCCTCCCCTCCCCTCCCCTCCCCTCCCCTCCCCTCCCCTCCCCTCCCCTCCCCTCCCCTCCCCCTCCCCCTCCCCCTCCCCCTCCCCCATCCCCCTCCCCCTCCCCCTCCCCCTCCCCCTCCCCCTCCCTCTCCCCTCCCCCTCCCCCTTCCCCCCTCCCTCTCCCCCTCCCCTCCCCCGCCTCTCCCTCCCCCTACCCCTCCCCCTCCGCCTCTCCCTCCCCCTACCCCTCCCCCTCCCTTGAATTCATACGAGAAACAGCCTTGAAAGGCCTTGAACTAGCCTTGAATTCCATATCTTCACATGTGTACTGACCCTGTGTTCTACAGCGGGTATATTTGGGGAGGTGGACAATCTGTTTTCGACTTAGCTGGTGCTGAGCTGCTGTAAGGAACCTCGCACCAAGAGGCAGCCATTTTGTTTTAGAGGTGGCTGGTGGGTGGAGCTGGTTATTATTAATAATACAAATTAAGGTTCCTGGCGAGGGTTGGGAACTTCTTATCGGTGAGTCTGTCACCCAGTCCCAGGTTTGCTGTCTGTGGTTTGTGGTCTGTCAGCGCGCACGTGGCAATTTGTTTATAGCTGGTGCCCGGCAGCATGCTGAGTGTGACGCGGTGCTTGCTGCCCCCCTCCCCTCCCCTTCCCTCCCCTCCCCTCCCCTCCCCTCCCCCCTCCCTCTCCCCTCCCCCTCCCCCTCTCCTCCCTCTTCCCCGCACTGCAGTACCGGATAAGGACGTGGGAAATGATGGCAAAAAGGCAGTGGAATCAATACGCGATTCAGTGCTAGCACGTTGAAACTCCCTCTCCTTTCTTCTTCTTTTTCTTCTTATTTTTCTTCGTCTTTTCTCTGTCTCTCTCTTCTTTTTAATGGTGATCAATAGCATCCAGCAGAAGCTCCCAGGCGGATTGTGGGTGTGTAATGTCTGGGGATATTAGACCATGTGACTGTCTTCTGGGTGTGGCCCTTGGTGGCGAGAGGAGAGAGGAGATCAGGGGAGGGGGCTCCTTGAAGGGCATTTAAATGAGGAAATGGTGGGCGAGGCACGGGGTGGGTAGACATGGACGAGGCAGGGGGCGGGTAGTGGTGGGTGAGGCAGGGGGCGGGTAGAGGTGGGCGAGCCAGGGGCGGATAGAGGTGGGCAAGGCAGGGGGCGGGTAGTGGTGGGCGAGGCAAGGGGCGGGTGGGAAGAGTCGATATGTTCGGAAGGCGGTTCTGTGCAAGACCTTGTCACCGAACAACCAACAAAACACCGACAGTATTAAAGCTGCAGTCCAATCAAATATCAAATTTTCAAAACCAAACCAATTATCTAGATTTAATTTTACATATCTAACTTAGATACTGATGCACTTATTAAGCATTTGTTTCTGTGTAGAAGGCAATACTGAGTCAATTTAACAGAACCTGTTACTGCAGAAATATATGGTGTCATAGTTTTGGCAAGCTTGTCAAAACTAATTTTCCATGTTTGCACTCAAAATATCTCAAAAGTTTACCATTTAATATAAAAGTAACTTTGAACTAATGTAAAGTAGATACTAGTGATCGATCTAATATATTTATCTCAGAAAAAATACAGAAATTCAAAACTATCGGACTATGCAACTTTAATGTGAGACGCTGATAGTGAAACCTCTCATCCCTTCTCCTTCTCCCAATCCCCTTCTCTCTCCTCTCCCTGCCCCTCTTCCTCGCCTTCCTCTCCCTTCCCTAACCTTCTCTTTTCCCCCTCCCCTCTCCCTTCCCCCTCTCGCTCCCCCTGCCCCTCCCTATCCCAGTCCCCCCTCCCTCCTTCCCTCCCCTCCCCTCCCCTCCCCTCCCCTCCCCCTCCCCCCCCTCCCCTCCCCTCCCCTCCCCTCCCCTCCCCTCCCCCCTCCCCTCCATCTCCCCCTCCACTCCCCTCCATCTCCCCCTCCACTCCCCTCATTTACTCTCCCTCCCCTCCCCTCCCCTCCCCTCCCCCTCCCCTCCCCTCTCCCCCCTCCCCATCCCATGGTGGTCGCGTGGTCGGCCTCATTTGGACGCCGCTGATACTATTCGGGTGATTGTGCATGTCAGGGGTGAATTGGGAGCAAGTTTGGTTCTAACGCGGGACTTAACTGTGTTGACCAATAAAACTGTGTTGACCAATACGGAACTTGGCCTGATTCAGTCTGGTGTTGTCTTTAGTCGCGATGGCACTGGTGGGACATTTAGGTCAGCGCTGACTGTGGGGCGCTTCACCATTCTAACCAATTTATGTCAAATTACACTTGGACAGCTAAAGCAGTCAGTCGGCGCCAGTAAAGTAAAGTAAAGTCAGGCGGTCTAGAAGTTAGAAGCTGCATCTCCACCACATGGCCATGTATACAGGCTTATTCGTACACTGCTGCGCAAACTCTACTCTTCCAGTGCCCGCCTCACTGACTCCCTTCCCATCAATCTCTCCACCCACTTCGCCCTCAGTGGGTTGTCTGTCCTCAATGGTTCTTTCCCCCTAGTCACCTGAGGTATAGTTGCTGTGTGTATAGAGTCTGAGAGTTTCGTCTGTGCATGTGCCGCCACTCATCATGTGTTTTACCTTATAATATGGTGACTTTCACCGCCGCTTCCATTTGATGCAGTGTTCATTGTGAGTCGAATCTTGGTGCCGGCTTGGTTAGAGCCCGGCATGGCGGGCAGGCCCCTGTGAGTAAATCAGCAAACGGGCGCACTGTGGACGGTGCCCGCTGTCAAATGCACACGGCCCTGTATCTGTGCGAATAACCAGTGATTGTGGATGACGCCCCGCGACGAGGGCCGGCCCAGCCGCCTCTAGACGCCGCCCGCCAGAAGGCAGCGCATACGCACCGCATGAATACTTCATGCTTCCTGTGTGCGGGTCTCAGCCTCGTGGGCGCCTGCACGACCGACTCACTAACAAGTACCCTCCAGTCAGGGTTTGCTGTCGGGTGCTAGGGCTAGGGGTGGTGGTCGGTGTGTGGGTAGGGGGGGGGGGGGGGGGAGAGGATGCGGTAGGGGTGGTGGATGGGTGTGTCGGATGGTGGGAGAGGATGGTGGATGTGTGTGTGTGTATAGGGTTGGGGGGGTGAGAGAAGATGGGTAGGGATGGTGGTGTGAGTGTAGGATGTGGGGAGGGACTAGGGGTGGGGGTGAGAGGAGAGACGTGGTGGTGGTAAGTGTGTGGGGAGGGTTGTGGTGAGATGCGTAGCGGTGGTGGTAGTGGATGTGTAGGGTGTCGAGAGGGGCATGGGGTGGGGGGTAGGTGTGTAGAGTTGTGGGTGAGAGGTAGCGGTGGTGGCTGGTGTGTAGGTGAGACGGAGGCATGGGGGTCGTTGGTGAGTGTGTAGGGTTGGGGTGAGAGGTAGGGGTGGTGGTGGGTGTGTAAGGGAGAAGGAGGCATGGGGGTGTTTATTGGAGTTGTACATCCTGGCAACATCTAAGGTCATATCAGAACGGAAGTGGCGTAAATGATTTTTTTTATTTTATTTTTTTATTGAGGCTGTATTTATACTGTCCATAGCATGTAAGCCCGGGTATCCAGGCTTGTTTTCAATGCTGGCCAGCTGTAGTGTTGGTGTTGTCTTACCAAGCAGTAGCTGCTGATAAGTTATTTGATTGTCTGCATTTCAGTAGCAGATAGATCTGTTGGCGCGTTTAGTAGCCTATGTTAGTTTTTTTGGGCCCTCTTGGCATTGAATTTTTGTTCTATTCTTATTACTATGTTAGTTGTTTTCTTAGGGTTCTATGTTAGTGTTTTGGGGTTTCTTGGGAAGAGTTTTCCGCTTTTTTCTACTTAATTCTATACTAGCCTATTTTATTTACATGTCCATAGGCCTGTACATAATAGGTGGTTGAGTTATGTTTGTTTGAATTTGATTTGATTTATATTGTTGTTGGATATGTTATCTGGCTTTTATATTTCCGGTTATCCTGCCCTGGGCTGTCCAGTTGGTGGGCCGTGACCTATCACCTGCCCCCTTGTGGTGCAGTTCAGTTGGGGTTCCCAGTTTTTATTTTGCACAAATATTTTTTGTACGTTTTTAGGTCAGGGATTTGTCTTTCTTTCACCGTTTGCGCATTCCATGCCTTGGCGGCCATTTCCAGTGTGCTCCTTTCATGGGCTTTGATCTGGCTTCTGGTCTGCCTTAGTAGTGGTGCCTTGCTTGCTCTGGTGTCCCTTAGTGGTTGGGTTAGACGCTTAATGTCTTGGCTATATCCATATGCTAATGTTTTTAGGTGGATTATCCTTCTGTTTTCTAGTAGCTTTACTTTAGTTCTTTTGTGTAGGTCATAAGTGGGGTGTAGTTTGTCTACTTTCAGGCAGATTTTCAGGGCCCTATTTTGTAGTATCTGCAATTTTTTAAGTATCTCTTTTTTAGCACCCATGTAGATTACATCCCCATAGTCAAAGTAGGGGAGTACCATGCCTTTGAAGATTTTTATTGACATATCTTGTGTCATATAGTTTCTTAGTTTAGCAAATAGCCATAGTTTGTGATTTACTTTTTGTATGATTTTTGTTACACACAGATTGTAGTTTAGCTGGCTATCTAGTTCTAGGCCTAGGTATTTGTAGTGATTTACACTTTCCAGTGTTTGGTTTCCTAGTGTGCATTGTAGGTTTCTGCCTGTGATTGCTGTGTGTGAGAAGAGTACAGTTTTAGATTTATTTGCATTGATGGTTATTTTATTGGACTCACACCAGCCATCCAGTTTTAGCAGGAGGTTGTTCAGTTTGGTTGCTACCTCCTCTACTGTGCTTCCTTCTGCATATACAACAGTGTCATCCGCATATAGCTGGAGACATTCTGTCTCCAGCCATTTTTCTAGGTCGTTTATGTATAGTATAAATAGTAATGGTCCCAGGACTGATCCTTGGGGTACACCACAGGTGACAGTTTGTTGGTCTGAGAGTGTACCATTTACTTTAGTTTTTTGCTGCCTGTTGTTTAGGTAGCATTTTATCCAGTTTATTGATTTGGATTTAATGCCCATGTTGTTTAATTTTCTTATTATTATGCTATGGTCTACAGTGTCAAATGCTTTGCTGAAGTCGATGAAGGCTGCTCCAACTAATTTCTTTTGGTTCAATGATACCAGCACATCACTTGTTAGGGTTGCTATTGTTTTTGATGTGGAGTGTAGTTTTCTGAAACCTCCTTGCCTCTTGTTTAGTATATTGTTTTTTTCCAGGTGCTCATTTATGTGCCTGTGGAATATTTGTTCAATTAGCTTGCCTTGTGTTTGCAAGATTGATATTGGTCTGTAGTTCCCCATATTTTGTTTGTCACCACTTTTGTGGATGGGGGTGATGGTTGCCATCTTCCATGCTGCGATGAAGTGTCCCTGCTCAAATGATATGTTGATGGAGGAGGGTAGTGGTGGGCGTGAGGTGAGAGATGGAATGTAAAGGTATGGGTGAGGTAGTCATGGGGATGGTGAAGTGGTAGTGCGGATGAGGAGGGGGGGGGGGGGTTGCTGGTGGGCTAGAGAATGAAAGACTATTTTACGTCTCTGTAGGCATATATGTCGAGTGGGTGGCTCAAATGTGTCGATGGCATAGGCCCAACTAATATGTTACCTGGAAAAATATAGAGAGAGAAAGAATTGTGAGTTTACACTGGTAGCGAATTTCAAAGCTTTTCCACATGATTGCTGTTATTGTCAATGAATGTCAGCAGTCATTATGTCATTTGGTGGCATACCTAGGCCTGGTGTTATGATGCTCTCACTGTGCATTCTAGATATGCTGCGTCTACCAGTTAAGATATGCGTGAACACCAACATGAATTACACAGCCTGGATGTGCAATACCAGTAGTTATTTAGCGTATTCACCCAAGCGTGTAGTTGAGCTGTGTTTGCTGTGCATGTTATTAGTGTGAGATCTATAATGAGTTACAATTAGCCCAATGTAATACTTACTCACGCCCTTAGGTACTCTCACTGTGCATTCTAGACGTGCTGCCATATATATATATGTGACTGCGCATCCATAATGTGCACATGGACACCATGCCAATTCTGCCAATTAAGATATGCGCCCCGATATGTGGCCAATAGCAGGACCTCATTGAATATACGACGGCCATAACTTGGCCGTGGGGCCCGCTGCCGTGCCACAATTGGCCAATGGCTTCCGGAAGTGTGCACATGTATCAGGGGGAGTCGGCGGGAGAGCCGACGTGAGCGCCGCGCCTCGTGGTGGAGGTGGTCGCAGGGAGGCTTATCTCTGTCTGTGATTTGTTCACTTAGAGATTGTGTAGTGGAATGAATGTGGCCATTGCAGGAGACTATTTTTCCTAATCGAATGCCTTCCAAATCATACCATCGAGCGCTTTGAGTGATGGTGTTCCAGCAGCAGGTCGAGTTGATGCAGTGTTGACAAAGTGCCCCCTGATTTTCTTCGCAACAACCTATTCAAAACCCCACTTTTGATTACTATCGAAACCATGGATGCCATAGCCTGCTTGCACGTGTTCTGTTAAGGTGAACACGTGGGTGTGTTCTACAGGTTCACTTATAGTATCATTTAGTTATCAAGGTTATTAAGGACTACTTCCTCTCTAAACAAATTTTGTATTGCATATTATGAAATACCGACCCAACATGTTGCGGGTATATTATGAATTTGTATATGATGTATGACATATTAAGTGAGTAAAAAGACACAGAAGGGAATTGCTTGTTTTATACATGTACCAATTATTCTATATGATGCCTCTGACCTCATGCACGGGCCACCAGCCTTCCTCGTCCCTAACAGACACGCCTTACTGCCAGTCGCACAGTAGTGTTCTGGTGGGTTCAGACTCTCTAACTTAGTCTCTTGCCTAGTAAACAAAGTTCACAGCTATATGTGCCACTGTGCTGCACAGAACGACCGATAGAGTTAGGCGATGTCTGCTGAGTATTTAGACATGTCCACTTTATATTTGTCATATATTTCAGTGGGAGATTGCATTCACTAGATGTGGACTAACAGTTGATTCATTTTGTTACAGGTGCTTTCGTTTGATATTTAATTTTGCGTCCATATTCCCTAGCAGTGTGGAACAGACGCTGTGGCATTGTTCCATGCTGATGTTGTTCTTAGTAACGCGCTTCTCTGACTACGGTACTGGTTATTTATTGATACCAAGTATCCTTACTGGGAGGACAGTCACAGCCCAGCGTGAAGGGAATTGGCTACTTCTTAGTAAAATAACATGCCCCAGGTTGGCTGCCATGGCGGGTGCCTGTTATTTCTTAATAAAATAGTATCCCTAGTTGGGTAGCATGCAGGGTGCTGGTTACTCCTTGGTAAAACAGAGCCTCCCTTATCTAGGCGGAAAGCAGGGTGGATGTTGATTGTTTGTTGGTGAAACCCAGTCTACCTGATTGGACCTGGTGGTGCTGGTTACTTGTTGGTGAAGCGTGCCCCTGATTGGGCGGGGCGGACGCGGCCGCAGGGGAGAAGGCCAGTAGGCTGCTTTTAATGGGCACCCATTCATAATAAAGATGGCATCATTTTTGTCACATAGTTGGAAAAGCGAGGCAGTTGGGTAGCATTTTAATGGGGCTGTCACACTACGACGCTTTTTCACGCGGCCCGTCAGCGTTGAAAATAAAATTAAAGCGTTGAGAAACGTTAAACTTTTAGGGGAAATATGGGGAAATTGGACGTTGGCGCAGCGTGTTGTTAGCGCGCGGCCAACGGGTGTCGACGTTTCAGCACAACAAAAACAATTTGGAATTGTTGGGTTGTCACAACGACGGGGGCCGCACGCGGCGTGTGGAGAGCGTTACGTCAACGTTGCGCCTTTATATACTGAAGCTGTGTGAGCTGACGACGCGTTCGCTAACCGTTCCATAATAGTTCACAAAACGCTATCATAACGCTATCAGCACGCCCCCAACGTTAAAAGAATGCAGTACACGCCGACACAACGTCCAAAGTATCGAGAAATTGCTCCCCGAACGCTGACAGGGCACACTACACGTTAGGCACACGTCCAGCGAACGTTACGGACGCGCTGACCGGACGCACCCAATCGTTTAAAACAATATCAACACAATATCAACACAATATCAACGTCAATCGACGTTACGCAACGTCCTGCCAGCGTTCTTCTAATGTGCTTTGGGAACGTTTTGACGTCCGCCTAACGTCCTTACCCATAAATTTGCGCGCGCTGTCGGTCATTGGTTTTTTTTGACATGCTAAAAACATCTAGCGACCTGCTACGCTCGCCGACGTCCTCCGGCGACTGTCAACGTCCAGGATAGTGTACTGACGTTCGCATAACGTCCCCCTGACATTTCGGCAAAAAATTACACACGTCGACGCGCGTTGGAGAGAAACGTCGTAGTGTGACAGCCCCATAAGCGGCCGTTGGGACCAGCGGAATGCGGTTAGAACCTGCCCCGCCACCTACCAGCGTAGGTGGTGTTATTCACACGGAGCGACGCCTGTATAAGGATGGGGGTTGAGTGTGTGACTTCATACCGACTTAGGAGCACTGCGCTGTTGTACTTGTGAATGGGGATTCACTCACTGTGTTTAGTGTGCTCACTGGTATTGTGGTAAGGTCCACACCTCCACAGGCCCTCTCTCGTGGTAAATGGGGCCTTTTGGTGTCAGAATTGTGCTAAGTCAACACCACTCATGAACTCACTCATTTAGTCACCCATTCAGGAACACAGGCACACTTACACATACACCTACACACACACCTAGGACGCGCACACTCTTGGTGCACTCACACACTCACTCAGGGACATTCACAGGAATAAACACTTACTCACTCATTCACACTCAGGAACGCACTTACTCAGGAACTCACACACTCGCACTCATTGATCGATTCACTCACTCACTCACTCACTCAATCACCCACCCACTCAGCCACCCACTCACCCTCATTCACCGTCAGTCTCACCAAAGTGCTAACCAAAAGAATGAATTGTTCGTTTTTATCAAAATGAAAGATGTGTTTTTAAAATTTCAGCTCATTTTGAATCGATTTTATTTGTTAACGGTTGGTTTAAATATGTTTTTAATGGCTTATGCACATTCCCCATCTTGAAGATGGCTTTAGTTGATGACGTTTAAAATCATCATCACTCAGGTCGTGAAAGAACGAGGAAATGTTAGTAATCCTTCCGGGCCTATGTCAACATTTCTGGGTACACATACAATTTGCTTTTTGTATTGTTTCTCGCTATGTACCAGCTGGTACCAGCTAATTTTCATGTCGAGTGAACTGGTTCATAGGTATTCCCGGAAACATCGTCCCTCATCTAGACATGTGTCTGCACCAGAATTACCGCATCAAAACTAACGTCCATCCTTCAAAGGATAGCACTTCTTACTAACATGGTCGACCAGACGTGGTGGCTGAATCGGTAGAGCGTAGAATTCCCATGTGGAAGGTCGGGAGTTCAAATCCCAACCGAGTCAAACCAATGCCTTATCAAATTGATACTTGTGGCTACCTAGCCTGGCCCTCAGCCTTAATAGGATATGACAAGGACTGGTTCTCACAGTGTCAAGATAATGTGACAAGGATATTGAGCCATGGTGCCAGTGGCCTGGTCTCCCAGTAAGAGAGGAGCAATATAAAATTGCCATGAGTGCACACTGTCAAAAGTCTGTATCCATCCTTATTTGACCTTAGATATTGCTAGGACGTAACAAAACAACAACCAAATCTAATTTCTACGATTCAAAGTCTAGTACTTCTTTTTAATATGGTTATGAGAGGGGGGTGGTCTCCATAAGTTTGTCCATGCTAAACGCAGTCTCCGCCATATTCAGTCAGACAAGTGTGTCACGTGGTGAGAGTGGGAGCTCAGCATGCCTGGTGCTGCTGAGCAGCTTGTCCCCCCCCCCCCCCTCACCCCCCATACTGACTGGCCTCTGGGGTGGGCGACCTGGGTGCAGCCGCCAGAACTGCGAGAGGTGTATGGCGGGGGGTGGGGGTGGTACTGCACCCTGAGGACAAAGTACAAATCTACATGATGGAACTAAGAGAAGGACATGGCGTGTGTTATTGTATTCATGACATTAGGTGTCATCACGTGGAGACAGCCTGGCGACAGAAGGAGCACTAAGTCACCAGGTGGTTGATAACTGCGGCCATTAATTGTATTACTGATTCATTAACAAGTCTACAACACATGAATGAAAAGCTTGTTTTATTTAACGACGCCTCTAGAGCACATTGATTTTTATCATCGGCTATTGGACGTCAAACATGGTCATTTTGACATATTTCTTTGGAGGAAACCCGCTGCCGCCACATAGGATTCTCTTTGCAATAAGCAGCAAGGGGTCTTTTATATCTACTTTCCAACAGACAGGACAGCACATACCACAGCCCTTGATGAACCAGTTGTGGATCACTGGTTGGAATGGAAAATAACCCAAACTGCAAATGGGTCAACTGAGCAGGATGGATCGGATGAACCACACCTTCACAGGTGGACACTCTACTGCCTGAGCTACATCCCGCTCCCACAATACATGAATGAGTTATGCATATCAATGTGTACGTTGTGTGTTGAGAGTAGGCTAACCATTTACCTTCATTGGTATATACACACACATATATGTGTCGTGGGGGGTGATGAAAATGGGAAATATTGCGCCTAGAGCGGGAATCGAACCCACATCTTGCATTCTGGGTCAGTATGCTAACCATTACACCACCTAGGCTCCATTATGTCACCACCCTATCCACGCCTGCCTGTGTCTATGTGTATGTATTATTCAGGGGTGGCAAAGTGCCGATTTTCGGAGGATTTCCGATTTTTACTTTTCTTTTTCCTTGATCATATTGGTCATTTCCCTTCATAGACATACCACTGTCAAATTTACGGAAAGTCCGATTTCTGCTTCCTCCCCCATCCTCCCTTTTTGTGTGTGGCAACTGTCATCCCTGATTAATGCGTTTGCAGCGAATCAGCACCAGCCGGTGTTGCTCTAACCTCCGACTGACCTTTGAACTGGCTGGTCATGTCCGAGAAGGCATTCATGAATCTGAGCAACTTTGGCAATATTCAGCCCAGACGAACCGTTGTGCAGCAGACCAGACGGGGTGGCCGTATGAATAGAGCGTCCGTCTCCTGTTTTGGGGAGATCGGGAGATCCGAACCCATGAGTTTGTGGTTTCGAATCCTGGTTGAGTCAAACCAATGACTTACAAATTTATGCTTGTCGCTTCCTAGTCTGGTGCTCTGCATTATTAGGATAGGGCAAGGACTGGTTGGCTCAGTGTCAGGATAATGTGACTGAGTGGGATATCAGGTCATGGTGCTGGTGGCCTGGTTTCCCCTTGGGGAAGCACTATAAAGTCGGCATGAGTGTGCACTGTCACAAGTCGGTACCCATCCTGATATGACCTTAGATGTTGCTAGGATGTAAAACAACAACAAACAAACAAACCGTTGTGCAGCCCCATAAACTCAATGCAGCTGAATGGAGTGCCAGGAACCAGCGACATCTAGCGAGTTTCCCGGTTATCAGTTCTGCCATTCAAAGTGCTAAGTGCATGAGGTCATGGGTTCAATTCTTAATCTTGCATCGACATTTATCCCCCAAAAAGGAATTAAATGGTCACCAGTTGCTTGTTAATTGAATAACGACCAATAAGGAAACTAAATGCGTCAGTGAATGATCAGGGCAAATAGAGTCCTTCCTCCTAACGTACAGGCCGCGTGGGTGGGAGATCTGGAGTTCGGTTCCCGGTCGTGTCAAACAAATGACTTATAAAATTGATACTTGTCGCTCCTAGCCTGCCGCTCGGCATTAATAGGATAGGCCGTTTTGTATTTATATATACTTACATATATTGAAAACTACATTTGTTCGTTTTGTACAGATATATATGTTTACATATTGAAAACTGCAGTGGCCATTCAAATTACACTCCAGTGGAGTAGCTGTGTGGCGGTGGGTGGGGGGTGGAGACGCGGGGAGGGGGGGGGCCGTCAGTGATCCGTTATCAGTTGCACGTAATGTTTGCCGCGCCCATCTATCACTGCATCGCGTGGAAACCTGCCAGGGTCGCCTGGCGCGTGCAGCCGGAAGCCGTCTTACCGAGCAGGCGTCTCCGGCCCCTCTCCCGCTCCTCTCCCGCTCCTCTCCCGCCTCTCTCCCGCTCCTCTCCCGCCTCTCTCCCGCCCCTCTCCCGCCTCTCTCCCGCCCCTCTCCCGCCTCTCTCCCGCCCCTCTCCCGCCTCTCTCCCGCCCCTCTCCCGCCTTCCCATCTCCCACTAGCCTCCCGCCTCCCGCGCAGCCGCCCGCCGCCCGCCTCCCGTCCGCCTCCCACTTTCCGCCCCCGACCGCCACTCGGGCCCGGGGGTGCTGCTGCCGTGAGTTAAGGCAGCATGTCGTGATGGTACTACTGGCCGGGGAGTGGTGGGTTTTTATGTGTTTTTTTGTGTGTGTAATTTTTTGTTTGGGGGGGGGGGCGTTTTTCCACTAATCACCGAAAGCTCCTGGAGGAACCTGTTGATATTTCACCGTTTGTAATTGCAGGGTGGTGGTGGCTGCGGGATGGTTGGGATGGGAGCGTACTTGCAATATGTACAGATGGACAACAGATGAGATTAGTTGAACCGTCCTTATCGTAACCAGACAGGATGGCCGAATGAGTTAGAGCGTCCGTCTCCCGTGCTGGTAGATCGTGGGGTCGTGGGTTCGAGTCCCGGTCGAGTCAAACCAATGACTTTAAAATTGATACTTGTCGCTTCCTAGCCAGGCGCTCGGCATTATTAGGATAGGGCAAGGACTGGTGTGCTCAGTGTCAGGATAATGTGACTGAGTGGGATACCAGGTCATGGTGCTGGCGGCCTGGTTTCCCAGTGGTTTCTCAGTGGGACAGCACTATAAAGTCGCCATGAGTGCGCACTGTCACAAGTCGGTACCCGTCCTGATATGACCTTAGATGTTGCTAGGACGTAAAACAACAACAAACAACAACAATTATCGTTGGCCATCCCCACCTCTCCCCCGTACTCCATCCTCATTCATAATAACTCACTGAGAGGGAGAACTCACTCCTCACTCCTCTCTCTCCGCTCTCCGCTCCCCGCTCTCCGCCCTCCGCCCTGCTCTCTCCTCTTTCCCTTCTTCTTTCCCCTCTCATCTTTCCTCTCTCCTCTTTCCCCTCTCATCTTTCCTCTCCTCTTCCCCCTCTCCTCTTCCCTCTCTACCTCCTTTTCCTCTCTACCTCCTTTTCCTCAGCCCGCTTCTTCATCCTTACTTTTTCATCTACTCCCTGTCCCACTCCCTCCCCCCCCCCCCTCATCCTCTCCTGTTGCTTCCCATTCTCCAACTCCTGTTCCTCTCTTTCTCCCCCCCCCTTCCCTTCTCCTCATCCTCATCCTCCTGTTACCCTCTCTTGCTCTTGCTCATCTGTTTCTTCCCGCTCTTTCTCTCTTCCTCTCGCCCCCCCTCATCTTTCTGTTCCTGTTCCTGGACCTTCCTCCTTCCTCATTCCTCCTTCCTCCTTCCTTCCATCTCCCTCCTTCCTTCCATCTCCCCCCTTCCTCCCTTCCTCCCTTCGTCCCGTCCTCCATCCTTCCTTCTCTTCACCGCCTCCTGCTCCTCTCACACCCCTCTCCCTCTCCCCTCCCTCCTATGGCGCCATCCCAGGCACCTTGTTCTCATCTCCCCACATTGACACTCACACCCATACCCACCCACTCCCAATCCCAATCCCAATCCCAATCCCAATCCCACACCCACTCCTACCCACACGAACTCACACTCACATCCACTCTCAGACACACTCACATCCACTTCCACCCACACCCACACCCACATCCACCCACACCCACATCCACTCCCACACCCACTCCCACACCCTCCCTCTTCCCCACCCTCCCCACCCCACCGGCGTGCCGTGCGCTGGTTGCCGGTAGCCGGCAGTCTGTGCCCAAGCAGAGCCCGGGAAGTGACTTATCGCAGCCTGGACAGTTGGAGATATGGCAAGCTGTTGCCGCTGTGTTTGTCAGTATAAAGCTGCCCGCAGCGATGAGAGATAACCGACCCACTTCCATTTTAACTGCATAAGCGTGGACGTCTGTGTGGTGCTCTGCTGCACACTGCCGCAGCGTGCCGCTTGGTGGCGACACCTCGCGGGTAAATTCCACCAGGCGGCGCATGACCTGTTGTGTCCAGCTCTCCTTTCTAAATGTGCATGCTAGCTCGAGAGGTTGGTTGGTTGTTGGGGTCTTACGCCCTGGCAACTCTAGCTAGAGATCAGTCAGCATGGTGTGTGCACAGCAATAGCAATAGTTATCGTAGACACTGAGCAGTGTAACAAGAAAGGGGCATATTCGGTGCTACTTTAGCAAGCACTGGTTGGCTCAGTATTAGGATAATGTGACTCGCGCATGCAGCCGGAGGTCATGGTGCTGGTGGCCTGGTCTCCCAGTGGGGTAGCACTATAAAGACGCCATGAGTGTGCATTGTCACAAGTCGGTACCCGTCCTGATATGATCTTAGATGTTGCCAGGACGTGAAACAACCAACTTTAGTATGCGGTCTACATCAACGAAAACCTACATCAGTATCCTCAAATTGAAGGTGCAGGGTTAGAGTTAAGGCCCTGTCACACTTTAGCGGATTGAGGAAATGGATTGAAATGGAACAAAGTCTGTTGATATCCGGCAAAGTCTGGTTTGTGTACATTGCATATCCGTCGATATCCGGCCCAATCAGTTACAAGTTTTGAGCATGCGCAAAACTTTAATGGATTGTGCTGGACCGATGTTTGCGGTTATTATCCGTTGCCGTCCGTTTCCCATCCATTCCCGTCCGTTACATATCCATTACACGTTTGTTGCCATTCGTTATAGTTCTTTTTGTATACTGAATTGTACATTGATCATTAGATACGTTATCAACGTTACCGTCTGTTACCCGTCCGTTACCATCTGTTACCCGTCCGTTACAGTCCGTTACATAATCAATACATTTCAAGTCCGAATCACACTGGATTAGAATATTTTTGTCCGTTTCAATCCGTTGCCTCAATCCGGTGAAGTGTGACAGGGGCTTAATGGTAAGGGTTAAAGTGCAGGTAGACCAGACCGCACGCAAAAGTATAAATGGCCAGGTAGACCGCACACTAAAGTGGCACCATATATTCTTTGTGCTGCTCGACCTCGACATGTGATATCAAGTAAAATGTTGCAGCAGTCGCAATTCTCTCAAATTCAGGAAAGATGAACGGACACAGTCATAGATGAGGTATTTTGTTGACTAATGTCTGTAATGAGAACCGGATGTGGCCTTGTCTAAACCACTGCCGCTTAGTGTTCACAGTGAACTGTCATGGTTACATGCACATTACGCATACATCTTGTGGGTTTTCTCAAAACCATGTTTGCACTGAGATTCAAAGCCTAATATAGCGGATGGGATTTAAAAAAATTAATTTATGGAGGCTGTATTTATACTGTCCATAGCATGTAAGCCTGGGTACCCAGGCTTGTTTTCAATGCTGGCCAGCTGTAGTTTTGGTGTTGTCTTACCAAGCAGTAGCTGCTGATAAGTTATTTGATTGTCTGCATTTCAGTAGCAGATAGATAGTCTGTTGGTATGTTTAGTAGTCTATGTTAGTTTTTTTTGGGGCCCTCTTGGCATTGTATTTTTGTTCTATTCTTATTACTATGTTAGTTGTTTTCTTAAGGTTCTATGTTAGTGTTTTGAGGTTTTCTTGGGAAGAGCTTTCCGCTTTTTTCTACTTAATTCTATACTAGCCTATTTTATTTACATGTCCATAGGCCTGTACGTAATAGGTGGTTGAGTTATGTTTGTTTGAATTTGATTTGACTTATATTGTTGTTAGATATGTTATCTGGCTTTTATATTTCTGGTTGTGTATAACCTGGTGGGTAGAGTATGCGCTTTCCGTGCGGCAGGTCGTGGGAGCAATCCCCTGCTGAATCAAACAAAGGTTTTTACTAAATTGATACTTGATGCTTTGTGGATCAGTGACGCAGCACTATTGAGCCACTGTAGCTGTACACTGTCACAAGTTGGTAGACATCCTGATATGACCTCCTATGTTTACCAGGACATTAAACCCTAAGCTAGAATTCATTCAAACTCAAAGCCCTGCTATGATTACTGTAGTTTTCCATGCTTGCTGTGGGGTTGTTAAACAAACAAACAAAACCAAGCTTTGCAATGGATGAAGCTGAAACATCCCCAATTGGGATGGTGATACGGAGATGTGTCTTTTTATCCTCAAAAAAGGAAATTGTTTTCTGTTGGGTGCCCATTCACGTTGGTATTAGGGGTAATGAAGAGGCAGACTTGGCTGCCAAGGCTGCTTTGACATTGCCCCATGTCAACCTGGGCATACCATATACAGATCTTAAATTTCACATGCATCGTGTCTAACTGGCAGGATGAATGGAACGATGCAGGAGCGAACAAACTTCGTTCTGTGAAGCCAGTCTTGGAAGATTGGCAGTCCTCCTACAGACGGTCGAGACGTGATGAGATTATCCTATGTCGCTCCTGTATTGGTTATACTTTCTTGACGCATAGTTTGATTTTGGCTGTGGACCATCCGCCTCAGTGTGAGCACTGCCAGTGTATACTGACAGTGCATCACATTCTGGTGAGATGTCCTCACCTACAACCAGTTAGAAATGATGTATTTGGAAATGAGGGTGTGATGGAATCATTCCGATTCCATCCACAACTCATTATTACATTTTTGAGGGAAACTGGTTTTTACCAAAAATTCATTTTCCATTTTTAATTTGAAAAGTTGTTTCCTGCCGATTTTATTTATCATAAACCACTTCTGATTTTACCACAGTTGCATGGTCTTTGGTATACATTTCTATGTTTTTTTAACTTGTTTGAAATATATTAATTTGTTGAAATCAGATCTCTAACCACTGTATAACCCCAATAGCCAATGTCCACTTTTTGGGATGGGGGGTCGTTAAACAAACAAACAAATAAAAGCATATTGTGTGTGTGTGCGTGTGCGTGTGGTGTTAAATACACAGAGAGAGATAGGGTGAATGCATGTTTTGTATGGCGATTGTTATGCGAGAATTGCCTTTTGTAATTGCTACTGTGTCATATTCCTCGTCTATAAATAAATATCTCATGCAAATTTTGTTTTTTATTTTCCAGCTTTGCAATTACCCATGGGGAAAACGACAGTGATGCATTTAGTGGCACGAGAAAACTTACCCGAGCCCAATAACCAAGGTAGGTGTCGGCATGCTGATATGAAGCAGTTATTGCCCGATATTGGGCCACGGTCTAGGAACTGTCTAGTGTATCGGTGAGCTGGGTGCGGACTGCGTGTCCACTGCTGTATTGTGACATGTTTAGTGGGTGTGGGTGAGCTGGGTGCGGACTGTGTCTGTCCTGTTCTGTGTTTGGTTGACATGTTTAGTGGGTGTGGGTGAGCTGGGTGCGGACCGTGCCTGTCCTGTTTTGTGTTTGGTTGACATGTTTAGTGGGTGTGGGTGAGCTGGGTGCGGACCGTGCCTGTCCTGTATTGTGTTTGGTTTACATGTTTAGTGGGTGTGGGTGAGCTGGGTGCGGACTGCGTGTCCACTGCTGTATTGTGACATGTTTAGTGGGTGTGGGTGAGCTGGGTGCGGACTGTGCTTGTCCTGTATTGTGTTTGGTTTACATGTTTAGTGGGTGTGGGTGAGCTGGGTGCGGACTGCGTGTCCACTGCTGTATTGTGACATGTTTAGTGGGTGTGGGTGAGCTGGGTGCGGACTGTGCCTGTCCAGTATTGTGTTTGGTTGACATGTTTAGTGGGTGTGGGTGATCTACTGTGCCTGTCCTGTATTGTGTTTGGTTGATGTGTGTTCAGTGGGTGTTGGTGAGCTGGGTGCTGACTGTGCTTGTCCTGTATTGTGTTTGGTTGACGTCTGTTTAGTGGGTGTTCTTCAGCTGGGAGTGGACTGTGCCTCTCCTGTATTGTGTTTGGTTGAAATGTTCAGTGGGTGTTGGTGAGCTGGGTGCGGACTGTGCCTGTCCTGTATTGTGTTTGGTTGACGTGTGTTCAGTAGGTGTTTGTGAGCTGGGTGCGGACTGTGCTTGTCCTGTATTGTGTTGGTTGAAATGTTCAGTGGGTGTTGGTGAGCTGGGTATGGACTGTGCCTGTCCTGTATTGTGTTTGGTTGACGTGTGTTCAGTAGGTGTTGGTGAGCTGGGTGCGGACTGTGCTTGTCCTGTATTGTGTTGGTTGGAATGTTCAGTGGGTGTTGGTGAGCTGGGTGTGGACTGTGCCTGTCTTGTATTGTGTTTGGTTGATGTTTTAGTGCGTGTTTCTGACGCGGTGTGGACTGCACCTGTCCCATGCTGTATTTGTCGCAATGACCCTCTTCCTCTCCTGACACCTGCCACTGCATATCCGCTGGCCGGTCAGGTAAGCACTTCACTCGTGTTACCTGCCGGATTCTTCAGAATGCTCGGCTTTGACCACGAATACTGTGATCAACCGGCATGAGCTCACATCAATTGGGGGGGAGAGGGAGAGGGGGGGCACCAGACGTGGTGGCCGAATCGGTAGAGCGCAGGCTTCCCGTGTGGAAGGTGGGGAGTTTGATTCCCGGTCGAGTCAAACTAATGACTCACAAAACGTATACTTGTCGCTACCTAGCCTAGCACTCAGCATTAATAGGATAGGGCTAGGACTGGTTACCTCAGTATCAAAATAATATGACTGAGTGCGAAATTGGGTCATGGTCCCGGTGACCTGGCCTTCCAGTTGGGCAGCACTATAAAGACGCCATGAGTGTGCACTGTCACAAATGGTGTTCATCCTGATATGACCTTCGATATTGCCAAGACATAAAACTCCCAACAAACAAAAGAAACTCAGTTGGAAACACTGCGCTGCATATGGCGAGAGGTACATTTGTATAATAGTTTTGCCACAACTGTATTTAGTCGGCTGACCTGCTCACACCGCCACGACTTGGTGGAATGTCGGGAGTCAGAGCAGTTCATTGCGGCCAGCAGTTGGCAGGCGTTAAATATTGCCAGCAGTGCTCTTTGGTTCAGTGTTTTCCTCGACTGCTCCGATGTTTGCGCATATCACATTATCAGTAACTAAGGTGATGCGAAGCGTGGTAGATTGGCGGTGCTGTTGCCATGGTGAGTGGGTGTTGATGTCGTATCTATATCCCGGAGGTAGATAATCTCTTCAGTGCTGGCTAGGTATATATAGATGCAAGCTGCAATAAACTTACTAGCTCATATAGATATCATGGCTATATGATGGTGGTTTTTATCTGAATGTGGTTCTGTGGTTAACTCCTAACTTAGCAGTGGAAATAGCCTGGGTTCTTTCGCCACGGAGGCAAACTGACCATTTTCATAGGTTTCCAAAGGCACCATGCCATTTGCAGCCTAGGGGATGCCTGTGTTATAAAGGGTTGCCTTAGCACCACTCTTTATGTGCGATGCGCATAATGTATGTACAATACACACAATTCATGTAGAATGCTCCATTATTATGACATTCAGAGTTATTTTAAGATTGAATGAATTACAAGCATCCAGATGAAAGAGAGAAGAGGAAAGAGTGGATAAAAAACAAGGAATGGTACTAAAAGGAGGTATTGAACCGTGTAATAATATTACCGGATCGTGGATAGAGTTGTTCCAAGTCAGTAAACACATGATTGGGACTGGTTCCATTCTACAAGCTAACCGTGTATAAAAACACGGATGCTCTGCCGCTGTGAGCACCCTATGTAATTACAAAACTCTCCCCCCTTCATTTCACCTGTGATGCAATCAGCCTAATCAATTTAACCATGTCTGGAAAGAGGAAGGAAAACTAGTCACAAAGATGAACAGTGAATAAGTTGTGCTTTATTGGCAGCAACTCCTGTCATTCCCCTTACATGTGACCTAGCACCTGCACTCCTTCTATACTGCCCACACTATGTCTCATTGTCACTTTAGCCTGTATACTGAAGCAGTGCCCACAACCAATGGGACAGGAGTCCTATGGCTGTGGATACACTCAATTTGAATAGATGAATTTGGATAGAACCGGACAGAGTGTCTGGGGTTCCTGCTCAAAAGTAGGTGTCTCACTCAAGAGCCAGGATGAGAGTGATTTTCCTTCAGTGTGTCTGAAGCAAAATCTTGAATAATTAATTAGCTGAGACTAGTGTGTGGTCAGGATAGGCCAAGGGAGTCAGGTGACCGGACATTCCCCAGCCAGCCAATTAGACACTCCCCACAGACTGGGTGGGTGACCACCCCCATTAGGGGCTGTCACTCAACCCAGCTGCAGGTGGTGCACTCTATACATATGCAAATTAGGCAGGTGGGTCAGTCGGTGGTCCTGGGTGGACAGGATGTTGCATACAGTTACAGATATGTATATATATATATAGGGGTTCTTCTTTGCTGCTGGTCCTAAAAAGGGGGAATCGGGGGTAAAAACTTAAACACGTCACAGCTTATCCTAGTTAGGCTTGTTGTGTTCCACATATATCCTATTTTAAGGCACAATTAAAAGAAAAGCAGTTTGGACCCCGATTGCACGTCAGGGTGGCTTTGAACTTGACTAAGTGGAGAACGTTACGCGTGTTTCGGTGTGACACAAAAAGCCGCCTAGTGTCAGATTTAGAACTAAACCCTTATTTTTTCCTAGTACGGTTTTGAACTGCACTCACTAGGAGTAAGTAAGTGCAATTTTATGAGGGTCCGTCCACTTGAGAGTAGAACAGAGGACTTATAAAATTGTGACACTGAAACATGTGTGACATGGAAAGGAAAAGTTTTTTCTTCAAGATCAAACAAACACCACAGAGCATGAAAAGGTATTATGCTTATTAGTTTTTGACGCTGTGGACATATTTCAAAGTAATTTTGTAATACTTCCATAACTTCTGATGTTATTGGAGTTGTAACGCATGTTTCATGTGACATGTAACGCATGTTTCATGTGACACTCAATAATAACTTGGCTCAGAAATTGCTAACAGTATGCACACACAAAAAGTTTTTGTTAAGGGTATTATTTCTACACATTACATGTATGCAAGTATGTCTTTTGAGTGTTACAAGTTTTGCTTATAATGGGTTCTTCTTCAGTTTTGGTCCTAAAAAGGGGGAATCGGAGGTCAAAACTGAAATATGTTACAGCCTATCCCAATTAGGCTTGTTGTGTTCCATATACATCCAATTTTAAAGACACAATTTTAAAACAAAAACAATTTGGACCCAGACTACAAGTCAGGGTGGCTTCGAACATGACCAAGTGGAGAATGTTACGCGTGTTTCGGCCGTCACAAAAACCTTCATTATGTAATATTTAAAACAAGACCCTTATTATTTCCTAGTTAGGTTTTGAACAGCAGTCACTAGGAGTAACTAAGTGCAATTTTATGAGTGTTCGTCCACTTCAGAGTAGAACAGAGAAGATATAAAATTGTGACACTGAAACATGCGTTACATGGAAATGAAAAGTTGTTCCTTCATGATGAAACAAGCACCACAGATGGTGAAAATATTTATGCTTATTAGTTGTTGATGCTGTGGACATATTTCAAAGTAATCTTGGAACACTTCCCTAACTTCTGATGTTCTTGGAATTGTAACACATGTAACATGTAACGCATGTTTCATGTGACACTCAATAATGACTTAGGTTAGACACTGCTAATAGCATGCAAAAAATGTATTTGTTCAGGGCATTATTTGTACACATTACATGTATGCAAATATTTCTTTTGAGTGTTATAAGTTTTCTTATGTAGAAAAAGATATTGCGATGACTTAGAGGATGAAGATGACAACAGGTGAACGCGTGATAGCGTCATAGCGCAACATCCTGTTTATAACTTGACACCACATCATCAGTAGGTGTGTAGATGCCCACGGTATATTTGAAAATCATGGTGAGAAGAGATTTGATCCATTATTGGATTTTGTATTGCGAAATAATTTTCGCCGTTACGCGTGTTTCATCTTCATCGAAGTGTGACACGCCACACTAATAGCATCATAGCGCAACAACCTGTTTATGACTTGACACCACATCATCAGTAGGTGTGTAGATGCCCACGATATATTTGAAAATCACGGCGAGAAGAGATTTGATCCATTGTTGGATTTTGTATCGCAAAATAAATTTTCGCCGTTACGCGTGTTTCACCCGTGACACAAAGTTTTTATTTCACTTTTAATGCATTTTAGGAAATAATATTATAACTTTTGTGTTCAGAACTAGGCATCTATGATGCTATCCTATTTAAAGCAGCAGGGTTTTTCCTGGCTTGCATGGTTGGATATTGTGAAAATTGAAGGTGAACGCGTGTTTCATGACGTGACACCTCATGTAACACGCGTTATGCTCACTTTCAAGCATCGTTGTTTTACACACAGACACTCAATAGTCCTAAAATTAGTTTTCTGACATTTTTGTATGTTACAACTTTGCAAATAAACTAGCTATGTTTGAATATTTTGGTCTACAATGAAGTAGTTTCCAACACAAGTAGTACTGTTTCACCATTCCCATTTTTAGCTGTCATATTTGCGTGACAAATGAATCTATTTTTGCAATAAAAAATAAACCAAACATTTTTTTCTCACTGGATTGCTGTCATTGCTTCTTTGGGGTATAATAAAAGGAATTTTCTTCATTTGGTATGAAAAGGAGAATTAATTTAGACAAAAACAGTTACAATGTGAGGACCAACCAATTAGGACCAGCAGCAAAGAAGAACCCATATATACTAACTTGTTCTTTTTCCTCCAATTGTATTCTTTATGAACACATAGAGGAACATTTCAATAGTCCTGTACTGTTTCTTGCAAAGGAACTCTTTTCATTAACTCCAAACATCATATATAACAGCTAGTTTACACCACCCAGCATCATGTACATTTCCATCAACTCCACTCATAATATATAACATATAGTTTACCTCACTCAGTATCATGTACAAGGGGAGTGGGATTCTATTAATTTTAGTTACTTTTAGTTTACATAACCTAAGTCCCACTCCGACATCCAAGAATAATAATGCTCTCTGCCAATATATAATTCTTAACCGAAAATCCGTATATTTTTACACGTGGTCTGTGCAGGTAATACTTGCCCCAGTTCTCTAAGTGTGGAAGTGTGCGTTGTGTACAGTGAAAAAGGTGTTTGTTGATAGCAGGTACGGTTGGAGTGAGTCAGTATACACATGATGGGAATGGTTTCATTCTACAAGCTAACCATGGTCTCCTCAGGTTATACTTGCCCCGGTGTGGAAGTGTGTGTTGTGTCCAGTGAATACGGTGCTTGTTGATAGTGAGTATGGTTGGAGCGAGTCAGTATACACATGTTTGTGCTTGTTTCATTCTAGAATCTAACCATGGTCTCCTCAGGTAATACTTGCCCCGGTGTGGAAGTGTGCGTTGTGTACAGTGAATACGGCGCTTGTTGATAGCGGGTATGGTTGGAGCGAGTCAGTATACACATGATTGGGACTGGTTTCATTCTACAATCTAACTATGGTCTCCTCAGGTAATACTTGCCCCGGTGTGGAAGTGTGTGTTGTGTACAGTGAATACGGTGCTTGTTGATAGCGGGTATGGTTGGAGCGAGTCAGTATACACATGATTGGGACTGGTTTCATTCTACAATCTAACTATGGTCTCCTCAGGTAATACTTGCCCTGGTGTGGAAGTGTGTGTTGTGTACAGTCAATGCGGTGCTTGTTGATAGCGGGTACGGTTGGAGCAAGTCAGTATACACATGGTTGGCACTGGTTTCATTCTACAATCTAACCATGGTCTCCTCAGGTAATACTTGCCCCGGTGTAGAAGTGTGTGTTGTGTACAGTGAATACGGTGCTTGTTGATAGTGAGTACGGTTGGAGCGAGTCAGTATACACATGATTGGGACTGGTTTCATTCTACAATCTAACCATGGTCTCCTCAGGTAATACTTGCCCCGGTGTGGAAGTGTGTGTTGTGTACAGTGAATACGGTGCTTGTTGATAGTGAGTACGGTTGGAGCGAGTCAGTATACACATGATTGGGACTGGTTTCATTCTACAATCTGACCATGGTCTCATCAGGTAATACTTTGCCCTGGTGTGGAAATGTGTGTTGTGTACAGTGAATACGGTGCTCGTTGATAGCGGGTACGGTTGGAGCGAGTCAATAAACAGATGATTGGGACTGGTTTCATTCTACAAGCTAACCATGGTCTCCTCAGGTGATACTTTTCCCCGGTGTGGAAGTGTGTGTTGTGTACAGTGAATACGGTTCTTGTTGATAGCGGGTACGGTTGGAGCGAGTCAGTATACACATGATTGGGACTGGTTTCATTCTACAAGCTAACTATGGTCTCCTCAGGTAATACTTGCCCCGGTGTGGAAGTGTGCGTTGTGTACAGTGAAGACGGTGCTTGTTGATAGTGGGTACGGTTGGAGTGAGTCAGTATACACATTATTGGGACTGGTTTCATTCTACAATCTAACCATGGTCTCCTCAGGTAATACTTGCCCCGGTGTGGAAGTGTGTGTTGTGTACAGTGAATACGGTGCTTGTTGATAGTGAGTACGGTTGGAGCGAGTCAGTATACACATGATTGGGACTGGTTTCATTCTACAATCTAACCATGGTCTCCTCAGGTAATACTTGCCCCGGTGTGGAAGTGTGTGTTGTGTACAGTGAATACGGTGCTTGTTGATAGTGAGTACGGTTGGAGCGAGTCAGTATACACATGATTGGGACTGGTTTCATTCTACAATCTGACCATGGTCTCATCAGGTAATACTTTGCCCTGGTGTGGAAATGTGTGTTGTGTACAGTGAATACGGTGCTCGTTGATAGCGGGTACGGTTGGAGCGAGTCAATAAACAGATGATTGGGACTGGTTTCATTCTACAAGCTAACCATGGTCTCCTCAGGTGATACTTTTCCCCGGTGTGGAAGTGTGTGTTGTGTACAGTGAATACGGTTCTTGTTGATAGCGGGTACGGTTGGAGCGAGTCAGTATACACATGATTGGGACTGGTTTCATTCTACAAGCTAACTATGGTCTCCTCAGGTAATACTTGCCCCGGTGTGGAAGTGTGCGTTGTGTACAGTGAAGACGGTGCTTGTTGATAGTGGGTACGGTTGGAGTGAGTCAGTATACACATTATTGGGACTGGTTTCATTCTACAATCTAACCATGGTCTCCTCAGGTAATACTTGCCCCGGTGTGGAAGTGTGCGTTGTGTACAGTGAATACGGTGTTTGTTGATAGCGGGTACGGTTGGAGCGAGTCAGTATACACATGATTGGGACTGGTTTCATTCTACAATCTAACCATGGTCTCCTGAGGTAATACTTTGTCCCGGTGTGGAAGTGTGTGTTGCGTTCAGTGAATACGGTGTTTGTTGATAGTGGGTATGGCTGGAGAGAGTCAGTGCGTTGTGTACAGTGAATACAGTAATTGTTGATAGGGGGTATGGTTGGAGAGTCAGTGCATTGTGTACAGTGAATACAGTACTTGTTGATAGCGGGTACGATTGGGGAGAGTCAGTGTGTTGTGTACAGTAAATACAGTGCTTGTTGATAGCCGGTACAGTTGGAGAGTCAGTGTGGTGTGTACAGTGAATACGGTACTTGTTATCTGACTGTGCAGCAGCGATCCCCTCGGGGAGATGTGGCAGTGTAGTACTCCTCACATCCATCTGGACTTGAACGGCAAGCACTGTTGTTGGACAGTGAGCAGGCCGTGCATGGTGGTTGCTGTGCGTGTGGTGTTTGTGTGTGTGGAGGGGGTGGGGTTAGATGGTGCTGCTGATTGATATCGCTGGCCGGATATCCATACTGAGCTGTTTATTAAAATAAAAATGGCAACAATAGAAAGTTTGTTGTGTGTGGATGTTTTCTTATTGTTCGTTGGTTGGTTGGTTTGATGCATCAAAAGAAACGTAGACACACTGGCGCGTGGGTAAGCAGGAAGCCGGGGAAGCAGTCACTGCCTCTCGCTCTAGTACTAATATTAGTAGTATATAATAGGCTAGTTCGTAATTCCGACTGCGCATGCGCTGAAAATGGAGTTGATAGCAAAACTAAGACGTAGGGCCATTGAGTTTGCCGATACGCAGTGCAAAACGTTGATTTTATTCAAAATTAATAGCAATGCAGAACAATTTGGCACAAACATGTATGTGTGCATGCAGTATAATAATATAATGAATATGAGACACAACTCTCCATAATTAAGCATTTTGAGCTAAGAAATATACAATTTCAGTCACTTTACAGGCTGATGTTTACATCACCATTTGTAATTCTTGTTCTAAATATTAAAATGTCAAATGTGTCAATAGAAACTTTTTTCAAAGAAATATATCCCGAATTTCTGATTAACGCTACCAATTTCCTAGCTCTTCAGATGTTATTAACTATAAGATATATAAATTAAAAACATGAATAAAATAAGTAAAACTGACTCTGGCCTATAGTTCTAACACTAGTCTGGATGACTACATTTGTCTAGATCTAAATGCTAGATAAAAGATTAACATCTTAATTTTTTATATATAAGTTTTTTAGTTGGTATTCTGTTTCAAACAGGAGCTGAAATGTGCTGAAACTAACTAGCTACACTCACTGCTTCAGCATGAGCCATGTGTTTCTCATGGGTTTGTTTTGCTGTAAGCCTCTCACAATTCACCGTGCTGCTGGAATGATGAACTAGTCTATTATAGTCCAGCAGGGAACAGCGGATTGTGTAGTGGCTAATCCATGCTGGGGATGAGGGGGAAGGGGGCTCCTTCCACCTCCCCCCATCTCCCCCTCCATTTCCCCTCCATCTCGCCCTATCTTCTCCGCCCCTCCTCCCATCTCCCCCACCCCCACCGCCCTCTACACCCTTATGGCCCTGTCACATTATGACATATCTCGCCAGCGCACCGCCAATGCGGGAAATCACTTTTTTATGTCGAGAAGCGTCTAATTTGTTGGCGTGGGGGGCAAAGTTGGACGTATACACAGCGTATGTCCAACGTATGACCAATGTATGGCTAACATACATCCCGACGAAAGATGCTCGAATTACGCTCGGTGAACGTTATATACGTTATTCGATCACCAGAACTATGCGTCATACGTTACATACATCAAGACACCCTGGAGAAATGCTAAACATACGTTAGACGTATGTTAGGCATACGTTATCCATACGTTGTCAGTATGTGGACTGTATGTTCCCACTGCCTTTAAAGTAGGTCAATGTAGTGCAATGTAATGAACAACATTTGACTAACATACGTCTAACGTACATCGACGTATGCCTAATGCTTACATGACGTACGGCGGACTAAAATCCACACGTTGTCGCGCGTCAAAGGTTTTGTGCATGCACAAAACTTTGCCGACCCCCTGACGTGCGACGCCACATCTCGACGAACGTCGACGTACATTGACGTATACCAACGTGTGCCTAATGTACGCGTAACGCATACTGACGTATCCTGACATAGCGGCAAAAAATCACATACGCCGACGTACGTTGGCGTGAAGTGTCGTAATGTGACAGCACCATTAGCCTTTGCCATTTTGGTGGTGGTGGCTTTTTTGTATATATGTTTTGTACTTTCTGGTTCTCTGCTCTGTTCTAGCCAGCCATACAGTCGTGCTTGAGTTTTAATTGGGTTATTTACAAGGTTCAGATGTCCATGTATATGCTCTGTATAAGTATTTCAGTGTGCACACACTGCCTGTGTGCATTGCACGTGTGTCTTGTGGTGCCTGTGTGGGTTTATATCCATGTATACGCCCTGTATAAGTATTTCAGTGTGCACATACTGCCTGTGTGCATTGCACGTGTGTCTGGTGGTTCCTGTGTGGGTGTATGTAAATGTCTACACCCTGTATTAGTGCCTCAGTGTGCACGCACTATCTGTGCGCATTGCGCATCTGTCTGGTGGTGCCTGTGTGGGTGTATGTCCACATCTACACCCTGTACCAGTGCCTCAGTGTGCACGCACTGCCTGTGTGCATTGCGCTTGTGTCAGGCCTCTTCTGTCAGTATGTGCAGCAGGTTGATGAGTGTGCACCAAGTCGTGCCTGGGGCCGGGTGATGGAGCTGCTCGCTGCTCCAGGGTTTCAGCAGTCTGACTGGCGACTGTAGATGGGCACATGGCATGCAGCATGTCGCGCCACCCAGTCCCACCCACCACGTTTGTGCGGGCGGGCGGGATGACGGGGCGCCCCGGTCACTCTGACTCAATACAGCCCCAGCCTGCGCGCACACACCCGCCACCAGCAGGTTGTAGCCGTGGCTGTCTGTCTGTCAATGCTGGAGCAAGCGCTTGCAAATGCCTGCATTCTACACACTTGTTTTTGTCCCTGCCTGCCTGGCTGCTTCCGACCCTGTCTCCCCACTCCCCGCGAACTGTCCACGTAGTGTTTAACACGGATAGTGTCCTCTGACCCGCACTCCCCGCTAACTGCCCACCATAGTGTTAAACACTATAGTGTCCTCTAACCTGCACTCCCCGCTAACTGCCCATGTAGTGTTAAACACTGATAGTGTCCTCTGACCCGCACTCCCCGCTAACTGCCCACCATAGTGTTAAACACTGATAGTGTCCTCTAACCTGCACTCCCCGCTAACTGCCCATGTAATGTTTAACACGGATACTGTCCTCTGACCCGCACTCCCCGCTAACTGCCCATCATAGTGTTAAACACTGATAGTGTCCTCTAACCTGCACTCCCCGCTAACTGCCCACGTAGTGTTAAACACTGATAGCGTCCTTTGACCCGCACTCCCCGCTAACTGCCCACCATAGTGTTAAACACTGATAGTGTCCTCTAACCTGCACTCCCCGCTAACTGCCCACGTAGTGTTAAACACTGATAGCGTCCTTTGACCCGCACTCCCCGCTAACTGCCCACCATAGTGTTAAACACTGATAGTGTCCTCTAACCTGCACTCCCCGCTAACTGCCCACGTAGTGTTAAACACTGATAGCGTCCTCTGACCCGCACTCCCCGCTAACTGCCCACCATAGTGTTAAACACTGATAGTGTCCTCTAACCTGCACTCCCCGCTAACTGCCCACGTAGTGTTAAACACTGATAGTTTCCTCTGACCCGCACTCCCCGCTAACTGCCCACCATAGTGTTAAACACTGATAGTGTCCTCTAACCTGCACTCCCCGCTAACTGCCCACGTAGTGTTAAACACTGATAGTGTCCTCTGACCCGCACTCCCCGCTAACTGCCCACCATAGTGTTAAACACTGATAGTGTCCTCTAACCTGTACTCCCCGCTAACTGTCCACGTAGTGTTTAACACGGATAGTGTCCTCTGACCCGCACTCCCCGCTAACTGCCCACCATAGTGTTTAACACGGATAGTGTCTTCTAACCCACACCCCCTGCTCCCCGCTAACTGCCCACATAGTGTTTAACACGGATAATGTCCTCTAACCTGCACGCCCTGCTCCCCGCTAACTGCCCACGTAGTGTTTAACTCGGATAGTGTCCTCTAACCTGCACTCCCCGCTAACTGCCCACGTAGTGTTTAACATGGATAGTGTCCTCTAACCTGCGCCTCCTGCTCCCCGCTAACTGCCCACGTAGAGTTTAACACTGATAGTGTCCTCTAACCCGCACCCTCTGCTCCCCGCTAACTGCCCACTATAGTGTTTAACATGGATAGTGTCCTCTAACCCGCACCCTCTGCTCCCCGCTAACTGCCCACTATAGTGTTTAACATGGATAGTGTCCTCTAACCCGCACCCTCTGCTCCCCGCTAACTGCCCACTATAGTGTTTAACATGGATAGTGTCCTCTAACCCGCACCCTCTGCTCCCCGCTAACTGCCCACTATAGTGTTTAACATGGATAGTGTCCTCTAACCCGCACCCTCTGCTCCCCGCTAACTGCCCACTATAGTGTTTAACATGGATAGTGTCCTCTAACCCGCGCCCCCCGCTAACTGCCCACATAGTGTTTAACACTGATAGTGTCCTCTAACCCGCACCCTCTGCTCCCCGCTAACTGCCCACGTAGTGTTTAACACGGATAGTGTCCTTTAACCCCGCGCCCCCCGCTAACTGCCCACATAGTGTTTAACACTGATAGTGTCCTCTAACCCGCACCCTCTGCTCCCCGCTAACTGCCCACGTAGTGTTTAACACGGATAGTGTCCTTTAACCCCGCGCCCCCCCGCTAACTGCCCACATAGTGTTTAACACTGATAGTGTCCTCTAACCCGCACCCTCTGCTCCCCGCTAACTGCCCACGTAGTGTTTAACACGGATAGTGTCCTTTAACCCGCGCCCCCCGCTAACTGCCCACATAGTGTTTAACACTGATAGTGTCCTCTAACCCGCACCCTCTGCTCCCCGCTAACTGCCCACTATAGTGTTTAACATGGATAGTGTCCTCTAACCCGCGCCCCCCGCTAACTGCCCACATAGTGTTTAACACTGATAGTGTCCTCTAACCCGCACCCTCTGCTCCCCGCTAACTGCCCACTATAGTGTTTAACATGGATAGTGTCCTCTAACCCGCACCCTCTGCTCCCCGCTAACTGCCCACGTAGTGTTTAACACGGATAGTGTCCTTTAACCCGCGCCCCCCGCTAACTGCCCACATAGTGTTTAACACTGATAGTGTCCTCTAACCCGCACCCTCTGCTCCCCGCTAACTGCCCACGTAGTGTTTAACATGGATAGTGTCCTTTAACCCGCGCCCCCCGCTAACTGCCCACATAGTGTTTAACACTGATAGTGTCCTCTAACCCGCACCCTCTGCTCCCCGCTAACTGCCCACGTAGTGTTTAACATGGATAGTGTCCTCTAACCCGCACCCTCTGCTCCCCGCTAACTGCCCACTATAGTGTTTAACATGGATAGTGTCCTCTAACCCGCACCCTCTGCTCCCCGCTAACTGCCCACTATAGTGTTTAACACTGATAGTGTCCTCTAACCCGCACCCTCTGCTCCCCGCTAACTGCCCACTATAGTGTTTAACATGGATAGTGTCCTCTAACCCGCACCCTCTGCTCCCGCTAACTGCCCACTATAGTGTTTAACATGATAGTGTCCTCTAACCCGCACCCTCTGCTCCCCGCTAACTGCCCACTATAGTGTTTAACATGGATAGTGTCCTCTAACCCGCACCCTCTGCTCCCCGCTAACTGCCCACTATAGTGTTTAACACTGGATAGTGTCCTCTAACCCGCACCCTCTGCTCCCCGCTAACTGCCCACGTAGTGTTTAACACTGATAGTGTCCTCTAACCCGCACCCTCTGCTCCCCGCTAACTGCCCACGTAGTGTTTAACATGGATAGTGTCCTCTAACCCGCACCCTCTGCTCCCTGCTAACTGCCCACGTAGTGTTTAACATGGATAGTGTCCTCTAACACGCACCCTCTGCTCCCCGCTAACTGCCCACGTAGTGTTTAACATGGATAGTGTCCTCTAACCCGCACCCTCTGCTCCCCGCTAACTGCCCACGTAGAGTTTAACACTGATAGTGTCCTCTAACCCGCACCCTCTGCTCCCCGCTAACTGCCCACATAGTGTTTAACACTGATAGTGTCCTCTAACCCGCACCCTCTGCTCCCCGCTAACTGCCCACTATAGTGTTTAACATGGATAGTGTCCTCTAACCCGCACCCTCTGCTCCCCGCTAACTGCCCACTATAGTGTTTAACACTGATAGTGTCCTCTAACCCGCACCCTCTGCTCCCCGCTAACTGCCCACTATAGTGTTTAACACTGATAGTGTCCTCTAACCCGCACCCTCTGCTCCCCGCTAACTGCCCACCATAGTGTTTAACATGGATAGTGTCCTCTAACCCGCACCCTCTGCTCCCCGCTAACTGCCCACTATAGTGTTTAACACTGATAGTGTCCTCTAACCCGCACCCTCTGCTCCCCGCTAACTGCCCACTATAGTGTTTAACATGGATAGTGTCCTCTAACCCGCACCCTCTGCTCCCGCTAACTGCCCACTATAGTGTTTAACATGGATAGTGTCCTCTAACCCGCACCCTCTGCTCCCCGCTAACTGCCCACTATAGTGTTTAACATGGATAGTGTCCTCTAACCCGCACCCTCTGCTCCCCGCTAACTGCCCACGTAGTGTTTAACATGGATAGTGTCCTCTAACCCGCACCCTCTGCTCCCCGCTAACTGCCCACTATAGTGTTTAACACTGGATAGTGTCCTCTAACCCGCACCCTCTGCTCCCCGCTAACTGCCCACTATAGTGTTTAACATGGATAGTGTCCTCTAACCCGCACCCTCTGCTCCCCGCTAACTGCCCACATAGTGTTTAACATGGATAGTGTCCTCTAACCCGCACCCTCTGCTAACTGCCCACTATAGTGTTTAACACTGATAGTGTCCTCTAACCCGCACCCTCTGCTCCCCGCTAACTGCCCACATAGTGTTTAACATGGATAGTGTCCTCTAACCCGCACCCTCTGCTCCCCGCTAACTGCCCACTATAGTGTTTAACATGGATAGTGTCCTCTAACCCGCACCCTCTGCTCCCCGCTAACTGCCCACTATAGTGTTTAACACTGATAGTGTCCTCTAACCCGCACCCTCTGCTCCCCGCTAACTGCCCACCATAGTGTTTAACATGGATAGTGTCCTCTAACCCGCACCCTCTGCTCCCCGCTAACTGCCCACATAGTGTTTAACATGGATAGTGTCCTCTAACCCGCACCCACCGCTAACTGCCCACATAGTGTTTAACATGGATAGTGTCCTCTAACCCGCACCCACCGCTAACTGCCCACATAGTGTTTAACATGGATAGTGTCCTCTAACCCGCACCCTCTACTCCCGGCTAACTGCCCACATAGTGTTTAACATGGATAGTGTCCTCTAACCCGCACCCACCGCTAACTGCCCACATAGTGTTTAACACTGATAGTGTCCTCTAACCCGCACCCACCGCTAACTGCCCACATAGTGTTTAACATGGATAGTGTCCTCTAACCCGCACCCTCTGCTCCCCGCTAACTGCCCACATAGTGTTTAACATGGATAGTGTCCTCTAACCCGCACCCTCTACTCCCGGCTAACTGCCCACATAGTGTTTAACATGGATAGTGTCCTCTAACCCGCACCCCCCGCTAACTGCCCACATAGTGTTTAACATGGATAGTGTCCTCTAACCCGCACCCACCGCTAACTGCCCACATAGTGTTTAACATGGATAGTGTCCTCTAACCCGCACCCTCTGCTCCCCGCTAACTGCCCACAGTAGTGTTTAACATGGATAGTGTCCTCTAACCCGCACCCACCGCTAACTGCCCACATAGTGTTTAACACTGATAGTGTCCTCTAACCCGCACCCCCCGCTAACTGCCCACATAGTGTTTAACACTGATAGTGTCCTCTAACCCGCACCCACCGCTAACTGCCCACATAGTGTTTAACACTGATAGTGTCCTCTAACCCGCACCCACCGCTAACTGCCCACATAGTGTTTAACATGGATAGTGTCCTCTAACCCGCACCCCCCGCTAACTGCCCACATAGTGTTTAACACTGATAGTGTCCTCTAACCCGCACCCTCTGCTCCCCGCTAACTGCCCACATAGTGTTTAACATGGATAGTGTCCTCTAACCCGCACCCTCTGCTAACTGCCCACATAGTGTTTAACATGGATAGTGTCCTCTAACCCGCACCCTCTGCTAACTGCCCACATAGTGTTTAACATGGATAGTGTCCTCTAACACGCACCCTCTGCTCCCCGCTAACTGCCCACGTAGTGTTTAACATGGATAGTGTCCTCTAACCCGCGCCCCCCGCTAACTGCCCACATAGTGTTTAACACTGATAGTGTCCTCTAACCCGCACCCTCTGCTCCCCGCTAACTGCCCACTATAGTGTTTAACACTGATAGTGTCCTCTAACCCGCACCCTCTGCTCCCCGCTAACTGCCCACATAGTGTTTAACATGGATAGTGTCCTCTAACCCGCACCCTCTGCTCCCCGCTAACTGCCCACATAGTGTTTAACACTGATAGTGTCCTCTAACCCGCACCCTCTGCTCCCCGCTAACTGCCCACATAGTGTTTAACACTGATAGTGTCCTCTAACCCGCACCCTCTGCTCCCCGCTAACTGCCCACATAGTGTTTAACACTGATAGTGTCCTCTAACCCGCACCCTCTGCTCCCCGCTAACTGCCCACTATAGTGTTTAACACTGATAGTGTCCTCTAACCCGCACCCTCTGCTCCCCGCTAACTGCCCACTATAGTGTTTAACACTGATAGTGTCCTCTAACCCGCACCCTCTGCTCCCCGCTAACTGCCCACATAGTGTTTAACATGGATAGTGTCCTCTAACCCGCACCCCCCTGCTCCCACCATAGTGTTTAACTTGGCGAGCTTCGATTTAACGTTTATCAGCTGCAGCCCCCACACTGCGCAAGTACAGATCAATACCCTGGAGGTCCTGCAGTACAGTGGGTAATGTCGGGGGCAGGCTGGGGGCAGTACACTCACATATTCACACTAGTGTGAGCGCCGAGCAGGCCGCTCACATAGGTCTGTGTGCTGCGTTATATGGGTTCGAACCCTGGTTGAGTCAAGCCAGTGACTTAAAAATTGATACCTGTCGCTTCCTAACCAGACGCTCAGTATTATTAGGATATGGCAAGGACTGGTTTGCTCAGTGTCAAGATCTGACTGGGTGGGATATCAGGTCATGGTGCTGTCGGCCATGGTGGGGCAGCACTATAAAGTTGTCATGGGTGTGCACTGTCACAAGTTGATACCCATCCTGATATGACCTTAGATGTTGCCAGGACATAAAACTCCAACAACCAACCAACATGGAGGTTAACGTGATGTAAGCATTAGGCCCACAGGGAGGGGATGCTGGTGATCGGGCATCGCACTTACAATGGGCCTACGCCTGTGCCCGGCTTGTTCCTCCTGCAGTCAGCCAGTTGGTCAGCAGCGATAGGGTGCAGCGGTTACCACCAGTCCATATTCACTTTGCCTGTGTGCGGCTTGCACGTGATTTGCGCAAAGGCGGTATGAACTAAGCCCACTTGTGAATAAGGAGGGTTAAAATGAGAAGTGACTACCAGAGTGGTGTGCAGATTTTCCCTTCTGGTGGCAGGACATAGCCAGGGTCCTTATGGGGCCTGCAAAGTCTTGAAAAGTATTCATTTTCCCCATTTCAATGCTTTGAAAAACCTTGAATTTAATCTATTTTGGGTAATTAATCTTGAAAAGCCTTGAATTCCATTAAACTGTCACCACTGATCTAAATTAGTCTGAATTCGCCTTTCACCATCGTTGTTTTATCCTGAAATCGAAATGAAAATAGTCTTGAATTCCTATCAAAAACAGCCTTGAATTCCGTATCTTCACATGTGTATGGACCCTGCATAGCGCACTATGAGGCACTTTTATTACACAACCAATGCTGACCGGGGCCGTATAACTTATAATATAAGGTGCTGTATGAGGTGGTCAGTCATCCTGACTGGTACTCGTTAACATTTAGGCCAGTCGAGACATAAAGCAATAACAGAAATGGAGAAAAAAAGTGTTTCAAATTTGGTTTTTCCAACTAATAAACCTAATATTAGGGTGGTGTAATAACCTCATCTATCTGCCATTATTAAGGTTAGGCGACTTAGCTACGACGGATTGATATCAAATGAGACTTGGTTACTATGCCGTCTCATCTTGTTTGATATCAATCCGCAATAGTGGAAAGACACCAGTGTATTCACGTCTAGTATATATATATATATGCTATCTAGTATTAGTATGTGCTATCTGACAGTGACAACCCAAGAGTAATTCCAGTTCACACCGGGTCTAACCGGGCAGTTGTTTTCAAATCGTGTGCTGCCAGATGGGTAATTTGACGGCTGTTCTACAAATATTTCACCGACATTGGGAAGTGGGTTACGAAGAATTGCAGTCGGTCAGTTGAGTGTTATACGGGCTGCTGACTCTTTCCTCTCTGATTCACAGATCTATTTGACGAGGTGGGGGGGGATAGGTTGGTAGGTTGGTTGGTAGTTGTTGGAGTTTTACGGCATGGCAACATGTCATATCAGGATGGGTACCGACTTGTGACTGCAAACTCATGGCGATTTTATAGGGCCCACTGGGAGACCAGGCCGGCAGCACACTGACCTGATATTCCACTCACTCCTATTATCCTGACACTGAGCCAACCAGTCCTTGCCCTATACTAATAATGCCGAGTGCCTGGCTAGGAAGTGACAAGTATCAATTTTTAAGTCATTCGTTTCAACTAAGTCATCTTAGCGGGAGATGGACACTCAACTCATTCGGTCATCCCGTCTTGTCACGGGGGGCGGAGCTCTATCCATGCAACAGCGTGTCGAATAGTGTGCGGCGGGCATTGCCTGTGGTTGTGTATGGGGTAAACTGTACGGTACTTTGAAGGCAGGGTGTGTATGGTGGTTGAGAAGGACGTGAATCAATAGCCGTGTGTGCCGGGTGGTTATGTTGTAGCCCGGCTGGTGGTAAGATTAGAGAGACGAGCTGACTGTGGGGAGTAAGCCTCACCTCACCTCTCAGCTCGTCTCTAAAGGCTGCTACACACGGCACGGCTTGTCGTGTGTACGGCGCACCATGCACGCCACTTTGTGTCTGCGCCTTGTCCGCGCCCAAACGTTGGTTGGTTGTTGGAGTTTTACATCCTGGAAACATATCAGGACGGGACCACGCCCACAGGTCCGACATGTTAGAATTCTTATTGTAAGCGCCACGGTCATGACTACTAAGTTGTAGGAAGCTTATACACCCAGTCACGCTACTACTTGCAACCACTTTGCGGCCACAAAATAGGGTTGCTTGCAAAGAGGTCACAAAATGGTCACAAAGTGGTCATAAAGTGGTCCTCAGTGGTCACAGACTTCCTTACGACCAAGATGGTCGCAAGGATGTTGCAACAACTGCACTAAAATCCTTGTGACCAAATTGGTCACCCAGAGGTCGGTGACCATTGCTTTGGCTGAAAGGTGGTCGCCGGTGACGATGGGTTCTTTGGTTGAAAGTGGTCGCAAGCCATAGTGTGAAATGGGGCTTTAATTAACTCCACCCCCACCCGAAGTGCGACCTATGAGGTAGGCATGTCTCATACTCATACTGCTCACATAGCTATTTCTGGAATATTCAAACATTCGCCTGAAGTACCCGACATGTTGTCACGTGTGTGGTAGTGTCCTGGTTTTAGGACACCTCTGGACTGTGTCAATATGTAGTAAGTGGCGATAAGCGTTAGTTGATTCGCCGCCCACCACCTGTCGCAGGATGTAAATGGGCACATAGCACCACCACTGGATCAGAATTCAGAGTAATGTCCCAGCAGACTAACAAACAAGAATTCACACCAATGTTGTCCCGACATAGCAGGGGTCCTATCATTTGAGAGATAATCAAATGAAACCAAGACAGTTTGTACATTGAAAAAGTGTCTGCACATGCAGGAGTTGCTGATCACAAGGGTCGTTGAAGACAGGTCTTATTGTATGTATGTATTATGTATGTGTGTATGCATGTATGTATGTATGGGTGTATTCTATGAGTATGAATGTATGTGTATGCATGCAAGTATATAACAAGGCCAGGTACAGAGTAAAACACTTAAAAATATAAGTCAGGTATCTAGATTCATTTGTAATCAAATATGATCATGAGAGAAGTATCTAGATGCATTTGTGTGCATTTAAGATCATATGATTTAAGTGTCTACATTAATTTGTCCACGATCATATGAGTATGTCAGGTATATATGCACCCTTAATTCATTTCGAACACAAATTGTGTGTAATGCGCGTTGTCCTGCTTGCTCTTGAATTAAATGTGTTCTGTTTTGTCGCCACAGGTCAGATGAAAAAGGACAAGTCAGGCGAGAGTACATGTAGCAACTGCTGTACGATCCTGTGACGTCGACAGTCGCACTCTCCTCACCTGTCGCCGCCTCACACTCCCACACGACGTCACCACGCATACCGGGCCGTCACGCCCTCCTCAGCCAATCACAGCCAGTGATGCCTGCGTGCGCTGGGTCCCGGCACCCGCCGGCAGCCCGCGTCCGGGGCAGGGTGGTCCCCGGCACCCCCGGCACTCGACGCAACCTGCACACACTACACACGAATACACGAGACCTTAGCACTGTGACAAGAACAAAGCATAAGCAGCACACCTGAGCATCAGACAAAGCACTCAGAAGGAACAGTACCAATATATATTTTTGATGAGCATCAGTCACAGCCGGCTGAACTGTGATTTCTTTCTTTGTCTAAGTCAGGGCAGTATTCGCACTTGGTTTCCCCGTGTGGTGGTGGACGTGCTCCTCTCCTCTCATCCCCCACCCCCTCCTCCAGGTGAGAGTGCGGGCAGTGGTCACCAGGTGGCGCTGGTGCGTAGGGTCCATGCAGCTCACACTGACTTACGAGTGGTTCGGAGCCTGTCGTCTACGGGTGTACTGCGGTTTGCGGATCCGCACTGACAGTTTGTGGATCTGTTCACATTGTGGACCTGGATTTACGACGACTCGCTGGGTTTCTTGGCGAGAATGCGAATAGACCGAACGGAAGACTCAATGGTGGGGGGGGGGGGGGGGGGGGGGGGATCCCATGCCCAGACTAAATGCTGTCAACTCGATCCTCCCTGCCTATCTAGCTATCTTATCTATCTCTGTCCCTCTCCTCTTACAGTCAATCCCATGCCCAGACTAAATGCTGTCAACTCGATCCTCCCTGTCTATCTAGCTATCTTATCTATCTCTGTCCCTGTCCTCTTACAGTCAATCAACTGACCAACCACACAACATAAGTGATAATCATAATTCAACCACCCCCGCCGCCCCCAACCGGGGGTTTCGTCTGCGTGGAATCGGAGTGTCAGTGCACAGAGTAAGATGTCGCAACCTGGGTGGCCCAAACGTCCACCCCATCCCGGACACTGCCACTGGTTCTCCGTCATTTACGTCATTCCCCTGGTGAGCGCCACGTCGCGCCGCATCACGCCGCGTCACACCGCTCTACGGCGCCATTCTCGGGTGTGGCGCGACAACAGTTGTGGATTTGCTTTGTACATGAGGCGCCGACACTCGCGGCACCGGGCGCCGTCTCTGGAAGTGGAAAGCATTGGAGCAAGCCGGGACGTCGCCGCCAGCGTCTCTGTGACGTCACAGGGGTGCCACGCGTCCAGTAGGGCGCGCAGTGTCAGCACACACAGCGGGCGTTGCGCTCTGTGAGCGATGACGTCAGACGTGCCATTGGCGCACTCCACCAGGTGGCGGCACTGTCTAACTGCAGGTGGCACTGTCCACCACCACCAGGTGGCACCACGAGACTCCCAGACGGGCGAAGCCTGCGACCAACACCGGGCGGAAGTGAAACTTGTCACCGTTATGACACTGTGCTTTGTGGGACGCCATGTTGGTATTATATACCAACATTTATTAATAATATTACTCGGATTTTTAAAGGGTGGCGACCGGCTGACGGCAGTGTCCCAGACCGCCATGACAGCGGCGTCTTGTAATCTGCTTCATGAGGAGCTGAGTCATGTCGCCATGTTTTCTTATTCTTTGTGTACAAAAAAACAACCTGTGTATATGTTGCTATGGCAACTGGGGTGGTGTTGCCAGTTTCTCGATGAGCGCTTAGAATCGAATGCTTATCCTCCTTCCATGCGATGCCATCTAGTCAGAAGAGCATTCGGAAGCACACATTTTGAGGTGCCCCTTCTCCGCAGGCCCCACTCCGGTTGACGTCCTCGGAGCCGCTCTTTGCCGTTAGGTTCCCGTGTGCCCATTGGTGCGTGATGAGTGTACACCAGCATGCTGCTCGATGTGGGGGTGGAACCTGCGTCACGAGTCTCCACACCGCATTAAGACAAAGATGGCCTTTTTTACCCAACTTAACCAACTCCAAACCAGGCAATAGCCAATACACACGGCTGGTATTTAATTTACTGTACAGCACCAGCCTAAACAAAGATGGCCTTTTACCACAAATTAACTAACTCTACGGTATAGCCAATACCAGGCTGGTATTTAATTTACTCTACAGCATCCAGCCTAAACAAAAAATGGCCTTTTACTACAAATTAACTAAACTCTAAACCAGGTTAAATAGCCAATACACACGGCTGGTATTTAATTTTACTCTACAGCACCAGCCTGTAAACATAAATTGGCCTTTTACACAAATTAAACTAACTCCTAACCAGGTAATAGCTAATACACACGGATGCGTAGTTAAATTTACTGTACAGCACCAGCCGAAACAAAGATTGCCTTTTACACAAATTAACAAACTACAAACCAGGCAATAGCCAATACACACGGCTGGTATTTAATTTACTGTACAGCACCAGCCGAAACAAAGATTGCCTTTTACACAAATTAACAAACTACAAACCAGGCAATAGCCAATGCACACGGCTGGTATTTAATTTACTGTACAGCACCAGCCTAAACAAAGATGGCCTTTTACCACCAATTAACTAACTCTAAACCAGGTAATAGCCAATACACACGGCTGGTATTTAATTTACTGTACAGCACCAGCCTAAACAAAGATGGCCTTTTACACAAATTAAAAAACTCTAAACTAGGTGCCAATACACACGGCTGGTATTTAATTTACTGTTTTACAGCACCAGCCTAAACAAAGATGGCCTTTTACACAAATTAACAAACTCCAAACGAGGCAATAGCCAATACACACGGCTGGTATTTAATTTTCTGTACAGCACCAGCCGAAACAAAGATGGCCTTTTACCACAAATTAACAAACTCTAAACCAGGTAATAGCCAATACACACGGCTGGTATTTAATTTACTGTACAGCACCAGCCTAAACAAAGATGGCCTTTTACCACAAATTAACTAACTCTAAACCAGGTAATAGCCAATACACACGGCTGGTATTTAATTTACTGTACAGCACCAGCCCGGGATGCGTGTAGCAGGGAGGGGGCGGTGTGGTGTTAGGCGGTTGGTGTGTGTGTGTGGGGGGGGGGGGGGTACTTCTAGAAGTGACTACTACTACTAGCACATTGACGCACTTTGGACTGGCCATTTTTAAAACATTCAGAATGATAATAATACTACTACTAAGCGCTAATAGGTCTGTACGTAATTTGACTACCTCCCGGCTCGTTGCCATCTCAATGTACATACTGCGCATTGCCACCTGAGACTTGCTAGACGAGTGTCTGAGGGTTGCCTAGGCTGGCACAATCCGCTGTAGGCTGGGGCTTGCTTTCACCCCTTCTTTCTACCTTAGCTACACTGTGAGTGAATCAACTAAGTGCGTAATATCAGTGACTCTCATTTCCTGCTCCTTCGGTGTATAATAAGTTGTTTTTTTCAACCCCGATATTAATTAAGCAGTATATAGTACATGTTTACTTTCAATAATATTATAATAATAGTAAATATATCCTCAGTTAGGATAATTATGGTAATACTGATGATAATCGATGGTAATAATCTGATATTTCTGAGTATCGATGAAGATAATAATGATTATAATAATAATAATAGAATTGTGTATAAAGAAATCCAATTATTATGTAATTGATTTACCCCACCACCCCCGCCTTTCTTGGTGTCGGCGCCGTGGAGACGTGGGCGGTGTCAAACAGTGGTGCCCACCTGGAGGAGGGGGGCGCCACCTGGTGGCACATTATCTAACTGATTCTGTAGGTGGCTGTTCTGCGGCCTGTCCGTCCGCACATCCCAGGCTCTGTGACCGCTAAGTTACTCAAACCGAATAGCACTCAGCACCGGAAAGACAATGTACCCACAGCGCGTGCCATCACCCCAGGCCTGTCCCCATGGTTACCCGCACCGCACAGCCTCGGACGAGCTGTCTTACGGAAGTTCTTAACCCAGCAAATGATGATGGTTTTGTGTATATTTTAATTCGACTTTCTTCTGCGAATCTGTTGCATTCAGCACAATGGTGATAGCATGTTACTCACATTCACACGGAGAGGGAGTGCAGGCTTGCCACTTGGGCCATTCAATTCAACATATATATACCTACATACATATATGTACACATACATTATTACATACATACACATACATACATACATATGTAAATACATACATACACATCATATACATGTGTAAATACATATGTACATGTATGTACATACGTACACATATATATGTACACATATATATGTACACATACAGATGTACACCTACATATGTACACATACATATGTAAATACATACATATGTAAATACATACACATCATATACACGTACATATGTACATACATATGTACATACACATACATATGTATACATATACATACATACATATGTACACATACATACATACACATACATATGTACACATACATACATACATATGTAAATACATACATACACATCATATACATGTGTAAATACATATGTACATGTATGTACATATGTACACATACATATACACGTGCATATGTACATACATATGTACATACACATACATATGTACACATACGTACACATACATATGTACATATACATACACATACATATGTACACATACATACATGATACACATGCATATGTACACATGTATAAATACATATGTACATACATATATTCAGACACATATGCCCACGTACATACATGCATACACACATACATACATGTATACATACATACATATACATACATACATACATACATACATACATACATACATACATACATACATACATACATACATACAACAGTCTGCTTGCTATTAATGCACATGTTTTATGGGTGCTCTTTTTGGGGTGGGGGTTGAAATAGAATTTACTAGCCCAGTTAGTGTGCATATGGCTTTTTTTTAAATACTGAATTTGTTTGACCTATTTGTCGCTATATAAGAATGATGCCTTTGTTGTTGCCCTAGCGTTAAATCACCATTCAATCACATGCTTGCTGTATTATTATTACTACAACTACTATTACTAGAATCTTCTTTTTTTGTTATCTGGTTTGTTTTAATTCCTGGCGCGTGTTAAAGGAACATGTTCCCAATACTCAGTTATGTTCCACTGGTGCAGTTTAAAGGAACGGAAGGCAACTGGTGCTGGACTGGTGTGCCTGTGGGAGATGGCGATAGTGTGGTAGGCAGGCTGGCAGGCAGGGCTCCGGCCTGGATGCGCTGATTGCCGGCTGGTTGGCTGCAGTTGGCCACCTTAATGCAGGCCTCTAACCAAACGGACTCTGGCCGACCTAAGTGTGGCTGCGGCAGGACTTCAGCCCTCACCAGCCGGTCGCCACTTGTCGCCGCGTCTCTGGTCGCAGCCCGGCATTATTCACACACCCGGTCCTGGCGGCGGGAGGCTGGTGCCGTCCCGCCATGTCCTCCATCTTGATTTTGGGGAGTGCGAATTCAGAAGTTGTAGACGAACCCGAAGTGAATATATTGTGTTTGGTGTTTTTTTTTACCCTTTTTAAAAAGCAAACAATTATTGTTATTAATCATTCTCAGCCTATGTTTGTGAATGGTAGGAGGCATGCGGTGGTGTTTTAAAGCAAACTCTGAGTGTTATGAGCAGAACAATGTTACTCTGGGTTAGGTGTGATGTTGCTGTATAATGCCGGAGGTCATGATATATGCTTTAAGCACTGAGGAATACTTGTGGGTGTTTTGTGGGGTTACACTTTAAAACAAATTATTTTGGTAAGTTGTCCCTGTTTTAGCAATACTATTGCAAAGGTGTCACACTGCGGAGTACTGTGTAATATAAACAAGAGCCGTTGGGACATGTGGTTTATTCAAACCGACTGGCGTGAATTTTATGTATGTGTATGCAATTTTGTACAGTTTGTATATAGTCATATTGATGGGCTACTTGCTTGTCTGACCTTGACCTGACCTCCAGACGTGACCTTGCGTGACCGACCTTCCCACCTGAACTGTTGCCACCTGAGCGTGTTAACAGGGCGGCAGTGTACTCTCCACTTTGTTCTCTCCACTTTGTTCTCTCCATAGTGTACTGTAAATCTTAATTGAAGCCAGTGCTAATGAAAAGCATGCATGTTTTTTTTCTTGAACACTCCTCATATGAAAAGACCCAACACACAATTTTCATTTTGTTTAAAGAAAGAACACACAGTACAAAAGCGCTGACTTCTATTAGGTGTTTTACAGTAGTACCCATATCGATAACGAACCCCATTATTGAAGGCAACAATGGCCCCACATTTGTCAGTTCCATTGCCTTGATCGATCGACCATTCGCATCGCGACTATGGTTGCTCCAACTTGTACCATTTTAACATATTTTTAGTGTCAACGATAAGCTTTATGGGTAGGTAACAAACAAACAAAAGTGTCAGGAAACTAATCCAGCATGCGTCTTTTTTGTCTAAAACGAGGTATGTACAAAGACTGGTGGATTACGAATATTAGTCACGATTTTATCTTAACCTTTTTTCCCCGCGTTTTGAGGTTGCCTACTTGGGGACGGGGTGAATGAGCATTTCGGGTTGTTCCGCTGCCCGGGCGACAAATCGGGAGGTCGCGTATTGCTGCTGCCGGCCTTTTAACAATTTGACAATTCCGGGGGTAGGAGGAGGAGGTTTGTGGGGGGGGGGGGGGGTGTTATTCCTTGTTCCCGTGCCGGGGGTGGACGTGGCCGCTGTTCGGCCCGGCACGAACCCTGCACGGCAAGAGGCGGGGAGGAGAGGCGCCCCATAGTGGCGCCCTCTAGCGGGCTCCCTTTAGTGGCGCCCTCTAGCGGGCTCCCCTTAGTGGCGCCCTCTAGCGGGCTCCCCTTAGTGACGCCCACTGACGGACTCCCCTAGTCGCGCCCTCTTACGGGCTCCTCTAGTGGCGCCCTCTAGCGGGAAAGGAGAGCAGCACGGCCGGCTTGTGTTGGTGGGGAGCACGCCCGACATTTGGACGGCGCGCCGCATTGTGTGCGTGTGTATTTAGTCTGACAGAATGTGAGAGAGAATGTGACAGTGTGTCTGACTGACTGACTGACTGCCTGACTGCGATTGCGTTCCAGGCCTGGGAGCGCGCGGGGTGAGTGCGCATGCGCGTGATTGTGTGTGTGGATGGGTGTTATAGTTGAGGGGGGCGCCTACTAGTGTAGTGTATGGATGGCGGGGTGCACTTACTTCTCTGGGCTGGCAGTGATTGCTCAGACTGGGTGTCGGCGCGCATGCGTCTCACACGATGACGGTGAGGCGAGGCAGTGTACATTGTAGGTAGGGTAGCGTGGGGTGTAAGTGAGACCGCTATCTAGAATGGTAGCGGTGTGCCATTCATGTAATGTCAGAGGCTGGGACCGATGGTTATATGAAGGTGTCGACTGAGTGTGTGAGTGTGGCCTGAGAGTGTGATGATGATGATGACGATGATGATAACAGTAACGGGCTTAAATGTATTTGTACCAAATATATATGGGCTGGATGAAAGCTTATTCATTCGTTTATTAATTCCCCCTATTATACATAAGAAAAAACAATGAAGAAAATGAGTGTCATGGGTGACATACGCACCAAGCAGTATGTGCCAAGGTCACCTTTAATTAGCGTGTGACATTGACCTGACCCTGATGACCAGTGACCCTTACGCTCAAGGTTATATTTATGTATGTTATTATATGCAGTGTATTTAAACATGGATGTATCAAGGAGATATCCGCTTACAGTTGTCGCCACTTGTATCATAGACAATTTTAATGTATGGTCCTTTTCTCGCCGTAGCACACTACCAGGAGAGCTTTTTAATTTTCAACTGGTTTGTTTGGTTGACAGGTTATTATCATTATTATCCAGTGTTGGGCAATCGTGCGATTGTGTTAAAAAGACGAAATTAACACGCGGGGTGATATATCATTAGGTTGGATATGACAAGAGATGGAACCACAAAACTTAGCTAATGTATCTATCTGTACCCATAGGGGGGTGAATGATAATAATAATCAGTTACAAATAATAACAAAAGGATCAGTGCATTAATGTATACCAAACCTGTGAAATGTAGACACTTGTTTATTATTGGTAGTATTATTATCATTATATTAATATTATTCCAATGAGCGAATTAAAGTACAGATGAAATAAATATGTTCCCAGTGTACTGTAGTTGCTGAGTGAAGTTGTTCGGACTGTGACGTAATGGTAGACGGGATGGAAGGCGGTCGTCCCCTGCATACACACACCTTGCCAGGAAAGCTTGTGGACCTCCATGGTTCTAGCTGTTTGTCTCTGACACACCATCATGATATTAGCATCGGAACGGCATGTCTTCACTACACAAGGGCAATATCCAAGTTAAATTGGAATCCCTTTTTGATATTTGGTTCTTTGAATGAGTAAGTTCAAGTTGCATAGTCCGATGGTTTTGAGTTTCTGACATTTTCTGAGATAAATATATTAGGTTGATCGTTATAATCTACCTTAGTTTAGTTTGAAGTAAGTTTGATTTAAAATGGCTAGCTTTTGAGATATTTGAAGTGCGACCATGCAAAATTAATTTTGGCAAGAACCCCAAAATTTCTGACACCATAGGCTTCTGCAGTAACAAGTTCTATTAAATTGCCAAGTGTTCCCTTCTGTGTGGTGAGAGATATTTAATCAGTGTACCAGTATCTAAGTCAGATTTGTATAATCAAATCTAGATAATTAGTTTGGGTTTGAAAGTTTGATGTCTTCATCGGACTATGCAGCTTTAAAGGGGTAAATGATTCTTACAGTACACTTTTATACTCTACTAATTGGTGGAGCCCTTTTGAGTGTCCTACCAGTAATTACTGTATTTACAATAAGTGAGTCCTCTGTGAGCTGGGGTGGGGTGTGTGTTTTTGGGGGGGGGGGGGGATTGTATGGGTAGGCAAACTGTAATGGCTGGCGCACACCTCCCGTTTACGATTCGCGCACTAAAACTCCCGACCCGACCCGACCCGCTTAAAACTGAAAACGGGCCGATTCATTTTTCGAATCGCGAATCGCAATCGTAATCGGCCCGTTTTAGCCCTAAAACTGAGTTTGTAGTCGCGAATCGCAATCGCTAGGTGTGCGCGGGGAGCGCACACCTAGCGATTTTTGTGCGCGAAACGGGCAGTTTTAGATCGTGTACGGTAGGTGGGTGCGCACAAACGGGAGGTGTGCGCCAGCCATAAGTAGTTGCCACAAGTGGGGGTTGGTTCCAGGCTGGTGAAAAGTAGCTTTTTGTTTCATTCCCATTAACATCCGCACACCCCCACCCCACTCCAGTTTGAGATAAAGTACCTCATCACCAATAACATCAACCACACCGACGTAATACACTATAGTAGACTCACAAAGAAAAGGTTTGTACACGTCCATTGTTACCAACGTGGTTTAACATTCTACTATACATAGCATCTACGGATGGAATGCTTTTCAACCCATCAACCCATCTCCTACTTTAAAAAAAACCATTACAAATGAACAGACCAAAGATAATGGTGAGCATTAGGTTTTGTACATGCGGCAGTGTGACTATGACCATAGATGTTGCCAGGACGTAAAACTCCCAACAACCAACCAACCCAACAGTCTGTGTGCAGGTTTTGGCTTGGTGGAGGTGGTGAGTCTATGCTGGACTTTAACTAAAGGGACAGCAGCCGACTTAGCCAAGCGATTAGGCTGCTGCCCTGAGCAAGAAAATTAACATGAGTGGCAAATTGAATTGCAGAACCCGCAACTTGGTTTTGCAGCCGAGAATCGCTTGCTGTCTTTTTGGTCAGAGGATTTGTGTGCTGTTTGTAAGGGGTGAAATACATTAGCCGATATTGGGGAGCGAATGCCATAAATGGAGTGATGTGGGTGTCGCTACTTTTGCAATGCTATGTATGCTTCTGCAGCATTCACGACACCATCCTAATTCGCATGTCGAATGTTGAGTATCGCAAACCAGTATTTCATTACATATTACACCAGTCTGTAATTAGATCTTCGTCAAGTTTCACCGATTTACTTGTAATAATTCCGGAGTTAAATATGAATACATTTGTTTTAAAGGATTTTAAGATGCCTTTTCTCATTCACGATATTTCTCGTCACAAATTGAACTGTCCATGCTGGAAAATCTAAGACACTCGGGGCAAACACAGATGTGTGCGCTAATTCCTCTCCGATATAGTTGGTGTTACACAATGTATTCCAGGGTATGACTTTGGCTGGGCTGTCTCCGGCAATCAAATCGGGGTGAGTCGGCAGTCGAGTCGGCAGTGTCGTGACGGCTATAAATCGAAAGCTGGTCTTGTCTGTTAACCCAGTTAGCACACCGTCGGACAGTCTGGTGTGTGCGGTGTGCGCAGTCTGGCGTGCGCAGCGCGGTGTTCCTAGTGCAGTGTGCGCAGTCCGGTGTGTGCCTAGTGCAGTGTGCGCAGTCCGGTGTGTGCGCAGTGCTGTGTGCATAGTGCGGTGTGCCTAGTGTAGTGTGCACAGCCCGGTGTCGCAGTTTGAGCGCCCTGCCAGTTTGAGCGCCCTTCTGTTGCTTCTGCGCATGCGCGGATAGAGACAACATTAAAACCACCCTAACTATCACAGTAAATTGCTCTTAGGTTACATTAAATACTTCAGGGGCCGTATGCAGGAGTCAGTGTTAGCGAAGCAAAACGGTGTTTGGCGGGAATTCCGGTTTAGCGGCGAAAAAATGGTATGCACGAGTCAGTGTTAGGCCTAACACCAAAGGCTTAACCGGTGTTACCTTACCCCTAAAAAATATCAGGTTTAGCGAGTTTATTAGGCCCAAATCTATTCAATGCTGTCATATTTAACAGAATTACATACGCAATAAGTGAAATTTTATCAATTTAACCCTAAATTCGAAGCATTATTAAGGCTACCGCCGCATTGGCGGCGATATTAATACTTATATTTTCGAATCGACGAACGTAAAGTAAACAAATCGCCGCCGTCGCGACCGCTGCGTCGACATCCATACTGGCCGACGTCTACGCATTGGCGTCAGTGTATTAGCGATGAATCCACACCCCGCACTACTCAGAGGGCCTAACTGGGTAGCTAGCTAACTAGCACCGACGACACCAGCTGCCTGGCCTTGCCGGCCCCTTAGTGTCGGCCCAGTGTGCGCCTGCTGTCTGCTGCCAATTGTCGGCGCTAGTCGGATATAGCTGATCCGGTTAACGCCTGGCATTCTCAGTCTAACTTTTGTAATATGTTGAAGCACGCCAACATAGCCACCCTCCCACCATCCCACCATCCCTCCCTCCCTCCCTCCCTTTCCTACTCTCCCTCCGACTCCCCACCATTCCACTCCCCGTTTCCTCTTCCCCCGCCCCGAGCCCTCACCCTACCCCTCCCCTTCCATTCCCGTCCCTTCCCTTCCCTCCGCTACCTCCCAGCCTCCCACTCCTCCCCCTCCCATTCCTTTCCTCCTCTCCCCTTCCTTTCCTCCTCCCCTCTCCCCTCTGCTCTCCCAACCCCCTCCTCTCCTCCCCCTCCTCCTCTCTCCCCCTCCTCCTCTCTCCCCTGGCCTCTCCTCCTCTCCTCTCCTCCCCTCTCCTCCCCTCAGTATTCCCCATCCCTCCTCTCCTCTCCTCTCCTCTCCTGTCATCTCCTCTCCTCTCTCCTCTCCTCTCCTCTCCCCTCCTCTCCTCTCCCCTCCTCTCCTCTCCTCTCCTCTCCTCTCCTCTCCTCTCCCTCCTCCTCTCCTCTCCTCTCCTCTCCTCTCCTCTCCTCTCTCCTCTCTCCTCCTCTCCTCTCCTCTTCCTCTCCTCTTCCTCTCCTCTTCCTCTCCTCTTCCTCTCCTCTTCCTCTCCTCTCCTCTCCTCTCCTCTCCTCTCCTCTCCTCTCCTCTCCTCTCCTCTCCTCCCCTCCCCCTCAGTATTCCCCTCCCCTCTCCCCCCTCTCCCCCTCCCCCCCTCTCCCTTCCCCTCCCACTCCCCTCCCCTCCCCCGTCCCCTCCCCCAAACCACCCCTTTCACGGACATGCGCACACTACCTACAAATCCCCACCGAGCACTGAGCACCAAGAGGTAGCGGACAAAGCTTTGCTGCACTCACATCTCTGTTTTATGCTGCATTAATCATGGTCATCCATCGCTAAATTGTGTGGGATGGGCAGGGTATGGGCGATAGTCGGGGTGGGGGCGATGGGGCTGTAAGAGGTATAGAGGCACATACGGGCGGGGGGGCATCTATATCCCCTAGAGACTAGCACCTCACGTGAATCCTGTGTACAGCTGTTATACACATATACACACTGAATATACACACACGCGCACACATATATACACTTAGATACATCCGAATATGCATGCATATAAACACACCACCATATGAACATGCCCTCATACACACACATATACACACTCATCACACACTTGCACATACATAATACAGAAACAAACGCACATACATACATACATACATACATATGCACACATACACACCAACATATGAACATACCATCGTACACAGACACATTAGCAGACACACATATACACTCATACACATATACCCCCGACATACACATATACACACATGTGTATTCACTTATACACACAAACGTACAAACATATAGACACTCATGCACGCCATCTCCCACTGTCAAACACGCACACACACACGCACGCACGCACGCACACACACACACCACTGTTTTTCTCACTCCCGTCACAATTCACAGTTTCCGGTAATTTACTAACGTGCTCACCAGATGAATTCTTCAGAACATGTGGGAATAAATGTGTGTGCTTAAGTGATAAGGTTGTTGGTTCTGTCCTTTTGATTTTATTCTCAGCCCTCTCCTTCCTAATTAGTCCTGCTTGGTCGGCGGTGGGCCGTGGGCGGGGAGCATGCGAGGATCCTTTCTAATTCTAACGGAAGGCCACATATTCCTGCAGTCATCAACAGTTAAGTGGGTGTTGCCCAACAACAACAACAACAACAACAACAACAACAACAACGGAGGGAAGAAGCCTCTGTCTGACGTGAACCAGTGCAAATTGCGCAAAAATGAGATGTCAATGCGTCTGGCTTGGTACTATGGTAGTGGAGGGGTGAGTGTGGTGGATGTGCTTCAGACATGCGCAGAGTGACGCGCATGCGCCCAGTGGCTGAGACTGCGAAGCATGCGTTGCGTCTTAAATAACTCATCATGGGCTCCGTACACATTCCTCACAGAGGACCCACTTTGATGTGTGGTATGTTGATTGTTGGAGTGTTACGTCTTGGCAACATCTGAGGTCATCAGGATGTGTATCGACTTGCGACAGTGCGCACATATGGCGACTTTATAGTGCTGCCCCACTGGGAGACCAGGCCACCAGCACCATGACCTGATATCCTCACTCAGTCACATTTTCCTGACTCTTAGCCAACCAGTCCTTGCCCTATCCGAATAATGCAGAGCGCCTGGCTACGAAGTGACAAGTATAAATTTTTAAATCATTGGTTTGACTCGACCAGGTTCGAACCTGGTGGTTCGAATCCTACGATCTACCAAAGCGGGAGACGGACGCTCAACTCATTCGGCCATCATGTCTGACCATGTGTGGTGGGTAGCGTAGAAGCACACTCGTAATCGTAGTCCAGTATTATGGGTCTAATGACCTGCGTTAGAATAGAAGTGTGGCATCTGTGGCTACCGTTCGGCACCCCCCCCCCCCCCCCCGTCCCAAGCCTCTCAAGACTATTCATCAGACAGGGTTGGTTTTACATTTTTGTCTCAGTTTTCTTCTTCTTTGCTTTAGCTTTTTTTCTTCTTTGTTTTTGGTTTTTCTTAATAGATCGGCGGCAATGATGTATTGGGGTAGGGTGGGGGTGTGGTGTAATTGATCATGTCCCGCTCCAACTGGGACCCACTGAATATAGCAGCACTCACTCATCGACATTTCTGGTTGTTGTTGTAGGAAGGTAACGGGGAAGTGAGCAGGGAAAGGGCCGGGCTACCACGCCATCTTATATAGACACACACATACCTACATACATAAATACATGCACACATACCTACATGCACACATACATACACACATACCTACATACATAAATACATGCACACATAAACATACATACAATGATACATGATACATGCACACATACATCCAATGATACATACACACATACCAAAATACATACATGCATACGTACATACATATATGCATACATACATTCACATACACATATATATATATACAAATATGTAGATACATATGTACATAAGAATGGACATACAGTAACACCTCCCTATCTGACCACCTCCACAGATCGCCCACTCCCATGTATCGATCGCTTTATTTCGGTCCCAACAATGCTATTGTAACCATATTCTAACTCCCTAAACCGACCACCTCCCTAAATGGACCACTTAAAGTTGGTCCCAAAGTCGGTCGATTTAGAGAGGTTTTACTGTACATGCATATATATGCACATGCATACATACATACACATACATACATACATACATACAGTTAAACCCCATTATAACTCAATTGTTGAGGCCACATAAAATGTAATCGCAAAAACAGCAGGGTCAAGCTAAATCGAGGTTCACTTTAAGCAATTCTGGATCCAATTAATCCTTTAATTTCTTCCCTGAGTAAATAAAGCCCCATCATTTAGGACTGATATTGATAAGTGACTTAAAACTAGTATAAATGTTCACCTGGTATTTATTTGTTTGATCTTAAAAGTAGCCGTAAAGTCTCAGAATTAAACGCAAAGTCTCTAATGAATAGATGGCGCTTTGCAATACAATAGTACCTGTCTTCACCCACCCCTGTGATCGACGAATGCCTGCCAGGGCTGGACTACTTTTCGGTACACAAACTTGCTTCTTTCATGTGTTTGTCCTCCAATATAGCAGGACATTTGCTATCTCGGGACAATACGACACTGTTATGTCTTCAGCGGACAACTCTGCATCTAGACCAATATTGCCCTGACATAGCAGGTTCCGTGTCACTGGAGGGACAGTCAAATCAAACAAGTGGATATTGTCTGCACATGGCAATCGTTCGTCGATCATTGGGGTTGCTCAAGACGGATATGCCTACTAAAGACAAATAAAAATAAAAATGGTAATCATCCCCGCCCGTGCCAGAAAAATCGCCCGCCCCTGATTATTAAATTGTTTTTTATTTCCTTTAAAAATGTGTCGGGCAAGCAGCAATTAAACTTTCATTAGCACACAATCTGTGCAACATAGTTACGTATTTTGTCTACGTCATACGCCAGACATTATAAGTAACTATATTGGGGGGGGGGGGATGCTGGGGGGGGGGGGGGGAACACCCATCCGACCCTGATTTGTGTGACCAAAAGGACAATCACCAACTGCCTCGTCTAAATCTGGTGGTCTTGTCAGCAATAATGAACTAGTTAGTAACCCTGCGGAACGGATAATCCGCTCTATAGTCAGCCAATGTCATTCCTGTTGTGGTACAAATCCCAGATGACTGGGGTGCCCCGTTTTACAAACAGTTAACTCGTCGAACATTTTCATGGGCCGCCTTTCTGTCGCAAGCCTCTAACCAGTGACATTGTGACCGAGTGTGCTCCTCCGAGTTGTGCTGATTCTCGGTCGGCAGAATGAAATGTACATAGAATCCGTCGGAGTATCTCCCTTACACCTCCATCCTAACCCACCGAAGGGTTTCCAGCGGTTCACCAATAGAAACTACACAGGTGCCAGGTCTCCCGATTTGGCGAGAGAGCTCCCGAAATCATAGCAAATTAACCCCGTTCTCCCAATTTCCTACTTTTAATTTGTAATCTCCCTCCAAATAATAATTTTAGCTTGATCTTTAAACAAAATTTCGATGCATATTTTTCGTCAGCCCCCCCCCCCCCCACCCCGCACCTTCGCCCCTTCGCCCACGCTATTTCTCACCATTTAAATGTATATATTACGGAGATCTTATCTACCTCGCACCTGTGAAATGACACTCCCAGTCGGTCACCCCCCCCCCCCCCCCACTCACCCCCTATTTCGACTGATGGTCGCCATGCTGTCGGCAAGTCAGTTTGGTTAGAGTCCACGCATTAGTGTCCCGTGGAGGCTTGTGTACCATTCCTCAGTGTATTTGCCCGTGACAGCCCTGATTGGATCAGATTTGCTTTAAATATGCGTGTTTGCTAGGAATAAACTATATATTATATGTTATACGTAATATATATATAACATAGTATATATATATATTGGTGAAATGCGCCTCTTGATGATGTTTGGATTTCTAAATATAGTCAGTCGTGAAAATAGGTGTCGGTGCTGTGTGTTCAAAGGCATGCATTGTATGCACCCCCCCCCCCCCCACCCCCCCACTGTTGGGCTGGACTTCTTTCTGCCAATGATATATATATATTTAAACTCGCATGCCCACCATACTCAGATATCTATCCTCACTACAGCACGACGCCTTATCAGTTCGCAATCTACAACGTGAACATACTCTATATGATTATCTCATTCAGTCAAGACACAAACTCCCAAGTAGGTTGGGGTTGTTTTTTGAATGAAACTCTTGGTGGTGCAAGAACGAATAAATACATACTTTTTTTGCTGTTGTTTTGTTTAAAATATACATGTACATATAGTACGATAATTATGATTATGCTATTATAATAATATTATTACTACTACATATTAGACTCCTTATTATTCATGGATGAGGAAATTGTTGTTTTGTTGGCCCCCACTGTTGTAAATGTGAGGACTCAGATATAGAGATGGCAATGAAGCTTTTCACTTCTAGATGTGATGCTTGCAGTGCGCTGGGGGCAGTGGAAATGTTTGTGTGTCTCTGGGCATGTAAAAAGAACGGGGGGGAATAAAAATAATCCGCCAGGGGTATAAATAGTGTACAGTTTTTACTGACGACGACGATGATGACTGTAGACCGGGAGACGTGTACTTATCTGAGCCTCTATGGAGAATAAACAATGTAGCTATTACAATAAACTACGCGTCCTGTATTGTCTCAAACATAGCCTAATTTATTACCAAAACACTTATGTCATTGACAACTGCTGTTAAGTGAAAATTGATGTTATTTTCAACAACTATTATTCATACGGGAATTCTGGGGTTATCATAGGCCTATCCCTGCGTGCCATCTCCTGCAACCGGGCCGATTACCATTCTCCGGGCTGCAGATCTCTGGGGAGAGCATACTGAATTTGCTTACCAACCTCTTGAGCACACACCTAGGTCTAGCAAGGTAAATGATATCGATAAACATTAACAATTTTTTTAAATTCAAACCGGTATTCGGTACGGTAATTCTTCTTGTAGCTGTCCTGATCATGTCCCAAATAAACCGATAGATGGGTAGATGGGTATCGGAAAGCAAAGCTTGTTTTAATTAACGATGCCTCTAGAGCGCATTGATTTTTATCATCGGCTATTGGACGTCAAACATAGGCCCTGTGGCCATTCTGACATATTTCTTTGGAGGAAACCTGCTGCCATCACATAGGCTACTCTTTCCGATAAGCAGCAAGGGGTCTTTTATATGTACTTTCCAACACAGACAGGACCGCATATACCACAGCCTTTGATGAACCAATTGTGGGCCACTGGTTGGAACGGAAAATAGCCCAGACTGCAAATGGGTCCACTGAGCAGGATAGATCTATAGAGCTAAGGAAAAGTTGCTTTGGTGATGCTCATTCTGTATCACCATCAATCCCACAACTGCGAGGGGCATTGGGACAGCACAGATGACTTTGCAACCAATTTTGCTTTCCCTTTTCCCCTGTTATTTATTGCCCTCTCAGTCTGGGACTTCCCACTAACTATTGGCCTGTCCATTCCCTCATGCTACCCACTTCTTCACGCGTCTGCCTTGTTTTCTTCTTTTCACTGCGCCTGGTGTTGCGGATTCCGAGGGACACCAGTTTGCCAGGGACACTTCCATTCAAATGCATTGTCAATGGCCGTGAGCAAATCTTCATTCAGACAAAATCAAATATCTCTAAAATTACACCACCTAGAAACAAATCGCTTCGTACACATATAGAAAACATCTTTACCATTAAGATTATATTAAATTGATAAGGTTAGGGTTCTTGATTTCTATTAATTTTGAATAAAACTAATGTTTTTCACTGCGCGTACCGTCAAACTCAAGGCATTGTCAATGGCCGTGAGCAATCTTCATACATAAAATACAGGAAAAGTTAAATATCTCTAAAACGACACCACCGAGAAACAAATCGTTTGGTACACATATAGAAAACATCTTTACCAAAAACATTATATTAAATTTATAAGGTTAGTGACGATGCTGTTCGATTTTGACGCATGCGCAGAAGCAATGTGTCCCTGGCAAACTGGTGTCCCTGGGAAACCGCAACACCTTGCAATATGGCTTTGGCCAGACATTGGGGGTGTATGGTACTAGGCCACGAAAATAGATTTAATTGTCAGTGTATATTAATGAATATTGTCTCCGCGGATAATTATCCCGTATTGGCACTATTGCTACAGACCGACAGAGGCCTTCCCCCTTCCCAATTCACTTCCTGAACTATCGCTGTTGCGTTTCTTTATGTGGCGCCACCCCATGAGAAAACGCAACACTACAGCCCTTTGTCCTGCCATCTGTTGGTGCGTTGTGGTGTACGCATTGAGTTGAGTTAAAAGACATCGGTTCAACCCGTTGCAACGAAGCAGCAAGCACGATGTCGAAGAAGAAAGGAGGCCACCGAGAAGACTTTAAAGAGGAACAAATTCTCCAGGCAGTGGTAATCGCAGACAGCTTCAATGTCAGGTTTGCACCCATCACACAGACGAAGCCTCGGGTGAGTTGTGACGGTTTTTCTCTCTCTCGAAAACACAGGAAGGCTGTGAGCAGTGTGACAGATGTTGGACTCAACGTCCTCACTTTGACTTTGTTGATCAACTAACAACTTGAACTGCTGATGCAATGTTGTTGACATATTTTGTTGAAAAGACACTATTCTATAATATTAATAATTTAATAGTGTATTCGTTGCGAATTTAAAGCTCTGCTTATTTGTTTGTAGGGTGTATAGTATAAATGTCCAGATGTTAGCAGTTCGCCTATTTAGGTTATTAAAGACTTTAATAAAGTTGCATATCTGCCATATGCCATAGTCCGATGGTGTTGAGTTTCTGTAATTTTTCTGAGATAAATAGATTAACCTGATCATTATAATCGACCTTACTTTAGACTCAAGTCCTGTTTATTTTAAACAGTTATGTTTTGAGATATTTGAATTGCAACATGTCAAATTAGTTTTGGCAAGCTTGCCAAAACTCTGACACCATAGCCTATGGTGTCAGAGTTTTGCTAAAGCTAAAGCCTATGCCTGTGGCATAGGCATAGGCTTTAGCAGTAACAGGTTCTATTAGATTGCCTCAGTATTCCCTGCTATGTGGCAACAAATGGTTAATACGTGCATCAGTATCTAAGTTAGATATGTAGAATCAATTCCAGATATTTGTTTTGGTTTTGAAAATTTCATGCTTCATCGGACTATGCAGCTTTAAGGCCAAAACCAAGTAATACTAATTGATTGGGCTGTCACACTACGCCCGGCTACGGCGTGTGGCGTAAGCGTATGCCGGCGTATGCGGTTTTCGACCCATACGCCGTCATGCGCTACGCATAGGTTGGGCATATGCTGTCTTACGCGCGTCCGTCCAACATTTTTTGTGCATGCTCAAAACTTTTAGCATATGGCAGCGTATCGCTCATACGCTAGACGTACGCTATGCATATGCCAACATAGGTTACGCATAGGTTAGGGGTACGCTGGCATAGGTTATGCGTACACTGAAACCGCGCCTTCGGCGTATCTCTAGCATATGTAGCGTACGCCTAGCCTACATGTAACGTGTTCGCGCGTACTCCTAGCGTATGCAAAACGTATGCCCAACTTATAGTCTCGGTATATAAAGGCGCCACAAGGCTTCTTCTGTCAGTCCTGCTCTGACAGAAGCCACTGGCGCATCGTCTGCGTCTCCACTTCCATCTCCAGCTCTTCCAATGTACAGTGGTGTTGTGGAGAGTGGTGTTGTGGAGAGTGGTGTTGTGGAGAGTGGTGTTGTGGAGAGTGGTGAGGTGAGGAGGCAGCTGAGGACACTGGTGATGGTGAGCATGGTTCTTCCTGCCTCTCCCACGGGCTAGTCCTCTCCAGTGGTGACAGCAGCCCTGGAGGCTGGTGTAGCAGCAGCAGTAGCAGCAGTAGTGTTCCTCTTAGCAGGCATGGTGGCAGAGTGAGGGGACAGCTGCTGCTCCAGGGTATTTATACCCAGGCGGCCACCCACCCCCGACCTCCCAGAGATACCATACGCTTTCCATATGCCACGCATAGGTCGCGCATACGCTGCTCATAAGTTGCTCATACGCTAGGCATAGGTCGCTAATAGGTTACGTATACGCTCAACTTGCCACTCATAACCGTCAAAACACATCACATAGGCCGGGTTACGCTTTGAATACGCCGCCATAGGCTAGGGGTAGGTTACGCATACGTTCCAAAAGACACCGCAGTGCACAAAGGTCACCATACGTCGTCCCGCAACGTTTAAAAAAAATTTGCGGTAGGTTTTACATACATGTCATAATGTGACAGGGCCATTAGGTACATCACTTGATCACATGAAAATTGTAAAATTGTTGCACAGTACTGCAAATTGGTAGACAGCTCACAGAATAGATTAAAGGGTTTTTTAATTCGAGTAAATATGATTAGTCGTTCCAAAGTTATCTATGATTTAGTTTTCCTAGAAATCAACATTTTGATTTTTGTCCTATTGGCTATAGAGGGTATGCACTGACGTCATGCTAAACGGAGTTAGACCGTTGTGGCGATACAACCAAAATAACAAACCCAACTCAATGCATTGTCAATGGCAGTGAGCAATCTTCATACAGAAAAAGTGAAACATCTCTAAAACCACACCACTTAGAAACATATCTGATTGGAATACATATATAGAAAACACATTCAACGAACACATTATATTAAATTTATAAGGTTAGAGTTCTGCATTTCTATTAATTTTGAATAAAATAGACGTTTTGCACTGTGCGTACTGGCAAACTCAATGCATTGTCTATGGTCGTGAGCAATCTTCATACAGAAAATTTGAAATATCTCTAAAACCACACCACCTAGAAACAAACCGCCTGGTACACATAGAAAACATATTCAACAAATAGATTATATTAAATTTATATGGTTTGGGGTCTGTATTTCTATTAATTTTGAATAAAATAGACGTTTTGCACTGCGCGTGCCGGCAAACTCAATGCATTGTCAATGGCCGTGAGCAATCTTCATTCAGAAAAAGTGAAATATCTCTAAAACCACACCACTTAGAAACAAACCGCTTGGAACAGATGTAAGAAACATATGCAACGAACAGATTATATTAAATTTATATGGTTGGGGTTCTGCATTTCTGTTAATTTTGAATAAAATAAACGTTTTGCACTGCACGTATTGGCAAACTCAATGTTGTTTACTAGTTGATATCGCCACAATGGCCGCACTTCTGTTTGATGACGTCATGGGAATACCCTCTATAGTTATTAAGTTGTGACCATTTGTGTTCCAGGATAGGTACATTTCTTTGTAGTTTCTTTATTAATGGTCAGATCCTGATCAAGCCTCACACCAAGGTTCTTCGTATGGCAAATCACCCCAGCTTATCAAAACTGATTTTTTTAAATTAGATCACAGGAAAATGTAGGTTTCCATGGCAACCGTAATACAATCACTCCCACCTACAATATGAATCAACTGTAGCTTTAAAAAAAAGAATGGTCAGATCCTCATGAAATTTCACATCAAGGTTCTTCTTGGTATGTCAAATCACCTCATAAAACAATTGGATCACAGAAAAATGTAGGTTTCCATGGCAACTGTAATACAATCATGCCCACCTACAATATGACAACTGCAGTTTCTTTATTAATGGTTTGATTCTGATCAAACTTGATATCAAGGTTCTTCTTGCTATTGGATATCATCTCACCTTATGAAAAATGATATTAAAAAAAATAGATCACAGACAATATGGGTTTCCATGGCAACTGTGATACAATCATACCCACCTATGATCAAACAAAAACCTAAATTTACTTTGACTTCAGAAAGCTGTAGTTCTGTCAATTCTTTATGGATTTTGATCTAACAAAAACTCAAACCTGTGCAATTTAGTTCACTTCAAAATAGCAGCAGATTCACCACAATCTGAGCAGAGCTGAGCCCCTGAATCTGAATTTTTGTGCGCGCTGAAAATTGCGGGAATTTAGAGCGAGCAGCTACCACCGCGGGCTGATGGTGCTGATGCACACATAAATTTAAAAGCACTGTAGTGTCTAGCCAAATGGACACATATACACAATATAGGTATCAAATGAAAGATAAATAAACTAAATATTGAGGATTGTCAGACTACTAGAATGATTTTTGAATTTTACTTATCTGTTCTATGACTTTTTCAACAGTGGTTGACTTCAACAGCTTGTAAAACCATGAGGTATCCCCTAATACAGTACAAACTGTCCCATATGTAAATAAGGTTGTGATTGGTCAATTCTGATGTCATGCTGTATGGCAATTCATTTGCATCGGATTTGTGAATGGGTTTTAAAGAGCGCCTCTGAATATAAGCATATAGAAACCAGGTCACAGAGTTCAGCTGCATTAGTGGAGGCAGCTATACCACAGCTCCCCCCCCCCCCCCAGGCGGGATTTGATGTACCTAACTAATTACTAAATTAGAGTCTAATACTAGCAATAGTCTATAGAAGTTTGTATACACTTACTCAAGACTCAAGTTACTCACTTACTCCAGTTCCTGGCATTTGATTTTTTCCCTGAAAGTCTCTAACTTAACTTAAGGCACTGACACTGGGAAACTTTCAGGGTGCAACTTGAAATTTTAATAACTGACCATGCCGTTACTGCTACTAGGAATCCTAGTATCACTAACGGTATTAGGATAGTAACACCTCACCGAAGCGTGAGGCCCCATTCGGGAGTTGGATTGAGCTGCGGAGCCGCAGGTAGGCCTACTGTTTTTAAGTTTATTTTATGTTGAGTTATTTAAATATAACTAATGTATAATGGCCATATATTTTTATATGGATCAAATAATTATTGGAGCTAGTCCTAGGCTAGGGGGATTGAAGTAAATTAATTTACTTTGATTCCAGAGTATTATTTACGTCGCAGCTTACCCATCGGCCCCCCAAAAAACCTCCCACAATACAAACACACTAGAAAATAAACATATTGCATATTTCTCCAGTGGTTACACAATGTCAATGGTGATATTTATAATGTGTCAGCAGTCATAATACATTGCTGCAATGCACCGCACCATTTAGCTATGCACATTATACAATTATAGCTATTTTTCCTGGTCACCAAGTGAAATAAATTACGTTGGTAATGAACTAGCTATGGCATATGATATAACGAAAATAGGGATCAGGATTTCCTGCCTATTAGCAGTTTCCCCGCTTTTGGGGGACTTTGACACTTGTCGATATTCTTCCAAATCTATTGAGAAAATAAAGTGGTGGATGGGTAGGGACACCCCCCAGCATTACTCACATGTAACATGTACTTTTATATATCTGGCCACTTCTACAATAAAGTGAACAAGTGTAGTGTTATGAAAACAATTTCTGTTTTCAAAATGCAACCCAGAATGTACTATTTTTAATGTCAATTTCCTGAAATCGCCTACCCGCACCCTCTCCCTGCTCAGTTGCTATACGCCCCATTACAATGACACACCTTTTTAGGTCTGACCTGTTCTCATCCATGAAAACAAAACCACCTCCAGGTGCGTTATTTTGTACCTACTTAAAATAATTATTAAAGCTCCATAGTCCGATGAAGGCATCACATTTTCAAAACCAAAACCCTTAACTAGATTTGATCCTACGTTTAAGTACGGAGTGGCTATTCGTACGGTGCGCCGTATGAATAGCTGATATTCTATTCGTACGGCGACGGCACAAATTAGGTCAAATGGTCAGTTGTGGTGGTGGTAGTGGCTGTACAGGCTTTACACAGGCGTAGCTTAAAAAACCATAAATGCAATGCAGAAATAAAACAAAAAATGTTGTGAATCATTTATTGAATGATGATATACTACTGGTAGATTTCTGATTTGGACATATTTATCAACCATTTATAGGGTCTAGCTGGACAGAAGGCATTGAATGATTGACATGTGTATTCCTGAACATCAGTATAGCAGATCAAATGAAATCACTAAGTAATATATGACATGGAGGTGATTAAGTGAAGCCAACATAAGTTTATTGTTCAGTAATTGACTGGTATAATCACATATTTAATTAAAATTAATAATTTAATTTTCTTTAAATAATTACAGTATGTTTTCACCCCAATCTTCTAAGTATTGAGTCCCCGCTGACACTCAAACACATTTGACTAAGTTCCATTGATTTTTTGGCCCTGCGCCAACAATTCTACACTGCAGACAGTATGCATGACCTTTTTACTAAAGTAAAACAAAACATTTTAGCCTTTTTGAGGGCAGCTCGACTGTACCACCTCATATAGTTTACTAAATAAATTCTATTAATTATTAATAAAACTTTTCTTTTTCTATGGGAATTTGTTTCCCTTGACCACAAATATATGATTGTGAGCTTTCTAATTTAATGAGTGTCTATTGGCACATAATTGATTGTCTGCTTTTACATGTAAAAGCGATGGTTTGAACAAAAACAAACATTTCTCACCGTGAATATGGCCTATGCTGCCGACACGGCGTAAAGCAACCATCAATCAATCTGAGTATTGTTGTTTCCCCATCTATTGTTGTGTATGATCTTGATTTTATTATGTGTGTATTTCCTCATTCTTGGGGGTTCAAACGAAATACAAATTTTTAAAAGCTGTCTCCACCAATGACAGAACACCATTATTTGCTCCCACCCATCCGCCGTACGAATAGACACCGATCTATTCGTACGGCCGCCGAACGAATAGCAACTGCCTATTAAGTATGTGTCACTGCATAGATGGGGATACTAAGCCAGTTTAATAGAAACTGTTACCGCTGAAACCTATGGTGTCAGAATTTTGACATGCTTTCCAAAATTAATTTGGCATGTTTTCACTTCAAACATCTCCAAAGTTCACCATTTAAAATAAAAGTTACTTTAAACTAAAGTAAACTAGATTACAATGATCAATCTGATGTATATATCTCAGAAAATTGTCGAAACTCACAACCATATTGACTATGTAACTTTAAGGGCGGGAGATAATGGCAGTGGGTGGGGTATATCATAAGTGTTCGTGGTGAAGTGACTCAGATCCATTCATTACCACATCAACGTAAGTATTATTCATACATCCCGTCTTCTTGGTTAGGCCAAAGACCCTATAATACTAAGACGGCTCACTCAGCCTGTACTGTGTAATCAAAATGATCAAACCCACCACTTGGTGCACTGGCTGTTCTCTTGGTTAAACAGGTGCTATATTACATGTATAGATGTATATATGAATGTGAAAGATGTGTGATGATGATGTGTATTTGTTCATAGCAATTTCATATTGATGTGTATTCATAGTTACCTATATCATGTATAATATAATTGTATGTGTTTACATGTGAAACACCAACCAGCAGCTGGGCTGATCAAACCCACCACAAGGTGGCACTTGTACAAGTACAAGGAGCTCCAAAATGATAGTTTTAGTGCTATTTAACTGCTAAATGTCATTTCTCCATTTCTTTCAGACGCTGCTGCCTCTGGCCAACGTACCCCTACTCGACTACACCCTGGAGTTCCTTTGCTCCTCAGGCATTGAACAAGTCATCATTTTCTGTAGTATCCATGCCGACCAAATTAAAGAACACATCAGGTAGCTATGATATAAGCTAGAACATGCTCGGGTTGTATTTATTTCTGTCCTCGTTTTCATCCACTTTTCATTAATTTTATTTTATTATTGCATAGCAATTGGCATATGTGTGTATTAGTAGTCTCGCAATTTCCTAATTTCAATTATGTCAGTCTTCTGGGAATTCGCGGTTATAGGGAATTAGCTAAGTGTCTGGATACTGTGACTGAGTGGAATACCAGGTCACCAGACGGGATGGCCGAATTAGTTGAGCGTCCGTCTCCTGTTTTGGGAAATCAGGGGATATGAACCCGTGGGTTCGTCGGGTCTCCTTGTGGGGCAGCACGATAAAGTCGCCATGTGTGCGCACTGTCACAAGTCGGTACCCGTCCTGATATGACCTTAGATGTTGCTAGGATGTAAAACAACAAAGAATATCAGATCATGGTGCTGGGGGCCTGGTCTCCCAGTGGGGCAGCACTATAAAGTCGCCATGAGCGCGCACTGTCAAAAGTCGGTATCCGTCCTGATATGACCATAGATTCTGCTAGGACGTAAAACCCAAACAAACAAACAGATTCCCGACTTTTTGTTATGGGAGGCGACTCTCATCCCTGGTCGACCAACTCCTCTGACCCTTGACCCCTGACAGCGTCGCACCCTGCGCGTTGTTACTGAACCCGTCGTCTGCCCTAATTAACCAGGATGTCCAAGTGGCGGCGGGAGAGCAGCCCGTGTGATATCATCATCATCGTCAGCGAGGACTGCCGGTCACTCGGCGACGCGCTCCGAGACATCGACGCCAAGAGCCTCATTAAGTCGGACTTTGTGCTCGTCAACGGCGACGTCGTGTCCAATATCAAGCTGAAGCCGCTCATCGAGGAGCACCGGTCAGCACAGCTCTCACGAGCTTGTTTCGTATTTATTTTGGTAAATTTATTCAAATATGCAACCACCTTGATTTTCGGATTAACAGAAATCAAAAAGAATATATACCAAGTTAATTTCGTAATTTTAAAATTATATAACCTTTATTTATTGATTGATTTATTTATTTTGATGTGATGTATAACGAATTATACGAGTATAAATACGCAGAGGGGAATAAATGTTTGTTATAGCTATTATCTATCCTCTAAACCTCCACCATGGACTGGTAGAGGTTCCGCCCAGCGGAGTGCCCCACCCCCAGTGCATACTTGTAAGTTGTAACTGGTACCTACACCTCGGGGTCATTCACACAGGAGGAATTCTGTCCATGTGGTTGGAGGAAGCTTCGAATGTGAATTACCCCGAAACCACCATGCAGCGTCTGTTGTGGAGAATTAGGTATGACATCGAACAATACATGGCACACTCAATATAGTTCTTTATTAAAAGGAAAACGTTTTAAAAAACGTGTGCACAAAACCTTTTTTTATTGACAATTTATTGCTAAATGAGATGTATGACTAGAAGATAAATATAAGGCTTTTAGCTCCCGACCTTCCACGCGGGAAGCCTGCGCTCTGGAATACCACCATCTTTGCCTTAAACTCTTGTGTTCTTTTTCAACATCGGGGCGCTGACCTTTCCGCCATGCACAATGTCTGCTATTTACACAATATTTCAACAAGTCTTTTTATCTATATAACAAAGTTGTAGAATTCCCGAGGACAGCTGGACTGTATCACCTCTTGTGGCTGTATCACCTATGTCTTTCGACAGACATTTTGCCATCTTTTAACACATTTTAAATTTCTAGGGCGGAAAACCCCAAAAACCTAGAGTGGCAGAATAAAGTTGACTCACTTTTTGTTGTGTGCGGAAGTTCGGGAGTTTGAATCCCAGCCGAGCTAAACCAATAATTTATCAAATTGATACTTGTCGCTACCTAGCCTGGCGCTCTGCATTAATACGATAGGACAAGGACTGGTTAGCACAGTGTCAGGATGATGTCACTGCGTGGGATATTGGGTCATGGTGCTGATGGCCTGGTCTCCTTGTGGGGAAGACCTATAAAGTCGCCACGAGTGCACCGTCACAAGTCGGTACCCGTCCCAAAATGACCTTAGATATTGCTAGGACGTAAAACAACTTTATCGAAATTATTGATAAAAGAAATTAATCCATATGGATTATGACCACTACTGCACAGCGACGAAAACAAGTTTTGAGCAGAATAAACAAACGACCACTAAAATAACAACAAATAACCCAACTTTTCGCTGTGGATATGGCCTTCATTGCCAACGCAGCATAAAATCACTATTAACCAATCAGAATAGACATAAACTGACCTGTCCCCGCCTCCCCTCTATCCCCGGACAGACAGCGGCGGCTGCGGCTGAAGACTCCGGTGATGACGATGGTGCTGAAGCACGCAGCCCCGGGACACCGGACGCGGTGCCGGGAGGAGGAGGTGATGCTGGCCGTGAGCCCGGAGACAAAGCGCCTCCTGCACTTCGAGAAGGTCGGCACCACCAAGCGCTTCCAGTTCAACCTCGCCATCTTCCAGGACCACCCCGAGGTGGCGCTACGGTAATATCATTATTGTGATGATTATTGTAATAATTATTGCAACAATTAGTATTATTAATATCAAATGTTCTCCAGTAGCTTAGCTAATTCCAGTCTGTCCCATTAGCAGGACACATAAAAAAATAATTTGTTTAATTAAAAAAAATTAAATCTTATGCAAAATGATTATGTGTAGGCCCCCCCTATTGTTAATTGAAAAATATTTTAATGTTAGTTTTTTAAATAATGAAAGTTGCATAATTTGGTTTTTATGTTTTTAAACAAACCCATAGATATATTATAATTTAGTCGAAAGTGTGTGACTAAACTCCTTATATAGTTGCTTGGTAGGCTAGTCCTAACGAAGAGATGGGACGAGTAGGATGGTCCAAACATGTGTTCTAACCACTATAAAAGGTAACTACCTATTAGGAGACAGTCTCCATACATTCACTGCTATGCTCCAATACATACATGTGCTGAGTGACTAACGCGTGTTGTCTGTAGCTATGACCTGCTGGACGCCCACATCAGCATCTGTTCGCCCGTTGTGCCCTGCCTCTTCACTGACGAGTTTGATTTCCTCACGCGCGATGACTTTGTGAGAGGCATTCTCGACAACGAGGAGGTAATGCCCTTCCCATTCTCGTAGTTGTTATCGGTAGCGGATTGTGTGTCAGCTCAGCCCTTGCTTTTCCAATATTACTTTAGACGTGCTTTTAAACTAAAACTTGTACTTTTCCGATATATTAGACATTCCCCTTTTAACCAAATACTTACTTTTCTGATATTATATTTAACTTGTGCTTTTTAAATAAAAACTCTTACTTTTCCGATATATTAGACATGCATCTTTTAACCAAACCCTTACTTTTCTGATATTATGTTAGACATGTGCCTTTTAAACAAAAACTTTTGCTTTTCTGATATTATGTTTGACATGTGCCTTTTCAACCAAACCCCTTTCTTTTCTAATATTATATTAGATATGTGGTTGAAGTAAATCCCTTGCTTTTCCTATATTACATTAGAGGTGCTTTAAACTAGACCCTCTTAGATATTATTTTAAAATTTAAAATAAAACCGTTACTTTCCGGATCTTATTTTAGACATACTTTTAAACAGAACCCTTACTTTTCTGATATTCACCTAGGTTCTTGGTAACTCCATCCACGTTCACGTGACTGAACGAGAGTATGCGGCACGCGTCTCCAACCTTCACATGTACAATGCCGTCAGGTCTGTAGCCGTTGTATTTAGGTAGTGCCACATTTATACAAATACAGTCATGCTGTTGTAGTGAGGCCCAATTGGCTTATGCGCTTCATCGTTACCCTACTGTACAACTCTCCAACCTCCGTCAGGAATGTATTCAGGTAACGCCACATATATACAAATACAGTCGTGCTGTTGTAGTGAGGCCCAATTGGCTTATGCGCTTCACCACTACTGTACAACTCTCCAACCTCCGTCAGGACTGTTGCCTTTGTATTCAGGTAATGCAACATACACACAAATACAGACATACTGTTGTAGTGAGGCCCAATAGGCTTATACATTGCACAGCTCCACAACTCTCCAACCTCCGTCAGGACTGTTGCCTTTGTATTCAGGTAATGCCACATACTCACAAATACAGACATACTGTTGTAGTGAGGCCCAATAGGCTTATACATTGCACAGCTCCACAACTCTCCAACCTTCGTCAGGTCTGTAGCCTTTGTGTTCAGGTGACGCCATATATATACAATTACAGGCGTGCTGTTGTAACTTGTAGTGAGGCCCAATAGGCTTATGCGCTGCACTGCTCCCCTAATGTAGAACTCCAACCTCCGTCAGGACTGTAGCCTTTGTATTCAGGTAGCACCACATATATACAAATACAGACACATTATTGTCGTGAAGCCCAGTAGGTGCTGTATCCCAGTGGAGCAGCACTATAAATTCTCTATCGGTGCGCTCAGGCACAAATCGTGATATGACTCGTCGTTATGTGACATTAGATGTTGCTAGGATGTAAAACGCCAATAAAGCCGACCGAATTGTGCCATTGCAGTAAGGACGTGATGAGTCGCTGGTCCTACCCGCTGGTGCCCGACGGCAACATGAGCCACCTGGCGGAGAACTACTACACCTACAGCCGGCGCAACATCTACCTCCACCGTGACGTCACGCTAGCAAGGTGCCGCAACACAAAAATACTGCTCTTTTCCAGAGGATTTAAGATTTTGTTCTTAGTTATCATCCCCTCCTTATTTGCTTAACACTGTCAGAGAAAAAGCTGCATGTTGGACTGTTTGCAATCTACAAACAGTTACAAACCATTAAGAAGAAGCAAGAAAACCTAAATTATTACTAAAGACAAAATTTAAAAGATTTGAATGACATTGGACTAGTGTTACCCAGCGGTGAAAACAAGTGGTAACACACTTCTCCGTTATGAGCAGGGTAAATAAATTCATCAGAAAAGAAAAAAAGAGTGGCTGGAAGTTGGATGTGTGCTTTTTGTTGTTGGTTACAGGCGATTGTCATCCCTTGTATTCATAAGATTCATGCACACTTGTTGCACACGTGTCAGGAGCCGTTCAAATATTAGGTAGCGCTGCTTCTGTCAAAAACTCACCCACCCATACCCATGTCGTAATGCTCCGTAATGCTAAGCCATACAACATACACCCCTACCCCTCTAAGTGCTGCGTAATATTTGAATGGCCCCTTACCTTCATGCAAGGGTACTTTCTGTTCGGCCGAATGACACTAGTACCATATGAAGTCAGAATATAGTTCCATAATGAATAGCAAAATATGTCTGGAAATAAGCACTAAAAAAATACAATTGTACGTACTAATATCTATATCATAACCACCATGTTGCGGTTGCGGGGTGGCCATCTTGTCTCGGTCTGACACTGTGGTTGGTTGACTGTCACGTGTTGTGGTGGCTGGGTGGCCATCTTGTCTCTGGTTTGACACCATGTTGTGGTGGCAGGGTGGCCATATTGTCTCGGGTCTGACTCTGTGGCTGGTTGCAGGGGCTGTGTGCTGCATGAGAACGTGGTGGTTGGGAAGGGCAGCGAGGTGGGCAGCAACACGCAGATCTCCAACTCAGTCATCGGCAAGAACTGCGTCATTGGTGAGTGGTGGCTGGGGTGGCAATGCCAGCGGTGTCAAATGACACCGCGACTGAAGTAATTGCAAGCGGAATGAAATGGCTGTCTCAATGTTCAGCATAAATTTCTATTTAATAACAATTTGTATCAATTAAATTTTGTTAAACAACAAAACATTGTTATGGGGTGAGGAGTAAAGAAAATTGCTTTAATTAGGAAATATATACAGCCTTTTTTTATATTAAAAGATAGGCAGAACAGTCTATGTTTAAAGAGCCTGAATCGATTTTTATCAAATCAACCATAGTATAGTGGGCTGCACTGACCTCTCAGGCAAGTAGTAACCACATAGACAGGTAGGCGTGGGTCGTGTGTTGATATCAGGGAGCCTAGGTGGTGTAATGGTTAGCACACTGGCCCAGAATGCAAAGAGATGTGGGTTCGAGTCCCGCTCTAGGCGCAATATTTCCTATTTTCATCACCCCCCCGACAATAGTGATAAACGCTAAATCATAGCTTCTAAGTGTTTTTTGTGGGGCGTTTTAAGAAGGAAAACTGAAGAAAATATTAATTTATAAGTAGGATAAAATTCAGTTTGACTAATTATGACTGGAATTTCTGCTTAACTTATAGCAATATTAAAACGTATGAAATGCAATTAATAATATAATATCGCATCAATGCTTAATAAACAGAACTCCATCAGATATATTCTTTTCCATTTTCTCCCTTCTGGAAATGTACACTGCTCCTACACTCCGAAAAGACACGGCCATTTTTTATCCCAGCATTTGTATCACATGTAGGTAGAGCAGCCGACGGGATGGCCGAATGACTTGAACGTCCGTCTCCCGTTTTAGTAGATCGTGGGATTGGATTGCTGGTCAAGTCAAACCAATTACTTTAAAATTGTCACAAGTCGGTACCCGTCCTGAGATGACCTTAGATGTTGGCAGGACGTAAAACTCCAACAACCAACCATGATAAAGCAGCATTTACTGACGATTGCTGGGAATTAATGGGCTAGTTCCCGCCTTGTCCACCAGGGGAGAATGTACTGCTTGAGGGCGCCTTTGTCTGGGACGGATGTCACATAGAAAACGGATGTCACGTGAACAACGCTGTGGTCGCCGATGACGTCACACTCCTGCCCAACGTCACGCTGATGCCTGGGTGTGTTCTATCGTCCAGGGTATGTATCTAGTCCGTGGTGGCCAAATCTGAGGGGTGTATAACATCATGTCTCTGGTATTGCAGGTGTTTGTCAACGTCGACATGTTTGCTGTATTCTGTAAAAACATAGCATGTCTCGAGTGGTACAGGTTGGTGTCAACCTAGATAGGTTTATTGTGTTCTGTATAGACCTATTTCGTGTGACGTCAGCACGGGTATCTAGGTCAGTGTGCGCGCCTTTTGGCTGCAGGACAACACACTGTCACACTGCAAACTCAATGGCTATGAGCAATCTTCATAGAGAAAAGGTGACAGATCTCTAAAACCACACCACTTAGAAACAAACTGTTTAGAACACATATAGAAAACATATTCAACGAATAGATTATATTAAATTTATAATGTTAGGATTCTGCATTTCTATTAACTTTGAATAAAATAAATGCACGTACCGGCAAACTCAATGCATTGTCAATGGCCGTGAGCAATCTTCATACAGAAAAAGTGAAATATCTCTAAAACCATACCACCTAGAGACAAACCGATTGGTACATATATAGAAAACATATTGAACGAATAGATTATATTAAATTTATACGGTTAGACTTCTACATTTCTATTAATTTTGAATAGAATAAACGTTTTGCACTGCACGCACCACCAAACTCAATGGCAGTGTGCCTTCGTTCTGCAGCCAAGCTGCGCGCTCATATACAATGTTAGTAAACATTGAAATAGGTCTATAACATAACATGTCTCTGGTGGTACAGTTGTGTGCCAACCTGGACATGTTTTGCTGTATTCTGTATAACATAACATGTCTTTGGTTGTGCAGGTGTGTGTCAAGCTAGACATGTTTGCTGTATTCATGACTAGTGGTGCAGATGTGTGTCAACCTGGACATGTTTGCTGTATTCTGTATAACATAACATTTCTCTAGTGGTGCAGGTGCGTGTCAACCTTGATATGTATGCTGAATTCTATATAACATAACATGTCTATGGTGGTGCAGGTTTGTGCCAACCATGACATGTATGCTGTATTCTGTATACGGTAACATGACTCTGGGGGTGCAGATGTGTCAATGTCGACATGTATGCTGTATTCTGTATAACGTAACACGTCTCTGGTGGTGCAGGTGCGTGTTGGGCCGGACATCACGCTGCCGACCAGCACGATGCTGATGGCTGATCCCCCGCAGGCTGCGGCCGGAGGCGGCTTGGATGAGTTCGATGAACTGGAGGCCGGAGACCAGGAAGAAGTCGCTGCAGGTTGGCCACACCCTTTCCTTCCATGCTATCTTTCGCTTTCCTTTTGTAGGATGAGTTTCTTGAGCACCCCACTTTGGCATTTAAAAAAAATTAAAAAAATGTTGGTCCATTAGTTGTTTAAGCAGGGGAAATTTCAGTCATAGACGACTGGTCTTCCTCATTCCACTGCTGGTCGATAGAAAGCCCGAGCCTACACTTTTACCGACCCATGGGATTTTTAACCTCCCACACCACATAGACATGGTATGAGAGCAACCGGCCTTTGATGACGCTGTAAGTTATACACAGCGGTGGAAATCCAAATCGGCAGAGCTGGGGGCACGTTCAAAGCTTTGCAAATAGAAGCACATATTTGAAATGGCTAACTTTTGAGATATTTGAAGTGCAAACATGTGAAATTAATTTTGGCAAGCATGACAAAACTCTGACACCATAGGCTTCTGCAATAACAGGTTCTATTAAATTGACTCAGCATTCCCTGCTAGGTGGCAACAGATGCTTCATAAGCGCATCAGTCTTTAAGTTAGATATGTAGAATCAAATTTACATAATTATTTTGGTTTTGAAAAATTGATGTCACGCCCTAAATAAATAAAGGAATAAATTTATGAAGAAGACATTGCAATGTGGTTTGAATAACCGCAATCTGTCAACGCTCTCAACCAGTGGTCCACAACTGGTTCATCAAAGGCTGTGGTATGTGCTGTCCTGTCTGTGGGAAAGTGATTATAAAAGACTCCTTGCTGCTTATTGGAAAGAATAGCCTATGAGGTGGCAGCAAGTTTCCTCCAAAGAAATATGTCAGAATGACCATGTGTTTGACGTCCAATAGCCGATGATAAAAATCAATGTGCTCTAGAGGCGTCATTAAATAAAACAACCTTCTTTTCCAACGCTCTCTCTTGCTGACAGTGGTGGACCTGGGGCTGGTCGGGGCGCAGGGCCTCGCCTACAGGTACTGTCGGCCGGCCGACAGCGAGGATGACGATGACGTCATCCAGGACACGTGGGGTGTGACGGTGGCATCGGACGATGAGGACGACAGTTCGTCCAGTAACGAGGGCAGCGAGATGGATGAGGTGGACGGCGACCCGCGGCAGAGCCCCCTACTGGACGATGTGAAAGGTGATCACTTCTAGGACACCAGTCTGTTTACACTGCATACTGACATAAAGCCACCGCCACACTACTAGGGTCCATAGGGGCCTGGAAAGTCTTGAAAAGTCTTCATTTGGTCCATTTCAAGGTCTTAAAAAACCTTGAATTTAACCTATTTTGGGTAATTAGTTTTGAAAAGCCTTGAATTCCGTTAAACTGTCCCCACTGATCTAAATTAGTCTGAAATCGCCATTCGCCATTGTTGTTTTTTCCTTAAATTCAAATGGAAATAGTCTTGAATTCTTATCTTTTTAAAGCCTAAAAATAGCCTTGAATTCTATATCTTCCCTGTGTATGGACCCTGTTCTACGGCCTATGACCACTTTGGACCAAAGAACCCACAGTCACCGCCGACCTCCTTGCAACCAAAGCAATGGTCGTCAACCACCTGCGACTTCTTTGTGACCAACCATTTATTTGTGGTCACAAGCAGTAGTGTGACTGGGATATAAAGCTGCATAATTTTATGTTTTTTTAACTTCTGCTATATTTTTAAAAGTTGCATCATAGTGCAATGGTTTTGAGTTTCTATCATTTCAACAACAACAAAAATATTAGTATGATCATTATAACCGATCTTACTTTAGATTGAAGTCACTTTTATTATAAATGGATAACTTTGGAGATATTTGAAGTGAAAATATGATAAATTGATTTTGGCATGCACATAAAGATTCTGACACCATAGGCTTCAGCAGTAACCGGTTCTATTAAATTGGCTTAGTATGGCCTTCAATGCAGCAATAAATGCTTAATAAATGCACCAGTATATAAGTTGAATATGTAAGATCAAATTTAGATACGTGTTTTGATTTTGAAAATTTGATGCTAAGATTGGACATGGAAGAAGGGTGGACTGCTGAATACCATTCGTCCGCGATTGAAATTTCCTGTTTAAAGCTGCATACTCTGATGAAAGCCTAGCACAAAAACACTCATCTAGATTTGATTTTACATATCCGAGTTAGATACTGGTGCATTTATTAAGCATTTGTTGCTGCATCGAAAAGAATACTAAGCCAATTCCATAGAACCTGTTACTGCTGAAGCCTAATGTATCAAAACTTTGATGTGCTTGCCAAAATTAACTTGCCATGTTTTCACTTCAAATATCTCCAAAGTTAGCCATTTAAAATAAAAGTTACTTAAAACTGAAGTAAAGTAAATTATAATGATCAACTCTATGTATTTATCTAAAAAGTAAAAATAAAAATGGGAGACACTGAAAACCATCATACTATGCAACTTCAGCGAATCATAAAAACGAAGAAGGGGGGAAAATGAAGCATTGCATTGTCAGGGAATCATAGATGGAATAAATTTTAAATAACCTTGTTTCTGTATCAGCGACGATTTTCATGCTAGTGATTTTACAACAGTTGTATGTCCTTTTGGCATACATTTCTGTGCTCTATTTTACCTGTTTGAAATGTAATTTCTTTTTACTCAGATATGTTTAACCACTGTAGTGTATGACCCCCCAAAGCCGATGTTTACTTGTTGTGTTGTTAAACAAATAAACATACAAAACTTCCATGCTAGTAAGACTTGTTTCCGACTGAATCTGGTTGGTTATTGTGCTGCTTCTTTCCCGCCGTGCAGTATTCCATGAGGAGGTGCTGGTGACATTGGAGCGGGCCATAACCGAACATGTCGGCTTAGAAAACATGGTTCTCGAGATTAATTCACTCAAGTAAGCCCTTCTTCTTGTTAGTGTGTTAGTTGATTATGCATGGAAAATTTCAATCACAGACATTTTGGTCTTCCTCATTCCACTGCTCCTCGCCCTATCCCTGTAATGCCAAGCGCCAGGCTAGGTAGCGCCAAGTATTCATTTTTAAGTCATTGGTTTGACTCGGACAGTGTTAGTAGAATCCCACGACCTACCAAAAACGGGAGGCGAGTGCTCAACTCAACTTTCATGTGGTTGTTTTGGGGTACTACGTCAGTGAGTTTTTATTTTATTTTGTTAATTAACAGTAAAGTAGGTCAAGAAAGTTAGCTTCTAGTAACGATGTCCGCATAAGTTTAGTGTATAGACGATTTTAAGATAAAAGGTGCCGGCTAGTTAGTTATAAGAAAAAGCGAAGGTATAGAAGTTGAAAAGACCATGAATACATAAGATTACGAAAAACAAACGAGGCTTTTGTAAGTAATTATATTTTAAATTACCTCTAAATGTGTTCTCCAACAAAATTGTAAACCTTTACAAATTATCAGAAAAACTGAAATTTATTGTTTGATAAATACAGATAGAATATACAATAAATTTGAGTTAATTTAACCCAATATTTTACTTAGAGCAGACGACAATCAACCTGGCGCAATGTGTCGGAGGCACTTTGCTGTTAGCAAGCATCTTTAATTTGGAACATATGACAATCTAATTGGCATATTTGTTGCATGCACTTTAGTATGAGCAAACATTTTACTGACGGCAAATGACAATTTAATTGGTGCTATGAATTGTAGGAACTTTAGTATGAGCCAACATTCTACTGAGAGCAGACAATACCTTAACTGGTGCCGTGTGTCGGAGGCACTTTAGTATGAGCCAACATTCTACTGAGAGCAGAGTACATGCTAACTTGTGCCGTGTGTTGTAAACACTTTGGTATGATCAAACATTCTACTGAGAGCAGACAATACCTTAACTGGTGCCGTGTGTCGGAGGCACTTTAGTATGAGGCAACATTCTACTGAGAGCAGAGTACATGCTAACTTGTACCGTGTGTTGTAAACACTTTGGTATGATCAAACATTCTACTGAGAGCAGACAATACCTTAACTAGTGCCGTGTGTCGGAGGCACTTTAGTATGAGCCAACATTCTACTGAGAGCAGACGACATGCTAACTTGTGCCGTGTGTTGTAGATACTTTGGTATGAGCAAACATTCTACTGAGAGCAGACGACACACTAACTGGTGCCATGTGTTGCAGGCATGCGTACAACATTCAGATCACGGAGGTGAACACGATGGTGACAAAGGCGGTCTGCGAGGTGCCAATCAGACTGGAACTTGACGTCGACGCAGCCAAGTACATCGCAAAGTTCAAATCGGTATGCGCAGTGCACGGTCCAGTTACCCCTAGTGCCACTCGGCGGGTCAATTTCACACTATGGTCTCGGGTAGAGGGAGGGAAGCACATCCTACTTGTTTGCGCAGTCATTAACTAGTTTTATTTTTTATTAAGTGTTTTATTTTATATAGTTCAATTTTCCATTAATTCGCTGACTCGGACACAAGAGGAGATAACAAGTAGTTTTAAAGGAGATTTATTAAAGAAAGATAATCGGCAACCAAGGTGGTCTAGCAACGTGGATCAGTAGGCGACTTAAGGCCCGAAGTTCTGCCCTGTGATGGTTGGATCAAGTAGAGTTCAGCGCTGCCCTGGTGAGGAGGGAAAATGAGAGTCAGACGAGATCAGCGCTCACTCAAAAAATGAGCAAGCGCTGAGGGTGCATCCTTGACCTCGAGGTGTGCCAGGTAGGCAAGCAGGGGCGGCTCTTCCAAGTGCCAGCGGACATTAGGACCGGGAGAGGCAGCCCAGAGGTGACCACTCGAGGTCCTTAAGCAGGACGGGGTTGAACAGATGTGAGCCTCTGACGGGGGTGGAGCGGAGAGCTGCTAACAACCTATTAGTGAAGCGCCGGGTGGGCTTAACGCATTTCACGAGATGATTTAACTTCCCCGTTATACTTTGCAACTGCTTCCGGGTGGCAGTAGTTAACTTCAAGCCTTCCAAGAGCCACACTCTTGCAGGATTTCAGCTAGTTTCTCCTGAGGGAGGGAGACAGTCATCGCTATCGTGTCAATAGCGAAATCTAGCCAAATGAGGGAAGTGGTAGGAAGGAAACACTTCTCATGTGTGAGGGCTAACCCTAAGGTACTCGCCAATTGTTGAAACCTGGTGTACGCCTGGAGCGCTCTCTCCTGGGATGACTCGAGACCTGCGAAATCATCATGCAGGTAACAGAGGGTAAAGTACCCTTCCTGTCGGAGGAGCCAGACCAAGGCCCTAGTTGTCCTCGCGCATGCAAGTGCTGACGTCCTGCAGCCAAATGGCGGGGCGATATCGACATAGAAACTATCATTAAGTGATACCCTGAGGAGAGGCACCAACAGAGGGCACACACTGAGCTGGCGGTACGCCCGCGCTAGGTCAGCTGACCACAGCCATGCATTGGGGCCGAGAGCGGTGAGGCGATCTGTGAGAGTGGTTACGGAAGGGAGGGAGAAATTAAATGGAGTCCCTAGAAAAACCCCTTTCCTGATTCCTGCATTTACTCCTTTACCTGGCGGGAAGCACAAGTCTATGATGACCCTTTTTTCTAGCGAATTCTTTTTGGGCCTGGTCATCATTGGACTAGTTTGGAACCAGGGGATGAAGGGGGGGGGGGGGCTGTAAACGGGCCAATGATTGCTCCAAGCTTCACCTCTTTAAATATAAACCTAGTAATATGAAAGTCTAATTCTGAGGCTAGAGAGTGATTAGTGAGGGTTGGGGAGGGCGGAGAATGAGAGGTAAAGTCGAGAGGCCAGCGAGTGAAGCAAAGTGCACACTAGGAGCCAGCGGTGCAGAATGACAGTTTGAAAGCAAGAGAGTGGACGAGGAAAGGTAAAAATAGAACAGCCTCGTTTGCAAATTAGCCATGTTAGCCTTGAGCCAAATCTTTTTAAATACTGTCAATGATAGATATATATGGGTCACTCTCCTGAAAACTGGCCAGAAGTGTCACATGGGGAGTTAAAATCTAATATTTGAATTTTAAACATTTTTTGGTTGCAAATGAAAGCTGGAAATATCCCCTTTACATCTATATAAAATATAAATTTATGAGATAAAAAATATAGGTGTAGTCTATGATTAAGCTATGTCTTATGGCAGTAGAACATGTGTTACTCAGATGTAACACATGTTTAGGACACCACACAGTCTGCTTAATAAAAATCTAAGCAGAATTAAATAATTTCATTCTTAGAAGCATATTAATCATGGCATAATATACAGAAATATGTAGTGCTTATATTGATATAAAAAAATTAAAAACTGATTCCCATGCTTTATTCACTGAATAATTAGTGTACAATATTTGTATGGCATCCAGACACCTGGTTACATTTGTGCTGGAAATTTGTAATGTTATTTCTGAAGACATCAAATAATTTCTTTTAAAATTTAAGCATGTGTAGTGGTCTGCACTGACCTCTCAGGCAAGTAACCACATAGACAGGTAGGCGTGGGGAGTGTGTTGATATCAGGGAGCCTAGGTGGTGTAATGGTTAGCACACTGGCCCGGAATGCAAAGAGATGTGGGTTCGAGTCCCGCTCTAGGCGCAGTATTTCACATTTTCATCACCCCCACGACACTGGTTGCCGTGATCAGGATCCTGTACAAGCTTTGCGCTGTATGGTTGTTGAACCTACCCTGTGTATGTATGTGTTAGTGCATTGCCTGTATGTATGTAATTGTAAGCATTACAAGTCTTACAATTCCAGGGGGACGAGTGTAGTGGTCTGCACTGACCTCTCAGGCAAGTAACCACATAGACAGGTAGGCGTGGGGAGTGTGTTGATATCAGGGAGCCTAGGTGGTGTAATGGTTAGCACACTGGCCCAGAATGCAAAGAGATGTGGGTTCGAGTCCCGCTCTAGGCGCAGTATTTCCCATTTTCATCACCCCCACGACACATGCGTACATGTTAATAGATACTTCCTTTTTGATTTGGGAACTGTTTTGTTTGATATATCAATGCAATACAAGATGTTAGTAAGGATTCAACCATGTTCCATATGTCATGTTACAAATGGCTGACTGTAAAATAGGGTTTTTGGTACAAAAACACTTCATAACTAAAAGGACCAAAGTTGTACACAGTTTATTGTATTTCCCTTATTTCTTACATCAAATCTGAACATGAATATGAAAAGTATAAGGAAACAAATAAGTAGGAATTTTTTTTATTGATGTTTTAAAATATATATGGGTCACTCAGCTGAAAACTGGTCAGCATGGGATATATATATCAATCACGGAAAATTGGTCTGCTCATTGATATATTCGTTTACTGCCTTAACCTAATAGGATGTTCAAATAATAACAGGTTTATAAAAATAAAATAAAAGAAGATTTGTTTGATGTGACCACCCGATAGTTCATTATTGTGTACCTCTTCATTAATATGACATCCTGATCTCCTTTTGTAAGACATAGCCTTCTGGTATTTAACAGGATCTGTTTTAAATGGCATTTTAGTTGTTTAACGAAGACAATTTGTATTAAAAAAATATTTTTTTTTAAATGTAATTAAAAAAATACTTCTACGGGTGTTCCTTCCTATTTCTGCTGGTCCCTCAGGAAGGACTTGCTGCGTCCCAGCATACTGGGTCACAACTACAGCTTACACGCTGGAAGTTGCTGATGGTTCCCCTCCCAGGCATATCCTTCAATATAGAATATATTCTTTAAACTCACTTTTACCTATAATGCAGGTATTGCAATACCTCAGGGAGTTTGATGCCCCTGCCCTGCAGAGTTGTAAACCACAGCCTTGTGGTACAGGTTCTTGACAGAACCGAAGGCTAAGGGAGCAAACCCTAAACAGAAAACCATGTCACTGTGGCAGCATTAAGGGCGGTTGATTTATGGAACTCCCAACATCTCCCGACCAGCCACTGCAGGGACAAATAGTTTTTCGCCTGTGTGGACATGTTCTTGCCGGTGTGAAACCTCTATTTGCTCCCCGAGAGAGTGCCGCTGGTAACTTGCAAAAGCCAGCAGCACTTCAAGACTTTTGCAGGCAGCTTTCATGAAATATCACATGGTATTTGTCGATCTCACTAAGGCGTTTGATACAGTTGGGAGGACCGGGCTATGGCAGCCACTGAGGAAGTATGGATGCCCAGAGAAGTTCACAACTATGATCGAGGCTCTACATACAGGAATGACGGTGAACGTTAGTGTTGGAGGGGAAGTCTCGGAATCGTTCGGGGTTACCAATGGGGTCAAGCAAGGATGTATACTGGCCCCCACGCTCTTCTCCATCTTCCTATCAGCAATGCTCGACGAGGCTTTCCAAGACATGGGGGATGGCATCTATATACAGTCCAGACAGAGCGCTGACCTATTCAATATCACACACTTCAGAGCGAAGACCAAGACTACTCGGATACTGGTGAGAGAGCTGCTATTCGCAGATAACAGTGTACTGGTTGGACACTTTGCTGAAGAGATCCAGAAAATAGTGGATGCTTTCTCCGATGCATCAAAGAAGTTCGGCCTGAAGATTAACATCAAGAAGACGGAGGTGCTGTACCAACCCAACTCTACAAGAACCCGAGAGGAGGATATCATGGTTGACGGAAAAAGCTGAATTCACCTACCTCGGAAGCACTATATCAAGTGATGGACGCATTGATGCTGAAATCAGAGGACGATGGCCAAGGCTAGCGCATCTTTCTGCCAACTACGCCAGAGACTCTGGAACAACCACCATGTGTCCATGCGGGTCAAAGGCAAGATCAATCGTGCTATCCACCCTACTATACGGAGCCGAGGCCTGGACAGTGTACAGACGACAGGTGAAAAAGCTGCATGCCTTCATGATGCGACATCTGCATTCAATCATGAGACTAACCTGGAAGGACAAAGTGACAAATATGGAAATACTCGAACGGACGGGGCTGCTATGGAAGATCTTCTGATCAAAAAGAATCTCCGGTGGACTGGACACCTCATGAGGATGTCATCAGACAGGCTACCAAAGCAGATCCTCTATTCTCAACTGTCTTCCGGTCAGAGGGCGCCCTCGTCTCCGGTTCAAGGATAACATCAAGAGAAACCTGAAGCTGAGAGACATTAAGACCGACTCATGGACATCACTCTCACAGCAGAGGGCTAAATGGAGAGCGGCAGTCAAGTAATGAAAGCAGTCTTTGTCGCATCGCGACCGACAGCATGATGATGATGACCTATAACCATATGCGTCCTGATATCAAAACCTGGTTTGATTCATGCCATACATTTGTTTCTAATGTAGATTGCGGTGAAATTGTCCTAGCAAATATTTTACATCATATAAAATACCACTTTGTATGTCATGGTGTATGTATATTCACCACCTCCCCCCACCTCCTGTCCTGTAAGCCGAAGCTGTGACCCGATGTCGCAGTTTAAAAAGGTGCTCGGTTTAAACCAAGCTTTTGACAATGCGCATGCGTCAAAGTCGAATGGCAAGCCTGAAATCTTATCTGAATTTCTGGCTTGTGGAGGAGTTCTTTGGAAATGAAGGGCGAGACAAGCAAGGATTCCTTCAGTAATCATTGCAGGGTCTATTTATGCTTGATAGTATATATTATCCTTTGCACTAACAAGTTAACAAGCAATTAACAAGTTATAAAACATAGGTACAATTTCAATCAGGCAGAAATGCATACACATTGTGGGGAGCCCGGTTTTAAACCAGGTACACTTTTTAACTGCGACACCGGCATGCTGGGTCATGGCTTCAGTCTTTCCTGATGGACCAGCGAAACTAGGAACACCCATATTATTGGACTTTGTGTTATGTAACTTTACTACCTGTTTTTAGTTTAATCCCTAAATTTTCCATATGACCTAATTTAATGTAACCTGTTGTTTCGCCTGCTTACTTTTTGTACAGCTGCTAAAGAAAGTGACGATGCCACTCCTTAAGAACTATATCAAGTCAGCAGAATCTCAGCACAACTGTTTGCAGGCTCTCGAGGTAAGATAGTCTGTTTTTGTACTCCCTTTCTTTGAACCAAACATGAAATACATTTCAACGCTTTGGAGCTGAGAATTCTCAGGTTTACCGCCTACTTTACTCTCTACTGTCAGAGCATTCTGGGGGTAATTGAGTGGCTCGAAGGGAGATATTAGGTGATATATATTTATACATATATAACCATCAGGCTATTCCACCCCCGCTTAAGTCTACGAGTTAATTTATGTAATTATTTCCATGTGAATTTCCTGGGCCTGCCGCGGGCCGCCGCTGCCTCTCGTCCCATCTGCAGGTAGTCTGTCGCCGTCGTTGTCATTCCCGGGCTAAGTGCGGCCAACCAGATTATCATCTAAATACGGTTTTGTCCCTCCCCGCATTTATCGGTCTAAAGCAATTATTTGTTATTTCAACTAACTGGCTGTCCTCCCCGCCGTTCGGTGTATATTGATATGATTAAATTAATCAAAACTAAGCAGACACTCTCGTGTTGCTGCCACTGTCACTGTTAATCAGCCTAAGTTGCTGTCGTATTTTTAGCCAAAATAGTTCTATGTTAATTCTGTTAATATGTCTGTTATTATCTTCCCGCAGATGGGTTAATTAGCTGCATAAGGCCTATTAGGCATAAGGCCCTTAATTACATACAAAGCAATCGAATATCAAGTTGACCATAGCGGTTAATCTACAAGAAGACTGGAGGATAGTAAAGAATGCAAGGAACATTCCAATTTACCTTTCCAAGAGCTCACGGCTTTATTCTTACCCAAGACTAACAATGGATTGTAGCAACATGTCGTATATGAACTATCAAATCCCCTCCCATACCATTAAGTTTAAATAAGTTTGGAATTTCCACAATAAAAGCCTAAATCTCGGCTAAAACATCAGCGCGTGCAAAAACATGTCTGATGGGTCTGGGTCCGAAGCCCGACCTTCCACCGTTGCTAGGAAAGTCACAATGGACGTATCCTAGCAATGCTTAACAGCAGTGAACCCGGCCCCGCAAATGACGGTAAATGCGAGTCTGGTGAGTAGCCCCGCATTTCATAATGCGAGCTAATCAGCGCAGGCCCGCATTTCCACCAGTCGAGTAGTCTTGCCCACTTCACTTATATATATAATGCCATTGCTATTTATGACAGGAGGTGGTGTAGTGGGTCTACTGTTAACAAAAGCATGAATGTATAACGTGTTATGCCAGTATAAATGCATGGGGAACATTTACTCTGTATATTATTCCTCTTTGGCGCATTGAATTACCAGCTGTCAGCGTAATTGGTGGGTGGGCCCCCCTCGTGCCACACACACTGGATATCTTTAAATATCTTTTTTATAAGTAAGCCCTTTCAAATCAAATTTACTTTAAATTAAAGTAAAGAAAAGTAGCTTATATTTTTATCCTTTTAAAATATAAATTTACTTCAAATTAAAGGAAAGTAGATTATGACAATCAACCTGGTATATTTATTTGGTAAAAATATGGCTGAAACTGAACACATCAGACTACGTAGCAGTAACCATGAGATGACTAAGCCTGCCTACCACCCTTTCACTGCGCAAACAGGAGGTGGGGCTGAGGTTGGCGCTGGTTGGCGGCGTGCTGCCCAGCGTACTGCACATGCTGTACGAACACGACATCTTGTCGGAGGACGCCATCCTCAGGTGGCACCGTGCCCCACCAGAGGGTCCCGAGGCAGCCGCCCGAACCAGCCTCCGGAAGAAGGTCAGTCGTCAGCCAGGCGTAAAGCCGCTTTGAAGTTATCCAGGGCTTTCAATATTTTCACGGTTGTACAAAGAGTACTACTTTTCCAGACCCACCCTGGGCCCCCCCGTCAACACTTTTTTGGGGGGTGGGTTGGGGGGCTAAAGTGTTAATTGGCAACTGACCAGTTTGTCCTGCCATTAACAGCCTAGCCTTTAAGTGAATCAACTCACTGAAATATACTTTTATCTGGGACACTTACTGCATAATGTAGGTAAAATATTCACCCCATCCCAGAGTAGATGCCTAAAATAGGAATTAATTGTGATGGTAGTGGTTCCAATGCGCAGTATTTATCTATATTGGTGTAAAGTTGAGAAATTGGTAGAGAATGCAAAAAAAAACACCGCAAAACCCCAAGATGGTGGCCACACAAAGCTCTTGATTTGAGTTTCAAAGTCTATTAATTAATCTACAGGAATTCGTCCCTCGAAAATAGTGGGCTATGATAAAACAAGCATTGGAATCATATGTTTAGCATATTTGATTTTGATGGAGGTTATATCCAGAAGCGAACCTTCTGACACTAATTTCTAATGGGTTGTTCAGCAGCACTGTCACAGGAATGGGGCTGCGGGAGTAACTTGGCATGACGGTATATTAACTAAGTTTGTCTACTCGCAGGTTGAACCGTTCATTGCCTGGCTGGAGGATGCAGAAGAGGAGTCCGACTCTGAGGAGGAGGACTAGTGGAAACGTCCTAATGGTGTTCCCATGGCAACGCGATTAGCCACTCAGGAAAAAGCCATTGCTATTTATGACAGGAGTTGGTGTAGTGGGTCTACTGTTAACAAAAGCATGGACAAAACATGGACTCTGTGTATGTGGCCTTACTCCAACTAGCAATTCAATGTGCCAGCCTTACAGGTGCCAGTCTATGGCCTAGTGGTAGTTGCAGCTGATTAAAAAAAATGTGTTACACTGGCTGTTGACAGAACTGAGATTAAGGCATTCGGTAGCTCTGACAAATCGGCCGTTATCGTCTTTGTGTGTACAGGGATTGCCCGTTGGTTGTATGTGTGAAAGCGAATTGTCCAATTTCAAAATTTCCTTGTGGCTTTTTATGAAGAGAAAAAGAATTGTTAAAAAAGATATTGTCTAATTTCAAAATTTCCTTGTGGCTTTTTTTTAAAACAAGCTTTTTATGAAGAGAGAACAAAAATTGTTTAAAAAGACATATTTTTTTTTAAAGAATCAAATAGCTTAAATGCATGAGCCATACTTGTATGAATTTGAAAATCTCAGGGGTGATTATTTTCACATCAGACTGGTTTGAAAATGCTGCTTGTATATTGGACGTTGTTAGCAATGCTATAATTGTTACGATATTAGGTAATATTAAAGCTGTCATAATGGCACCAGATCACTTGTCTGTTTTGATTTGTAGCCATTCGAATTTTTTAACACCCGTGCATTATTATGTTATATTATTTATATAGTTTGGTCACTGAACCAGGTCAGGGAGGAAAAACTGAGATTTAAAAAAAAAAACACCAAAAATGTAATACGCCTGATACTGTCCAGGTGCACCCATGGGGAAGATCAATTGTATGCAATGCGGCATTCCGAGTTCCGCTTGCCCCTCAGAAAGGACTGAAGATGCGACACGACACGGCACGCCAGGATACAGCTTCAGCTCGCACAGCGGAAGGTGTGGGGAGGTGGTGAATACTAAGACAATTTCACTGCAATATCCATTAGAAACAAATATGTGGCAAGAATTTGGTCGAGTTTAGTCACTAGGAGGCACTTGGTGTAAAGTAGGAGGTTCATCATTGCTCACGGACACAGCTGACTCAGAGACATGAGTGGGTTAATCAAGGCTTTTATTTGGGTGCTGCCCACCCGGCGGCATGTACATTGACTGTATCATCGGGCAAGAAGCGATGGGCCCCGATATATTGGGGAAGTGAAATGTGATGAGGGCATATGAGTCATGTGAATGATTTAACAAACGAGTAATCAATTACCTTAAAGTACATTAGCAATAGTTAATGATAAACATATGAGATAACAGTAGAGGGTAAATTATCAGTAATGTGAGATTTAATTAGGTGTGATCTGTCGACTGCGCGGGTGTCCGCACTTCTGGTGCAGTGTGTCTACTACTCTCCCCACACATATTTGGTTCTATGAACATAAAAACGAAGCAAGGTTGTGCTTGGAGAGCATTTGTCATATATTTGTTCTTTTCTTGAAGGTTCATACTGCCTATCATGGATAAGTCTGAATAGACTTGTTTTCACCATTAGACAATTTGTCGATAGAAAGCCCGAGCCTACACTTTTACTGACCCAACAGATTTTTAACCTCCCACACCACTTAGACATGGTATGAGAGCAACCAGCCTTTGATGACGCTGTAAGTTATACACAGCGGTGGAAATCTAAATTGGCAGAGGTGGTGGGGGAGGGGCATGGAGAATCGAACCACTGACCTTCATACCTAGAAAAAAGTCAGCCACTCTAACCACTCTGCCACAGAGAACACCAGCATGCACACATACACACACCTTGTATATATTACATCGTATATACAAATAGCCTGAACTGAGACAACCAAACACATGTGGCCTCTGTAGCCTAGTGGTTATCGTGTTGGACTTATAATCTGAAGTTGTTTGGTCTTGTGGGTTCAAACCCCATACAGTCCAAAACTTCTTTACATTCAACAACAAAAAAACCGTTTTCCTTCTATATGTGTTTCTGATTGAATTATGCAATGTAATTGTACTAACATATATTTTACATTAAAGCAAATATATTTCCTGTTTGAACTACTAAAGAAAATAGAAAATACCTGTTTTACTCTCCCTTCTCCACTCACCCAGCTATTTTCAAAAGAATACATGGCAACTAGCGGACACCTCAACTAGCGGTTACATTTGCTCGGCGACTAGCGGGCACATTTACTTGGCGGACTAGCGGACATTATATAATATGAATAAGCAATGCTGAGGACCGACCCCACACCTTTGCCCACATTAGTCGGAATTACGAAACTGTCTATAGACTGCGCGCTGAAAAAGATGTCGACGGCAATATAAAGACGTACGCGCAGTACAACCCTTAGATTTTAGTCAAAATTAATAGAAATACATAACAATTTGGCATAAACATGGAAGTTCAGAATTACAAACTGTGTGACATACATATAAATGCTCGGAATCGCGAAACTGTCTAGACTGCGCGCTGAAAAAGGCGTCGACAACAAAACAAAAGCCGTGTTCACACGGGCGATGTAAATCGATTCGTAGAAATTGACTTGTATAGTTTGGGTTACATTTCGCGTGTGAACGGGCGTCTGAGGCGGATTCGATTCCTGTGATCTAGATAATGTAAACCACCTCTCGAGGTAGTTTACGTGAGTCGATTTCTGTGAATCGATTTATTTTGTCCGTGTGGACGCAATAAGGCGGATTAAGGACATCACACGCACGCGCAGTCGAGAGCTTACTTTGTTGACTTTCCGGTCGATCAAAAGCGCATATTATATAATTTGGTCTATGAACCTGCTAGAGGTGCACAGATATTTTTTTCATCATTTATTTTTAGGGTTTCACTGCCCAGCAGAAGTTTTGACCGTTCCAAACCAATACGATTCAGTACATACATATCTAGGTTGAACCCACTCTCTAGTGGTGACGTCGCCTAACCAAAAACTGGCGCTGGTCAGACTGGACTTGCTCATGCGCAGATATCGACTTCCCGCCCAAGTAGTGCCCGTGTGAACGGGTGGCTAATTCGACTCCTGCAATCCGCCTTGTCTAAATCGCTTTAGATTTTGTCCGTGTGAACACGGCTAAAGATGTACGCGCAGTACAAAACTTAGATTTTATTCAAAATTAACTAGTCTATTGACATACATATGAATGCTCGGAGAATTATTTATTTATTATTATGCGATTCAATGGCGGCACCCATAGGGCTATTGGTTTATTTGTCAGGAATATACTATTATATAGGCTAATTATCTGGATGCAGATGCCGCTCTGGCCGGTGTTGCAGTTTCCACGGTACACCAGTTTGCGAGGGACACATCGCTTCTGCGCATGCATCAAAATCGAACAGCATCGTCAGTAACCTTATAAATTTAATATAATGTTTTTGGTAAAGATGTTTTCTATATGTGTACCAAATGATTTGTTTCTAGGTGGTGTGGTTTTAGAGATATTTCACATTTTCTGTATGAAGATTGCTCACGACCATTGACAATGCCTTGAGTTTGATGGTACGCGCCGTGCAAAACATTAGTTTTACTATTATATAGGCTAATTATCTAAGAATCTGAATGAGAAGACCCAAAGTCATAGAAAAACGGCAAGAAACTGAATATGATTGAAGTTGCATAGTCCGATGGTTTTGAGTTTGACATTTTCTGAGATAAATACATTAGATTGATCGTTACTATGTATCTTACATTACCTTGAAGTAACTGTAGTGGTCTGCACTGACCTCTCAGGCAAGTAACCACATAGACAGGTAGGCGTGGGGAGTGTATTGATATCATGGAGCCTAGGTGGTGTAATGGTTAGCACACTGGCCCGGAATGCAAAGAGATGTGGGTTCGAGTCCCGCTCTAGGCGCAGTATTTCCCATTTTCATCACCCCCACGACATAACTTTTATTTTATGTTGCTAACTTTTGAGATATTGGAACCATGCAAAATTAATTTTGGCAAGCTTGTCAAAACTCTCACCCCATAGGCTTCTGCAGTAACAGGTTCTATTCAATTGCCTCAGTATTCCCTTCTATGTTGTGACAAATGCTTAATAAGTGCACCAGTATCTAAGTTAGATATGTAAAATCAAATTTAGATAATTGTTTTGGTTTTGAAAATTTGATATTTTCATTGGACTATGCAGCTTTAACAAAAGCAGATGACCTGCAGCATGTCAATATCAACAACAACCCAAGACGAACCAATCAGAAAGATTTGATTGACCATAAAATCGCGAATAAAGTATTGAATTGAATAATACCAGGCAAGACTGGCACATTCTATAACCTGACCAGTAGCAAAGGTGACCGCGAGTTGACATGTCCGCTAGTTGCCTTGTTATCTTTCAAAACACCAGCTGTCAGATGACCAATCTGGGTCACTCTACACCACCAAGTGGCAACGTTCAGTACTAAGCATGCACCACCCTGTGGCACAAATTATAAGTATTCCCAGTTAATTTATTTTCCCGAAGAGGTATACCGGTTCACTTTAAGATATAGCTTTGCTAATGAAAGTTATCTTGAGTTCACTTTGGCCTATAGACAGGATTCAATCTATCTGTCTGATCAAATTATTTGAAAGTTTCATAGTTCTTAATTCCTCCAGACACCAAAAGAAGAAACATTACTGCTGCTATGTTGATTATCTGGTTATTGTGTTACATCTGGTGATTAGAACACCGAACTACGCAATAACGATTTTGCAAAACACACGCAGAAGTATGAATTAGTGTCTTTATCCTGTAAAACAACGACGTTTTGCTTTGTGGCTACGCCCATTTTTTCATAGTGTGTGTAGGAGGGGGGTGCAAACAAGGGGAAACATTGTACTTAGGTGGGGACTTGAACTGACTTCTGCCATTCCAGGACTAGCTAGAATTCATAATTAAAGCTGCATAGTCCGATGAAGCATAACATTTTTAAATCCAAAATAGTTATATAGATTTGACTCTGCATATCTAACCTAGATACTGGTACACTTATTAAACATTTTTAGCCAGACTATTTAATAGTACCTGTTACTGCTGAAGCCTATGGTGTCAGACTTTTGGCATGCTTGACAACATTAATTTTACATGTTTGAATTTTGAATATCTCAAAACTCAGCCATTTAAAATATAAGTTACTTCAACCTGAAATAAGATAGATCATAACAATCAATTTAAGATATTTATCTCAGAAAAATTACCAAAACTCAAAGCCATCGGACTATGCAACTTTAATTAAGTTAACATACACACATCTACATGTGAAGCTTGCACTTCCTCTGGTGAGGTCAGTACACATAGAAATGGCATTTTAAAAGTTCCCTTTCATGGGGGGTGGGGGGGGTGGGGGGGGGGGAGCTTGCCGCCGGACCCTCCCTAAGTGCCTTGCACCTTCAGCCCAAGAAATGGAAGAATTTATCCGCGCGCCAAAAATAATTCCTAGCTACGGCCCTGATAACTACTAGCCACATAGCTTGTTTGTGGGCGTGTTCGCCTCATCCATACACCCGAAATTCTTTGGCTACATTTATGTCTTATCTTCATCAGTTGTCACTCCTTTTTTTATCAGGCACATTAGATAGGCAGTCCCGTCCACACTATAATAGACTACATCACCGTTCCAGCGGCGTGGTGTATTGTGGGATGCATCAGAGCAAAACAAACCCGCGAGAAGTACATGGCACATGCTAATACACTGGGTGCAGCTGTTAAATGTGCTAGTTTCAGCTCATCTCAGCTCTTGTTTGAAACATAGAATGCCAACTAAAAAAATATATATAATAAATTAAGATATTAATCTTTTATCCAGCATTGCATTTACATCAATATAATATGCACATCTTATGCCATGTGCATTTAGATTTGGACAAATCTGGGCACTCAGACTAGTGTTAGAGCCATAGCCAGAGTCAGTTTTACTTATTTTATTTTATTTATTTTTTATCCTATGTAGAACTAGAACATTAGTAGGGTTAATCAGATATTGGTTATATATTTCTCTGAAACAAGTGTATATTGACACATTTGGCATTTTAATATTTAGAACAAGAATTAATATTGGTGATGTGGATATCACTGATTGTTTTGTGTGGAATTGTATGTTTCTTAGCACAAAATGTTTAACTATGGCTAGTTTTGTCTTAGCTATATTCATCAGATCATTATATTGCATGTGTGCATACATGTTTATGCCAAATTGCTATGTATTTCTATTAATTTTTTGAATAAAATAGAAGTTTTTCCCTACGCGTATTGACAAACTCAATGGCCATTCGCATTTGCTTTGCTGCCAACGCCGTTTTCAGCGCATGCGCAGTCGGGACCATGATCCTGTCTATACTGATGTTTACTCAAATTAGAGTTGCATAGTCCGATGCTTTTGAGTTTTTGACATTTTCTGAGATAAATACATTATGCTGATTGTTATGATCTACGTTATGTTAGTTTGAAGTAACTTTTAATTTAAATGGCTAACTTTGGAGGTATTTGATGTTAAAACATGATAAATTAATTTTGGCAAGCACGCCAAAACTCTGACCCCATTAGCCGTGTTCACACGGGCAAAATGTGAGGCGAATCAGACAAATCGAATCAGGTGAGGCGAATTAGCCGCCCGTTCACACGGGCACTGCGTGAGGCGGAAGTGGATATCTGCGCATGAGCAAGTCCAGTGTGACCAGCGCCAGTCTTCGATTAGGCAAGGTCACCACTAGAGAGTGCGTTCGACCTAGATATGTATTTAATGATTCGTATTGGTTTGGAACGGTCAAAACTTCTGCTGGGCAGTGAAACCCTAAAAATAAATCATGAAAAAAATATCTGTGCATAGATAGCGGTTTCATTAATAAAATTATATAATATGCGCTTTTGATCGACCGGAAAGTCAACAAACTAAGGTCTCGACTGCGCATGCGCGCTACGTCCTTAATCCGCATAAAGTAAGTCAGTTGCGTTCACACGGGCAATATAAACCGATTAAGATAATTCGATTCATATAAACCACCGAGAGAGGTGGTTTATAGCATCCGATTTATATGAATCGGATCAGCCCTAAACCGACTCAGACGCGCGTTCACACGCCAAATCTGAGCCGAACTAGGCAAATCGATTTATATGATTCGAATTAACTGCCCCGTGTGAACAGGGCTATTGACTTCAGTAGTAACATATTCTATTAAATTGACTTATTATAACCTTCTATGCAGCAACAACTGCTTAATAAGTGCACCAGTATCTAAGTTGAATATATAGAATCAAATCTAGATAAGTGTTTTGGGTTTGAAAATTTGATGTTTTCATCGGACTATGGAGCTTTAACCACCGTCAACAACGCAGAAGTACCAGCGGTCCTCGTCCCCTGGTGTATAAATAATGAACTAAAAGTAAACAACATGGTCGCTCTCTGGAAGTTGTGGTTCCTTTTTTGGAGTTTTATCAAGGTCTACGTCATTGCCATTCCATGTTTGTTATCACAAATTATATTAAAAACAAGACGTCCTATAGGTATGTATATGAACACACTGTTCGAAGTTTTCTGATGATCCAGCACCGTTTCACACTTGTAAATATTGAGTGATAATAGGGGATAGAAGTAAGGAAATATAAAATTTGTATAGTACTAGTTCTACAAATATGCACAATTTTAAGAAAGTCGAACTTCTCAAAAAAAGGTAGAATGTATTGACCGACTAGTATTGATAGTGATATACAATCAACGATAGGAAATATGAAGCACCTCGACTAGTAGATAGTTAGATAGTAAGATACTCGATTAGGAGACAGCATCATAACATGATAGTGTTACTTCTATCCACCAGATGGCAACACCTGAGAACTGACAGAAGGCACATACTCTGACAAACCTAAATGTTTGTACATTATACACGATATTCACACGCATGCGCAACGGCCCCACAACCATAGTGTTCGTCATCGCCATCAGATGTTGCATGCATTGTGAATATTGTGTATTAATAGTGACTGACTAGTTTGGTACCCTCCTAAAATTTTCAAAAGGGTCCGAACATGAAAATTAAATTTTTCTTGGAAGCTCCAATGACCCAAAAGCAATATACTTTTGGAATTTTCAAAATATCCCAAAATTTGACTTACATAGGTGCATTTGAAAGTTAGTAATTTCCATAGCTTTTGTATGCGGTGTGGCAACCCACAACCGTAGTGTTCATCGTCGCTGCCAGATGTTGCATGCATTGTGAATATTGTGTAATGTACGGATATATACGGATAAAAAAAGGGGGTCAAACTAAAGCATCTGATGGATACCAAGTGGATTATCCGCTTTCAAGAAAACATGTATATCTCGGGCTTTGCCTAACCAATGGCAATGCTTTACAACTTACAAGATGTAGGATGTGTATTGCTAACCAAACGACCAGTCCAGAATGGCCCAAACCATCGCCATAATATACGTGTGTATAGGACACACCTACTTATTCACTACTCATTTGGTAGGTCATGAGCATTGTGAAAGTGCAACGTCTGAACACTTTGACTTCTGGATACTGAATTGTTTATTCCCGTCCAGGGCTGACTGAACCGCCGGCTAAACTTTCCATGACGTCATCTCATTAACATATCTTAGAGACGTGTCTAGACGTCTATTACGCATATATGTCCTGTATCGTAAATGAATTTTTTCTCCCCACACCATCCCCATAATTTCAACCAAAAAGATATTGAGAAGAAGAAAAAATTATGAAGTAGCCTATATATACATAGATGCAAATAATACGCTTGGCAGATAGTTATTAAATAATACAACACTTACTAGCGATTGTTTTGTCCCTTTCAGAACTTGATATGCCAGTTGAACCGAACACTGTTGCCATAGTAACAGGCGGTGCGCGTGGCATCGGGTTCGAAATCAGTATGCAACTCGCCCGTGTTGGGGTGCACGTCATTATGGGTAAGACAGTTTTACAAATCATTATTCATCAATTCATTAATCTAGTTTTCAAAGAAGAACCCTGTTGTATAACTTTGTATGTGAAGATATCGATATTTAAGATTCACCTCTTTCCAGAGTAGGGGTGAATGACATACCAGTGTAAATCTGAGCAAAAAATCCCTCGGTATGAATCACCTATAAACAAGCTGTGGAGGTCCTTGTTCCAATTCTCAGTGTATACTGCGTATATATATATACTTGTGTATACGGGTGTAGGGTGCATCAGGTTGGGAGCCGTTGTGGGCTCCGGTAGAGATAGGTGCGATCCGCCAGGTTAACGGCTGGTTCGGGGGGAGATTTGAGATGCCCTAGTCGGTGCCACCATCGAGATCGGCAGGTTCTAGTTCAATCCGCCAGGGGGCGTCTGGGTCCCCTTCCGCCTTGGGCTTGGTTTGGCTCGTCACTGCCCGCCCATCCAGTAGGGGCCTACCGTAGCCACTTATCGGTGCCCGCTCGTCTTGGTTTTTTTTTCTTTGTCCCTTATGTTCTTGTTACTGTTTATTCTAATTGATCGGTAGGGCAGGTTTGCCCAGCCATTTGCCTATATATATATATATATATATATATATATATATATATATTTTACCTCGGTATGCCGCCTCTGGCTAGCCGTAGGCTAGGGAGAAGGAAGCACATCCGGGTCCAGCAATTAGCATAAGTGACTCACAACGGGAGGACGTTTGTGAGTTGCTCCAACAGGATTTATCTACTACTACTGCTTTTGTTCAAAAGTAAGTACCTTTTATTAGCCTACTTTGTTTATGATGCTTTATAGCATCACCGTATGAAAGTTCAGAACTTTCTCACGTCCAATTTGGACTTTGTACGTGTTTTTTAACTTACGGATAGAACTTTGGGTGCCGCTGGCACTAACGAAACCGATACTGCAGTTCTATCGACACCTGTTTTTCAGACAGGGAGAAATGGCAACCCGAGTTGCTCATTTCCTAAGAAAAGTCTCCCGGATCCTAATAGAGGATGATGTTGGGGATGCTTCTGGGTGTTTTTTATAAACACCCCAGACCGGTTTAAGGCGAACCTCCGAGTTTCGTAATATTTTCTCCAACTTGTTGGCGCTGTAGCCACGGGTGGGAGAAGTGTACGGAACAGAGAGAGTGGGCGATCTCACGATCGATACCCCCCGTTTGGTTGGTTTCGTTACCACACACCTACGGCAAAATTTAGCTTCACGCCTGTACTGACACGTTGGAATACACGTTCTCTGTACCTTGTTCCTCAACCCAGTTTACTGGCTTACACTTGTGTAGTTGAGATGATTCCGGTTTAGTAACGCTTATTTCGTTACAGGAACCGATGGCCACTCGCCGGAATAAGACGCCCGCTGCAGCGGTCGGCGTCCCTCCTACGGATTACGATTCGTCACCACCGGCTACGGCTCCGCCGTCCCCACAGCCCGGGCCACATGCCTCTGATCAGGACAGTGATCAACCCCCTCAACCTGTAGGTTGGGAGGCTAAGATGGCGGCTATGGTGGAGGAGAAAATGCGCCAATTCCAGGCTCATACCTTTGTAGACCCTTCCCAAATCCCTGATGAGGATTGGGAAGACTTCTCGGAAGACGAGGAAGACACGGTTTCGGCACCTGAGGTTCCGAAACCGAAAGCGCGCGGCAAGAAACGTCGCCCGGTTAGCAGCTCGGGAGACGAGTTCACCAAGAAGGCTAACACTAAGCGCTCCAAAAAGTCCAAGAAAAAGAAAAAGAAAAAGAAAGACTCGTCCTCGGACTCGTCAGACGACTCTTCTTCCACGGAGTCTGATTCTGATACGGAACGCGCAGGCGTTTACGCCAAAATAGGGGCTAAAGTAGGCAAGAAAATTGTCAAAAAGAAAGCTAACAAGGTGCGTACCACTACTATGATGCGCAAAACGGTGAATGGCCATTTCACCACCTTTAAGCCAGTGGAAGTCATCAACAAATTGACTGAACAGATCTCTGGAGTCAAGGGTATCCCCGCTACAGTGTCTAAGGAGATGGATGCGGGCATCCATTTGTCGGACGAGCGTCGCCGGTACGAAACTGCCCTCTGCGTTATCCATAAGGCAGTTTTGGGGGCCTTGACGTCCATTATCCCTGTCGCTAACAGAATGCAAACCGAGAACAAGTTCTCGTCTTTGGCTCGGGTTATGGACAGGGGCATTGCCCTACTCGCAGCAGCGAGTAACTACATGACTCATCGCAGATTTGAAAATGTTTTCAAATCGGTCACCACCGATGCGGGCAAAGAAGTCGCACGCTCAAAGAAAGTGACAGATCATGACGGCAAAGAATACACTGTGTATTCAGGACCTACCCCCATCAAAAGCAAACCTCTGGATAAATCCAAGATGTTTGGCGGTCAGCTGGCTTACCTTTACAAGCAGGTGGAGGTAGACTACAAGAGTGCTAAGAACACCGAAGCAAAGGGCCGTAAATTCCAAAACCCAGCCGGGTTCAGACGGGCTAGGACGGATTTTCGCTTCCGCAGAGGAGGAAGGCCGTTCAGGGGCGGACCGTCCTTCCCGTTCAGCCAGCGGGGAAGAGGTCGAGGCGACAGACAAGCCTCAAACTGGAACGACAACCGCGGCTACAAGAGAGACTTCGTTCCCAAACCACAGTTCCCCAAACCAGGGAACAAGTAGAGAACGCCACACAAACTTTCCAACCTCCTGACCCTGAAATGGTCACGGAGGAAACACAAACTGAAGTAAGCTTTTCTCAAGCAGGCAATATTGTTAATTATTTACATCAATGGCAACAGTTAACCACTAACCCAGAGGTTATTAGTATTGTTAAAGGCATTCACATTCCTTTCACACAATTGCCTGTCCAGAAAAGAGCTCCTTTTCCTTATCAATTTAATTCGCTAGAAAAGTTTCAGCTCGATCAACAAGTTTTACTTTTTGAAGCTAAAGGCATTGTCAACAGAGTTGAACATACTGAAGGTGAATTTATTTCAAATATCTTCTCCACTCCTAAACCAGATGGCACCATTCGATTGATTTTAGATTTAACCCAATTAAATGAAATCATTGAATACAAACATTTCAAAATGTTTTCCTTAGAAACAGCTCGTGATTTAATTACCCCAGATTGTTGGCTAGCGAGTGTGGATTTGAGAGATGCGTACTATACGGTTCCTATTCACCACATAGATCGAAAGTTTTTAAGGTTCCTCTGGAATGGCCAGCTTTTTGAATTTACCTGCCTACCAAATGGTTTGGCCTGTGCACCACGCCTTTTTACTAAGCTGTTGAAACCAATTTTTTCACACATGGCAAAACTGGGTCATTGTATGTTTCCATACATTGATGATTCTTTCATTATGGGCCAATCTTTCACACAATGTGATCTCGCCGTTCAAGATTTGTGTAAAATTTTTGCAAATTTAGGTTTCTTCATACATGACAAGAAATCCGTCTTTTCTCCTACAAAGGAGCTTAAGTGTCTAGGTTTCATTTTAAACACCACGGCTATGACCGTTTCGCTTACACGCCAAAAGAAAGATAAGCTTTACCACACAGCGATTCAGCTGTTAGACATTTCTAGGCCAAAGATTAGACAGGTCGCAGTCCTTATCGGTATCATGGTTTCATATAGCCCGGCTATTCTATACGGAGCGGCACACATTAAATCACTTGAAATTGATAAGAATCTAGCTCTGGCCCGAGCTAAGGGAAACTTTGAAAAAGACCATGTTTATTTCTGCAAACGGCCTTGCCGACATTCATTGGTGGCTAAAGCACTTTGATCAATCTCCCAACCCCATTAGAATGGGGGAGCCCGATACTACTGTTACCACGGACGCTTCTCTCCAAGGGTGGGGGGCACATCGAAATGATGTAGCAACGGGCGGCAGATGGCTAGAATCGGAACTACCCGATCATATTAACGTTTTAGAATTAAGGGCCATTTATTTAGGTTTAACCAGCCTTGTTAAAGTCCCCAAAAATAATGTACGTATCCTCACGGATAACACCACAGCAATGGCTTATGTCAGGAATATGGGAGGTACAAAATCAATCAAGTGTAATGAAATCGCACTACTCATTTGGAACTGGGCTCAAACCTTTGACGTTTGGTTAACTGTGACACACATTCCAGGCACGCAGAATTGTCTTGCTGACAGAATGAGTCGCCAGTTCCATGATCACTTAGAGTGGTCACTAAATCCATCCATATTCAAACATATCTGTCACACTTGGGGCTCGCCTCATATCGATTTATTTGCTTCGCGTAATAACTTTAAACTCGAGAAATATGTTTCGTGGCACCCCGAACCAAATGCTTGGCACATCGATGCCTTCTCACTAAAGTGGCAACATCATTTCTTTTACATTTTCCCCCCCCTTTACTATCATTAGCAAAGTCGCCAGAAAGATACAAATGGAGGGAACACACGCCATCCTCATCGTCCCCGAATGGCACACTCAACCGTGGCTACCGAGATTACTAGCCACAGCCAAAAGCAGCCTACGCTTCCCAAGATTCCGAGGAAACCTGAAGCATCAGGGACCACTACAACGCCACGGAAACGTGTCGACAACTCCGTTGGTGGCATTCCTTTTCTAAATAAGTACTTGGAACAATTCGGTTTGGACAAAATTACACAACAGCGTTTGGTTGATGATGCGTGGAGGAAAGGAACGGTTAAAATGTATACTACCTATTTAAAGAAATGGGGTATTTATTGCTTGCTTAAGAAGGTGAAGCCAATGAATCCCACAGTATCCCAGGTAGGACGCTTCCTACGTTTCTTAGAGGACGAAGGTCTAGGATATGGCGCGATCAATGCTGCCAGATGTGCTCTGTCAATAATCCTACCTCGGGTTAATGGACAAACAATGGGTAAACACCATGTTATTTGTTGGATCGTACGATCAATTTATCAGAGGAATCCACCTAAACCCAAATATAATAGGTTTTGGGATGTTTCTCTTGTGTTCAACCTCTTCAAGAAATGGCCAGAAAATAAATTTCTGGACGTTAAGCTATTAGGTTTCAAAGTAGCAGTGTTGCTTCTCCTCGTCACAGGACACAGGGGCCAAACTATAGTCGCCCTGTCACTCAATGGTCTGGAAATTGATAACAAGGAAGCAACATTTGATTTAACGACTTTATTAAAATCAAATCGTTTAGGTGACCCCCTTTCCACAATCGGTGTCACGAGTTTCACACAGGATCGTAAATTATGTGTAGTCTCCGCGATACGGAATTATATATCCAAGACAAGGTTAATAAGAAACTCAAGACAACTTTTGGTGAGCTTTATTAAGCCACACAAGGCCATTTCCAGGGATACCCTCGCCAGATGGACCATGAATGTGTTAAAACTATCTGGAGTCAATACAGACAGATATTCATCGCACTCTACACGGGGTGCAATGGTTTCCAAGGCAAGATTACTAGGCATCTCCGTTAAACGGATCCTAGCTCACGCCGGATGGAAGACCGCTAGATCGTTTGCTAGACATTATCACAAGCGACTAGAGAAGCCTCAGCCGATAGCACAGAGGCTACTCGCCAACTAAAAAGAAAGAGGTACGAAAAACCAAAACTTTTTTCTCTTTATTGGTCATACAAATCGTTTTTCCATTTACATAAATAAGACTTGATCACAACATAATAATAACAAACAGGAATATCAGGATAAAAATGCTATTACGTAAAGGTCTCCCTAGCCTACGGCTAGCCAGAGGCGGCATACCGAGGTAAAATAGATTAGTTAGACGAATCTTACCTGGGTATAGATGATGGATAACTATTGTTTTACCGAGGTAGGAGCCTCGGTTAGACGTGGGCGAGGGCCCACCCACCACGCCCTGCCACGTCTATTCAATCACTCATACTAGGATTGGGTCAGATGACCTTAGGTTTGTTTTTTAGAATCATTTTTATCCTGAATTAGTAGGTAAAGATTGCTGGACCCGGATGTGCTTCCTTCTCCCTCGCCCACCAATAGATAAGTATTTGAGCAATAGGCCTATATTTATCATATTAGATTGCAAGATTATGTGCTTGGTTCGACATCCCAGCCTTCCAACACTTTTTCTCGTGGGTTATTTAGCAGTGCTATACAGATGCAGGGCTGCAGCTGTAACTAGTGAGAACAATATTTCAACTTGAGAAACAGACGCAGATCTTTTTAAAGTGATGAAACTGGAGGAAATGGAAAACTATATTGGTAAATGCTTCTCCTCTGGCTCTAGGTCTAGGCTACTTGTGCTACCCAAATATTACAGTGATGATCCTTGAAAATGCAAAAGTCTCTCAGTCATAGGCATACCATTGCCAGGGAATTGTGGACAAAAGCTGATAGTCAGGTTTGAATCAGTACTCTCCAGGGATAGGCTTTGCACTATGCCTAGACCAAATCTTTACAAATTATGCTGGGACAGTGTTCTGTCATTGTTGTGAACCCATCATCGGCCATCTCGCCGTCGATTTCTACTACCCCACCTCCCGCGATCTCTTATCCCTGAGTAATAGTGACATAGTCTTACCCGTGTTTATATTGTGGCTTGTCTGACGTTATTCTATCCACTATGTCTGTCGGAGAGCGGTATTTACAGGTCTGGTTGACTGGGTGGTCGGGATGAGGTAGATGAGGTAGATTTATGTGCTGATTTCGTTTATCCAGCCCCTCGCCACTTTTTCTAATGGGTTGTTCTTCACCCCTACTCTGCAGAGGAATCTTTCATCAAGTGTGACCCCGAAACTCTCTAATTTTATTCATTATCAAATAACTGGTTGTTTTCCTATTTAATTCATATATAGGACATTGGTTTCGCTCGGCTTTAGTATTAATGATGAAATAAATAATGTACCCATTAACTCTTTCAATCTTTTCCAGGTGTTAATGAAATTAGTGTTGCCAAGGAAGCGATCGCGCAGATTCAAAAAGAAATACCAGTATCAAAAGGTATGGCATGTCATCTATTTATCTATCTATCTATCTATCTATCTATCTATCTATCTATCTATCTATCTATCTATCTATCTATCTATCTATCTATCTATCTATCTATCCATCCATCCATCTATCCATCCATCCATCCACCCATCCAATCCCATCCCATCCCATCCCATCCCATCTATCTATATAATATATCTACAATACTATAGTGTATGCACATTCTTTTCATTATCCATATATAACCTACAATATAATTCTTGTATGCACATTCCTTTCTTTATTATATGAGCCTGTCTCAAAAGGTGATAACTCTTTCTTTTTTTGTCCGTTGTAACGATTGATACAAAACAGTACAGAAACGGTTACACTGAAAACACAATGACATTTGCTTCAAATCAATATGTATTCTATTGGGATTATGAAAGACGATGTAAAAAACAAATCAGTTTATCCTGAGCAAATACATAAGCAATATGTTGATCGTTACAATGGGCAAAGTTTTCTCCCATATTGCTTAGCACCTTTTGAGACAGTCCCATATATTTATATCTGCACGATAATACTATAATCGCTTCTAATAAAATAAATCCAACTGTATATGTATCAAAACACTTTTCCCAGATAACTTTGGGACCATTGTTACTTAATTAAGCTTTTATTGATTTATTTTGCCGTTGTTATTGCCACCTTTTACGTATGTAACTGTAAGTACACGTCTGTATTTACAGTTGAGGCAATTCATTTAAATCTCTGCAGCTTCGCATCTGTTCGGAAATTTGCTGGGGAATTCCTGACTAAGGAATTGCCGTTGCACATTCTGATCAACAATGGTAAGTTAGAGTTAGATGGCTGTCATAGGGGTGATAAAATGGGAAATATTGCCCCTAGAGCAGGAATTACTTATTTACTACTGATCTGGTAGGCTATAAACCTGTATCAGAATGTCCATTACTTATCCACTATTGATCTGGTAGGTTATAATCCTGTATCAGAATGCCTATTACTTATCCACTACTGATCTGGGAGGCTATACACCTGTATCAGAATGCCTATTACTTATCCACTACTCATATGGTATGCTATAAGCCTGTCTCAGAATGCCTATTACTTATCCACTACTGATCTGGTAGGCTATAAGCCTGTATCAGAATGCCTATTACTTATCCACTACTGATCTGATAGGTTATAAGCCTGTATCAGAATGCCTATTACTTATCCACTACTCATATGGTAGGTTATAAGCCTTTATCAGAATGCCTATTACAGACGGGATGGCCGAATGAGTTAGAGCATCCGTCTCCTGTGCTGGTAGATCGTGGGGTCGTGGGTTCGAGTCCCGGTCGAGTCAAACCAATGACTTTAAAATTGATACTTGTCGCTTCCTAGCCAGGCGCTCGGCATTATTAGGATAGGGCAAGGACTGGTGTGCTCAGTGTCAGGATAATGTGACTGAGTGGGATACCAGGTCATGGTGCCGGCGGCCTGGTTTCCCAGTGGGACAGCACTATAAAGTCGCCATGAGTGCGCACTGTCACAAGTCGGTACCCGTCCTGATATGACCTTAGATGTTGCTAGGACGTAAAACAACAACAAACAAACAAACAACAAACTTATCCACTACTGATCTGGGAGGCTCTAAACCTGTATCAGAATGCCTATTACTTATCCACTACTGATATGGGAGGTTATAAGCCTGTATCAGAATGCCTATTACTTATCCACTACTCATATGGTAGGCTATAAGCCTGTATCAGAATGCCTATTACTTATCCACTACTGATCTGGGAGGCTATACACCTGTATCAGAATGCCTATTACTTATCCACTACTGATTTGGTAGGCCTGTATCAGAATGCCTATTACTTATCCACTACTCATATGGTAGGCTATAAGCCTGTATCAGAATGTCTATTACTTATCCACTACTGATCTGGGAGGCTCTAAACCTGTATTAGAATGCCTATTACTTATCCACTACTCATATGGTAGGCTATAAGCCTGTATCAGAATGCCTATTACTTATTCACTACTGATCTGGGGGGCTCTAAACCTGTATCAGAATGCCTATTACTTATCCACTACTCATATGGGAGGTTATAAGCCTGTATCAGAATGCCTATTACTTATCCACTACTCATATGGTAGGCTATACACCTGTATCAGAATGCCTATTACTTATCCACTACTCATATGGTAGGCTATAAGCCTGTATCAGAATGCCTATTACTTATCCACTACTGATCTGGGAGGTTATACGCCTATATCAGAATGCCTATTACTTATCCACTACTGATTTGGTAGGCCTGTATCAGAATGTCTGTTACTTATCCACTACTGATATGGGAGGTTATAAGCCTGTATCAGAATGCCTATTACTTATCCACTGCTGATCTGGGAGGCTATAAGCCTGTATCAGAATGCCTATTACTTATCCACTACTGATATGGGAGGCCTGTATCAGGATGTCAACTGCACCTCGCATTCCCAGCTGATCACCCATCCAAATACTGACAGAGGAGGCTCAACAGTGCTTAACTTGGGTAATCGCACATTGCTTGTTTTGTTTTTTGGAGTTTTATGTCTTGGCAACATCTCATGTCACATCGGGATGGGTACGACTTGTGACAGTGCACACACATGGTCAATATATAGTACTGCCCCACTAGGAGATCAGGCCACCAGCGCCATGACCCGATTTCTCACTCACTCACATTATCCTGATACTGAACTAACCAGTCCTTGTTCTATCATCGTAATGCCAAGTACCAGGCTAGGTGGTGACAAGCATCACTTTTGTAAATCAATGGTTTGACTCGACTGGGATTCAAACTCCCGACCTTCTGCACCAGAAGCCTGCGCTCTACCGATTCGGCCACCATGTTCGGTTGGTGGTCGGACAAGAATTACTCTTTTAGTGTGAAATTGACCAGTATATTCAATTTTATTTATATTTTAATATATGGTGTCTGTCCGTGACAGCTGGTGTGATGATGGTTCCTGAGGCTGTCACTAAGGACGGGTACGAGGAGCATCTGCAGGTGAACTACCTGTCACACTATCTGCTCACCGGGCTGCTGCTGCCCCGCCTCCTGGCGGCTGGTCGGCCAACTAGGCATGCCCGGATCGTCACCATGTCTTCACACGTCCACTACGTCGGGCACGTCAACATGGCGGATCTTAACTCTAGGTTAGCGCGCTTTCTGGTCTGAAACCTGAAAATGAATTATTTGGATTTTCATACCCAGAAGTCCAGAAAATTCAACACCTGAATGAGGTAATACATATCAATGCTAGAAATAAGCAAAGATTTTCACTTGTCCACCGGACAAGTCTGGTGTGATTTTCACTTGTCCTTCTAAATCTTTACTTGTCTTGGACAAGCAGACAAGCTCTTATTTCGAACGTTGCAAATACAAGTCGTGGTTAATCCATTGACGGCATCACCTACCTGGGATGTTACCATTAATATATTCCAAGCTCCACACACCTGCGCTGATCAGTAGAACAAGTTAATTGAGCAGGTTCTCATAAATATAAATGTTCACGCATGTTACAGGTATATAGGTATTTCGATTTTGTTTTTTTACATGGTTTATATAGTAAATTGAAGTGTAGAGTAAATTCTGAAATTAAAGTGTAAGCAATGCAATAAGTAATGAGTATGAGATACATCAAACCATTTTACATTTACATGCAAGGTTTTAATTGTTAGTTTAGGATTTCCAATTCAATAGATACTAATACCCTTAATTACTTAGTCTTAGTTCAATGAGATCAGATAATCTTATGTATTACGTTGTTTTGTACGCAGTAGGATTTGGGGGTTAGTTGGGGCATTTGTGTGTACCAAAGATCTCTTGCCTATTGATTTGTTCTGTAGGTAAATAAATCAATTGATTCATTGGTGTGGGGAATGAGGAATGCCGATGTTGGTGGGAAGGGACTATTAGGAGGAAGCCAGCAGGCATGTGCTTACAGTGCGACAACGTAGCTACGTCCTTGGTAGTTTGATAAGTGCGAAGGCGAGTTCCTGGTCCATGATGCCTGCGCTGTAGCTGTCCCTTATCCCCCTGCGGACCGGGCGCGGTGGCCGAATTGGTAGAGTGCAGGCCTCTCGTCCGGGAGATCGGAAGTTCGGTTCCCGATCGAATCAAACCAACGACTTAAAACATGTATACTTGTCGCTTACTAGCAAGGCACTCAGCGTTAATAGGATAGAGCAAGGACTGGTTAGCTCAGTGGCAGGATAATGTGACTGAGTGGGATATTGGGTCATGTTGCTGGTGGCCTGATTTCTCAGTGGGACAGCACTATAAAGTCGCCATGAGTGTGCACTGTTACAAGTCGGTACCCATCCTGATATGACCTTAGATGTTGCCAGGACGTAAACCTCCAACAACCAACCAACCTTGTCCCTCTGCGCAGGGTAGTCTACTCGTCACACGCCGCCTACGCGCAGTCCAAGCTCGCCCTGCTGCTCTTCGCGTCCAGCCTGCAGCGCCGCCTGGCGGGCGCCGGTCACGTGACCGCTAACTGCGTCCACCCGGGCGTGGTGGACACGGACCTCTTCAGGCACACGACCCGGCTGACCAAGCTGGTGGCGGCGGCCGCTAGGTGGATGCACAAGGTGCGCATAGGGGGCTCTAACAGACTGAGCCCGGCGGTTAGCCTACCCGCGGTTTCCTTGTTTGTTATGAAGAAATAATGACTAATTATTTATCATGAAAATATAAATGTTTTTCATAAATAATCATGAATAAGTAATGACTAATTATTTATCATGAATGAATAAATGTTTGTCATAAATAATCATAAATAAATAATGATTAATTATTCATCATGAATGATTAAATGTTTATCATCAATAATTATATAAATAAATGTGTATCATGAATGATTACATAAATAAATGTTTATCATCAATAAATACTTGAAAAAATATCAATCATAAAATAAATGTGTAAATGTTTATCATAACTTGATAAATAAATGTTTATCATAACTAAGAAAATAAACGTTTATCACAAATAAAGATTGCAATGAAATTTTACTAACAAATATTTTACATTACAGCAAATATCTTTCTTGTATGTACTACTCTAAAAAATTGTAATATCTAAGTTTTATGCCCCCTTCTCTCCACTGGCCCAGCAATTTTCAAAACCTGACCCAATTCAGGTGCAATGACTCTAAACTCTCTACCCCACATATTTGGTTATATAAACAGAACAATTAAGCAAAGTTGTGCTTCGAGAGCATTTGTCGTTGTATGGTTCCTGTTTCCACGAGCAATAAAGGGCACCTTTAAATGAGTAATGTCATTTTTGTTTGCTTCAGACACCGGCAGAGGGCGCCTACACCCCACTCTACCTGGCGCTCACGTCCTGTGTCGATGGCCTGGGGGGCGGTTACTATGACAACTGCGAAAAGATGGCAGCGGGCGGCTGGGACTCCGCCCTGGAGGTGGCGCTGTGGGAGTGGAGCCTGGAAGCAACAGGGCTGCCGGCCGGGTGGCCGCAAGGAGTGGTGGCATGAGAGGCTTCCAATTCACGTTGGTGCTTTACTACTCTAATTAAAGACAGGCATATGTATTTTTACCTATGTGTAGGCATTTGTAATTTTACATATGTGTAGGCATATGTAATTTTACATCTATGTAGGCATATGTAATTTTACATCTTTGTAGGCATTTGTAATTTTACATCTGTGTAGGCATATGTAATTTTACATCTTTGTAGGCATATGTAATTTTACATCTGTGTAGGCATATGTAATTTTACATCTGTGTAGGCATATGTAATGTAGGTATATGTAATTCTATATCTGTGTATGCCTAATGCCTATGTAATTCTACATCTCTATATGCATATGTAATTTTACATCTGTTTAGGCATATGTATTTTTATATACTTGGTTAAGATCAAATCTAGTATGATAATTTACAATGCAAACAAAGGGCTACTGCCAAAAAATCTATGGTCTTTATTTAAAATAAGTTCAGATAGTAGCCATGACACAAGGCAGAGTAACAACCTAAGACACGTATTTGCAAGAACAACTTTAAAGTCTCAATGTATATCTATATGTGGTATAAAAATATGGAATTCACTTGACGATAATATCAAATGTTAAAAAAACATATGTTTCAACGAATGTATAAAAAGAAAATATTTAAGCTTTATCAGAGAGAAAACACATAGTAGTCTAGTACATAAATATTGAGATGTAAGTTACAGTATTGAGGGTAATGTTGATATGCTTTTAACTTTTATTATTTCTATGGTATAAGCAATGTATCTGTGATATTTTTAAAATGGGGAAAGCACCTCTAAGTATTGTACTTCTGCTTTCACCTTTTTCATGTGAAAAAATTACTGATATAAATATCAACTTGTGTGTACATTGATCATGTGGAAATAAATAAATATATTATTATTATTATTATATATGTGATGTCAGGGATATTCATTTTCCATGTGTGTATGCAAGCATATGTAATATTACATATGCATGGAAATATACATTTGCATATGCATAGGTATATAATTTTGTATACACATAAACATCTATTTTTAAATACATGTGTAATTTTATAGATGCCTCGGGTGGCCAAATGGGTGAGTGGTGATTCCAAAAGGGTCAGCAGTGATTCCAAATGAGTGAGGGATGATTCCAACTAGGTGAGCACTAATTCCAAATGGGTGAAAGCCGAAGACAGAGCCTCACTCACGAGGACCGCTATGATACCTACATGCATGTTCAATCATGGTTTTCATTTTCTTATTACACATGTACAGAGTGAGTTTGTTATTCAGTATGCGACTATATTCACTATGCGACTTCGTACGGCATTAGTGCCATTTGGCAGAACGGAAGGCAGAGCTATATCAAGGTAACACATGTGGAATAAATACCCAAATATGTGTCGCTAACACACCACCCGGTGATATTGAACCATTCCTAGGTCAATGTCACGCTTTGTGCGTGGTGACATTGATCATATGTTGTTGTGGTGTGTTTTGTTGTTTTTTTTTGGGAAGGGGGAGGAGGGATATTTTGTTATAACATATATAAACAGCTTCTTTTGTCAGTACTCAGGCACTGATTTTCCAGGCATCCAACATTGATTTCAGTTAGCTATGCGAAATAGCAAGTGTTCATATGCATTGATAAAACGTTAAGATTTAACTGAATACATACCTATACTATATAGTGATATATATAAAATAATGTTAGGCAATATTTTGATTGATTCGTTAGTTGTGATGTGTGAGGGTGTTTTTTCTGTTAGTGGTTGTTCTAGGTTTGAATATGTGATTTGTGGTTTATGCTAGGGTGTTGGTTGGTTGGTCGTTGGAGTTTTATGTCCTGGCAACATCTAAGGTCATATCAGGACGTGTACCAACTTGTGACTGCAAATTCATGGAGACTTTATAGTGCTACCCCAGGCTGCCAGCACCCCGACCTGATATCCCACTCAATTATCCTGACACTGAGCCAACCAGTCCTTGCCCTATCCCAATAATGCTGAGGCCCTGGCTAGGAAGCGACATGTATCAATTTTTAAGTCATTGGGTTGACTTGACTAGGGTTCGAATCGCACGATCTACCAAAACGGGAGACGGACGTTCAACTCATTCAATCACCACATTTGGTCTGGTATGGATTGGTTACCATACATAACAAATTGGTCCCCCCTTTGTCTTTTGTTTATATGGGGTTTGGATGTTGGGGGGTGGGGGGGGGGGGGGGTAATCGCAGCAGAGAAGACTTGGTAAACTTGGCGAGTTCTTTTACTGTTTTGGCCTCCTTTCAGTGCCTGTGTACATGGCTTGTTATGGAGCCATTTAAAATTCCACTTGAATTAAAAAGAAATGTCACACGGTGGCCTAATCGGTAGAGTGTGGGCCTCGCATGCGGAATGTTGGGAGTTCGGCTTCTGGTCGAGTCAAACCAATGACTTAAAAATTGAGACTTGTCGCTTCCTAGCCTGGCACTCAACATTAATAGGCTATGGCAAGGACTGGTTAGCTCAGTGTCAGGATAATGTGACTGAGTGGGATATCGGGTCATGGTGCTGGTGGCCTGATTTCCAAGTGGGGCAGCACTATGATGCGCGAAAAGGAAGAAAGCGAGGCGGGGGTGGAAAGAAGGCGTTTATTTTCACGCCTCAGCGGAGCATACAGGGTAACGAAGCATATAAGTGAGAGAATAGGCTCATAAGGAGCAAGGCAAGATATGCACAGTGATAACAATACAGCAATAATAAGACAGGGCAATACAGGTAATGATAGGCTCCCAGGAAGGAGTAGATAGGCTCATGAGGAGCAGTATATGGTGAGAAGAGTTCGGGTCAGGTCAATTGTCAGTGGCGTGAGGGGGTGCCGAGGAGCCCTCCACCAAATAGTAGGAGAGGGCTCGCGGCGCGCCCGAGGCGGGGGCACGGGGCGCCCGAGGCGGGGGCCGGAGATCTGGGTGAGAGGAGGGTCGGGAAGGCGGAGCCGTGAGGTCGGCGGCTGGGCTGTCTGGGGAGGGTCTCTCGTGAGGCTGGGCTGTGTCGTCTGAGGTGTGAGGTGCGGGTTCCCTGTGTGGGCGGGAGTGTCCGGGGCCTACGTCGACAAGGGGCGGGCGGCCCAAAATATAGGAGGCCCGCTCCTTGGAGGGATCCGGTGAGGAGGTCCGGCGAGGCTGTGACTGGGCGGCGCTGCGATCGGTGTTCGCTGGGAGGTTGTCGGTGGACGGCATGGTCGGCGGCGGTGTTGTCTGGCAGAGGGTTCCTCGTGAGGCGAGGCTGGGCTGGGCTGTGCTGTGGTCTGAGATGTGGTATCCGAGGTGGTGGTTCCCGGCTGTGACTGGGCGGCGCTGCGATCGGTGTTCGCTGGGAGGTTGTCGGAGGGAGTTGCGGGGCTGTCGGCAGTGGTGAAGGTGGGGCGCCGGAGGGGGCCCCCCGGGCCGTCCGGGGGGAGGTCGGCGGATCAAAAATCCGCCGAGGTGGGCGGCGGGGTCTGGCGCTCACGGGTTTGCTTCGTGATGCAGTCGGCCTCGCTGTGCATGGTGAAGACGCGCCTCACGTTGGCGCAATACGCGCAGACGTGACGGCGTCTGTCCCCCGCCTCACCGTGGACCTCCCCGAGGTGGGCCCGATCGCACGAGGCGGGGGTGCGGTTCCAGGCCGGGCAGGGTACCCCGTGGATCTCCCTATCGTAGGTGGTGCGGGCGTCGGCCTGGGCTCGGGGGAAGTGCGCGCCTCGGTGGAGGGGGTCGAGTGGGCGGGCGGGGGCGGCGGTGGCGTGGTCGTCGGGCATGGCGAGGCAGTCGAGTCTGAGGAGGTTAAGCGCCACCGGGTCATGCCACCCTTGGGGGAGGGTTCCGTCCGCGATAGAGGTGAATATGGTCTCCGAGTACCGGCGGACGGTCGCCCACGGGTAGATTAGGTTGTCCCGGCAGACCGCGAGGTGGTGGTGGTGGAGTCCCTGGGCGGTGTGGGCGGGGAAGTCTGGGTGGTCGATGAGGGTGAGGAGGGCCAGGGCATATTCGTCCTTTGTGGCCTCCCCTCGTTTCACCGGCTTCCTCTCTGCCCCTCGCTTGACGAGGTCGGAGGGGAATATATAGTTAGCTGGAATACCTTGGCGCCTGGTGGAGTGCCGCGCCTCGGCGGAGGCCAGTATTTCCCGGATGGCGTCGGCCGCGGATGCGGGGCTATGCCGGGTGAAATCTTCTTGGTAGGCCGGGGAGGTGGTGTGGGAAGCTTGTGTGGAGAGGTGGCGGTATCTCTCGTATTCCGGGTGGGCATCCCCGGGCAGGCTCGCTTGAGGCGGCGGCGGGGGTCGCGCCGCGGTCCCGGTGCCGGCGCGGTGCTGGTGCTGCCGGCGTTCCGAGGCCGGCGGGGGCGCCTCTGGCGCGGGCCGGGTCTCATTGGCGCTGATGGAGTCGATCCGGGCGTGGAGGTCGGCAGTGGCCTGTCGGTGCTCGGCATTGGCCTGCCGGTGCTCGTCATTGGCCTGCCGGTGGTCCAGCTGCATGCGCTGGAGGGCCTCCAGCACTGATGAGATCTCGGAGCCCGAGGTGCGGTCCGAGGGCGCCGGGGGGGAGACCGAGACGGACGCCGGTGACTCGTCCCTCCCGGGTGACGGGGAGGGCCCTGGGGTGCGGGGGGCGGCCCGAGAGCCCTTCCGTCCACGTCCTTTTCTTTGAGGCATGCTTGTAGTTGGAGCCGAGGTGTAGCAGAGGTCCGAGGTGTAGAGCCAAAGCAGGAAAACTGGAGAGAGGCGGGAGGCGGCTGGAGGGTGAGTGCCTGAGGAGAGCCGGCGGGCGGCCTTATAAGGGAGGAAGGGGAGGTCAGCAGGTGAGGTGCGAATGCTGGCGGCCCGGGGGAGGGTGAGATGTGGCGAGCAGCGGGCGTCGGGTGAGGCGCGAGCGCTAGAACAAAGAAGGTGGCGGGGGAGGGGGTGGCGAGCCGGGGCTCGGCCGAGGTGAGCAGGCAGCGCCACAGCGGCGGGGGAGGGTCTCTTCCTTTCCTCGCATCAAACGTAATGCTTCGCATTACGACCAAAGTCACCATGAGTGCGCACTGTCACAAGTCGGTACCCGTCCTGATATGACTTTAGATGCTGGCCAGACATAAAACTCCACCAACCAAACCAAAAAGAAATGCAGCAGATGTCTCATTGACTACAGATCGATCTCAGCTTCATTTCAATCAACCGAGATGAATCCCACAGCGCACATAATGACATAAATATAAGAATTTGGCTAAAATTGCAGAGTTGATGGTTTTGAGTTTCTACCGTATTTTAAGATAAATATATTAGGTTGACAATTATTATAATTTATATACCTTAAGATTTAAGGTAACTGATTATAAATTAACTTTGGAGCTATTTTCAAGTGTTTGTTTTACATCCTAACAACATCTAAGGTCATATCAGGACGGGTAGCGACTTGTGACAATGCACTCATGGTGACATTAAAGTGCTGCCCCACTGGGAAATTAGGCTGTCAGCAAATGAGCTGATATCCCACTCAGTCACATTATCCTGACACTGATATTAATCCTGAGCGTCAAGCTAGGAAGCGAAAGTATCAATTCTATATTTTAAAGTGATAACATGTTTAATTTTGGCATGCACATCAAAATCTTCATTCAGTATTCTCTCTATGAAGCAACGAATGCTTAATAAGTGGTTGGTTATTGGAGTTTTATGTCCTAGTAAGCGACGAGTATCAATATTATAAGTCATTGGTTTAACTCGACCAGGAACCGAAATCTCCATCTCCCGCACGCGAGGCCTGCTTTCTACTGATTCGGCCACCGCGCCCGGTACTCTTAAAGTTGTATGGTCCGATGGCATTTGAATTTGTTAGGTATATTTTAGATAAATAGCTGAGGTTGACCATTATATCCTAATATTCATTAGTCCTGAGTAACTTTGATGAAAAATGTCTTGGTTTGGAGCAATTTGAGCTGAAAGAACCCAAAATACTTTTGACAAGCGTACCAAAAGTCCTGTGGCTATGACCCAGATGGTCATCTCGCGGTGAACACGTGATGTGAGGTGGCCTACTCATCCTGGAACCTGACAGGGCTGTAGGTGGGTATTTCTTTTTGGGGTTGGAACATTCTGGGAACGGATTGGTGCCATAGGCCCATGGCACTAGGGTTTTTAACAAAATATTATTTTGTAGAAAGGTTAATTTGATTTATATCTATCGGATTGACCAAGGGCATCGAATATCCAACATCACATATACATCGGTATATGAGTGACATCGTCCCAGTGATAGAAATTTCAAAACATCAAACTATGCAACCACCCACCAAACTGCACATTCTATGATTCAGCTGGGCCTGAGCATTAATGGTTTGACGGGATCCGCCACAATTGCGCAGCTTTCTGGGTTTAATGCTATGATTGCAGCAGCCGTTCTGGTCGTGCCTATGTGTTATCGTTTGGACGGGATCCATCGCAAATGTGCCGTTCCACAGCGTATGCGTCAGAGGACGGCCTGGGGTCATAGCACCATATCAGTTTCTACACTCACCTATGATGAACTGCATGCTCTGCAATCCCAAGCCGTCCGCCGGCGCATATGCTGCGGAATGGCTGCTGCTGTCATATCGTTAAGCCCAGAACCCAGCACCTTTGCAATGGATCCCGTCCAAATGATAACGCATTACCAGAACAGTTGCTCTCATCATAGCATTAAACCTGGAGATCTGCGCATTTGCGGTGGATCCTGTGAAGCGATTAATGCTCAGGTCCAGCTGGATCGTAGAATATGGCTGCTGCCATCATAGCATTAAGCGCAGAACCATGTGGCCCAAATTAGAACTATTCTGAGTTTGTTTGTTTTCTCGGATAGGTATACCGATTCCCTTTAACATTTCGCATTGCTATCTAATTAATTTGCATTTCTCATGTACAGATTATTGCTGTTATTATTTACTGTTATGTCATCCATATGTCTCATCCTCCCTCATACCATACATAGTCCCGATGGCAAATGCAATTTTAATTGACAAATGTACAAATTTCAAAATTGATTTATATTTATAGAATTGACCAAACAGCATTGAATATCCAACATGGATGGGAGGGGCAACATCCACCTCATTTCCCCTTCCCCTCTATGGCCCTGTACATTAGGCCTACTTGGTCGGGGGAGGCTAATGAGGTCACGAGATTGGCCTAATTGGTTAACGGCTTCCCTGCATAATGGGTCTTTCAAAGTGAGTGTCCAAAGGGGTGACGTTATAAATCCACTGGTTGTTCTGTATTAGATACAATATTCACCCCGTACTGCTGCAGTAGGGGCGCAAGCCAACCCTATGTAAAAGCTTGCGAAAATGCGGGTCAAAGAATTGAGAGCCTAATTTTACAATCTAAGAAGCAACAATTATTCTTTACATATATCTTATTGATAGCCCGCTACCTTTGAGTTGAAAAATATAATATAATATATAGTTTAATAAGATTTAAAAGTGAAATCGTCAGCGTTCTGCTGCCGCCATCTTGTCTTTTAGCATTCTCTCCCATTTCACCAAATCTGTGCCGATATAAGTAGCCATTTGATACTGGAGCCACAGTTTCTAGTTCATGTTCTATACTAAAGCTATTTTCGCCAGTATTTAGACTACGTTGTCGTTCACCCGTGTACTATAAGTACCGGGTGAATCTTTTATCTAGTTCTGTATATGCTGTCCCAAATCATTAGCCAATACACCAGTATCTAAGTTGGATATATAGGATCAAGTGTAAGTCATTGTTTTAATTTTGACAAAATTATATTTCATCGGACCATGCAATTTTAATAAGTGCATCGATATCTAAGTTGTGTATATGATAAAATCTAGGTCATTGTTTTGGTTTTGAAAATCTGATGCCATCATTGAACTATGCAGCTTTAATCAAATTCACCACTTTATTAATATAACAGTTAACACTACAGCAGGATATATAGGATGCATAACACTAAAATATACCTGCTATAATAAAGGTTTACTACATTTCTACTCGGACCAATACTCTGTGGGGTTTTGTAGTTGTAATTGTCGCCATTTTTGTGGCAATAACGATATCGGTCATCCTTATGTAATAAACAATGCCACATGATGGAAAATTCACACAGTAGTGTTATTCTTTTTTATTATTATTGGTGGACATAAAGTATGTTCATATTGCATCAATTGTCCTATATTCTCTACCAGGTGACATATACACAAGAAACGGCACAGTAGTAAGCCAATGGTCACGACACCGCAGCAACAATTTGCATATTATTAGAAAGGTTAACCGGTCGCCCTGTTGGGGGCGCCGTGCTAAACACCACCTGGTGATCGCTGATGAAACTAGGACATGGGTGGCTCCCACTGTGGCCACAGGGGGAACCTTTGGTGGGATCCTCAGCTGAGTTAAAAGTTGAGCTCAAGAGCGTATCCAGCAGTTTGTGGTACTATTAGAGGAGTGGCGCGTGGTTCCGGGCTCGTACCCAGGTGGCGCCACCGCGGGGCCAGCTCACTCGGGTGCACTGGTACACGACAGGCAGCCACCACTCCTATCTAGACATCACTCAACCACTCAGGTCATTGGATACAGACAAATACTTCTTTTTGAAGATCGAGTTTTGTTTTGTTTAAAGCAAAATAGCCATTGCATCATTGTCACACTCAATTATCATCAGGGTTCATTTAAAGAGAATATACACTCTCCCTCTTTCTTTACATCTTAAAATATGTTTTTCTTTTTCAAGATACATATATTCTATCCGTGACAGTGAGAAAATATAACACTCCATTAGTCTCCAATGCTTCTTTGGCTTTCTCAAGCTAACTTGAAATTGGACAAAGCACGCGCCGTGACACTAAACTGGGGTGGCAACGACGTGCTTAATATACATCTTTGAGCACTTTTAGGTCGCGTCAGAAAATACTTAGGTCAGCTTGTGAAGCCGGTCTACCATCAGCAATATATCGACTGTCTTATCTATCTCGTTTCTTTTCTCTCACTCTCTCTCTCTTTTTGTTATATTTGTACAATTAAAAAAAAAAAAAAAAAAGTGTCAGTTTTAAAAGTCAATCAAGCTGACACTTGAATGTACACTGCGTGACAACTAACACTTGGCGGCGTGCAGTCTGTTCCCATCATGAGGTCCGATCAGTTTGGTGCTTGTCACAGACCAGGCCGGCAGCCTAGTCCCTGGTACCGGTGGCCCCCCCTGACGAGCGGCGGCTCGGGGGGAGGGAGCCGAACCCGGCCAAAAGGGGCAGCCACGGCCCGGATCACGTGGACAATCACACTCGTACCCTCCTGGACAGTCTGCAGTTGTTTGTGCTTACTGATTTGTTTCCATCCGTTAAGTCCTGTGTCCGGAGATAGGGTGATCAATGACGTCACCAGTGGAGCATACACATATACATCTCGTATGCAAATAAAGGTATGTACATGGCAATGATGCTTTTTTTTGGGGGGGCTTTTTTTTTTTTTAAAGACACAAGAAAAGGGAAGATGGGGGATAGAGAAACTCACTTTGAAACATAAATACATTACATTGGCAAAACTTGTTTTTGCTGTGGAAACAGGACCTTTTGTAGATTAAAAGGATGGCATGGTTCCCTCACCGTCATACTAGATTAAAGTGAATACACTATTTCTGTACATAAATAAACATTTGCATAACCTCAACCAAGAGTTGTACACAGTTTTTTTAGTTTTTTTTTATAGTTTTGTTGTTGGCAAGTCTTCCTCTTGGAGAAAACCAGCCAAGTAAAGCAATGGGTAATAAATAGCAGTCACAAAAGCTCTACAGTAGCAACACGCAAATCACCTCTTCATTTGATTTCGACTGGAAGCTTTGACCAGATATACACGCCGGGGAACAGTGGATAAAACCAAATAAATTAACTACCCATGAGACCTGGTCACAAGGCGGGAATGGGGGATGGGAGTGGGTATGGGGTATTGCATTGGGGGGGGGGGGTAACAATTGGAATGGTAGACGCCTCGGCTGGTGCAATATAGCACCAGAATGTCTGGTTTGCAAATAAATGGAACGGTTAAGACTGGACTTGTTTCTGGTATCCCTCCCTCACCCCTTGCTCTCTTTCTACTAATTTACTCCAAATGAGGGCATACTTACCCCCCCCCCCCCCCCCCCCCCCCCATATGCCGCCTGCTCAGAGCCGTGTGGATGGGTTGAATGGAGATGCTGCAGTATCGCCTCAAGCATCACAAAATCAGGGGACTGACTGATGGCAACGGAACCGGCGAACTATGACCGCTCTGCTTGACTGCCGCGACAGGAGAAACAAACAAATGGGGGGGGGGGGGGGGGGGTGAATCTCGCGTCACACAGCCGCTACAGACTTCCGGTGTGTCAGGTGGCGCCCCTACGAACTGCGCCGGCCATCCACAACCCGCCTCGCACATAAACACCGTCTGTGCCGAACTGAGCCTCGCCTCGCAGCACTATAAATAATCAACAACAGCGCGGATCTCTACCCTCCAGTCGACACGGCTCACTGACTACATTACCTACACCTCAGCCGCCAACGCAAATACCATCTGAATCAGTTCAACATGGGGTTCGCAATAACATTCTAAATAATTAAAAACACGAGACAATGTCATAAACAGTAGCGTTGAACATTATTACGTTTTGCAATATTATTCTTATAATTAGTATTATTATTATTCCCTCACGATCCCATTTTGCGTGGTGAGACCTATCGTCGTTGTTCCATTGTGCTTACTTTACTCGCACAACCCTGTTTATCCTTCAGGTTAGAATCGACTTTCTTGCCCTCTACAACATCAATTAATTATCTTACAAATCAGGCTTCAAATCACAATTATGAAAGTTGTCCATCTCTATCTCTCTTCCATTTTTGTATACATGGAGAAAGGGGGGGGGGGTGAAGATACATATACATATAGGGAGGAAAGAACCTTGACACAACCCAAAGTAAACGTGGCAAAGGACACAACTAGCAATACAAGTGTAAACAACTGGCCCCGTTATGTGGGAGAACTCTGCAACACCTAACGCGCACCCGCCCCGCCCCGCGGCGGCAGGGCTGCTCTACACAGCGCTTGGGAGCTGAGCAAGTGTTGATAATGACCAGGACTTCCAAACAAACTGGACAAGGCTTCGGGGTTAGCAATATATCATCATCATCATCATCATCATGCATATCATAATCATCATGCATCATCATATTTGTGTTAAAAGGTCATACCTCCTGATAACAACTGGAAACCAATTCATAGCAAAATACAATGGCACACGCTGAACAAGACTGGTTTTTGGCTTGGATTCAATGGTAGAAAATGCACAAAATCTACACACATGGTACACGCGCGCCGGCCCACGTGACCCTGTCAATAGAACACGGGCCTCGCACGGCAGGACAGCAGACACACGTCTGCAGACGCGCAGGTGTTGACAAGGTTCAAACATTCCTCACCAGGGCCCGCAACGTTCGTTAATACGGCCCGGGGACCAGGCAGTAATCTCATTACACCTCTCTATTTTAATTCACGTCTTCGAGGTTTGCAACCCATTAAAATACACGGACAGATTGCATGTGTTAAACTCTGGACCACATTTCCAATGTCAGGTATCGTACGACCTCACTGGATCAAAATAGACCATATTATATCCTGAAAAATACAAGTCTTGTGTACGTGTGTGGCCGAGGGATGACGTGACTGGGGGGTTGGGGTGCTAGGCGGGAGGTGCGTCTGTTAGTCTGTATGTGTGTGTGTGTGTTAGTTGGGAATACAGGAAGCATGTTGCAGCCTCAGCGTTGTGCTTGCGAGGTTCACGACGTGAGAATGCGCACACGCATGCGCACACCTCCACCCGCACGGGGCAGTTCTACACTGCAGAGATCTAGGCACAGACATGGGGAAATACTGGTCACTACCTTCTGCCTGCCCCCAGCTTTGGCTAGTCGACATAGCCCGGTGGCAATGATATGGGAGGATATGGGGTTTGTGCGCGTGTATGTGTGTATATGCGTGCGCTCTCGCAGGTACTAAGTAACAAGTCCTTACGGAGGTATTTCAGGCCTTGACAATTGTTATTACACACTTCACTTTGAACATAATTTTGGGGGCGAGGGGAGGATTCTTAAATTAACTCTTAACATGTTTTTTGACATTTGTCTGAAGCACTTCACCTTGGTGTATACACCTTGCATTAATTAACCAGCTAACACTGGTGGAATGTGAATAACTGCTGAATGAGCAGGAAGCTCTGGGCACTTTAGGCTTAGTGGCATCTCTGAAAATGGCGCTGCTATTGCTGTATTACTGCAGGAAACTGGCCTTTATGAGTTTCTACAGGGTGGGGACACCACATAAGGGCGAGTCTCCAGGACAAGGACACTGCATAAGGGCGAATGTCTACAGGGCGGGGACACCACATAGGGGTGAGCTTAAACAGGGTAGGGACACTACATAAGGGCGCACATCACCTGGGCGGGGACAGCACATAAGGGCGAGTCTACAGGACAGGGACACCACATAAGGCTGCACATCTACAGGGTGGGGACACCGCATGCACATCTACAGGGTGGGGAGACCACATAAGGGCGCACATCTACAGGGCAGGGGCACCACATAAGGGTGAGCTTCCACAGGGTGGGGAGACTACATGAGGGCGAGCATCTACAGGGCGGAGACACCACATAAGGGTGGGCTTTCACAGGGTGGGGAATCCCACCCTAAGTTGAGGGTGTGGTGGGTAGAGATGTCACTGAGCATTGAACACATTGCAAACAGTATTCACCCGGGCTTATATGCTATGGACAGTATAAATACAGCATCAATAAACAAAAAAAAATTTAAAACACTTAAAGTTGCATGGTCCGATGAAACATTTTTTTCAAAACCAAAACACTTACCTAAAATTGATTATATAAATCCAACTTAGGTACTGGTGCATTAACTAAGGCTTTGGGGCAGTATGTACAGAATAATCAGTGAATTTGTGACCCCATCCCTTTGGGCACCTACTTTGAGACAGCCATAGGCAGGGAGACCACTAATCAATTAGGTCAATCTCGTGACCTTATTAGTTTGACCCTCATTCCCAGTACCATATATGGCACTAGTCAGGTTCAAGACTACCTACACATTAATAGGTCATTCCTCATCACATGACCATCACGAGATGTGAATCTGGGCCACAACAACAAGACTTTTAACAAGCTTGCCAAAATGATTTTGGGTTCTTTCAGTTCAAATTGCTCCAAAACTAGCCATTTTCCATCAAAATGACTCAGGAATAATGAATATTAGGTTATAAGAGTCAACTTGATATATTTGTCTCAAAAAGGATGCACAAATTCTAAAGCCATCGGACTATGCAACTTTAAAGGTAATCTAAACCAAAGTGTAAAACAATAATGTACAAACATCCCCAGAATGTCCACCTCTCCCTGTCACAGCACATGTATCTGCAAGACCAGCCTGGCCAATTGAAGGACTTTGCTGTAAATTGTCCTTACATGGACAAGTGACTATGGTTTCTCCTAACGTTGCTAACTCATGAGAATGCCAGACTGTATGTAGCCCACACCATAAACACGCAGACGGCCTGTAGTTTAGCATTAAATTACATTTTTTAAAGGAGTAATGCATGAAGGTGAGTCGTGAGTGAATGAACACCAGCAACTGTTTAGATCTCCTATACAACATCATCACGTGATGTTACATGACATGGACCATCCCGGGAGATTGCCGATTGCATAGCGTTAATTAATAATAATATATTTGCATTTTCTTCCACAAGTATCAGTGAATTTGGGGACTTTTTTTGGGTGTGTGTGTGCAAGTTCATACACATGGCTCTCTATCGCAGTCTCCACACATCCCATCCGACTCTCATACTGCAGCAGCTCAGCTTGACGTGACGTAAGTGGACGCTGCTCTACCCGGGTAGCACCGCCCCGCCTCCGGTCCAAAGTCGCCTGCCTTGCCAGAAGCTGAAGACCATGGCAAAAGCCAGCAGACTTTTGGAAGTTGGCGCCCCGTCGTCAGCTGGCAGCCGGAACCGGTGTCGTATTTTCAGCGCCCGGTCATTGTCAGCGGCCTGTCGTGGCTTCTGCGCATGCGTGGATTTTAAGACATATGCAAAACACCCATGCCCTCGCCGGCTACAAGCTCAGCCACGGTACCCGGCAGTGTTAGGGACCGATTAGGCCGAAATCTATTGAATGCGATCATATTTAACAGAATTACATACTCAAATAATGAAATTTAATTAAATTAACCTTAAATTACAAGCGATATTAACGTAGCAGCTAGATCAGCGTCGAATCGCCGAGTGTAAACAAAACAAATAGCAGTGATCGCCGCAACGTGCGAAAATCCGCGCATGCGCAGAAGCCACAACAGGCCGCTGACAATGACCGGGCGCTGAAAATACGACACCGGCACGTACAAGCGGACACCGGCTGCACATGGCCGCCTACCCATGTATACGGACCGCCCGGGGACAAACACCGCCAACCTGGATGTACGCAGCAGGACCAGCGTCAACCGTGGGGGTTGTTGTGTAAGTGAATGTGGTGTTTGTTGTGAATGTAAAGGTGTTGTTTGTTGTGAATGTAAAGGTGTTGTTTGTTGTAAAGGTGTTGTTGGTTATGTAGGTGATGTGTTGTGAATGTAAAGGTGTTGTTTGTTGTGTATGTAAATGTGGTGTTTGTTGTGAATGTAAATGTGTTTGTTGTGTAGGTAAATGCGGTGTTTGTTGTGAATGTAAAGGTGTTTGTTGCGTAGGTTAATGTGGTGTTTGTTGTGAATGTAAATGTGTTTGTTGTGTAGGTAAATACGGTGTTTGTTGTGAATGTAAAGATGTTTGTTGTGTAGGTGAATGTGGTGTTTGTTATGAATGTAATGTGGTGTTTGTTGCATATGTAAATGTGGTGTACATTGTGAATGTAAATATGTTTGTTGTGTAGCTAAATGTGGTGTTTGTTGTGTAGGTTAATGTGGTGTTTGTTGTGAATGTAAATATGTTTGTTGTGTAGGTAAATGTGGGGTTTGTTGTGAATGTAAAGGTGTTGTTTGTTGTGTAGGTAAATGTGTATATTGTGAATGTAAAGTTGATATTTGTGGTATAGGTGAATGTGTTTGTTTTATAGGTGATGTGTTGTGTTTGCTGTGAATGTAAATACATTGTTCGTTGTGGATGTAAACGCGTTGTTTTTTGTGAATGTGAATGCGTTGCTTGTCAGGCTTGTTCCACGAGGCGCCCACCTTCGCCGTGTGTAACTCATTGCTTTATGTATGACAGGGCTGCGTGAGTTAATAAGTTACAAAATGACCACCTTGGATTTATCAGTAGAGCCTATCGCCACCCCGACCCACCCTGACTACACGCACAAAACTACCAGCCCCCGCCACTCAAGTCACACCAGGCGGATTGCCTTAGGCTACAGAAAATTACACATTACATGTACAGATTTGCCAGCCTTATTTTAAACACTAAACCGGCACTGTTTGCATGGAAAAGTACATGGTTACCTTACTACAAATTGTTGACCAGTAAACAGTGCAGGGGCCCACGACGCTATTATACAGGCACGAGGGGGCGCGGCTCCATTCTAAATCTATATAAAACAGGGGGGAAAGAACTCCCCCCCCCCCCCTCTCAACAACAAATAATTTAAAAAAATGAAATCAAGACGTTGGGATGTGCATTTCATCCGTTGACCAACATAAATTAAATAAAAATTAAAAATAAATCGCATAGGAACAGGTTTTCATATCCACCGCTACCCCCACCCCCTTCACAAATTCACTTCTTACTAATAATATATTGAGCACGTCTGATGTAGATATTGATTGCCAAGGTAAACAAATTACAAAATAAATAAGCACAGCAACTTTGAGCAGAACAGACAGAAGAACGACAGGCCTCCCTCTCCTAGAGTCCTAGGTTACACCACCACGTCACAACACCACGGGCAGGCCGTCAGGCTGGTTGGAGGGGGGCTGCAGGCGGCCTCGCCCAGGCCTCGACCAGCCCACACACGGGCAGGCAGGCCGCCCCACAACCCGGCCTCGACCCGCCCACACACGGGCAGGCGGGCCGGCCTCGTCCCGGCCTCTACCCGCTAACACACGGGCAGACAGGCCGCTCCACAACCCGGCCTTCTTACAGGGACCGCCCCACAACCCCTTTCCAACACCCGGCTTCTTGTCTTCGGTTTTTAATATATTGTTTGCTCTCTTAATATATAGATATAGATATAATATGTATATATGTCGCATCTTTTCTTTTTCTCTCAATATATATATATATACTTTTTCTTGGTCAAAGAGACCTGGTGGTTCACGTTGCCGCGTGGGGACAGGGCCAGTTGCGCACCCTTAAACCTGTACAGACGGCGCCCACTTAACCATAAGGCTTATTGTTATTGTAATACACACACAGTTTTATACATTATATATAAATACTTTCTGTTTTAAGGGAGCCTCGTGGGTGCCCTACTCACAGACTGTTGAATGCTGTCTCTAGGAGGAGGGGTGCCTCTATCTACCTCCCACACCCCCACCATGGACCACACCACCACACAAGGGCCCCCTCAGCGGAAGGTGTCCACACTTAACAAAATTGCAAACTCTGGGACTGACTGATTGCCCAGCTTCTCCAATTTTGTATTTGAGAACCTTTTCTCTCTCTCACTCGTCATCCTCTTCTGTAATCTGATCATTATAATTATTATGGCATCGCAAATATCCCCTCAGTGTGTGTACCCACCTTTTTTTTTTAAACGGAAAAAAGGAAGAAAATAATAATAATAATAATAATAAAAATAAAAGAAAGCCCGGTGCATTGTTGTCCTTGGCTGTCCTTGCACTCTACAGAGGCAGGTGTCCTGGCACCCTATAGAGGCGAATGTCCTGGCACCCTATAGAGGCGGGTGTCCTGACTAGCCAAGACCAAGCCAAGCACACGACGCGGCTTGAGTGTCCATCCTGGGGAGGGCGGGCAGGGCTGGGTGTAGTGTGTAGCCGAGGCTGCAGCGGTTGCTGCTCGCCCCTGGCCGACAGGTCCGACAGGCGGCCCGCTGAGCGCGCTCCCCGCCCGCTTCCCCACCCCCACACCCCAAGTGACGGGGAATGCTCAGACACCAAACCCAACCACAGCAGAGCTCTAATTGTTCAACAGCATCTTTTCTCTTCGCCTCCTTTATGAACAGAAAATAGGGCAAAGATCACCTTGTGCCATGGCACATAAAAGTCTTTCGGGCTTCAGTCTCCTCTCTCTCTCTATCTATCTCTCTCTCTTTCTCTCTCCCCCTCCCTCTCAGAATCAGAAAGTACACAGTGCTATGAGGAGTGGTGCTCGCAGCAGCAGTGGCTGTGGCTCGCACTGTAAAACTGATCAAGGCCATTGAGCAGGGTGGCCGGAACATAGTCTTTTGAATTCACAGATTGTCATAAAAAGACGCTCTCCTTAATAGATTTTCTCTCCTTAATAGAATTTTGCGGCATACAGCGGCATAAATTACACCAACAGGGAACAAGGGGGTTCGACAGCAAACAGAACGCCTATTTCAACCGCACCCTCAGGTATGCGACTAAGTTCCTTCAACAAAGTGGCCTCTCCTCACTCCGGAATACAGGCGTAGCGACACTCTTACAGCACTTCACCACTCACCACTCTTCAGCTTCCAAATGCGACAAATAAAGCTCGTTCAGTGATAAAAGCGACAATGATATCGACACAACTCAGAGCGACAAATTGTACACACAAAATATACATCAGAAAAATACATGCTGCTCAGCCTGAGGCTCTGTTTGGAGTGCTTCCCTCATTTACTTTGTTCCCCCCCTCAATACCTCCCACACAAACTCTGCTCAGTTTAGTCCAGGGGGTGACACAATTATCAACATCCTGTCTGCCCCGTCGGCAACAATCTCCCACCTGTACACGATCACCGCCAGCAAGTCTCTGCATAGTAAGCACGAGTTTCACAAATCAACATTGCAAATAAGAATAAGGATTTAAAAGAACACAAAGAAAATCACATTATTAACTAACTTTTCGGTCCTCCCACTCCAGCCATATCCTAACTATCCATATTCCAGTGCTCTCCCTCCAGTGGTGGGAGGCTGACCAACACATCCTATGCTTGGACTACTAAACGCATAATATTAATCACATGAGGATAATCATAATAATAATGTAAAAATAATAACAATAATAAACTGAATTGATGCCATCAAAATGGTGGTGATGACCTTAAGATGAGAGTTAAACGGTTGTCCTGGGTGGATGAGTGTGCGAAGAAGTGCAAATTGGCACTCTGAGTGGGCGGTCGGCTTCGGACTACTACTGCCAGGGCTTCAGACTACTACTGCCGGAGAAACGTATTCAACATGCAACACCCAGATCACTGTCCTCCATCTGATGAGACGCCAACAGGCGGGTTTCGAGGTCATCGTCGGAAGAGAAGAGAACCCCCATTGCAGTATCAGAACAGCACGTAAATTGGCACAGCTGCACTAACACGCTATCGTCTTCATCTCCTCAATAATGGTTCAGTGTTCACTGCGCAGCCTTTACGCAAACTTGGATCTTGCGCCAAGCCGGTGCATTATGAGAGAGGCTCGTTGGTGCTAGAGCACATCCAGTTGGTGTCAATGCATCCCAGGCAAGCATCAAGTGGGTCATGTGTCCTTGGTGAGATGGTGCATGACTGGTATCAGGGAGCAGTGCATTGTGAGAAGGATCTGCTTCTGTTGCCACGTGCCGGGCAAACAGCAAGCCAGTCAGGCATTGTTGGATAGATGAGGCTAACCGGTGTCTGGAAGCATTGCATTGTGGGTTCGCCCAGTTGGCGCTTGGTGGGTGAGCAGTAAGCCGGCTCTGCGTTGTTGATGAGATGTCACAGGCAGTGTCAGGGAGGAGTGCATTGCAGTTGAAGCCATTTTGTGTTAGAGCGCAGCAAGCGAGCAGCAAGTCGGTTCCACCATTGATGAGATGGCATAAACCGGTACTATGGAGCAGTGCATTGTGGGTGAAGCATGTTAGTGTTGACATGTGCCAGAAAACCGGCGGGCCTGTCATGTATGCTTGGTTAGGCCATGCAGACCATGCCCAGACAGTGGTGCATAGTGGATAAGGCCGGTTGGTATCAGCGCATGCCAGTCATGTACCATTGGTGAGATGACGCAGACCAGAGTCGGAGAGCAGTGCATTGTGGATCGGGCCGATTCACAGTGGCATTGACCGGTGTTGCTGGATAGGCAACACAGGCCAGCACCAGGGAGCGGTGCATTATGGGTGAGGCCAGTTAGTGTCAGCGCGCTTCGGGTGAGCAGCCAATTGGTCATATATCGTTGGTGAGGTGGCGCTGTCTGGTAACGGGGAGTGGTGCATTGTGGGTGACGCCAGTTGGTGTTGGCGCACACCAGGCGAGTAACGAGCCGGTCATGTGTCATTGGTGAGACGGCGTAAGCCAGTGCGCACGTAGAACACCAGATCGGGGATGGAGCTGTGCAGGTTAATGGGCACTGACTCAAGGTCTAGCTGGCGGAAGAATTCTGCAATGAAAGAAAATGGCATCATCAGCAAAGCACAATAGTATTCAAATAGAGGGCACAACTTCTCTTAGAAATTGCCGAGATTTTGTTTGATCTACAAAATTAAGTGGGAAAATACCATTGCAAAATCTTTTTGTTCATGGTGTAGCGATACAACAGCGATAATTGCCTGGTGAATTCAATGTTACGTGGGCATATATTAACTATGTGTAGCTAGTAATGTGTACATATATATAAGTAGAGTTCTAACTCCAAACCCTAAAATCAATGTATTAAAATAGCCATGGAGGCCTAAGAGGATTCCACCTGTATCAATGCATCCCGGACTGGATAGCCGACCAAGTACAGCACTAGCTTCCTGTGCGGGAGGTCATGGGATCAATCCACAGCCGAGTCAAAACAAAGACTGACAAAAGTAATACTTGTCTCTACAGTGCTTGGTGCTAGGACAGGCTGACTCAGCGGTCAGGGCAATGTGACTGAGTGTGATATTAGATCATGGTGCCGGCAGCATAGTCCAGTGGGGCAGGGCTATAAAGTTACTGTCACAAGACGGTGCCCGTCCTGCTACGGCCATAGCACTATAAAGTCACCATGAGTTCGTCGGATAAAGTCAGCACCCGTCTTGGTATATGTGTGTGTATATGTGTATACATAAATACATACACATGTATGTTTTTATACATATTTATACAATTTATAAATATTATAAATACTGATAAATATTTATACTATTTATAAATATTACAAACATTGACAAATATTTATACAATTTACAAATATTTATACAATTGATAAATATTTATACAATTTACAAATATTTATACAATTTATACATAGTTGTTTTACGTCCTAGCAACACATAAGTCATATCAGGACGAACACAATTTATACATATTGCCACATGTTGCTGGGAGGTGAGACCCCCGACACACACACAGACACAGTCACGCACCTGGGAAGTCGGCGGCCTGCTGGTCGCCCTGCTCCCACAGCTCGTGACACTGCACCAGGTTGTGCACGTGCGAGATGTAGTTGTTGGTGATCTGGTGGATGCGCGTCGGCACGGCGACGGTCGACACTCCGCCCGACCCGTTCGTCGCGCCGCACGTGATCGGCCCCACGTGACCGCGGTGGTCGCCGTTATTGGAGCCCTGCGGAGACAACTGCAAGGTCGAAGGTCAGTATGAGAAGGGCGTATATATATATATACACACGCACGCAGGCACGCACAAACACGCGCACTACAGCCTCCAACACACGTGGTCGCAGGCTAATCTGACTGATTTACTAAACATGAAGCCATGTTAGCATTTCAATGTCCACACCAAATTTATTTTGCATGTTTACCTTTCAAGTATCCCCAAAGTTGGACATTTGCAATACCGAAAATTGGCCATTGACAATTCCAAATTAGATTTCTATTAAATCCTTTTTGTTTTTCACAAAACATATACAACCTATAGGCATGGTAGGTGTGCGACGCCAACAACCTATGATATGCGACGCCGACAACTTCTGAGGAGGAGCCCACATATTGGAGGATCAGCAGAAGGACAAAGAATGAAGATATAATTGGCCAATTTTCGGTGTTGACGCACAAATACGTGTAGTTTGAGGAAAAAGGAAAATAAATATCATTAAAACAATTTGTTTCCCCTTTCCCCATGCACCATTAGGCCTATTTTCATGAGACTGACTCATATATATATCTTCTTTTTTTTTACATATGGGAGAATCTCAAAACCATCAACCTTAGCAGATTTAATATGTGAAATTCCAGGCTTTCAACGGAAAAATATCATCCCTGACTTGTCACTTGCTCCTTGGCCTTGATTTAGGCATGACCTATGGCAGGGTACAGTGGAATGAAGATACCAGTTATCTTTGATTGAAAATTTCCCCTGCTTAATAAACAAAAGTAAAGTAACCACTTAAAAGAATTAAAAAGCTAAGACAAAGACTGAAGAGGTGCCTGGTCATGCTGGCTTGACACTCACCACGGAGCCGACTGAGCCGACAGAGCCGGCCGGAGACGGGGTGGGAGAGATGGGGGACGGCGTGCCCGTACTCCGGTTCCAGTTTGTCTGATACGGTGAAGGCGCTTGGGGACGCGGAGCCTGGCTAACGTTCTGGACGCAAACATAAAACCAGTCTCAGCGAAACAACACGCAATACAGCATTGGCAGATGTATGGGGGAAAACTTCAGTTATTAGCTGGCTGACATTCTGGTATGCAAACACAAACCAGTCTCAGCGAAACAACACGCAATAGACTACATCACGATTCCAGCGGCGCAGTGCATTGTGGGATGCATCAGAGCAAAACATGCCCCCCAAAAGCACATGGCACATGCTAATACACTGGGTGCAGCTATGAAATGTGCTAGTTTCAGATCATCTCAGCTCTTGTTTGAAACATAGAATACCAACTAAAAAAATATATATAATAAATTAAGATATTGATCTTTTATCCAGCATTGCATTTACATCAATATAATCAGCACATCTTATGCCATGTGCATTTAGATTTAGAAAGATCTAGGCACCCAGACTAGTGTTTGAGCCATAGCCAGTGTACTCAATGCATTGTCAATGGCAGTGAGCAATCTCCATACAGAAAAAGTAAAATATTGATCAAACGACACCACCTAGGCACAAACCGCTTGGAACACATATAGAAAACATGTTTAACAAAACGATTATATTAAATTAATAAGGTTAGGGTTTTGGATTTCTATTAATTTTGAATAAAACTGACATATTTCAATGCGCGTACAGGCAAAGTCAATGGCCGTACGCCTTTGCTTTGCTCCCAAGGCCGTTTTCAGCGCATGCGCAGTCGGAACCGTGATCTAGTTTATACAGCATTGTCAGATGTAATGGGGAAACTTCAGTTATTAACTGGCTGACATTCTGGTACAATACAGCATTGGCAGATGTATGGGGGAAAACTTCAGTTATTAGCTGGCTGACATTCTGGTATGCAAACACAAACCAGTCTCAGCGAAACAACACGCAATACAGCATTGTCAGATGTAATGGGGAAACTTCAGTTATTAACTGGCTGACATTCTGGTACGCAAACACAAACCAGTCTCAGTGAAACAACACGCAATACAGCATTGTCAGACGTAATGGGAAAACTTCAGTTATTAGCTGGCTGACATTCTGGTATGCAAACACAAACCAGTCTAAGTGAAACAACACGCAATACAGCATTGTCAGACGTAATGGGGAAACTTCAGTTATTAACTGGCTGACATTCTGGTACGCAAACACAAACCAGTCTCAGTGAAACAACACGCAATACAGCATTGTCAGACGTAATGGGGAAACATCAGTTATTAACTGGCTGACATTCTGGTACGCAAACACAAACCAGTCTCAGTGAAACAACACGCAATACAGCATTGTCAGACGTAATGGGAAAACTTCAGTATTAACTGACTAGCATTCTTTGCTTTGTACTACACCAACAAAAAATATCTAAAATTGTTCTAATGATGTTGCATGACAATTCTCAGAATAGGCATGCAAACTATTATGATAGTTATTTTCCAAAAGACCCGAAAGACTTGATATCAGATAATATATGAAAACCGGAATCTCTCCTCATAAAGAAGTATGGTACATCTATTACATGGACTAAATGCACTGACTGACTGACTGACTGACACCAATTCACTCATTCACACACTCACTCACTCAATTCAGGTTCAACCCGCACATAATTGTTTATGACTGCATCCCAATGCTGAGGTAAGAGAATATTTATGTTTGTTGGTTTAAGTCCTAGCAAAATCTAAGGTCACATCAAGTCTTACATCCTAACAACGTCTAAGGTCATACCATGACCTGATACCCCACACAGTCACATTATCCTGACACTGTGCTAATCAGTCCTTGTGCTATCCTATTAATGCCGAGCTTCAGGCAAGGTAGCGACAAGTATCAATTTCATACAGTCATTGGGTTGACTGCTGGGATTCGAACTACCGACCTTCCGCATGGGAAGCCTGCGCTCTACCGATTCGGCCACCGCGTCCGGTGGAATATCTATGTTAAAGAAAGAAAGAAAGAAAGAAAGAGAAAGAGAAGAGAAAGAGAAGAGAAAGAAAGAAAGAAAGAAAGAAAGAAAGAAAGAAAGAAAGAAAGAAAGAAAGAAAGAAAGAAAGAAAGAAAGAAAGAAAGAAAGAAGAGCGCCTTGCAGTTGGCAGTAAACCTACCCGCGCATGTTCGTCTATGGCACGCTTGAGGGTAGTGGTCTCAGACTTCTTGAGATTGAACAGCTTGAGACATAACAACGACTGGATGCGGAGGCTGAAACAGACACGTGACATCATGGAGCCGGGGGAAGAGGAGCGCACCGGCCGCCACAGCAGCCAGCGCCAAACTCGGGGCGAAGCCATGGATGGGGGGGGGGGGGGGGTCATCCAAGATTTTCACCACTTTCAGTCGTACAAAGGGCACAACGCGGGGCGTGGGTGGGTTAGTGATGTATAGATGTTACTGGTTAAGAAAATATTGATACAACATAAAGCACCGTCATGTTCTGTGATAAAATATTTATGTTTTACTTTGTGTGTGTGTGTGTGTGTGTGTGAGGGGGGTGGGGGGTGGCAGGTGCCGGGGGAAGGGGGTCTGGAAAAGTAGTACTCTTTGTATGATAGTGAAAATGTTAAAAACTTTAGATGACCACTTTGTCTAAGACTACCAGTTATCATAACACAGCTCCACTTTCAGATATTACATTATACACAATTAACTTCTGCATAGTTCTACTAGAAAACCATCTACATCTTTGTACTTCCTACTGGAGCTATGTTGTAAACAGTTAGTAATTCTGTTAATCATAACGGCTTAACAAAAAAAGTAATAGATTGGAAGAAAATAGAATTATTTAACAATTAACATATATATGTTATATATATTATATCTATTATAATGCATATTATTTTCCTTTAAATATAACCATATAATAAAGTGCACATTGAACGTGACTACTGCAAGGTTCCCATGTATGATACCAAAGTGAACAGCTCAATTCGACTGAGGTGCTAGTCAAACTGGTTTAAAGAATTAAAGAAGGGGGGACACCAAATTCACACTGGGAGACGGCAAAACTCTCCGCTTCTCCCCGACACCCAAACAACTTTCCATTCAATTTAGTATAAACAAGAAAAATGGCGTACCAGATCCTAGACACCCACAGTCATTGTGAATTTGTAGAGCACCCAGGGAAGAGATGATGCCCAATAAATACATCTGAGCTTTTCAGTTATTTAACCAAAACCAGCTTCTGTTTAGGGCAAGATAAGCTAATTTATGCGAAATATATTTGATGCATACAGCAAGAATTTATAATATAAAATGTTACATAATGATATAAAATGCTATAATATAAAATGTTAAAACAAATGATAAAGATAACGAATTTAAACAAAAATCCTTATCAAATAGGGAAAAGTAAATTATAACGATTGGTAGAAGGTGCTTTGTATAAGTTATGCCACTACCAGCATATACAGGGTACCGACTGGCGGTATGACAGTTAATCAAGTCCCACTTTCCCCGATGGGAACCTTGCTGGGAAAGAACACTACAAGACTGACCAGCACACCCACCTCAGTACTGACAGTTTCTTTTCTTTGTCATACACATCACCATCATGACACCCTCGGAACTTATAGATATGTCTGGAAAAGAAATGACTGAAAAGGTAAGCAAAGGGAGATGCTATGAATAGACCATCTAGCACGAGGCAAGCACACAACATGAAGCGATTGATGCAGGGTGGTCGAGCAGGCAGCGCAGTGTGCCTGCTCGGCCACCACGAGCGCAAACAGTAACTTGGGTGGTTGAACGGGGGCTGCAGTGTGTTGCTGCTCGACCACCACGAGTGCACACAGTAATTTGGGTGGTTGAACTGGCACTGCAGTGTGTCCCTGCTCGACCACCACAAGTGCACACAGTAACTTGGGTGGTTGAACAGGCACTGCAGTGCAGTGTATGGCTCCTCGACCACCATGAGCACTCAGAAACTTGGGTGGCTGAACGGGCACTGCAGTGTGTCCCTGCTCGACCACCACGAGTGCACACAGTAACTTGGGTGGTTGAACAAGCACTGCAGTGTGCCCTGCTCGACCACCACGAGTGCACACAGTAACTTGGGTGACTGAACGGGCACTGCAGTGTGTCCCTGCTCGACCACCACGAGTGCACACAGTAACTTGGGTGGTCGAAGGGCACTGCAGTGCACGGCTGCTCGACCACCATGAGTGCACACAATAACTTGGGTGGTTGAAGGGCACTGCAGTGTGTCTCTGCTCGATCGCCATGAGCGCACACAGTAACTTGGGTGGTTGAACGGGCACTGCAGTGCAGTACATGGCTCCTCGACCACCATGAGCACATACAGTAACTTGGGTGGTTGAACGAGACTGCAGTGTGTCCCTCACTGACCATCAAGAGTGCATTAAGAAAATCACAACTAAGGGAATCATAGGGCAACCTCGTTTTTTTTAAATAACATTAAAAAAAATATTTATCTATGCATAGTCAAAAGGCCTTACTTTTCTTATATGCTACCTTGCTTAAAATTTATCACACTGTAACTTAGTGTAAGTGTAACCAAGTGAATATTTCCAGAATTATTTCCATGTAAAGATATTCAAAAGGTACAAGGAAGATTACTGAAATAAAAGCACAAATACACTTAGTTTATGACTTAGTGACTAATTTTTCTCGAGGAAAGCTCAGAATACTGGGACAAGAAATGCCAATAAGACTTCCCATTCTGCTTTTTGAAGGGTAGTTTTATCACACAATGAAGGCAAGACGTAATTCATGCAACTTTAACGGATGACCAAAATATACACCCTATATCTATGACTTAAAAAATATTATTAACAAAAATTTGAAAACGATTTTGTTCCACTTAATTGTGAATTTCAAAGTCTATATGTGGGCTGGTTACATATATAATATATGTAATATATTTTATAATGTATATATACTATATTATTATAATATATATATTATATATAATATACAGAAACAAACTACTAGAGAAGTGCATACAAGCAGAAGGGTGCGCAAAGTGACAGATTATTCAACAATTACACTACACAACATTAGATATTTGAAAGACAATGTGTTCGATATATTCAGGTGTTAAGGGTGTTCTAAATAGTGAGCGACACATTCCACAAGGAAAGTGCTGATTCAATTTAAACACACAACATACAAACGACATTGAACAACGGTTAAGTAATTTTACCAATACATGCAATACAGCGCATTCAGACGGCATTCAAAGTATCGTATTTAATTACAAGAAAATATATTTAAGAGACAAGTTCTACATTATAATAGTATATCTATCTACATCCTGTCAGATGAGAATATGCGATATTTACAATGAATATTAAATACTTTCGGGCTAAATACGAATTCTTAGGATCATTCACATTTCATTATTCTAGCAAGACTCCCCCCCCCCCCCCCCCCCCACTTCTCCTCACAAAAAAAGGTAACTACATTTACGCCTAGTATAAAACTCCTATACATCTCAAACTGTCCAATTGGTAAGGAACGATAATCTAGCCCGTACCTCACTTACCATAAAACCTTTACCACAAGCCTTAAGGAGAAATAAGCCCAATGTGGCCGATAGGAAAATCTCATGGTCTGGGTGCCTTAACACTGGTTTCACAGTGGAGGTTTTGTAACTGTGCTTGGATGTGGCGTATACGAAAACCCCAAACTTTGGGTGCGCCTCATAGCAGAGATCGGCTTATGGGGGAGGTTTTACAGCAACAGAACTACAATGGCGCCATATGGGCTGTTATTGAACAATATTTTGTAACATCTAATATGTGATACATTCAGTGAAATGCTGCTAAAGAATACATGGATTTTTTTAATTAAAAAAAAAATTTGATATTCAACCGACCCACACAAAAGTGAAATTTGTGTGTGTTAAAAAAAAGAAGCCAAACAACCCATTAAGGAATGAGCTTGCTTGCGCCTGTGCGCGCATACCTGATGAGTGAGAAGGTGTCCTTGTACATGGTGACGTTCTTGTTCGGTTCAGAGATGCGGTCATGCTCCATGGCGTTGCCGCACTCTATGAAGGAGAGCACGGCCTCCACGTACATGAGCGACTTGGCCAGGCGGTCCATCTGGAACACCGGGCACAACGTCTTACTAACTCTTAGTGAGCAGGGAACCGGAGGCTTAGAGACAGGGGGCCGGGGGCCGGGGGCCGGGAGCTGGGAGCTTAGACGTGGTGTCACAGAGACAGCGACCATAAGTATGGCTAAACATAGGGGCAGTGGAATGAAGAACTGTCCGCACATGAAATTTAGTTTGCTTAATAAACAAATGAAGAGTTTAAAATAGAAGTGCCATTTGGTAACATATATGGAGTGGCTTAGACAGCTTATAATATGTAATGTACGATGACTTTATCGTGTTTAGCCAGAAGCTACATGTATAAATGGAGAAAAGTGTGTAAAGGAGAGGACGACGTACCAGGGTGTCAGCGTGGTGTTTTAACCGGCGCGCCTCGGACAGGTAGTGGTCGGCAGTCTCCACCCTGACAATCAAACACAGCACACACTCACGGCAGTGTCAACAGACCTCCCTTCCCGCCCACAGCCTTCCCACAGCCTATCTACCACCTGTCTGTAGCCTGCATACAACCGGCCTACAGCCTACTTACAACCCGCCACCACATACCTGCAGCCTACATGCATGCCTACAACCCGCCCACAGCCTTCCCACAGCCTATCTACCACCTGTCTGTAGCCTGCATACAACCGGCCTACAGCCTACTTACAACCCGCCACCACATACCTGCAGCCTACAACCCGCCCACAGCCTTCCCACAGCCTATCTACCACCTGTCTGTAGCCTGCATACAACCGGACTACAGCCTACGTACAACCCGCCACCACATACCTGCAGCCTACATGCATGCCTACAACCCGCCCACAGCCTTCCCACAGCGTATCTACCACCTGTCTGTAGCCTGCATACAACCGGACTACAGCCTACGTACAACCCGCCACCACATACCTGCAGCCTACATGCATGCCTACAACCCGCCCACAGCCTTCCCACAGCCTATCTACCACCTGTCTGTAGCCTGCATACAACCGTCCTACAGCCTACGTATAACCCGCCACCACATACCTGCAGCCTACATGCATGCCTACAACCCGCCCACAGCCTTCCCACAGCCTATCTACCACCTGTCTGTAGCCTGCATACAACCGGCCTACAGCCTACGTACAACCCGCCACCACATACCTGCAGCCTACATGCATGCCTACAACCCGCCCACAGCCTTCCCACAGCCTATTTACCACCTGTCTGTAGCCTGCATACAACCGGCCTACAGCCTACTTACAACCCGCCACCACATACCTGCAGCCTACATGCATGCCTACAACCCGCCCACAGCCTTCCCACAGCCTATCTACCACCTGTCTGTAGCCTGCATACAACCGGCCTACAGCCTACTTACAACCCGCCACCACATACCTGCAGCCTACATGCATGCCTACAGCATGCCCACAGCCTACATACAGCCTGCCTGCAGCTTGCCTACAACCTCCCTACAGCCTTCCCCCAGCTTGCCTACAGCCTGCCTGCAGCTTGCCTACAATCTGCCTGAAACCTGAAGCTCCCGTTTGTAATATCCTCAAATCCTGATCCATATTCATAGTTCCGTCCATGATCACCAGATGGCGCGTGCGATACATTTAGTTCCAGAATCGTCCGCACGGCGACGCCACCCTTGGGGGGGGGGGGCGCAATGTCGTGCTCTGGCACCTATCTGGGAACAAAACTTAGCTTAAAACTAAGTTAGTTATCACTTCACAGACTGCTCTTGTCCCATAATGACTCCGCTATATTTACATTACATGCCGAACATCATAAGTGGCAAATTGTATCTCCATAATGTAAATATTTTAGCTGTAAAATAATGTGTTGTATAAATTCTTACAAGTTCGCCTGAAACTGAACACAGGCTAATACTACTCACACTGTTGGACTTAGATCTACGCACCCTCAACCTGGCGTGATACACAGTTGGCATCATTAAAGCTGCATACTCCGATAAGAACAAAATATTTTTAAAATCTAAACACTTACTTAGGCATGATCATCTAACTTAGCTACTGCTGCGCACATTATTAAGTTGGAGGGAGAGACTTTGCAACTTAGAAATATTGAAACTCACTAGCTTCGACAGGCGGTGATATGATCTAAATATCGTAGCACTGATGCACTGTGTCCGGATTTTCAATTGGTGTGCACCCATACATTATTTTACATGTTAGGTATCTTAAAATCTAGCCAAGTAACTTACAAATTACTCCGACCTAAGGTTATAACTGTTAATCTAATATATCTAACTAGAAGAACCTATAACAACAATTAAAAACCGATTGATTGAGGAAGTAAGCTTTCGCTGGCTGACAATGCGCAGTTAGGATGGGTAACGGCATGGATCCACGTGTTCACGTCATGGCTACACTTTCACTATGAGCGCGTGTCCAGTCAGATCACGTGTTGCCTGCAGTTAGGATGGGTAACGGCATGGATCCACGTGTTCACGTCATGGCTACACTTTCACTATGAGCGCGTGTCCAGTCAGATCACGTGTTGCCTGCAGTTAGGATGGGTAACAGCATGGATCCACGTGTTCACGTCATGGCTATGCGTTCAGTGTGAGCGCGTGTCCAGTCAGCGAGTCCAGTCAGTGTGTGATAGGATGGGTAATGGCATGGATCAGCGACTTCACGCCATGACTACACTTTCAGTGTGAGCGCGTGTCCAGTTAGACCACGTGTTGCCTGCAGTTAGGATGGGTAAAGGCATGGATCCACATTTTCACGTCATGGCTACACGTTCAGTGTGAACGCGTGTCCAGTCAGATCAGTGCTGGCATACTCACGTCTCTTTCTTCTCCGGCCGATCCGGCCTGTCCTGCCGCTGCCCCCGCTCCCCACGTTCCCTGCGTTCCCCTCTGTAACCCCGCTCCCCTCTCTCCGTCCGGTCTTGCCGCCGCCACTCGTGTCGCCTGTCGACCTGTTCCTCGCGGTCCCCTCGGTCCGCCCGGTCCCCGCGGTCCGTCCGGTCCCCACGGTCCGTCCGGTCCCCGCGGTCCGCCCGCTCGTCCCCTCCGGCCGGCCTTTCCGGTGGCCACTCGCCCTCGTCGAGGCGGGCGGAGATGGCCGACCAGTCGGAGGCTGCCGGGTGGTTGGCATGTCTGCTGTAGGAGGTGCCCTCTGCCCCGGTCTCCCCACCCTCTTCCCTGTTAGGCGCACTCCAGTCTGGATGCATTGCCTGCAAACAGCAACAACTTATCACGACAAGCATTTACTGCAAATAGCAACAACTTATCACGATGCGTATTGCCTGCAAATAGCAACAACTTATCATGACGAGCATTGCCTGCAAATAGCAACAACTTATCATGATGAGCATTGCCTGCAAATAGCAACAATTTATCATGACGAGCATTGCCTGCAAATAGCAACAACTTATCATGATGAGTATTGCCTGCAAATAGCAACAACTTATCATGACGAGCATTGCCTGCAAATAGCAACAACTTATCAGGATGAGCATTGCCTGCAAACAGCAACAACTTATCACGACGAGCATTTCCTGCAAATAGCAACAACTTATCACGACGAGCATTGCCTGCAAATAGCAACAACTTATCATGACGAGCATTGCCTGCAAATAGCAACAACTTATCATGACGAGCATTGCCTGCAAATAGCAACAACTTATCATGACGAGCATTGCCTGCAAATAGCAACAACTTATCATGACGAGCATTGCCTGCAAATAGCAACAACTTATCACGACGAGCATTGCCTGCAAACAGCAACAACTTATCACAACGAGCATTGCCTGCAAACAACTTATCAGGATGAGCATTGCTGGAAATAGCAACAACTTATCAGGACGAGCATTGCCTGCAATCAGTAACAACTTATCAGGACGAGCATTGCCTGCAAATAGCAACAACTTATCACGACAAGCATTGCCTGCAATCAGCAACAACTTATCAGGACGAGCATTGCCTGCAATCAGCAACAACTTATCAGGATGAGCATTGCCTGCAAACAGCAACAACTTATCAGGACAAGCATTGCCTGCAAACACCAACAAGTTATCAGGATGAGCATTGCCACAAACAGCAACAACTTATCAGGACGCTTTCACGAGTGCAGACAGAATCAACTTAACAAGACATAATAACTTGCCTGCAAACAGTTATCAAGTTATCAAGATGTACATTGCCTGCGAACTTGTCAAGACACTGTCATAAACTGCACAGTTTCCCATCAACCAATCAGGATACCTCTCTAGATATATAGGTAGTTTAAAAAAAGAAGTGATCTGAAATTAATAGCTTACAGATTTAATTCCATTGCTATGTATAAAAACTAATTTGATTTGAAGTCACCATCAGACTATGGCTGGTGTATTAGTTAAAACTAGAGGTGGTGAGAACTTCCTCCTCCAACGGTCTTATCCATGTGTCAGAATTGAATAGACTTAAGATAGACAACTGAGGTCATACCCTGTGTCTGTCCCCGTCCCTGTCCCTGTCCCGCTCCCTGTTGCGACCCCGTTCCCGGTCCCGGGCGGCTCGGCCTCTGTCGCCGTCCCGCCCATCCGTCTCGTACTTGGACCGCTTGGCGCCCCGGTCCCGGTCACTGTGGTGACTAGACGAGCTGCTCGAGCAGCTGTCGGCGCGCCGGTCACGGTCTGTTGACCTCTCTGACCTCTGCGGGTACTTCCGGTCCCACTCGTGGTCATCTTCGTGACTTGTGACTCTGGAAAAAAAAGGTGTTGTCATCATAAATAAAGCATATTATTATAACATTCCATTTAAAATAGGACAACACACAGCTAGGTTTAGTCTAGAGTCTAGAGTCTTCCACGCTGGGTGCTCACAAAGACATACCTACCATTAAAGTTGATTCCAGAAAGTTTCAGGCAGAAATGGGCGGAAGGAGGAGTGCGGAGACAGGTGGAGGTTGATTGCTTGTTGGAGTTTTACCTCCTGGCAACATCTAACATGATACCAGACGGGATGGCCGAATGAGTTGAGCGTCCGTCTCCTATTTTGGGATATCGGGGGATCCGAACCCATGGGATCGTGGGTTCGAACCCTGGTCGAGTCAAACCAGTGACTTAAAAATTGATACTTGTCGCTTCCTAGCCTGGTGCTCGGCATTATTAGGATAGGGCAAGGACTGGTGTGCTCAGGGTCAGGATAATGTGACTGAGTGGGATATCAGGTCTTGGTGTTTGTGGCCTGGTCTCCCAGTTGGGCAGCACTATAAAGTCACCATAAGTGTGCACTGTCACAAGTCGGTACACGTCCTGATATGAACTTAGATGTTGCTAGGATGTAAAACAACGAACTAAATCTAAGGTGATATCAGGACGGGTACCAACTTGTGACAGTGCACACCCATGGCAACTTTATAGTGCTGCCCCACTGGGAGACCAGGCCATGACCTGATTTTCCACTCAGTCACATTATCCTAACATTGAGCCAAGCAGTTGTTGCTCTATCCTAATAATTCCGAGCGCTTGGCTAGGAAGCGACAAGTATAATTTTTTAAGTCATTGGTTTGACTCGACTCGGGTTCAAACCCATGGGTTTGAATACCACGATCTACCAAAATGGGAGATGAACGCTCAACTCATTCGGCCATCCCGCCTGGTCGATGCAGGAGGAAGCGTGGTTACATGGTCTATAACACAGACCTCCAGGCTGTTCCACCTCCACCTCCAAGTTTGTTTGTTTGTTTGTTTGTTTGTTGTTGTTTTACGTCCTAGCAACATCTAAGGTCATATCAGGACGGGTACCGACTTGTGACAGTGCGCACTCATGGCGACTTTATAGTGCTGTCCCACTGGGAAACCAGGCCGCCCCCACCATGACCTGGTATCACACTCAGTCACATTATCCTGACACTGAGCACACCAGTCCTTGCCCTGTCCTAATAATGCAAAGTGCCTGGCTAGGAATCAACAAGTATAAATTTGTAAGTCATTAGTTTGACTCGACTAGGGTTCGACCCCACGACCCCACGACCTACCAGCACAGGAGACGGATGCTCTAACTCATTCAGCCATCCCGTCCCACCTCCAAGTAGTTTAGGGACAGCGAATACAATACAAATACAGACATTTAATAATATGCTTATAATGTACCGACACCTAAATTTTAATTAAAAACAAAGAAAAAGAACAATAACTTTGCTTCAATCTGGATAGTATTCTCACTCTGGTGTTAAGCCTGGCACATCACAGAACAGAAAGCAACGGAGTATGAGGGGAGGAGAAGCAAGTTGACTGTACTCACTCGCGCTCGCCCCGCTTGGGTGTGCTTTGGGTGGGCGTGTGGCCAGTGGGTGAGCCCCGCCCAGATGCACTGCGGTGCTCGGTGCGCGCACGCTTGTACTCGGTTGTGTGTACGTCTGCATTCTTGCGCTTTGGTATTTTAGTTTGTGGTGGCTTGCGCTCATCCTTGATGATCGTTGACAGAACAGTGTCGTGCTGCTTCCGGAACACAGACATGGAGTCCTTACTGTTCCCTGCGTGTGCTGACGTGGCTACGAGCGCAGGTGCAGCGTGTGATGTCATCGAGGGGGCGATGTCCATGTGCGCCTGGTCCTTGTGCATGTGCTGCAGCAGCGGCCCCTGGTGGGGAAGGTGCACATCACGAGGCCCGCTAAGCCCACCTCCCACGTGATGCGGTGCAGCATTCACCACACTGGGCTCCAGTTTCATGTCTGGCAGCATTTTGTCGACATGACTCTGCTGTGGCTCCACCACGGCCACTGGCTTTCGGTTCATTGTCTCGACATCTCGCGGAGGGGGTGGTGGAAGTAGATTCGACGATGATGACGATGTTGAGGATGCAGATGACGCTGCGGTTAGAGATGGTGTGGCTGACGGCGCAGATGTGGGCACCAGATGGTTGATTAAGGCGAGATCGAGGCGAACTAAGAGGCTGGGCTTGCCATCAGCGCCATATGTGAGGCCAGTGGGCATCGAGGCAGCAACTGCTGGGGGAACCGGCAGTGTGGATGAAGACACGGAGGTGGTGACAACTACTGTACATGAGGAGACGGAGGCTGGTAATGACGTGGATGATGAGGATGACATGGTTTTGGCTGCTGGCGATGTCGCCCGTGATGAAGCCTGCGAAGAGGCCTGAGATGACGCTCGTGAAGAGGCCCGCGAGGAGGCCCTTGATGAGGCCCGAGACCCACATCGTGAAGATGCTCGCGAGGAGGTATGGGACGTTGAATGTGAGGAACTCCCCGAATCGGATGATTCTGAATTGGAGCCAGATTCTGAGCCGGACTCAGAGCCAGAGCCAGAGGAGGCCGACCCTGGGGACTGCACCCCTATTGCCCTGGGAGACGGTGGCTGCTTCTTCCGAGGGGCCTCAGTGACAGGGTGGACTAGGGAGGACGTGGAGGATGTAGACACCAATGAGGACTTGCGGGAAGCAATGCCCTGGGTGGAGGGCACAGCATGGGAAGAGCGTGAACTGGGAATGGGTGACAATAAGGGATCCTGGGTGAGCGTTACGAACACGTCCTCAAGGGGAGTGAGCAGAGACAGTTTGGGCCGCTTCACCGCCTCCTCATTCTCCTTCTCATGGTCAGAGACCTCCACCTTTGAAGAAGACAGTTTAATGGGTGGCACAGGTGGTGATGTGTCAATTGTAATTTTGACAGGCGTGTTGTTCACACTGCCAGATTTAGTCCGTGCACCCTTACCATCTTGCGAAGTGGAAGACCCTTTCTGCGAGTCCTTCGTGCTTTTGACTGGTGTTGTTGGTGACGTCGTCTGTGTTGGGTCTTTATTTTTTATGGGAGTCACACTGGTCACATCCACATCGATATCCTCATCTGAGCTACTGTCTGAACTCAGCATTTCCCGGGACTGCACTTGCTGCTGCTTCCGCCGACTCTTTGGTGTCCCACCGCCAGACTTGCGATCAGCCGTTGTTGACCGTGGTGGAGTCTTCTGAGCTACGACCCGTGGCGAGCCTTTCGATTTAACACTACTCTGCCGCTGGACACTGCCTCGACTCTTGTGATCGGCTGGAGACCCTTTGACAGCTGGACCTGGCTGTTTCTTTGGTGATGGCTTAGGTGATGCCTTGGGAACCTCCTTCTCGACTTTTCCCTGCGGCTGTTTCGATGAGCTGCTCTTCCTGCCCTTGCGACTTGGTGACTGCCCGACGGTACTGCGACTACTACTGCCTGGGCCTTTGGCGCTACTGGGAGACCGTCCCTGAGTAGACCTGGGTGGTGTTTTATCACGGACACTCCACCCACCCGTGCTCAATGGTGATGCCTTGGCAGCGGCAGTGGCATTCTCGGGGCCCTTCCCACCTCGACTGAACTTAAGCCGAAGGACAGTGTCAGAGGACGCTTTCACTTTCTTTGTAGCTGCGATGTCATCCAAGAGTGGGACAGGGCTGGCTTCGGGGATCTTGTTCTGGATGATCATGTTAATGATGTCATCATTGGGGTCGACGGGGTCCGAACCTCGCTGTGAACCAGTGGCAAGTGCTTCTGACCCGGGAAGCCCTGAAGCCGTATTGGCCCAGTTGGTGAGGGCCCAGCTCTGTGGTGTCGTCTCCTGCAACTGAACCAATTAGGCTAAGGTTATTTACAAATACACACATACTACATAACAAACTTACATACCTCATGCTCAGTTAAACCTACTTCTAAGTAATATTAGCAACAATTATCATATTCATGGTGAGAGGGTGGAGTGAGTGATTGTGATTTAATGTAATATCAGCAACAAATGCCATATTCATGGTGAGAGGATCGAGTGAGTGATTGTGATTTAATGTAATATCAGCAACAAGTCATATTTAGGTGATAACATGACAAGGTCAATTACCAACTTGTATCAACTTTTAAAAAAACAAAAAAAATTCACATTTTTCGAATAGTTTGAATGCTTCCCGTTATGTATAACAACCTAATTCCAGTTCAATTCACATTACTTTTATTTTACACCAGTGCAGCTTCAACCTGCCAATGAGAATCGCCTGTGGACTAACGACGGCAAAGGAAAAAAATGAGCCATTCTAAAATTAAATTTTTTTAAATTTAAAGAGAGAAAAGAATTATTTGATGAGGAAAAGAATTACTCTCGAGGATAACAAGCAAGGACTCCGCTGGGGTTTGCCTGACAGGTTTCATCAATTAGGGTGGGTGGGGGATGGGGGGGGGGCTTTAAGTTGGCGCCAGGGGGCAGCAACTAAGCGGCCAATTTAGTCAACAACCATCAGCCATTTGTAAAATTGTATTACAATTCTTTTTAAATAAATTAATTAAAAGGAGAAAAAAGTCACTAATAGAAGTGCATAAGTCAATGGTTTCGAGTTACTACCATATTTAGATAAATATATTATGTTAATCGCCATAATCTACCTTATACTTTGAAGTAAACAAAAACACTGCGGGACAATTGTTCAAAAGGCAGCTTGACAAGGTGTTCACAGCAATACCAGATGAACAGATTCCAGGATACACCTAGCAAACACCAGCAGATTTAAATTCATTGCTGCACATGACAAAATTGAACAGAGCATCCTCACATGTAGTGTGCCTGAGCCTACAGCTGAAACACTCTAATCTAATCTAATCTAATCTAATCTAATCTAATTTAATCTAATCTAAAGGGCATACAATTTCTTTTGGTGTGCACACCAACAATTCTGAACAATAAAAGCTTCAGCGTTGACTAGGTTCTATTATACTGGCTTGGAAATGATCCCCATATGCAGTAACAAATGCTTAATGAATGCACCAGTACCAACGCTGGATGTGTAGCATCAAATCTGGGTAAACGATTTGTTTAGAAAACCAGATCTTTAACACCAGGTGACTTAGTAGCGTGCCCACCACACTGCAGGCAGAGCACAGGTCTATTGGAAGAGACAGTGTTCTGAACGTCCCCACCACAGCCATCACCAGCGCTTAGCTTACCGTAAGGGTGACACTCAAAACCACTTCTTTAATTAGAATCCTCACTTTCAAAATACACACATGAATAAAAACACAACCCCTCCCCACAAAAATTCACTTCCTCCCTAGTTCTATATAATTATTGCAGATGAAACTGTACTTACTTCAAAACACCTGATTTTTCATTCATCAAAATCCTAAAGGAGCGATATAAAACCTCATGTCACCCCATTACCAAACACTCAGTTACTCGGTACTCACGGGCGGCTCGGGAGGCGGCGGCGTGGGCGACTTGGCCTTGGTCACGGCCTGCTCCTCGACCTGCTCCTTCTCGTTGTCCGAGCTGCTCGACTCGCTCTCCGAGCCGCTGTCGGACGAGTCTGAGCCGCTGGACGAGCTGTCCGAGCTGTCCGACATGATGGACGTCCTCACCGGCTTGGGCGACCTGCGGGGGGACAGACGGGCAACGTGAGGCACGGGGGCGGAGTGCACATTCACGTGTGTGCATACACGTGTAGGTATACATACATGTATACATACACATATATACATTCACATGTGTGTATGTATACACATATATGTATACATACACATATGTACTGTCTCAAAAGGTGATAACTCTTCTTTTTTTTGTCAATTTTAACGATTGACACAAAACAGCACAGAAACGGTTACACTGAAAACACAAGGACATTTGCTTCAAATCAATATGTATTCTATTGGGATTATGAAACACCATGTAAAAAACAAATCAGTTTATCCTGAGCAAATGCATAAGCAGATAGTATGTTGATCGTTACAATGGACACAGTTTTGTCCCATATTACTTAGCACCTTTTGAGTCAGTCTCATATACACATATTCACATGTGCACATATATACACCTACATTCACATGTGCACATACATACACATACATTCACATGTGCACATACATACACATACATGTATATATATATATATATATATATATATATATATATATATATATATATATATATATATATATATATAGTATAGTTATACGAGTCTTACCTTGGTACAGATGATGGATAACTGTTGTTTTACCGAGGTATAAGCCTCGGATAGATGTGGGCTAGGGAGAGGTAAGCACGTCCGGGTACCAGCAATCTTAACCTACTTATTGAGGATAAAAATGACTTTCAAACAATGGATACTATTACTTTACCGAAAAGGTACACCAACGGAATAGATGTGGCAGGGTGTGGCGGGAGGGCCCTAGCCCACATCTATCCGAGGCTTATACCTCGGTAAAACAACAGTTATCCATCATCTGTACCAAGGTAAGACTCGTATAACTATACTATTTTACCTCGGTAAACAGCCTCAGGCTAGCCTCAGGCTAGGGAGACCTTTACATAATTCATTTTTATCCTTAATATCATTCTTTCTTATTATTATAACATTCTAAATTTTTGTTCTCACCTATTCTTGTTAGTTGGCGAGAAGACGCTTTGCAACGCCGGTAGGCTTTTCTAGTCGTTTATTATAATGTTTTGCAAACGACTTAGCCGTCTTCCAGCCTGCATGCGCTAGTATTCTTTTCACAGAAATACCAAGCACCCGTGCCTTGGAGACCATGGCTCCTCTAGTTGAGTGGGAAGAGTATTTACTTGTATCCACTCCAGCCAATTTCAACACCGTAATTGTCCATCTGGCAAGTGTGTCTCGTGAAATCGCCTTATGTGGCTTTATAAAGCTCACTAATAGTTGTTGTGATGCACGTAAATCCTTTGTCTTGTATATATAAGCCCATATGGCCGACACAACACATAATTTCCGATCATTCGGAAAACAGTCTAAGTGAACCGTTGATAAAGGGTCACCTAACGTGTTCGATTTAAGCAATTTTTCTAAATCAAACGTAGCTTGTTCCTTGTCTATTTCTAATCCAGTTAAGGATAAAGCAACAATCGTCTGTCCTCTGTGTCCGGTTACTAACAATAACAGGACCGCGACCTTAAAACCTAACTGTTTTATATCTAACCACGAGTTGTGAGGCCAAGCCTGAAACAACTTAAATACTATAGAAACATCCCAAAACCGACTATACTTTGGTTTTGGAGGATTCCTTTGATAAATTGAACGAAGTAAATAACAAATAACATAATGTTTTCCAACTGTTTCGCCATCAATTCTAGGTAATATAATTGATAACGCACACCTCGCCGCATTAATCGATCCAAAGGAAAGTCCTTCATCCTCTAGAGAACGAAGAAACCGAGCTACTTGTGAAATCTTTGGATTTGTTGGCTTAACTTTCATTAACAAACAATGTACACCCCATTTCTTTAAATAGGTTGTATACATTTTGACAGTTCCTGGCCTCCAGGCATCCGATACTATCCTATCCTCAGTAATTCTGTCCAATCCAAATTGCTGTAGCTGCTTCCTTAGAAAAGGAATGCCAATAGGGGCGTCGTTGACACGTCGCCGTGAACCACTAGCGGTCCGTGGTGCGTCAGATTCCCAAGTTTTCTTGGGAATCGTATACGATCTTTTGCCAGTTGTGAAACTGCTGGCAGCCAAGGTTGCGTGTCCCAATCGGGCACCACCAGTATCGCATGTGTCCCTTCCAAGCCGATTTTTCTCACTACTCGGCTGATAATGCTAAATGGTGGAAAAATATAAAAATAATTATTTTCCCAGGTAATAGCAAACGCATCTACTTTCCAAGCATCCGGTTCAGGATGCCAAGAAACATAACAGGGTAACTTGTTATTATTTTGTGATGCAAATAAGTCAACTTCAGGTGTACCCCATTTTTCACAAACGAAGTTAAACAAAGGTGTAGAGAGAGGCCACTCTAAATGGTCATGGAAATTTCTACTTTTATAATCTGCAAGTGTATTTTGTGACCCTGGAATATGCGCTACAGTCAGCCAGACTTGTTGAGCCTGTGCCCAGTTCCAAATCAGTTTAGATAACTGATTGCAAGACTTTGATTTGGTTCCACCCATGTTACGAATATATGCCATGGCAGTAGTATTATCAGTTAGTATTCTAACCTGTGATTTATTTATCTTTACTAAACTACGTAAGCCCAGATAAATAGCACGCAATTCTAGTGCATTAATATAGTCTGATTTTTCATCATCAAGCCATCTACCTCCTGTTGTGACCCCATCTCGATGAGCTCCCCAACCTTCTAACGAAGCATCAGTAGTAATTACTGTGTTAGGTTCCGCCATGCGGATTGGATTTGGTGAACTTGCTATATGTTGCATCCACCATCCAATATCCTGTAACCCTTCTTGCGAAATAAACATCTTTCGCTCAAAATTGCCTTTAGTTCGTGTTAACGCTAAATTTTTATCTATTTCTAGCGACTTAATATGGGCCTTCCCATATAACACAGCAGGTGCATATGATGTCATTATGCCAATAAGAACAGCAACCTGTCTAATTTTTGGCTTTGATAACTTAATAAGCTGAGTCGCTGTAGTCATAAACTTAATTAGTTTTTGTTCTGTTATCGACACTGTAAGGGACTGTGTATCCAGAATAAACCCTAAACATTTGAGTTGTTTTGTTGGTTTAAACACTGACTTTTGTTGATGTACATAAAACCCCAATTTAGTGAGTAATGCACATAAATCCAAAACTGCATTCACACAACCAATTTGTGTTGATGCTATAATAAAAGAATCATCTATGTATGGAAACATTATGTGACCCTTCCTCGCCATTACCGAGAAAACAGGTTTAAGCAATTTAGTAAATAAACGTGGCGCACAAGCTAAGCCATTCGGCATGCAGGTAAACTCATAGAGTTGGTTATCCCAAATAAATCGAAGAAATTTTCGGTATTGTTCCATTATGGGAAGCGTATAATATGCATCCTGTAAATCAACACTAGCCATCCACGCATCTGGTGTAATCAGATCTCGTGCCGTATCTAGAGAGAACATTTTAAAATGTCGATATTCCACCCTTTTATTAAGGATTGTTAAATCCAGGATCATTCGAACATCACCATTAGGCTTCGGTCTCGAGAAAATGTTTGAAATAAACTGTCCTGAACAGTGTGTCACTTTTTGTATAATTCCTTTCTCAAAGAATTTATGTACCTGTTTAGTTAGTGCCTCTCGTTCAACTGGTTGAATGTTATATGGAAAAGGTATTATACTTTGTACAGGAATTTGTGTAAAGGGAATGTGAACACCCCTAACTATTTTTAAAATTTCTTGGTTACTAATATTACCAGCCACAAAGTTGCTTACAGTTTGTGTGTTTTTAGAGGCTTCAGGGACTTGTAAAGTTTGTGTTTGGACCTCTACTTGGACCCGCCCCTGGGGAAAGGTCTCGACGAGTTGAACCCTCGGCCTATTGGCCGTGCGGTGTTGTCGGTCCAGCCTGGGCGAGCGCCCCGGCCCCGAAAGCCTTGACCGAAGCTTGAACTCGGTCTGGTTCCTCTGGTGAACCGTCGTGGACGAAAATCCCCTCGTGACTTTTTGAAACGAGGAGCTTCCTGTTTCTTCTTGCCATCCATGTTTTTGCCACTCTTGGCTGCAGTCTCTACCTCTTTATAGAGGTATTGTAGTTGACCGCCAAACATCTTGGTGTTATCTAAAGGTTTCCCTTTAATCGGCTCTGGAGCAAGATAAAGCGTAAACTCCTTCCCCTCATTATCGGTAACCTTCTTAGAGCGAGCCACTTCCTTGCCAGCATCTGTACAAACTGACTTGAAGACATTTTCATATCTTCGATACGACAGGTAATTACCTGCCGCCGCTAACACTGCAATGCCTTTGTCCATTGTCTTAGCCAAAGACGAGAACTTATTTTCACTCTGCATCCTATTAGCCACAGGAACAATAGCTGTTAGGGTAGCCAACACTGCCTTATGCACTGTGTGCAACACATCCTCAAACTTCTTACGGTCATCCGTCATATTGACATCCCGATCCATTTCTTTAATGATGGAGTTGGGAACACCCTTTATGCCTGTTAACTCATCTCCTAACTTGGAGATAACCTCCGCCGGTTTGAACGTGCGGAAATGACCATTCACGGTCTCGCGCATAAGCGTAGTGGTTTTAACCCGCTTAGCCTTTGGCTTCTCCACCTTCTTAGCCACTTTAGTGCCAATGTCCGCATAGACACCTTCATATATGGTGTCTGAGTCTGATTCCGTAGAAGTAGACTCAGTGGACGAATCAGAAGAAGAATATTTCCTCTTCCTCTTCTTCTTCTTCTTTTTGGACTTAGTCTTCCGCTTTTTGCGAAAACCAGTCTCTGCCCGCTCCTTGGTGAATTCATCACCCGAAGAAATCACCTGTTTCTTCTTCTTCCTCCGTTTAGGAGAAGGAGGAGGAGGAGCCTTAAGCTCCACCGCCGAGTCTGTGTCCAAGAAATCCTCATACGAATCCTCTTGGACACTCGGCCTACGCCGCTTCCGAGACACAGGCGATTTGGCAGTCAAGATGTGGCTTTCCAATCGTGCAAAGCGAGCCTCCCAATCTGGAGGCGCAGGCACATCAGGCACTGCGTCCTCGTCCGGGTCGGGAGAGGATATGCGCCCGGGGCTGTGTCGACGGCCCTGCCGACAACACAGGTGAGGAGTCGTACTCCTCGTCCACTCCACTCGGAACACGCCCCTCGGCTGCTGCTGCACCGCGCTTACTCCGCTTCGTGGCCATCGGGAGCTGAAACAAAGATTTTTGGTCAGTCCCGGTATATATATATGTCACAATATGGTTGTTTCAAACTCATTTGGACATCTATTGGTGTTAGAGAACGTGTTTATACCGTTATAACACAGGCGTAATAAGCTAAATTTGTGCGTGGGTTGTGGGTCAAGCCCAAACCTTACGCGGGGTCGGGACCAGTGTATCGGCCCGCCCATCCCTCTGTTCCGCACACTTTCTCCCACCTGTGACTACTACGTCAACAAGTTGGAGAAAATGCTACGAAACTCGGGAGAAACGCCTGAAAAAGTTTTGTCTAGGGGAGTCTATAAAAGAAACCCAGGAGCATCTCCAACATTACTCTCTATTAGAGTACGAGAGAATTTCCACATGAGATAGGGCGAAACCCACATCTCTACCCATAGTCACACGGTGACCCGGGTGTTGACATAAACGCTAATGACCGGTTTGGTTCCTTCGAGAAACCCACTCGAGTGTTCTATCCTTGGTTGTTTATAACCAAATAACTCGTCCAAATTGGACCAACGAAAGTCTAAACTTTCCATAATGATGCTCTAATGCATCATAATTAAGCTAACCACAGTTTTTATTATACTTACTGCATATTTGCTTGTATGTAGACTAATTTTGCCGGAGCAACCCAACGACACGTTATCCAGTCGTGAGTTGTATATGCTAATTGCTGGTACCGGACGTGCTTACCTCTCCCTAGCCTGAGGCTAGCCTGAGGCTGTTTACCGAGGTAAAATATATATATATATATTATATCTTATAAGAAGGCATTATGCTAAGTATATATGACGGTATTTGGTTACTTTATACATTTTCTTGCATTACACACTGAAGTTATGCCGATGTATCCCCTGTTGTTAACAGAAGAATATGCACGACGTTCCTGTGGATGCCGTAAACGATTATGGTTGACGAACAAGCGATGAATAACGACACAAGACTCGAGATCTTAAATATATCCACCGATAGTAATACTAACACATAATGAAACTCTAAATCAGCACCTGGAATCACGTGCCTTTACATCACCCTCACTCACACACCCACACACACCCACACACACCAACTCACTCACGATACATAGGCATTACTGAGAACATAATCACTCGAGTACATTTATACGGTCACATCGTTGTTATTGGGATGTGTGGGATAACATAACCCCTACCTCCAACCCTATCCATAACCATATCCACCTCACCCCCCTACACACGGCGGCATGTCCACTCGGCCGCCCACGGGCATGTTGGCCGCCCCGCCCCGTCCCGTCCCGTCCCGTCCCGTCCCGTCCCGCCCCGCCCCGCCCCGCCCCGCCCCGCCCCGCCTCGCCCCGCCTCGCCTCGCCCCGCCCCGCCCCGCAGGAACACCCCTCAGCCGCTCACTCCCCCCCCCCCCCTGCTCCCCGGCCCTCTCCCCTGCCCGTTCCCCAGCCCGTTCCCCAGCCCGAGCGGGGCTCCCTGAGGGCCCGGTGCACCGGACCGTTCGAGATGCACTTCCCAGGTTGGTCGTGTATCAACCCCCCCCCCCCCCCCCGTCCCCTCCGTGTCCAAACGGACGTTCCGGGCGGCTTCCAGTACTCCCTACCCCCCCCCCCCCCCCCCCCCCCCCCCCCCCCCCCCCCCCCCCCTAGAGGACTCCTGCTTTATGCAGCTCTCGTCCGCACAACCAGAGTCCATTTAGGCAAAGACCATGTCGGGTGAACTCTTAGGAAATATAAGCCACTGTGCCTGCATATCACTACCCCACCCACCCCACCCCCCACCCTACATACACACTACACAGAATCAGTTTAGAATCCCACTACTTGACAGAGAGATGTATACCAACATTATATGTAAGTATTAGTTTACGAATCCACAGCAAGATACTAGATACATTGCGTTATCCATCCCCCATAGCGCCTGAAGATGGGATTAATGTGAAACAGTAGCTACCAAATGCCTCCTCATCACCAGAGAGACATGCCATACGGCAGATCACCATGAGATACCCCACTACACATCATTTGCATAATGCCAGCTGCTACTACCTGACTATCGGATGCGGTGGCCGAATCGGTAGAGCGCAGGCCCTCGGGAGTTCTTGGTCGAGTCAAACCAATGACTCACAAAATTGATAGTCGCTTCCTAGCCTGGCACTCAACATTAATAGGATAGGGCAAGGACTGGTTAGCTCAGTGTCAGGAAAATGTGACCATGGGATATTAGGTCATGGTGCTGCCATCCTGATTTTCCAGTGGGGCAGCACTATAAAGTCGCCATGAGTGCACACTGTCACAAGTCGGTACCCATCCTGATATGACCTTAGATGTTGCTAGGACGTAAAACAACAAAAAACTGAGCCAACCCAAACACGTGACAATAATTCGCCTGGCTGCAACTAGTGCTGCTGCTGCTGCTACTTATAAAGGGTTGTTGGCTTTTCCGTCCTGAGTTCTTCTGTCCCTCAGAGCTGCTCCCTGATTCAGGCGTTCTGAGAGCTACTTCCTGCTCCCTGTACTCCATCTATTTTCTAGAACACTCTAGAGCTGCTCCTTCCATTAACATGCCTGATATACTCCCCGATCTACTCCCTGTGTGCGCGCGCGCTCGCTTGCCTCTGTCTCTCTCTCTGTCTGTCTGTGTCTGTCTCTCTGTCTCTATTCTATGTCTCTCTGTCTCTGTCTCTCTCTGTGTCTCTCTCTGCGCTGCTCAATGACATAACCTCTTTTGCTTTAAGCTGCCATGAGAGTTTATCACTGTTAGGCCCCTAACCTCTATCAATGTCACAGCAACTCCATGGTTTTGCCCCTTTCAGTCCTCCATGTTTGATCGCACTTAGACCTGCTCCACGTGCTCGCCTCTCAGAACACCCCTGGGTTGACCATTCAGTTATTTCATCATTTAACCTCTTAGTGCGTTCCCCTGATTTCGCCTACCAAAAGCTGTTCCATGTGTTGACCCCTTTCAGAGCTGTTCCCTCTCTTGGCCCCTCTCTGAGATGCTCCTCTTACATTCTTCTCCGACTCCCCTCCCCCCCCTACCCCCCACCACCACCAGCCCCATATCTCAGAGAGGCTATTATGACAGGTAGACCCGGGCAGTCATTGTCGCATCGGCACACGTTCACACTGGATTACTGCATTAAGACACCTGGGGTGCGTGTGGAGGGGGGGGGGGGGGGGGGGGGGGGATGACCGGGCCACTTGGGCCGCCTATGGCGTTGGGTTACAGCTGGGAACATAGCGGGATCTGGACACCTAGCGTGTGTGAGCATGCGCATTGCACCGTACTAGGTTCCGTATAGGCGGGACCCAGAACTGCCACTGTATGATACTCTGAATGATCACGCATGTACCATAGGGCATAGTCCCTGTATGATACTCTGAATTATCACCCATGTACCATAGGGCATAGTCCCTGTATGATACTCTGAATTATCACCCATGTACCATAGGGCATGGTCCCTGTATGATACTCTGAATTATCACCCATACATGTACCATAGGGCATATGCCCTGTATGATACTCTGAATTATCACGCATGTACCATAGGGCATAGTCCTTGTATGATACTCTGAATTATCACCCATGTACCATAGGGCATGGTCCCTGTATGATACTCTGAATCACCCATACATGTACCATAGGGCATAGGCCCTGTATGATACTCTGAATTATCACCCATGTACCATAGGGCACGGTCCCTGTATGATACTCTGAATTACCACCCCTACATGTACCATAGGGCATAGGCCCTGTATGATACTCTGAATTATCACCCATGTACCATAGTGCATGGTCCCTGTATGATACTCTTGAATTAGCACGCATGTACCATAGGGCATAGTCCATGTATGATACTCTGAATTATCACCTATGTACCATAGGGCATGGCCCCGAGTTAAAACTCAGAATTGCCACCTATGTTACCATCTGAATGACCAGTTCTCCAATTGCAAAGATACCCAAAAGACAACCCCATCAATCATATCCCCAAGTGAACTACGACATATACAGACAAGTGTGGGTCAGTGGATTACATATGGAGCCTAGAGTGCATCCAATTTGAGATTCCAATACGGTTACATTACCTCAAATAAAGAAATGTAGCAAAACATCCACTTGTGTCTTTTCACCGTGGCAGCTGTGGCGCTGTGCCGTTGGATTATTATCAGTCCACACTTTAAGCCAACACTGTTGGTGGTACATGTAGACAAGTAGGCTGCATTGCGATGCCTAAAGTAGATCAGCACAACAAACAGGGTTGGTTCAGAGTCTCCTCTGTGTGGAGACGGGCACAGTTCTGCCACAATCCACCAGGCGGCGCCTCCGTCTGGCTGCCACCAGTCGTTCACAGATCACACACCAGATCTGACGGACCGTTTCTCACTATTGATATGTCGCATTCTTTTTTATTCCGATTTTCAGATAATAATAACCGCGCCCTCCCCAACCACCACGACATTGAATAAAAGCGTGTAGATGGCTTTGGTTCACAGTACGGCATGTCAGGGGGGGGGGGGGGGGGGGGGGGTCAGGGTGTGTGGTGTCAGGGTCTGCTGTGTAGCAAGGTGTGTGGTGGCAAGGTGTGTTGTAGCAAGGTGTGTTGTGGCAAGCTGCGCTGTGGCAAGCTGCGCAGTGGCAAGGTGTGATGTGGCAAGGTGTGCTGTGGAAAGGTGTGATGTGGCAAGGTGTGCTGTGGAAAGGTGTGATATGGCAAGGTGTGCTGTGTCAGGGTGCGCTGTGAAAATGTGAGCTGTGGCAAGGTGTGTGGTGGCAAGGTATGTTGTAGCAAGGTGTGTTGTGGCAAGCTGCGCAGTGGCAAGGTGTGATGTGGCAAGGTGTGCTGTGGAAAGGTGTGCTGTGGAAAGGTGTGATGTGGCAAGGTGTGCTGTGTCAGGGTGCGCTGTGAAAATGTGAGCTGTGGCAATGTGTGCTGTGGCAAGGTGTGATGTGGCAAGGTGCGTTGTGGCAAGTGTGCTGTGGCAGGGTGTGCTGTGGCAGGGTGTATTGCTGCGAGATGTGTTGAGGTGTGCTGAGGTGGAGTAGAATGCCTGTTCGGTGGTCCTATGATTACAAACTCCTCACGCCTAGCTCGCCCCCTCCCTCTCCTCACACACACGGACCTTTCAGAACCACCTACAGTAAGACCTCTCTAAATCGACCGACCGACTTTAAGTGGCCCATTTAAGGAGGTGGTCGGCTTAGGGAGTTAGAATATGGTTACAATGGTATTTTTGGGACCCAAATAAAGCGGTCGATACAGGGGAGTGGTCGATCTGTGGAGGTGGTCGGTTAGGGAGATTTTACTGTATGTGAGTGAGCATCCTCTATGAGACCACTGGGAACAGTGCAGACATATCACACAGTGTTTTTTCACACAGCCGCTCTCATGCCCCAGACGCGAGCAGCGCTTCTCAACTGGAGATGCAATAACGCGTCTCCAAAGATCAGGCTTTCTTCTTATTGGAAAACCCCTCAAACAGGTGTTAGTGTATAGGTTAAAAACACACACGCACGAAGTAGATATGTAGTCAAACATCTAAGAAAGGGATTTAACATTGGTTTTTATTGAGATGGTGTCGTTGGCGGTTATCAAAATGCACCACATATTTTATTATATTTAGTGAACACATCTTGGTTGGGGCTTTGCGTCCTGGCAACATTTACGGTCATATCAGGACAGATGAACACACCTTTCAGTTGGACATGTGTGATTGACATTAGGAAAAGTGCCCCCTCCCCTCCTTGCACATGGAGAAGCTTGGCAGTGATGTCAGCCATTGCGGCTTTTAGCGATACTGGAGCACTTCCAAACCACATCGATCTGTGTCAGGGCCACTCTCAACAGCCACATACAAGCGTAACCAGTGTGTATTGGTTTGTTTGTGGTTTTACGTCCTGCACCATATAAGGTCACATCAGGACGGGTACCGACTTGTGACAGTGCACCCTCATGGTGAATTTATAGTGCTGTTCCACTGGGAGACAGGGCCGCTGGCATCATAACCCGATATCCCACACAGTCACATTATCCCGATACTGTGCTAACCAGTCCTTGTCCTATCCTACTAATGCCAAGCGCAGACTAGGTACAAGTTGCCAATCACTGTGTGTGGATGCGACCCACTATGAATATGACCCCCCCCCCCCCCATCCCACCCTTTACACTTCCAGCCCGCATACATCCCTACCAGGGCCCCACCACTGTGCAGCCTATTGACTATTTGCAGGTGCAGAGGGTGAAAGTCGCCTCTGGCCAAAAAGAAAGCGGACATCTATGGCAAGGTATTTGTAAATAATCGAGAACACTGAAAACAGAATCTGATCCCAGTAATTGTTGCCTTACATTCTCCAATATCATAACTCTGTGATGAAAGTGAGGAGGGGGAGGGGAAATGGAAAATTGACGGCGAGATGGGCGATAATTCAGCCACAACAAAGGGTGGAACGCTCTTCCGGCATTTTTCTGCAATAGACTACATCACGGTTCCAGCGGCATGGTGCATTGTGGGATGGGTCAGAGCAAAACAACCCCCCCAAAAGCACATGGCACATGCTAATACACTGGGTGCAGCTATGAAATGTGCTAGTTTCAGCTCATCTCAGCTCTTGTTTGAAACATAGAATACTAACTAAAAATTTATATATAATAAATTAAGATATTAATCTTTTATCCAGCATTGCATTTACATTGCATTGTATTCCGTGACAATGCTAAGCATATGAAAGAATTTCCGTGGAAATTCCCCCACTTAGTATAACTATAAGGGAAACCCAACACTGGCCAGCCACCGACCCAACCCCGGCGTTCAGTTTCACTAGCTTCAGGCAAAATTAAATGCAAAAGTGTTTCCGGAATTTTGTCTTATACACCATTATGTAGTGAACGGAGAAAAAAACATGAAATTAGATTTGTTATTTATAGGTGTTTTTTTTTGTCCTAGATATTATTAAAACGACAAATCGAATTGATCAAATTCGCGGAAATCCGCGAAATTGTGATCTTTCACCCCTGCTCGTAGTAGGGCCTGCCATACGGTTAGAGTATAGACTACATCACGGTTCCGACTGCGCATGCGCTGAAAACGGCCTTGGGAGCAAAGCAAAGGCGTACGGCCATTGAGTTTGCCTATACGCGCATTGAAAAACATCAGTTTTATTCAAAATTAATAGAAATCCCAAACCCTAACCTTATCAATTTAATATAATCTTTTTGTTAAACCTGTTTTCTATATGTGTTCCAAGCGGTTTGTGCCTAGGTGGTGTGGTTTTATCAATATTTTACTTTTTCTGTATGGAGATTACTCACTGCCATTGACAATGCATTGAGTACTCTGGCTGTGGCTCTAACACTAGTCTGAGTGCCTAGATCTTTCTAAATCTAAATGCACATGTCATAAGATGTGCTGATTATATTGATGTAAATGCAATGCTGGATAACAGATTAATATCTTAATTTATTATATATATATTTTTAGTTAGTATTCTATGTTTCAAACAAGAGCTGAGATGAGCTAAAACTAGCACATTTCATAGCTGCACCCAGTATATTAGCATGTGCCATGTGCTTTTGGGGGGGGTTGTTGTTTTGCTCTGACCCATCCCACAATGCACCGCGCCGCTGGAACCGTGATGTAGTCTATTCTGACCTACCATCGTGTGTTGTCATCCTGCCCTGCCCCCCTCACACACCCGTACTCCAGTTATCATGACTCCTACCAGGGCCCACCACTGTGCAGAGTGTGGTATATGTGCAGACTATTGACTATAGGCAGGTAATAAGCCCCGCTATACGGTTACAGTATTCTGACCTACCACCGTGTGTTGTGATCCCGGCCCCGCCCCCCTCACACACCCGTACTCCAGTTATCATGACTCCTACCAGGGCCCACCACTGTGCAGAGTGTGGTATATATGCAGACTATTGACTATTGGCAGGTAATAAGCCCCGCTATACGGTTAGAGTATTATGACCTACCACCGTGTGTTGTCATCCTGCCCCGCCCCCCTCACACACCCGTACTCCAGTTATCATGACTCCTACCAGGGCCCACCACTGTGCAGAGTGTGGTATATATGCAGACTATTGACTATTGGCAGGTAATAAGCCCCGCTATACGGTTAGAGTATTATGACCTACCACCGTGTGTTGTCATCCTGCCCTGCCCGCCTCACACACCCGTACTCCAGTTATCATGGACTCCTACCAGGGCCCACCACTGTGCAGAGTGTGGTATATATGCAGACTATTGACTATTGGCAGGTGATAAGCCCCGCTATACGGTTAGAGTATTCTGACCTACCACCGTGTGTTGTCATCCTGCCCCGCCCCCCTCACACACCCGTACTCCAGTTATCATGACTCCTACCAGGGCACACCACTGTGCAGAGTGTGGTATATATGCAGACTATTGACTCTTGGCAGGTAATAAGCCCCGCTATACGGTTAGAGTATTATGACCTACCACCGTGTGTTGTCATCCTGCCCTGCCCGCCTCACACACCCGTACTCCAGTTATCATGACTCCTACCAGGGCCCACCACTGTGCAGAGTGTGGTATATATGCAGACTATTGATTCTTGGCAGGTGATAAGCCCCGCTATACGGTTAGAGTATTCTGACCTACCACCGTGTGTGTTGTGGCGCCCCTCCGCGCCCCGGCCCCGGCCCCGTGTGTGGTGAGGGCGCAGGCCGGGTGCATGGCGGTGATCGGGGAGATGGGTTTTTCGAGCCGGGGCCCGGAGAGAGAAGGGCCGTGATAGCGCTTCAGTCCACCCGCTCACCCGCACCCCCCCCCCCCCCCCCCCCCCCCCCCCCCCCACGCGCAAATATTGACCCACCCACCCACCCGCAGCCCCGACACACAGATACCGACACCAGGCGGCGCGGTGCAGATTCACCCCCACCTCCCACCCCCACCCCCACATTCGCGGTGCGCCTATATTCACCAACAGTCCCGGTAATACAAACTACGTTCTGGAGCCTCCCATCCCCTGCGTCCCACTAGGGGCGTTATGTATGGCCTGAGTGAGAGTAATCATTGGTTATTTGACCCACTAAAAAGCCGCTTTCACATTATCTGACCAATAGAAAACTGCTTTCACATTATCTGACCGATTTTCGCATGGCACTAGTTCCACATGACCTGTAACTAGTTTCATTAGTTATCTGACCAAATATAAAACCACTTTCAATATGGCTCTAGTCTCACATGAGCTGTAATTGGTTTCATTGGTTATCTGACCGGACGTGGTGGCCGAATCGGTAGAGCGCAGGCTTCCCGTGCGGAAGGTCGGGATTCCCGGTCGAGTCAAACCAATGACGTACACAATTTATACTTGTCACTTCCTAGCCTGGCGCTCGGCATTAATATGATAGGGCAAGGACTGGTTAGCTCAGTGTCAGGAGGATGTGATACTATAGAGTCACTGAGTGGGATTTTGGGTCATGGTGCCAGCAGCCTGATTTCCCAGTGGGACAGCACTATACAGTCACCATGATTGCACACTGTCACAAGTTGGTACCTATCCTGCTATGACTTTAGTTGTTGCCAGGACGTAAAACTCCAACAACCAGGCAACCATTGATTATTTAACCAAATATAAAACTGCTTTCACATTATACTAAATCTCATATGACCTATAATTAATTTCATTAGTTATTTTGATTAAATATAAAAACGTTACCCAGTTTGTTCGTGGTTCACATAGTTCACACCAAAACCATCTTCATGTGCACCATGCCGATGTTTGTGTGGTCGGCGTGATTGATTTCGAACTGCACACGTACCACCTGTGGTCCCAGACAGATTTAAACCACAAAACACGCCCTACTTGTACTGTCAGATGATGTATGCAATGAAGATCAGCTTTTTGATTAAGGAGGGTAAATTTCAATCGCGGACAATTGGTCTTCCTCATTCCACTGCTCCTTGCCCTATCCCAGTCCTAATAATGCCAAGCGCCAGGCTAGCTACTGTCATGGGGGTGATGAAAATGGGAATTATTGCGCCTAGAGCGGGACTCGAACCCACATCTCTTTGCATTCCGGGCCAGTGTGCTAACCATGCCTACCTGACTATGTGGTTACTTGCCTGAGAGGTCAGTGCAGCCTACTACACTCATCCCCCTGGAATTGTAAGTCTTTTAAATGGTCATTTAATGCTTACAATTACATACATACAGGCAATGCACTGACACATACATACACACGGTAGGTTCAACAACCATACAGCGCGTAGCTTGTACAGGATCATGGTCACGGCAACCAGTGTCATGGGGGTGATGAAAATGGGAATTATTGCACCTAGAGCAGGACTCGAACCCACATCTCTTTGCATTCCGGGCCAGTGTGCTAACCATTACACCACCTAGGCTCCCTGATATCAACACACTACCCATGCCTACCTGACTATGTGGTTACTTGCCTGAGAGGTCAGTGCAGCCTACTACACTACCGACAAGTATACATTTTTATTTTAAAGTCATTGGTTTGACTCGACCAGGGTTTGAACATATGGGTTCGAACCCCACGACATACCAAAACGGGAGACGGATGCTCAACTCATTCGGGCACCCTCGTCTGGTTTGGTTTTAATGAGACTTTCATGGAGAGGGCTCTTCAGTTCAGTCAATTTTTGTTGTTGTTTCTCTTAGAAGGGGAGACAAATATAATCTCCATTTTGTTGCTTCGAGTGGATAAACTAAATTTGCACAAGTCTTTTCTGGAAGACAACTGATCCAGATCGGCCCGTCGGCTTCTCGGCAAACGACAGCTAATATTGACTGTAGTAAAACACGACGTAGTGGTATGACTGCTCACAATCTATAATCTCATCTAGTAGACGCAATGCCAATAGTACTGCCTTTCCATCGCACCACCCGTCAACACCCACCCTCCCGACTCCCGTTGAAAAG